>CM055067.1:34244112-34377763 GCA_029204045.2 Tillandsia leiboldiana | reverse complement strand
CAGGGTGTGTTAGTTCCGAAGAATCTGAATAATTTTTTTTTTTTTTAACTTATATTTCTTTGGCAGGTTTTAGTTTAAGTTAGTTTTCTTTATTATTACAACTTTTTAAATCTCCTTATGTTTTGTATGTTTGGCTTGAATTTGTGACAAAAAAAAGGGGGAGGAGAGAACGAACAATGAAGAATGAACAATGATATGTGAACTCTGAAACTTGAACTATGAAGGTAAGTCTCACAACTTGTGTTTTTTTATTGTGAATTGCATTGCATGCTCACGCGACTAGCGAACTTCGATAACTATTTGGGCTACCCATGTAATATAAACTAAACAGTTGATGTTGACTAACAATTTTGTGAATTGGTTTTGAAGGCATCGAAGATATGTTGGTTTGTTAACTATGATCCAATTACATATTTCTGAATGTATAAATGTCATGGTAAGTATAAATGAGTACACCAATTTCTAATCCTGTGGTGTGGGTTTTGATGGACATAAAATTCTTGAGGTATCTACCGATTCTTTGTCAAGATGATTCGTTTGCAGAGGTACAGATGTCTAAGTCTGAGTCTGTTTTAGGAGTTTAACTCATGTACTATTTATTTTGGATCTCCATTGTAAATGTTGTTGATGGTGATAGCAACAAAATTCTTTTTGAATTTTCTGGAGTGGATTTGTGTTGTCACGAAACCGCCAAGGGCGCGATTGTTACGGAATTTGAGTTGGCGTTATTTCGTGAATTCGGTTAAGTCGTGAGATTGAAGCTAAAGAAGGTTTGGATCATATAACTCAATCTCACGAAAGGAAGAATCAAAAGGAATCGGTATGTTTAACTAAGTATTTTTGGTGATCCGAATTACTTCTATAGTGTAGAAACCTGATGAATTTTAATTGCAAGAAAAATCAAAAACGGGACATGGACATGTTCGATCGGATCAGACAATCCGATCCGGATCCCGAAGGGTATTGTTCACTACGCAAATTCAAGCCGGCTCCAAGCCCCTTTCTGATACGGATCCCGAACATGGGGTTTTTGCTAAAGTGTATGACGAGTCGGATACGGCAACTTCGATCGGGATCCCGAACCTTTGTTTTCAGTGAAACTGTCGTCCGTTATACTGCAATCGGATAGCCGAATAGATCCGGATGTCGTCCTGAAAATCCCAGAAAAGATTAGTTTTGATTCGTATCTTCTTCCAACGGTTTTAACATATATATGACCCTTTAATTCATTTTTCAGGTACGACGAAAAAGTGAAAAATACGATCGAAATAGGAAAAAATCCACATATAGAGAAGAAAGGAAATACTAGATTAAATTCTAGGTTTCTTCATCGATATTATTAATTTGATTCTAGGTTTGTCCAAACTCAGATTTGATAGAATCAAATTAATGGAACTTAGATGGTTATTTCCGATCTATTTCTATCTAAGTATTCGGCGGAATCATCACCACCCAAAAACAACGATTTCCACAAAATCGGCGCGTGGACCGCGTGGCCTGGTGGATTCAAGGTGCAAGACCGCTCTCGTGGATCGAGCGACGGTACGTTCGTGGACTCGAAGCGTGCAATGGGTGAAGAAGACGTGGATCGGTTCTCAGACGTCGTGGAGTCGACGTGGACGTCGTACGGATTCGGCGTTGGACGAATGTGGAGTCGAGACGCGGTTGCGGAGCGGATCGGAGAAGATCAACCAGGAGCGTATGGCAACAGGGGAGTCGTTTGTGCGTACGGTATATCACTTTGTACGTGTTTATAATTCTAGTGGATTTCACCGTGTTATCGGTCCGTGGTTTTTTACTCCGGTTTGGAGTTTTCCACGTAAAAATCTCTGCGTGTTATTTATTTCCCGCATTGGTTATATATCGCAAAGATTTTTGAGTGTTTATTGTTTAACACTATTCACCCCCCTCTAGGTATTTTTTTTCCCTATTTAGATCCAATTATATATAAACCCAAAAGTGTTGGGAATGAAGGCTCCAGGTTGATGGGTTTCATTACCTAAAAGGTCATCTCTTACCAACACCACTGGAGAGGGTTGTGATGAATCTGTCTCCGGATACTCAGTCGACAGGGAAACTCTATTTTCTCAAAAGAACTTCGACATGAGTACCGATACTTGAACTTCATTGTTTGCTACAACATCCTACCCAACATGCAAACAAAAGTTCTCAGATGGGATAGAATGTTGTTTCTTTATCTTCTTGGAAATCCCACAGCGGCTTTGGGATCCAACTTCAACATTCCATATCTCATTTGGTCGAGGATGGCGCGGTATGTGGACAATGGCCATCCTACAGAGCGACTTCCCTTCCCAATGATCATTATGCGTATACTGAAGAAATTTAAAGTCGACATTGCATCTTCGGCATACATGCACAATTTGGGAACGATCAATGACACAACAATAGTGAAGTCCCTCTCAACGAGACAAGATGAGCCACCCACACCTCGTCGCAGAAAGAGATCAACAGCAGCACCAACAACAGCACCAACAGCTTCAGCACCACCAGCACAAGCTTCAACGTCAGAGGATGACGCCTCTGTTACATCTATATATAGAGAACAACAGCGGCTTTCATCAGAACAAGAACGAATGTCTACTGAATTCATAAAGATGACCGCCGACATAGGGGATTTAAAGAAAAAGCAGAAGTCTCTAGGCAAGTTAGTTAAAAAGATCTTCCAGAAACTTGGTTGCAGCAGCTCTGAGGATTCAGACTGATTTTTCTTTGTTGTTCTAATCTTTTTGTTTTGCAGGCTTTAGTTTTAGTTCTTACATTTCTTTGGTTTTGAACTTTTTAACTCCCTTAATTTGTATAATTTTTTGGCTAATTTTAGTGACAAAAAGGGGGAGAGAGATATGAACAAGGTGAGTGACAAGTTTTTTGTGAGAACTTTGGAACAATTAAAACTTGAAAGGTAAGTATGACAACAACTTTGGTTTTATATTGTGAATGAATGCATGCCTCAGCTAACTATTTGACTAACTATTTGGGCATGTATTATTACTAACAAGTTGTTTGTTGACTAACATACTTATGACATTTGGAATTTAACGCTTAGAAGATATGTCTATCTCTGATTGGTATTTTAATACATATCTGCTTTTATAAATGTCATGGTGCGAATAAACTTCATCTCTCTGATTGGTTTTTTGATTGTTAAATTCTGAGGTATCTAACGATTTCTTTTGTCAAGAATTACTTCTTTTTGCAGAGAGTACAAACGTCTAAGTGTAGAGTTTGTTTTAGGTGTTTAACTCATGTACTCATTTTTATTTGGATCTCAATTGTAAATTTTTGTTGTATGGTGATAGCAACAAAAATATCTTTTTGAATTTTCTTTAGTGGATTTTTGTTTTGACACGAAACCGCCAAAGGGAGAGATTGTTAAGGAATTTGTTTTGGCGTATTTCGTGAAATGGTTAAGTCTTGAAGATGAAGATGAAGATCGTTGGATCATATACCTGAATCTCAAGAAAGAAGAATTCAAAGGATCAGGTACGTTTAACTAAATAATCTTGGTGATCCGAATACTTCTTATAATGTAGAAACACTTGGATGGGTTTTAATTGTATAAAAATCAAGAAACTGGACTGTTATATGTTCAGGATCCGGATCAGGGTACTATAGTCCGGACCCCGAACGTAGGTAGGTTCATGCGCAAATCTAGTCCGGAACACCCTTGGTTCAGTCCGGACCCCGAACGTGGATTCTGCAGAAATCGCATGAACAGTCCAGACCGTGGTTATTTCAGTCCGGACCCCCGAACGCTGTTTTTTCAGGAATTCTCTGAAAAACAACGACAGTCCGGATCAAGCCAAATCCAGTCCGGACCGTCGTACGGGTAAAAATCTGTTACAGTCAGTTTTTGATTCTTATCCTCTTCCAATGGTTCTAACCTATAAGTAAACCCTAATTTCATATTTTAGGGTAATCCACAATAAGTTTTATATTCCGTAAATGAACGAGGAAAATTAACGAAGAAAACTTATAAAAATCCACATATAGAGAAGAAAGGAAATAACTATATTTATTCTATGTTTCTTCGTCTATATTGATTAATTTGATTCTAGGTTTTCATACTCAGATTTTGAGTAGAATCAAATTAATGAATACTTAGATGGCATTTCCGATTTATCTTTGATCTAAGTATTCGGGGGATTTTCACCACCAACAAAATAGCGATTTTCCCCAAAATCGGCGCGTGGATTCGCGTGGCCTTGTGGATTCAAGGTGCTACCGCTCTCGTGGATTCGGAGCGAGGTACGTTCGTGTGATCGAGACGTACTACTTGGTGGAGACCGTGGATTCGGTCAGACGTCGTGGACTCGACGTTGGACGCCGTGGATTCGGCGTTGGACGCAAATCGTGGATTCGAGGCGCGTTGCGGAGCGAGCGGAGAAGATCAACTCGGAGCGTATGGAAAAAGGATGAGTCGTGTGTGAGTACGGTATATCACCTTTGTACGTGTTTAATCTTAGTTGATTTCACCGTGTGATCGGTCCCGTGGTTTTTTACTCCTGGTTTTGTAGTTTTCCACGTAAAAATCTCTGCGTGTTATTTACTTTTCCGCATTGGGTTTTATTACGCAAAGATTTTTGAGAGTTTATTGTTTACAACTATTCACCCCCATCTAGGTATTTTTTCCCCTATTTAGATCCATATTTATCATAACCCAACATGTACCTCTTGTTATCATACCTGTTTCTACGCTTTACCTTTACTCTTTGTGTCACTGACTTCCCACTATGTGACAGGTTCAGTCAGGGGTGGGGTCTGGGACGACGGTGAGGATACGACTAGAGGGATTTAGCTCTTCTGTGGCTGGTGACCTTTTTTTCCTTTTTTTTGCGCTTGATTATTTCGGTTAGTTAGATATGAGCATGTGATTTCCTTCATTGTGGATGATGTGGATGTTGGAATGGACTTGTGACTCGGTGATCAACCGTTTTTCTTTATGCTTCAGTTACGCTTTACGTACGGCCGTTTTTAAAATGAAAAAGGATTGCGAAAAACGATTCTAGAAACTAAGTGTCAAGTGGGCACTGTTTTACAAACCCGTGGATTTATCCTTTCAAACTCTTATCGCCGTCAAGAAAGAGATTGCGAAATTGTTTTGAAAACTAAGTGTCGTGTGGACACTATTTTACAAACCCGTGGTTTTATCCTTTCAAGTTTACTTTAATGTTGGTCAATGTGATTGTATGATGATTCTCTTTTAGTCTTTTATGCGACTGGTGTGGTTAAAGTGTTGTGGTGGTTTTTATGCCGTGCATACGCAAGGGTGGCTCGAATGTTGAAATCGAGGACGCTCGCGTATGTGGCGGGTCTGTGCACGTGCCCGGCAGGTAGTCCCTTTCAAAAAAATTATTGCACTATTTTTTCGCTTTTATAAACCCCGGGGCGTAACACATGGTGACTTTTCCCAGGGACCCCTTTGTTACGGAATTTGAGTTGGCGTAGTTTCGTGAAAGTCTCAAGTCTTGAAGATTGAAGGTGAAGAAAGTTGGATCATTTAACTCAATCTCAAGAAAGAAGAATTCAAAAGGATCAGGTATGTTTAACTAAAGATTTTGTGTGATCCGAATACTTCTTGTAGTGTAGAAACACTTGGAAGAATCTTTCATTGCATAAAAATCAAAAACTGGACTTGGGACATGTTCAGGATCCGGATCAGGTTGTTCGATCCGGATCCCGAAGGTGGTTCGTTCATACACCAGTTCAATCCGGATCGTAGCCTCTTGATCCGGATCCCGAACAGTGAGTTTACCATCTTCCTTGAACGATCCGGATCATGCTTCGCAATCCGGATCCCGAACGTTGATGTTTGGTAAACTGTATGGACGATCCGGATCATGCACTTCGATCCGGATCCCGAACCTTCGTTTTTCTGGAACTGGCTGACTCGTTACGACGATCCGGATCACAGCTAGTCCGATCCGGATCGCCGTCCGTAAAATTTCCAGAAATGTTAGGCTTTTTGATTCTTATCTCCTTCCTAGGGTTTCTAACCTATAAATAGACCCTATGACTCTTTTTCTAGGGTCAATCCACATAGTCAATAGCAGTCATTTTCATATATCATTTTATACGGCTATAGATCCACATATAGAGAAGAAAGGAAATCATTAGAGAATACTCTATGTTTCTTCATCTATATTGATTAGTTTGATTCTAGGTTTTCATACTCACATCTTGAGTTGAATCAAACTAATGAATACTTAGATGGTATTTTCGATCTATCTTTGATCTAAGTATTCGGCGGATCATCACCACCCAAAACAACGATTTACCCCAAAAATCGGCGCGTGGATTCGCGTGTCCTTGTGGATTCAAGGTTCAACCGCTCTCGTGGATTCGGAGCGAGGCACGTTCGTGGATTCGAAGGGTGCTATTGGGTGAAGACCGTGGATTCGGTCGGACGTCGTGGATTCGACGTTGGACGCCGTGGATTCGGCGTTGGGCGCAGATCGTGGATTCGAGAAGCGTCGCGGAGCGAGCGGAGAAGATCCTCTAGGAGCGTATGGAAAAGGTTGAGTCGTAAGTGTGTACGGTAAATCACCTTGTACGTGTTTTAATTCTAGTGGATTTCTGCCGTGTTATCGGTCCCGTGTTTTTTTACTCCGGTGATGGAGTTTTCCACGTAAAAATCTTGCGTACTATCTTTATTTCCGCATTGGGTTTTTATCGCAATGATTTTTTTGAGTGTTTATGCGTTTACACCTATTCACCCCCCTCTAGGTGTTTTTTCCCCTATTTAGATCCGTATTACATATAACCCAACAAGTGGTATCAGAGCGGGAATAGGGTTGTAAACAATGGTTGAAGGTGGAAACATCAACCGACCCCCGTTCTTCGATGGGACAAATTATGCGTACTGGAAAGTACGGATGAAAGCCTTTTTAATTTCCATCGACGAACGGGTGTGGCAATCGATTGAATTAGGATGGACTAATCCAACTGAATTTATTGGTGGTGTTCGCACCTTAAAACCTAGGTCGAAATGGACCAAGGAAGAGTTAGATTCATCTTCTTACAATGGCAAGGGAATTAATGCTATTTTTAATGCCTTATCTCAAACTGAATTCTCTCGCGTCTCGGCATGTGAGACTGCGAAAGAAATCTGGGATGTTCTTCAGGTTACACATGAGGGAACTAACCTCGTGAAGATTCAGAAACTGCAAATGCTTACGAGCAAGTTTGACTCTATCTTAATGGCAGAAAATGAATCTTTCACGGACTACTATACACGATTGCAAGACATCGTAAACTCATGTGCTAATCTGGGAGAGAAGATTCCAGAATTTAAGATTGTAAGAAAAATCTTAAGAACTCTTCCTGAACGATTTCGCCCAAAGGTTACTGCCATTGAAACTATTAAACACCCGGACGAAATACGTGTAGAAGAATTAGTTGGTTCATTGCAAACTTATGAAATGACATTTACTACTAACAATTCTTCTGGAAAGGCATCCACTTCTAAGTCTTCAGGTTATACGTTGAAAACAACTAAGGAAAAAGACGCGGATACATCCTCCTCAGACGATGACGAGAACCTTTCTATGGAGGAATTTGAGAAGCAGCTCGCTCTCTTGACAAGGAAGTTTCGCCGCAACTTTCGAAGGGGTAATTCAAGCAAATCTCCATCCTTCGGAAAGTCGAACAAAGGCAAGGGTACTTCAGGTTACAAGTCAAGAAAGCAAGAGAACTTCTCAAAGGATAAGAAAAGTTCAGAAGGACAACTACAATGCTTCAAATGTAGAGGCTATGGCCACATTGCAACGGAGTGTCCTAACAAGTATCCGGCAAAGAAGAAGGCGATGCAAGTCGTCACTTGGGATGACAACTCAACGTCAAATGAGTCGTCTTCGAGTGATGAAGAAAAGAGCTCCACCGCATTCCACGCGTCCGTATCTTCACCCTTCATGTGCTTTATGGCAAGTACATCCGAGTCGTTGTCCAACTCCACTGTTGAAAAGAACGCAACGGACAACGAATCGGATGATTCGGAAGGTGAAGATTTTGCTCTAGCCTACCACAGACTTTTGAGGGACTCAAAGAAAGTGGCTAAGCAAAACAAGAGTTTGAGAGGGAGAGTGCATGATCTCGAAGAAGAAGCAAAAAGAGCGACCTCTCTCTCAAACGCTCTTGAAGTGGAAAGGGAAAACCTGATAAAAGAAAATGCTTCCCTTCAAGAGTCCAATGAGCAACTTGAGAAAGAACATACAAATCTGGTGGATAACGCGAATCACTTCTCAAAGCTCTACAACGAGGCTCGACAGGATAACCTGGAAATGACAAAGACCATTTTCCAACTCAAGAATGACTTACAGCGATTCTCTTCAGGAAGGAGTAAGTTGGATAGACTTCTTGGTCTTGGTCAATCAAATAGGTTCGGCCTCGGATACACTCAAACTGGAAACAGTCCAAGTTCGAGTGAGACAGTTTTTGTGCCTCAGTCGGTATCTCCTCCTCCGACACCGGAATTCAAGACAAACAACGACAACAACCTACTTCATCCTCTTTGGGATCGTCAAGATCTAAGGTATGTTTTCGTTGTGGTGTTTCAGGGCACATAAGAAGATATTGCAAGACGGGAGTCGAACGCTCATCTCAAGGACCTCTTGCAACAACTACCAAAAAGGCTCCTCCCCGAAAATCAAAGCAAAACTTTCAAATAAAAAGAGACTTGGTAGTTCATCGCGCAAGACGATCTCATCAAGGAACAACAATCGCTATAACAAGACGCCTTCACCTAGGCATATAACTTCACGACCATTACCGACGCACTCCAAAAGGGTTTGGGTGCGCAAAGGTGAAATTTTCTCTTGTCTTGTTTCCAATGTTTCCTTGCATGCATATGATAGTTCGTCTTGGTATCTGGATAGCGGATGTTCCCGTCACATGACCGGTGACAAAAATAGTTTTCAAAATCTTGAGAAAATCTCCGGAGGACACGTTGTTTTCGGAGACGGTCGATCTTCCAAAATTGTTGGAAAAGGGACGGTAGCTATTCCAGATGGCCCGATTTTGAAAAACGTCTTATTTGTTGATGGCCTTAAGACTAACCTCATAAGCATAAGTCAACTTTGCGACAATGGTTTTTCAGTTAACTTTTCATCTGTTGAATGCGTTGTAACTGATAAGGACCATGTCTTCTTTTTAAAAGGGGTTAGATCTGAAAACAATTGTTATGTTGTTCCTAATAAATTTTCTGAAAATTGTAACTTAGCTGCTTTGAATAATGAAACTCTTTGGCATGAAAGGCTAGGTCACTTAAATTTTAAGGAACTTACTAGAATTTCAAACAAGGACGTGGTCAAGGGGGTTCCAAAGCTTTTATTTAAACAAAACGTTGTGTGTGGTGGTTGCCAAAAGGGTAAACAGTCTAGGACTGCACACAAGAACTTGAACCACGTTGGTACAAAACGGCCCTTGGAACATTTGCACATGGACTTAATGGGGCCGACCCGTCAACCATCTTTGGGAGGTAAATGGTACATTTTTTTATTGGTTGATGATTTCTCTCGGTTTTCTTGGGTAGCATTTTTAAAAGAGAAAGCCGATACGTTTGACTCTTTTCATGAGATTTGCCATCGTATTATGATTGAAAAGAATGAAAAGATCATTCGTGTTAGAAGTGATAGAGGTGGAGAATTCATAAATTCAAAATTCATTGATTTTTGCACTTCAAATGGAATTAAACATGAATTCTCGGCACCCTATACACCTCAGCAGAATGGTGTTGTTGAGCGCAAGAACAGGGTTGTTCAAGAGATGGCGCGTGTGATGCTTCATAGCCGGAATTTACCGCTACATTTTTGGGCTGAAGCTGTGAACACCGCTGTCTATGTCATTAATAGAGTTTACTTGCGCCCAGGAACCTTGAATACACCATATGAGCTGTGGTTTAGTAGAAAACCCAATATCAAATATTTTCGTGTCTTCGGGAGTCGATGTTACATTTTACGTGACCGTGAAAATCTTGGAAAGTTCGACTCTTGAAGTGATGAAGGGATCTTTCTGGGTTATTCTACGAATAGCAGAGCATATCGAGTATTTAACATTGAATCTAAGACGATCGTAGAATCTATAAATGTTAAAGTAGATGAAGCTTTTCACTTTGAAACTGGAAAATCTACCCTCGATATCTCTCTAGATGATGATTCTCCTGCTAGTGCATCTTCTCATAATAATACTTCCAATATTAATGATGCATCTAATGGTTCTTCAAGTTTATCTGATGTGCAGGAATCATCTCATATATCTCCGAGTACTCCGTTTCAACAAACGTTACGAATCTCCAAGGATCATCCGGAATCGAATATTATTGGAGATCCACAAGAAGGAGTCAGAACTCGGAGGCAGTTGTTTTGTGGATTCGCTTGCTACGTATCTTTAATCGAACCAAAGAACATAGATGAAGCTCTTCAGGATGACTACTGGATTAAAGCAATGCAGGAAGAGCTCCATCATTTTGAGCGAAACAAAGTCTGGGAATTAACGAAGCCTCCAAAGCAACATAATGTGATAGGTACCAAATGGATCTTCAAGAACAAGAAAAATGAGGATGGTACTATCATCAGGAACAAGGCACGATTAGTTGCTCAAGGCTACTCTCAAGTAGAAGGTATAGACTTTGATGAAACATTCGCCCCTGTAGCTAGACTCGAGTCCATTCGTATACTATTCGCTATTGCTTGTCATTTTAAAATCAAATTATTTCAAATGGACGTTAAGAGCGCATTTCTAAATGGGTTTTTAAATGAGGAAGTTTATGTGGCTCAACCGAAAGGTTTTGTAGATCATAAACAACCTAACCATGTTTTTCGTTTGAAAAAGGCTCTTTACGGTCTGAAACAAGCACCGCGAGCATGGTACGAAAGGTTAACAAAGCACCTTTTGGAGAAGGGCTATACTCGAGGGGGAGCTGATAGGACTCTCTTTGTGAAGCATTATCAAAGCAATTTCATTGTAGCACAAATCTATGTCGATGACATTGTATTTGGCGCAACAAGAGATAACGATGCTTCTAAATTCTCGGAGACCATGGAAAGCGAATTTGAGATGTCCATGATGGGCGAATTGACTTATTTCCTTGGATTGCAAATTAAGCAAAATGATGAAGGTATTCACTTGAGTCAATCCAAGTATGCAATGGAGTTGGTCAAAAAGTTTGATCTAGAAAATTGTAAAGATTTTCCGACTCCAATGGGAACTAGCCACAAGGGACTTGGAAGTGAATCACATAGTGAGAATGTAGACGAGAAACTGTATCGAAGTATGATTGGAAGTCTACTTTACCTCACGGCTAGTCGCCCGGATATATCTTTTGGTGTTGGGATTTGCGCGAGATATCAATCAGCACCAAAGGAGGTTCACCTGAAAGCGGTGAAAAGGATCATCCGGTATATCAAAGGATCAATTAATTTCGGAATTTGGTATCCTATGGGAACAAGTTTGGATATTGTTGGATACTCAGATGCCGATTGGGCAGGATCAGTGGATGATCGGAAAAGTACGAGTGGTGCATGCTTCTATCTTGGCCATTGTCTTGTTGCATGGCACAGTAAAAAGCAGAACTGCATAGCACTCTCGACTGCCGAAGCGGAATACATTTCAGCTGGAAGTTGCTCAACTCAACTCATTTGGATGAAAAGCGTATTGAGCGACTTCCGCATTTCAGCATCTTCGGTAACAATACTTTGTGACAACACTAGTGCTATTAACATTTCTAAAAATCCTGTGTTGCACTCTAGAACAAAACATATTGAACTTAGATATCATTTTCTTAGAGAGCTAGTTGAATCAAATACTCTTCAACTTTCATATATTTCAACTGAGGATCAATTAGCTGACATTCTAACAAAACCTTTGGATCAAAAACGTTTTATTCATTTACGAAAAGCAATTGGGATGCTTTCCTTGAAATAATCTTCTTTTTGAAATCTTTGCTTAGGATAGGTTTTGTATTTGTTTTTGTTTTGTTCATTATCTATGTTTGTACATAGGACATTAATTAAGCATAGATCATAATTGACTTTAATTGCATCTTTTCGCACATTTAGAAATTTATTATGCTTTTGCCATCATAATATTTCACTGTTGCAATGATCATTTATGTTAATTAAATCATCTTCTAAAGTGATCAAAGCCAATTTCACTCTCTCTATGATCTCTTGGTATAGTCATTATCTTATTTGACTGCTTAGTCGAGTATGAAATCGAGATCAATATTTGGTTGAATACTTTATATCTTAAATAATTGATAGCCAATTGAGGGGGAGTCTTAGAAAAGGTAAAATGCTCAAAAGATGTGGAAAGAGTTACATCCCAATGAGGAGTGTGAAAACTACCACCACATGGAGGAAAGAGCTACCACCTCGGTCGTCCGAGTATTGTGTGCAGCTACCACATGTATACCAAGCATGGTTGTTCAAATTTTTGATTAAGTAAAATGCATGTTGAAATACTTGACTCTGTCAAATTTCAAGGTTGGTATAAGGTGGGTTTTTAATGAAAGATGCTCAAAGAGCCACTCTCTTCAACAGATTGTCTAGATACATTATCTATTATATTTGGGATTTCAAACATCTATTGATCTTTGTATTTCATTTTCTTTACTGAATTGATGATTTGATAAAGGCATTACTCATAAGATCAAGTTAGATGTAATTGAAGGTGTTCAACTTTAAGGGATTTAATTTTTGTAAATTTTCGTTTCATTTTTGGATATTATTGATAGATTTGGCATAATCTAATTCTTGTTGTATGAAACGATGATTTTTGTTTAAAGTTGATACACATTTGCGCTTACAATCTTTTTCTATTTTTTTCTTGAATTTCTCTGAAATTTTCTAAAGAAAAAGTTGGGGCCGATCCGGATCGGGCTAGATGATCCGGATCCCGAACGCAGGAATTCTTCTGCGGGCTGACGATCCGGATTGTATCTGCCGATCCGGATCCCGAACGCAGTTTCTCACTGCGGGTAGCCGATCCGGATCGCAGTTATGAACTGATCCGGATCGCGGCTAGGTTTTATAAGGAACGAAAGGGGTTTTTGATTTCTTTACTCCAATCTTTTGTTCCAAAGTTTCTAGAGCCTCTCTCTCTAGATTTCATCCTTCCTGGAAGCTTTCAAACTCAAGTTCTTCAACTCCAAGTAAGTTTTATTGATCAAAATCTCGGTTTTTCACCATTTTTCTCTTTTCCTCCTCAAACGTGATGAATTTCTTAGATCAACTTTGTTTGTGGATGGTTTTTGATCAAATTTCTTTTGAAATAAGAACTCTGGGTAGATTAGTTTTGATTATATGCTAGGTATTCTCCTGATTAACGGATTTTTAGGCTTCGATTTCTAAAATTTCGGTTTTAGGGCATATAATAAGGATTTTCGAAAATCATGCAATTGATCTATTTTTAAAAGTCCTTTTGCAAAACTAATTTGATTCTTAGCTTCTCTACATGATTATGATTGTTTGGGTACAATTTTTTCAATCTTTGAAAATTAACAATTTTTCATGTGTTCTTGAGTTGGTTTTTCACAGGACAATTTCTCTAAACTTTAAGCACTAGAATCAACAGGAGATAACTCTCTTGGTTAATCCTGTTACTGGTCACAATGGTGCACAAGAGTACATCTGTAAAAGAGAAACCGGATTTTTCAACAGGAGATAAGACAACCGAAGGCAGGGAGGACAGCTCAGAGTACGATACGGAAGAATGGGATGAATTCTTCAAAGATGTTCAACAGAAGATTGATGAGGAAAACAGGAAATCTGTCAAAGGCAAAAGGCTTATGAAATCTGCATCAACAACTAAGCAATATAAAAGACGAAAGAATGTCCTAAGAAGTGAAAGTTATCATAGTGGGTTTCTTACTAGAGCTCGCTCACTCTCTGGGGTTCTACAAACTGAATCTCCATGGGTTAAAGGATTGGATGCACCATCTGCTTCTAGACAGCATCCATCACACTCGAAAAGACAGGGTTCAGACGCTGCTGTATTGGAATCGCTTCGCCATGAACAACAAAGACTCTCTGCTGCACAAGAGAGGATTTCGAAAGAACTTCAGCAAATTTCCTCTGAACACAAGAAGATCAAGAAGAAGTGTTCAACTATTTCGACAATGCTTAAAGGGATTTTGAGCAAGCTGAGTTGTACCAGCTCCGACTCCTCCGACTGAACTGCACCTTCCTTCTTCTTTTTGTGCAGGATTTTGATTTTAGGATTTAGTTTTATACTTACTTTAGCGTAGTTCTCAGGTTTTACGTTTTATTGGAACTTTTCACTCTCCTAACATTTCGTAGTCTTAACTACATTTTGGCTTTGTTTTGTGACAAAAAGGGGGAGAGAGTTAGAGAGAACTTTGAACAATGAATGATGAAATATCAAGGTAAGTATGATCTCAACTTCAAATGAAATATCAAGGTAAGTATGATCTCTACAATGAATGATGAAATATCAAGGTAAGTATCTCTTCAACTTCAACTTTGGTTTTCATCTTGTGATTGTTTGCATGTCTCGACTAACTATTCGACTAACTATTTGGGCATGTAATATAACTAACAAGTTGATGTTGGACTAACATTTTGACATTTGGTTTTTGAATGCATAGAAGATATGTTGGTTTTTGACTATGATTCTCCTACATATCTGAATTCTCAAATGTCATGATGATTAGATAAACTCTATCTCTGTACTAGGTTTTGTATGCTAAATATTCTTGAGGTATCTAACGATCTCTTTTTGTCAAGAATGATTTCTTTGTGCAGAGAGTACAGATGTCTAAGTCTAGAGTCTGTTTTAAGAGTTTATCTCATGTTTTTAAATTTTTTGGATCTCCATTGTAAATTTTTGTTGTATGGTGATAGCAACAAAAATATCTTTTTGAATTTTCTTTAGTGGATCTGTGTTTTGTCACGAAACCGCCAAAGGGGGAGATTGTTACGGAATTTGAGTTGGCGTAGTTTCGTGAAAGTCTCAAGTCTTGAAGATTGAAGGTGAAGAAAGTTGGATCATTTAACTCAATCTCAAGAAAGAAGAATTCAAAAGGATCAGGTATGTTTAACTAAAGATTTTGTGTGATCCGAATACTTCTTGTAGTGTAGAAACACTTGGAAGAATCTTTCATTGCATAAAAATCAAAAACTGGACTTGGGACATGTTCAGGATCCGGATCAGGTTGTTCGATCCGGATCCCGAAGGTGGTTCGTTCATACACCAGTTCAATCCGGATCGTAGCCTCTTGATCCGGATCCCGAACAGTGAGTTTACCATCTTCCTTGAACGATCCGGATCATGCTTCGCAATCCGGATCCCGAACGTTGATGTTTGGTAAACTGTATGGACGATCCGGATCATGCACTTCGATCCGGATCCCGAACCTTCGTTTTTCTGGAACTGGCTGACTCGTTACGACGATCCGGATCACAGCTAGTCCGATCCGGATCGCCGTCCGTAAAATTTCCAGAAATGTTAGGTTTTTGATTCTTATCTCCTTCCTAGGGTTTCTAACCTATAAATAGACCCTATGACTCTTTTTCTAGGGTCAATCCACATAGTCAATAGCCGTCATTTTCATATATCATTTTATACGGCTATAGATCCACATATAGAGAAGAAAGGAAATCATTAGAGAATACTCTATGTTTCTTCATCTATATTGATTAGTTTGATTCTAGGTTTTCATACTCACATCTTGAGTTGAATCAAACTAATGAATACTTAGATGGTATTTCCGATCTATCTTTGATCTAAGTATTCGGCGGATCATCACCACCCAAAACAACGATTTACCCCAAAAATCGGCGCGTGGATTCGCGTGTCCTTGTGGATTCAAGGTTCAACCGCTCTCGTGGATTCGGAGCGAGGCACGTTCGTGGATTCGAAGGGTGCTATTGGGTGAAGACCGTGGATTCGGTCAGACGTCGTGGATTCGACGTTGGACGCCGTGGATTCGGCGTTAGGCGCAGATCGTGGATTCGAGAAGCGTCGCGGAGCGAGCGGAGAAGATCCTCTAGGAGCGTATGGAAAAGGTTGAGTCGTAAGTGTGTACGGTAAATCACCTTGTATGTGTTTTAATTCTAGTGGATTTCTGCCGTGTTATCGGTCCCGTGTTTTTTTACTCCGGTGATGGAGTTTTCCACGTAAAAATCTTGCGTACTATCTTTATTTCCGCATTGGGTTTTTATCGCAATGATTTTTTTGAGTGTTTATGCGTTTACACGTATTCACCCCCCTCTAGGTGTTTTTTCCCCTATTTAGATCCGTATTACATATAACCCAACACCCTTTTCCTGTTCCTGCTGCTCCAGTTGCTGACCCTTCTGTTGCTGATCGAGGTGAGGGAGTCGCGAGCTAGTTCCCTACCCGTCCTTGGAGTATAGCTGTACCCCTTTTGGAGCTTAGTAGTACAGTCTACTGGATTATTGTTGTTAGTTACTTTTGAGAGTTTTATTTTTGAGAGACTTTTGTAGTGAGGTTCAGACTTGTACTTTTGGAGTTGTATTATTTTATTTCAGTAGTCTACTTTTCAGCTCTGATATCTGTATAGCTGTAGTATCCTTCTTTTTGCAGGTTAGACGCTTCGTCTATATGGGGCTTCCCGTATGGGCGGCGGATCTGTTGGCGGGCCTGGGTCGCAGTTTCGACCCCGGGGTGTCATGCCCCGAGTCCGCCAATTTGTACGGTTCGGACACGCCAACAGACCCGCCAATCGGGTATGACCTTTCACTATCCGAAATGAACGGTAACATCCATAATAATACAACAAGTATATGCGGAAGCACAATATCAGAGTACTAAAAATCACTACTAATTTAAAACTTTCATTCAATAACAAATAGTTAAGCGGAAATGAAAACATACAAGAGTGAACCATAAATTAAATTTATTACACTTTACATTTCTGAACTTACAATTAAAAATTATTACAATTCTTTTACAGTATTTCCTCACCATACAAGGTTCACTCAAGAAATATAAAAATGGTACCTCTGCTAGACCCTCTAGGTCTCTATGCTGCTGGGCCCTTACCCCTGTCGCATGCCTCGCTGTCTGCATCTGAACCTGGAAAAATGGTCACCCGAGGGTGTGAGAACTACTTAAAGTTCCCAGTGGGTTCAACCACCGAGAAAAAGTGTCCTACACCACTTGGTCCAATGGAAGCAATAATAATAGAATGCTAGGAAACTAAAATCCTCAATATCAGAATGCTGCTATGCATATAACGGGTCACTACACTATCTGTGTATAATCATCATTCATCACTACTCTGTCCAGCTATACCAGGCTACTAAGCACCAACTCGGCCACTGTCACGCCCCGGGGTCGAACTGCGACCCGGGCTCGCCAACAGATCCGCCGTCTGTACGGAAACTGCCGCACAGACGAAGCGTCTACCCTGCAAAAGATCTATATCTAAACATGTATCAGAGCTGAAAAAGAACTAAAAACTACATAAATCAAACTGAATATCTGAAATAAATAAAAATCCTCAATACATAGTCTCACACCCTATGTAAAATAAAACAACCTCACAGATCTCTCAGAATGTCCAGTACAAAAGTGGAATCATAAAACAAAATACCGAGTACATCTACCTCTGACTCTCAATGCTGGTAAGGAACTACTCGGCCACGTCCTCACCTCGATCAGCTGTCCCCGCGCGTGTCACGCCGCGGGGTCGAAACTGCGACCCGGGCTCACTAACAGATCCGCCATCTGTACGGAAGCTGCCGTACAGACGAAGCGTCTAACCTGCAGAAAGAAACAACTACAGAGATACAGATATCAGAGCTGAAAGTAAACTAGTAAGAACTGAAAACCAAACACTGTACAACTGAGAATAATACAATATCCATCTCCCAAATACGATCGTATACAAAGTCCTCTGATACAAAACTCAAAAGGGAGATGTCTCCAATAAAGTACATCAGTGTACAAGCTCTCACTACAAAAAAATATCATCACTACATCAGTCTCTCAAACTGTAAAAATAAAGTACAACTCTATACCTCACAACAAAGGTCTCTCAACAGAGGAAAAAGAAGTAAACTAATCTACTGAAGCTCTCCTCTGAAGGGGTACCGCTATACTCCAACGACGGGTAGGGAACTAGCTCGCGACTCCCTCGCCTCGGTCAGAAGGATCAGCAACTGGAGCAGGAGAAGAAGTTCCTGGGGAAAAAGACACCACGACGGGTGTGAGAACTACTTCCCACAGTAGTTCTCAGTGGGTGCCGTCAACAAGCCCAACGGTCTGCCCACCAAGTCTACTAGAGGCCAAAGATAACAATGCAATGAAATCTGAACAAGAAAAGCTGGAGCTACTCTACAGCTACCATGCCTCTATCTACATACTCCAAAAAGTGGAACAGATGAAAGTAAAAGAGACCACTCGCACCCAAGGTGCTCAACAGACCCAATCGAACTGACTGCCTCATAGGGTCCAGTCAAGCCTGCGCCTGCCGACTAGGAACGCTCCTGCCCACTACCACACATCCACATGAGGACGGGATTTCCGTGGGGCGTCCTGTCCTACTAACTCATCCCTCGCGCAAAACTGCCTCAACAGGCCCATCGTTGCCTCAACTGCGGAAAACTGCCTCAACAGGCCAACCATCGTATCCACAGCGGCATCTCAGGACGCGACTCCAACTGAGTAGAACGGCGCGGCATAGAGTATCAAACATTGGCATATGCAGGCTAGTCAAAATCCACGCTCACTCTCAGAACGGTAGGACTCAAGATCCCCAAATACCTCGCACAACAGTCGGAGCACTCTCGACGACTCAGCTGCTCGGCTAACTCGAAACACGAGACACTAGCCTCTCCAACGGCTCGCAGTACAAGGCTCACTGGCTGGAGATACTCCACAGCCAGGAGCGACCCACAACTCAGGGTAACAAAACAGGTCGGACAACACTCAACGACCTGGGACCACCGTCAACCCCAACGGTTCCCCACAAGACGGACCGGAAGATACTCGACGGCCCGGGACTGCCGTCTGCGCAACGACTCCCACCACGACGGCACAACAGGGAAACAAGACCTCCCGGGACTACCGTTTACCCAAACGGCTCCCGGCACAGATAAGCAACCCAGTACAACTACCAGACTCCACTCTGCTCCCAGGCAAGAGTGTAAAAGCATCCCACACTAAAAGCAAGTCCCGACCTCTCGGCCCACTACCCGGGCGAGAAAACACTATGTCCAGGGATGAAGGAACAGTGTGGATGTCTAAGCATAAATAACCCTAGCCCAAGTGAGGGTTTTCTACTAGTCTGGTTACACATACAACATATGACGGGGGTGCTAGGTCAAGTTCCAAGATAACTATATTAACAGATAATAAAAGGAATAACAATTCCTACAATCTAGCATACTACACAATGAAATAAACTATCATGCATAGTCCTACATCAGTAGAAATACTGAACAGTCCATAAAACTTGGAGATAAGGCCACCCACCTCGATTTGCCACCAATTGCTCGTAGACACTTGCAATTGGCCTCCACGCGATCCGCACGCAAAATGGGGCACGCCGTCGGAGTCCGCACGCAAAACGGAGCACGCCGCCGGAGTCCGCACGCAAAACGGAGCACGCTGCCGGAGTCCGCACCAAAAACAGAGTCTGCACGTGAAACGGTGCACGGCGCCGGAGTCCGCACGCAAAACGGTGCACGGTGCCGGAATCCGCACGCAAAACGGAGTCCGTACGCAAAACGGTGCACGGTGCCGGAGTCCGCACGCAAAACGGTACACGGTGCCAGGATCCGCACGCAAAACGGAGTCCGCACGCAAAACGGTGCACGGTGCCGGAGTCCGCACGCAAAACGGTGCACGGTGCCAGGATCCGCACGCAAAACGGAGTCCGCACGCAAAACGGTGCACGGTGCCGGAGTCCGCACGCAAAACGGTGCACGGTGCCCAACACAGAAAAGAGCAAGAGGGTTAATTACAGTCCAAAAGATCGCCCCAAAAACTGTACAAAAATACAGTAAAACCAACATACGGGACCTACCCGACTACGCCGCCGTCGCCGCAACGCCCCCATCGGAAGCCTCGCGCGCTCCACGAGGCCCGCGACGCGAAACGCCAACTCCCACAACCTCCTCCCTCACTCCCTCTCGCTCTCGGGTGCAGAAGAAAGAAAGAAAGGGAAGAAGGTGGCTTGCGGGGAGGAAGAAGAAGAGGAAAAGGAGGAGGAGAAAGGGATGGTCCACGGTGCACCGGTCCACGGTGCACCGGCCAATCGGGAGCCACCCCAGCCGGCTCACAAGGCCGGGGCGCGTGCACCGGGTCCACGGACGCGCCCCGGGTGCCACGCGGCACGCGGTAACGTGCCCGCCACACGGGCGCGTTACACCGCACCCGCGGCAGGCGCGGGACACGCGCGCGCCACAAAGGCGCGTGCCCCCGCGCCCGCGCGGCAGCCAACGGGGGCCCGCCACGTGGCGGCCCCCGCGCGACTCCCGCCGAAGGCCTGTCTGCCCTGTCGCGTCCGTACGCCCTCGAGCAGCGCGCCGCACCGCCTTGACCTCCGTGCCGCCGCCTCGCCTCGATAAACGTGCCGTTTTGCCTCGAAAAACGCGCACTTCATCCGGGCTCCAAATCCAACAAATAAATAGTCCATTCCTAGAGATTTCGCGCGCTGAATCCAAAAACGATGTCCATTTTCCCAAATTCCCATCCGAAAATTTGCCGAATGTCCACTCGATCCGATTTTCGCGCCGGGTCCATTTTTAAAGTCCGATTTGCCAAATTCCAACTCTAAAAATTTCCGAAGGTGACCGGAGAGGTAAACTTTTATCCGGACTTCACCCGGAGTCTAATTTTGACATCTGAATCGCGCGAAATCACTTCTAAACACCCGACGGGTCCTCCAACTTCCCACGGGGTCTCAAATTAAGCCCGAAGTCCACCACTTGTGTTCAAATTGCGCGCAACCCACGCAGGCCTCCAGTGATGCAAGCAAATCCCAAATTGCATCACAAATCCATTTCTGGGCCCCCAACACGCGCACCAACACCCCCAACGGCGACCGAAAGCTGCCCAACAACCAGCAACCCTACGCGGGGGATTCCAGGACCTCACATCCTCCCCCACTAAAAGAAAGTTTCGTCCTCGAAACTAGATCAAGCCCATCAGAAGTCAAGAATACCACGGCTAGGTATCTAACAATACGCCTCCAGCTCCCCCACTCGCTCCTCGTGATTACTCCGCAACAACAACAACAAGTACGGCATGACCCGATGTGCAATTCTCTCATCTCTCGAGCCAGAAATTGCAACGGGCGTCCCTCGTACTCCAATAATCACAGATCTCAAAGGGGCAAGTAAATCACATGCGAGGAAAAACACATCACTACTGAGCTGAGACGTGAAAAACCAATGGCTCCATTAAAAGGCTGGGGGAAAACTGAAATAACCACAAGTGTAATACGCACCAAACCACAACATGGTGCCACCCTCAACAAGACGACCCGAAGCATACCCGTAGACTCGTCCAATAAGGAAGGGAAATCCAATAAGTTGGGGTCTTCACTCGGTCACTTCCCGATCCAAAACCACCCGAGTGGACTACTCAACTGTAGGCTACCCTCAAAAGGGATCCTCAAGAGACACAATCTCGTGCCACAGTTGGTCGCTCAACATGCTATCATAACCCCAACGGACCCACGGGTCGAAGTCGATCCCTCGACTCATAAAGAACACCCTGACGGGGACTAAACCGTCGGTGAACGGGACTGAAAACTGACTCACAAGGTGATCATAAAGCTGATGCCCAACTCGCGGTCAAAAGTCCGAAACATCCAAAAGACTCTCACCGTTGTGTACCTACAACGTGGCATCACTGCCGTGCACCCACGGCGTGGCATTACTGCCGTGTACCAACGGCGTGGCCTCACTGCCGTGCGCCAACAGCGTGGCATCACCACCGTGTATCAACGGTGTGGCATCACTGCCGTGTATCAACGGCGTGGCATCACCACCGTGTATCAACGGCGTGGCATCACCACCGTGTATCAACGGCGTGGCATCACCACCGTGTATCAACGGTGTGGTATCTCAAGCATCAAGGCCTCAGATCTTCCCAGCCCTATACCCAACACTACCTCGAAAACCCGGAGCTGAGGAAGGGCCAAAAGATCAACAGGCAAAAACCAGGGTCCCAACTGCACTGGGCAGGACCAATAACTCCCATCTATGTGTAACACGATGATCAGGTATCTGAACCTCACGAGCACAAGCTAAAGGTCCTATCCCTAGCCCATACATCAATGCAAATGCCCTAGCACTCTCACAGCTATGTCGGAGAACCCTCAACGACTCAACTCACAGCAACACCCCACTCATAGGCGAGAAGAACCGACTGACGCGGCAAAGATCCAAAAATTCTGATAGACCGGTGCATAGAACCCCAACCAAACAAGAACAGACCCTAGGCTCAGTCTATCGAAGTTTCCGCTCCTTTACCGTTCAAGGATTCGGTCCCTCTCGTTCAAAGCGGGAAAACTATGTCAACAAGCAACTCACGGCTGGAGACGCTCCCGGTAGTCCATCAGGACGAACTCAACTCCATCAAATCTCGGCGTCCTGTCGGGTCATCTCAATCTCACTAAAATAACCACGTGGTAACTCAGCCGGAGGTGAAAATCGCCTCAACAGGCCAAACCTTCGCCACTCACTAGGCGGCATCGCCACTCATTGGGCGGCATCGCCACTCACTGGGCGGCATCACCCCTTACTGGGCGGCATCGCCTCTCACTGGGCGGCATCGCCCCTGGTAGCTCGGCCCGTGGAAAGTATCCTCCTGGTAATTCGGACAGGGAAAAATGTCCTCCAGGTAACTCGGCCAGGGCATGCGCCCACCTGGTAACTCGGCCAGGGGCAACGCATCCATCTGGTTGCTCGGCCAGTGGAAAGTATCCTCCTGGTAACTCGGCCAGTGATAATTATCCGTCTGGTAACTCGGCCAGTGATAGTTATCCATCTGGTAACTCGGCCAGTGATAATTATCCACCTGGTAACTCGGCCAGTGATAATTATCCCTCTGGTAACTCGGCCAGTGATAATTATCCATCTGGTAACTCGGCCAGTGATAATTATCCACCTGGTAACTCGGCCAGTGATAATTATCCACCTGGTAACTCGGCCAGTGATAATTATCCATCTAGTAACTCGGCCAGTGATAATTATCCATCTGGTAACTCGGCCAGTGATAATTATCCACCTGGTAACTCGGCCAGTGATAATTATCCACCTGGTAACTCGGCCAGTGATAATTATCCATCTGGTAACTCGGCCAGTGATAATTATCCACCTGGTAACTCGGCCAGTGATAATTATCCACCTGGTAACTCGGCCAGTGATAATTATCCATCTGGTAACTCGGCCAGTGATAAGTATCCATCTGGTAACTCAGCCAGTGATAATTATCCACCTGGTAACTCGGCCAGTGATAATTATCCCTCTGGTAACTCGACCAGTGATAATTATCCATCTGGTAACTCGGCCAGTGATAATTATCCACCTGGTAACTCGGCCAGTGATAATTATCCATCTGGTAACTCGGCCAGTGATAATTATCCATCTGGTAACTCGGCCAGTGATAATTATCCACCTGGTAACTCGGCCAATGATAATTATCCACCTGGTAACTCGGCCAGTGATAATTATCCATCTGGTAACTCGGCCAGTGATAATTATCCATCTGGTAACTCGGCCAGGGAAAACGCCCTCCTGGTAACTCAGCCAGGGAAAACGCCCTCCTGGTAACTCAGCCAGGGAAAATGCCCTCCTGGTAACTCAGCCAGGGAAAACGCCCTCCTGGTAACTCAGCCAGGGAAAACGTCCTCCTGGTAACTCAGCCAGGGAAAACGCCCTCCTGGTAACCCAGCCAGGGAAAATGCCCTCCTGGTAACTCAGCCAGGGAAAACGCCCTCCTGGTAACTCAGCCAGGGCGGGGTGTGTCCTTTTTACAACACGACGTCTCAGGGGTATCGCAATCCACTGCACAACTACAAACGTCAGGACACAACAACCATACGACCCAATCCAGCGAAAGTCTAGGACATGTCATCCAATCCATAGCATTATGTTGTCTGCAACCAACATAATCGATTTAGGAGAATAAACATGCCAAACTCTCATCCCGTCCCTTGGGAGAGGTAATCACATCGCAGCCTCGTCAGGCTCGGTATCATCATCGCACCCGGGGCGTAGCTCGAGGGGAGCGACCCCACCGAACTCAAGTATCTCAAGTATCTCATAACTGGCATAGAATGGCAGGCTCAGCAGGCTATAATCCACGATCAAACAGATCGGAACTCAATGCTCAACTAGCATAACTCAGTCGGAGAAAGACTCCACGACTCGAACAGAAAAAGCCCAAACACTCACACAGCTATGTCGGAGAACCCTCAACGACTCAAGGCTATAACACACGATCAAACAGATCGGAACTCAATGCTCAACAAGCATACTCAGTCGGAGAAAGACTCCACGACTCGAACAGGAAAAGCCCAAACACTCTCACAGCTATGTCGGAGAACCCTCAACGACTCAATCTGATAATGCACAACCCGTGGCTGAGTCGGAAAATCTCCACGACTCGATCTGCCAGAGCCCCCAAAACTCTCACAGCTAAGTGGGAGAACCATCTCCACCACTAAATCAGAGCACAACCCATGATCTAGAGTAACCCAATTAGGGAATACATCCTCAATACCCCGCGAACTCAAGTATCTCAAAACTCTCTCATGACACTAGAAAGTCATCTCATAATGCTCTAAAAATCCACTCGGCCCTCTGGCACGAGAACACATGCATCCTGAACCTACTCAACCCCTCGGGAAGATCTCAATGTTTTAAAACTATTTTTAAAACCCAGTTTTCCTTAAAACAGTTCCGACGATTTTTAAAACGGTTCAGATGCCAATATAAAGCCAACTAAACATGCAGTCTAGTGTCCAATCACTTCTAGATCATGCTAAAAATATCTGGGGCTTGCAATTATATTCCTACAATTTTCTAGGCAACTATCAGATTTACCAGCTATGCAAATAATTAAGCTAAACATGATCAACATGCATTCAATAGCTTTAACGGGCATTCCATACATCTTGAAGAAATTCCAACCCACCTCAAATGCTTTCCGAAGGCCGCGCCGAAATCGGAGAAGAAACGGGCGAAAACAGACGAAAAACTGCACTGTGCCTCTCGCGCGCACGCGCGCCGTCGCGCGTCTCGGAAGAAATCCACGAAGCTCCGATCAATCCTCTATCACACTCCCCAAGGTCTCAGCATGCCTCTGCTCAGCTCAAGAGGGTCCCCCACACGTGCGCAAGAAGCAGACAAATCCTCGGATTTGCGCAGTAACCTCCCTGCTTGCACCCGAGAGCACAGGGAGAGAGGGAGAGAAAGGATGGAAATTAACTCAAAATCCCAATCAATTCCGTCAATAAAACCCAAGAGGAGAACTATCGAATCCAAATCCACAATCTCCAACAATTAATTTACCTCAATTGCTCCTCGCGAGCGCACGTTGACTCGGTCAACTCCCACAATGCACGAGCCTGCTTCTCCTTCTACTACTTCCTCTTCTTCTTCTTCTCTGGCAGCAAGAAAGGGAGGAGGAGATGATAAGGAATGAAGGGTGGAGAGGGAGCAAGAGTCTGGGTATAAAACATGACGGGAGTGGTTGGAACAGAAGAAGCCCATACCTCCAAGTACTGTGCACCAATCCGAGCTCTTCTCGGGCATTTCCAGAGTCTGTGTTCGGGTACCAGCATTTGGGTACCGGAACACCACCTCTGGTTCCGGTACCAGGCAGCTGGTTCCGGAACCAAGGGGCCAGTTCCGGAACCAACTGCTTGGTTCCGGAACCCAGCCACCCAGAACCTCCAGAATCCTGCCAGAACCTTCCCGAATCGCGCCGATAACTCACTTCCTCGCCCCGGGACCTCCGCATCACCCCGAAACCAACCGAACACCTCTGTAAAATCATAATACACATGTCCCAAGGGATCAACTCACAACAAACCCATCCATGAAACCAATGCTTGACCCGCAAGCTCTCAATCCGACGCCAACTCACTTTTCTACAAGAATACTTCCGCGTCGCTCCGGGACCACCCGAACCTCTCTGTAAATACAAACAGAAACTGCTAAAGGTATTTCCACAATACCAGGCTGCCACGTGGAGTCGGCACACTGCCCGAAGCTCCGGTACTCTACATCCTTCGAGTCCGCACGCAAAAAGATGCACGTCCTCCAAACCTGCACGCAAAACGGTGCACGTTATTAAAACCCACACGCAAAACAGTCGTACCACTTTAACCGGCACGCAAAATGATGCGCGACAATTAAACCTGCACACAAAATAGTGCACGCTCACCTTTAAGGTTGCACGCAAAATGGTGCGCATTTTTCTAGCCCTGCACGCAAAACGGTGCATAACATTAGAGACGACACGCAAAACGGTGCGCGACAACACAACCTGCACGCGAAACGGTGCACGTACCTCAAATCTGCACGCAAAACGGTGCACACTTTACTGTATTATTACACGCAAAACGGTGCACATTTTTCTAACCCTACACGCAAAACTATGCAAAATATTAGAATTTGCACGTAAAACGGTGCACAACAACTCCACCTGCAAGCAAAACGAAGCACGTACCTCGGAGTTGCACGCAAAATGGTGCACGTTCATTTTTCAACGTTACACGCAAAACGGTGCACGTTTTTCGAGTTTGCACCCAAAACAGCGCACGTTCGTCGAGTCCGCACGCAAAACGGTGCATGTCTTCCACAAGCTTGCACGCAAAACGAGGCGCACCAAAACGCCCGCGATACTTCGCGCAGCAAAACGGCACGGTAAAACTCGGTCCCTAACACGCACAACGGCATGGGGTCAAATCCAATGTCCAAAAAGGAAAACTCAAACTGTGCCAAAAATACCGCAAGAACAATACGCGGGACTTACCTCGACAACGTCGCGCCGTCCAACACGTCCATTCGGCTCTATGGAACACCTTGCGCGCTCCACGGGGTCCACGGCGCACTCGCGCGCCCTCGAAAACCCCCCACGGAATTGCCCTGCTCCCCTCCTGGTACGGTCGGGTAAAGCAAAAAGGAGAAAAGGAGGAGAAAATGGGGCCATTCGGGCCCATATAGGCTTAAAATCAACTTTCGGGCGCCCAAATTGGTTTCGGGTTGCTACAGTAAATCCCGCACCGCGGTCCACGCGCCCATGCCGCGCCAACGAGGCGCCACGTCACCGTCGCTCGGCCAACCGTGAAGCGACACGTGTCCCTGGACCCGTGCACCGCGACCACGGAATAGTGGCGGCCAATCAGGGGCCGCCACGTGGACCGCACCCACTCCCGCGCTGACGCCCGGCCGCAGCGACGCGTCGCGTCGCGCGCTGACCCGCGTATGGGAGGCCGACACGTGGCCCTGCCTGCTGACGCCGCGCCAGTGCCCGCGCGCGTTCCCCGCGCACGCCTGCGCCCTTGGTCGCTGCGTCCAATGGGGAGACGCCACGTGGCGTCCCCCACCTACCCCGCGCGCGTTTGCCATGCCTCAGGATTCGCGCCCACTGCCTCGGGATTCGCGCCAACTGCCTCAGGATCCGTGCCAACTGCCTCGGGATCCATGCCACTACAGTGACTTTCGGGCGCTCCTCTGTCTAGACCGGGCTGCTACAGTGAACCGGTTCGCTATAGTGCAAAAACCCGGTTTGCTACAGTACTTTCCGGGCGCCCGGAATCCACTTTCGGGCGCCCGAAACTTGTGCACAAGCCCAGTTTCGTCCGTTTCGTCCGTTCTCGCCCGTTTCTCCCCCGTTTTTGCTCAAATTTGACGGGCAGCCACAGTTTAACTTGATTTACCTCATGGTACTTTAATTTTTCAGTTTGGACCCCTTCTGGGTAGCCAAAAGCCCCACTGTAATCACAATCGCTGACGGGCCCCGTTCTCACTATCCGGGTATCCGATCAACGCGAAACTTTTACTGTGGCCTTAAAACATATTTACTGAGCTCCCGTAATTTTCTCGGAATTTTCCGACACTGTGAATTTTCCACTTACAATCTGGGCCCACTTTCTCATATAAAATTCCAGATCTCTTATTTTAATCCCGATTTGGGCCCAATTCGCTTCCAAACCATCCTTTAATTTTCTAAACTCAATAAAAATAGTATTTCCTACCATTTTTATTTATATTTGCTCATATACCAAGATCTGGTACACTACACGGGGCGTGACAGATTAGAGTGGTATTAGAGCCTAGGTTGTAGGTCATTATAGACTTAGAAACCCTAGGCTTGTGGTTGGACCGTAGGATGAATACGTGGGAGTCGTGATTTTTTTTTTTTTTAGCGAGAGTCCTGATTGAGTTTTATACCTCTCCCATGGGACGGGATGAGTGATTGGCATGTTTATTCTCCTAAGTGATTATGTTGGCTGCAGACAACATAATGATATGGAATGGATCACATGTTCTAGACTTTCGCTGGATTGGGTCGAATGGTTGCCGTGTCCTGATGTTTGTTATTGTGCAGTAGTCTACGATGCCCCTGAGACGTCGTGCGGTGAGGAGGGCACATCCCGCATCTGATGAGTAATCCGAGCAGCGGGAGGTAGAGCTATCAGAGCAGAGCGAGACCCAGGAGTTATGGGCCCAGATGGCACAGATGTCGGAGGCTGTCCGACGCCAGGAGGAGGCCATGGAACGTTTGATGCGCCTGTCATAGCAGAGAGCACAGCCAGTTGCAGCACTGCCTGAGTGTCCTCCAGCACCTTCTTCGCATGCAGTAGCATCTCTAGGTGTACTAATGGCACCGATTGAGCGAGCAGCCCCATCCGTATCGATGTGTAGTGCCGAGGCACTAAGGCTGGGTGGATAACTGATAGTAGATGAGTTTTGAGACATCATCGATCGATGGAACCAGTCCCGGCAGTCTGATCCACCCTGATTCGCAGGATTGAGCTTGGAGCCGTGGGAGGTAGAGTCTTGGATCACAGCGATGGAGTGACACTTTGAGACTCTTTTTGTCAAGGAAAGGTTTCTGGTCTTCTGGCGACAAATTTTTTGGAGCACAATGTCGAGGCCTGGTGGCGGCGAGTTCGACCTGTCGATCCGCCTGGGACCCAGCGGCTTACTTGGGCGGAGTTCCGCAGCCTTCTTCTTGGAGTTTTCTTCCCCGAGAGTGTTAGACAGAGGCTGGAGGAGGAGTTGAAGAATCTCCGACAGGGAGACCGTACTGTGCAGGAGTACATCGTGGATTTCAACCGTCTATTGGACAGTGTACCACACGCGGCCAGGGACGAGGCACATCGGATCTATATGTTTGAGCGAGGTTGCGCCGGGATATTTATCAGTTTGTCCGTTCACGCAGACTGCAGACCCTGGATGCCTCGATGGAGCAGGCCCTTTATGTGGAACATGATCAGTACAGTTGAGACTGGGGATTATACCGGCAGGTGTGATGGTTTGGTGGCAGCTCCAAGACTCTGACTGAGCACACGGGATGGACTGGTTGGCGCGATATCATGCCACGACTGATTGTGGAACGAGAACAGTGACCCTTCCGCGAGTGGACAGCAGGAGTTCATTTCCACTAGTTGCCGAAGTACCCTTCCTGCAGCGTTGGCTTCAGCGGCATTGGACAGACGCCACCTCGGGAGCAGATGTGACGATTAGGACTAGAGGGTGTGTCCTCAGAGGTCTTGGTTAGATCGTAGCTTTCGTTTTGTCGCCACAGCAGGGACGGTTTCAACACTTCTCTCATTTTTCTCGCCTTTACGCTGGAACTTACGAACGGGATGAAAACTTTGAAAGGCTACTCCAGAAATGGAGACAGTGCCCGAACCTATTCTTGTTTGATTGGGGCGAAGGCACCGGCCTTTCAGAATTTTTGAACTTTTCGCTATTTTCAGCTGTTTTCTAAATAGAGAGTTGGAGTTGATGACGTTCCTGATGGTGGGCCTTTACTTTCTTGTTTGGTCATTTTGGCGAACTTCGGGTAGTTTTGGTCGGGTTGGTTTTGTGTTTGTGGTGTGTTTTAGTTTCGGGGACGAAACTCTTTTTAGTGGGGGAGGTTGTGGTGACACCGATCCCCGTGCTGCTTTCCCCATGACCCATGTAGTGGAACACCTATTAGTGGTGCGTCGTACCCGCAACGCGTCAAATGGACGCGTTGGACGGACTCAGTGAGGTTTCTGGATCAAGCCTGTCCTTCAGCTACTTTCGCCGAATTTTAGAAAGGGTTTCAGGCTAATCCGAGACCGGATTTGGATTCAGCATGGAAAAACGTCGAAAATCGACTATTTACTTGTATTTTTCGGAGTCCGGATGCCCAAAAATGGACACCCGGAAGTTTTCTGCGCATTTTGGTGCATGGGGGAAGCCGTGGACCGGCTGGATGCCACATGACGGCCTTTGATTGGCCGGCGCACGCGGCGCGGTCCACAGAGAGTTGCGCTGGTGCATGGACCGGGCGCGGGGGACACGTGGCGGCCTCGAATTGGCGGGGGACACGTGGCGGCCTCGGATTAGCGGGCTCACGCGGCGCGGTCCACGGAGACGCGCGGGGCTGGCGAATGCACCGGGGCGGGCCACGTGGCGGCCTGTGAGTGGCTGGCTCACATGCGCGTGGTCCACGCGTCAGTGGGAGCAAGCGGGGGCGGTTGGGGCAGCTGGGGCAAGTGATCGCCGTACGCGGGGCGCCACGTGGCGCCCGGCGATTGGCGGGCGGCACCCACCCCATGTGCCACGGTCGGGCCACGCGGCGGATTCCCAGCGGCCCCGCACACGCTGTCCGCTGTTCGGGACACGTGTCGGGCGCTGGGCGATCCGGGCGTTGGTCGCGGGCTGGCCCGGGGGGCGAATTCGGGCACTGTTTGCGCCCGAATCCCCCCGGGCGCCTGAATTTCGGGCCCGAAAGCCCAATGGCTTTGTTTTTTTGTGGTTTTTTTGTGGAGGCCTATAAATAGGCCGGTTTCTTGGGCCTTTAGCCCCTTTTCCTGAGCCCTTCTGCGACTGAGCCCTGTTGCAAGTTTGTTCATCATCTTATGCTGCATCTTGCGAAGGAGTTTTGGAATTTTTGGAGGGCGCGGCATCGATGGCTTCGGCGATTCGGCGCAGTGCGACGTTTCTTCTTCGGTGGCCCATTTCTGTCGCGTTTCGGTCCACGAGGTCCACAGAGCTATTCCGAAGTAATTTGTGGACGATTTTTGCGGCGTCGATTTTAAGAGAGGTAGACCTTCGATTTCCGTGTTGCTTCATTCTGAGTTCTTGGCATGGTTTATGAGGCATCTTTGAACCCCTTTGTTGCTGGTGGTTTTTCTAGACAGCAGAGGCTTTTCAGATTTTTATCTCCGCACTCGGGTATCGTATTTCCGCTTGTGAGGACTCGATTGACATCTACTCTTCGCGAGGATCGTCGGTGTATTTTTACTGGAATTTTTAGAGGTTATCTCGTAGGTGGTAATTAAGCTTATTTGGGACAGATTTTACAACAGCTTGTGATATGGAAATTTTGACTTATTGCAATTTTTGGACCATATCTTTGTACCAAGGTGGAGTTTTCTAGAGTTTTTGGACTCGTTGGAATCATGGGAATCCGAGGATTATCCACGCCCAGTTTCAGCCTATTTGGATCTTGGATTGACGCGCGCTTCAGGTGGGTTGCTTCGTCTCCAAAACCGGTGGACGGTTCTATAACTCTATATTGTTAGTGAGCATGCATTATGTGAGTAGTATTAGAAAGCATGTTGTATCAGATAGGATTTTCTAGTGTGGTGATTCTGATCATGTTGATTATAACTTCCTATCTGTGTTGATTAAATGTTAGTATTGGACTTGACCTAGCACCCTGTCATATGTTTGCATGTGTAAACCAGACTAGTAGAAAACCCTCACTTGGGCTAGGTTTATTTATGCTTTAGACATCCACACTTCGTATTCTATTCCTGGACATAGTGTTTTTCCTCGCCCGGGTAGTGGGCTGAGTGGTCGGGATTTATTTTAGTGTTGGATGCATGTTACACTCGTGCTTGGGGGCAGAGTGGAGTCTGGTAGATGTAGCTGGTTTTATATCTGTGGCGGGAGCTGTTGGGTAAACAGTGGTCCCGGGTTATCGTACTTTTCTGTTTTCTTTGTCGTCATTATGTTAGTGACAGGGGTATACTAGTGATAGCAGGACCTAGAACCCATACTATTTTTGGACACACATGATTTCTATAAACTAATGTTTTTCCTTCCAAACTTCGAGGGGTCGCCGGAGCCTGTTCTTGTTTGATTTGGGTGAAGGCAATAGCCCTTCGGGGTTTGGAAAATAAAACTTATTTGAACAGATTTTATTAAAGAACTAAGATATATTAAATTAGGTTTCTCAGATTAAAATAGTTTCAGTAATAACTGCCATCTTTTATTACAAGCTTCCTCACCCGAGAGAGTTTGGGTGACCTGGGTTCTAGGGGCCGTTCACTTTTTTCGGGACGAAAGCTACGGGGGCTGTACCTGGAACCTGTTCTTGTTTGATAGGGTTGTAGGTGTTGGTCTTCCGGAACTTTCAGACCCTGGTTGGTTTCTTCCGCATGTTTTACCAAGAGAGTTGTTTTCTCGAACTGTAAGGGGTCGAGAACTTCGAAAGGTTGAGTCTGGAGTCTGTTCTTGTTTGATTGGGATTCTAGACACCGACCTTTCGGGATTCTCGGACCCTTACTGTGTCGGCTGGTTCTTTCTCGTCTGTGAGTTGGATGTTCGGTTTTGGGAGCCGTTGGGTTGACGACGGTCCCGGCTGTTGAGTACCTCCAGCCAGTGGGTTAGTATTGTGAGTTGGACATTATCGATTTGATTGATCGTGGATTTGGATTATAGTGTCACGCCCTGGGGGTTTAATGAAGCGGAAAATAGCACAATAAATTTTTTTTTTGAAACGTTCCCTCTCTCCGGCACGTGCCCAGATCCGCCGCATATACAAATTCACTCCGCAAACGGGCGAAGTCTCCTCTGTATATGCATGGCATCACAATCACAGCATTCACTTTAACCACGTTAGTGCACATAAGTAAAGGAAAGCAAAGACCACATTGCATCAGGAATTAAAGAGGCCGACTAACTTTGAAAGGATAAATTCACAGGGTTTTTAAAACGGTGCCCACCCGACACTTATGTTTTTCAAAACATTTTCGCAATCCATAAATCCATAGGGTTTTAAAAACGGTGCCCACCCGACACATTTTTTTCAAAATATTTTCGCAAAGCTTTTTCAGTTATTTGCCACCGGCCGGCTAGTAGGTAATAGAGTAAAACAGTCATCCACATGAATACGAAACCATCCCAACATTCACATCAACCATACAGAGGCATCAACTCACATAAGCTACTAACTCAAATGAAATAAACAAAACGCAGGTAAATAAGTCCTTAGCCCTGAATAGGGCCACAGTCCTCAAGTTGCGGCCTCACCGTCACCCCAGCTCTCACCCCTGACTGGACCTGTCACCACGTGGGAAGACAGTGACACAGAGAGTAAAGTAAAACATGCTGTAAAGACTGTAAATAAAGCAAACCGGAAGAACCGGAGCATCCGCACCCCTCATCGTGCAGTCAATAGCAACCCCCTTGCACAAACCAGATCGAGCACCTGCCTCGGCAAACCACACCGCTCGTGCAAACCAGACCGAGTACCTGCCTCGGCAAACCACACCGCTCGTGCAAACCAGACCGAGTACCTGCCTCGGCAAACCACACCGCTCTCACAAACCAGACCGAGCACCTGCCTCGGCAAACCACACCGCTCTCACCTTGGCGCCTCTAACCCCCCACCTGCGGGGGCCCCCACTACGTCACCTTGTGGGGTACACGAGTCAACATACCATCCTTCCAGAAAAGTACACCCACGCGGTGGCCAAACCGCGGGTGAGCGTGTAAGCAACCTCGAGCATCATACCCGAACATGATGTAATATATAGCACCGCGACACTCGGTCGCCACAGATAACAGTGATAATAATCCACAAACATAAACAGAGGATAATAGGATTTTAACATGCATATACTTTACCCTTCGTTCCAGACCCTGAAAGTGTCGAAAGAGGTACCCACCTTAGCGTGCGTCGACTGGACACTCGGACTCGTCCTCATGTGACTCCCGAACCTAAAAAGTCCCCCGAAGAAAAGAATCAGTGACACTAAAACTGACCACCCCGGAATAACCGTAAAACGAACCGAACCAGTCACGCAATAGCAGCTCCAGGGACCCGGCGGCGGAGCCACTCCGCGCTGCGTGCGACAGCCCCGCGCGACACCAGCCCGCGCGGGCGCGCGCTGACTGCGGGCAGCCCTGCGCGGATGCCTGAAGGCGCGGGCGGCCCCGCGCTGCACCAGCCCGCGCGGGCGCCCCACCTGCGGGCGGCCCTGCGCGGCAGCAGCCCGCGCGGGGGCCCTGCCTGCAGGCGCGGGCGGCCCCGCGCAGCACTAGCCCGCGCGGGTGCCTGCTTGCGGGCGGCCCCGCGAGGCACCAACCTACGAGGGCGCCCTGCCTGCAAGCGCGGGCGGCCCCGCGCGGCACCAGCCCGCGCGGATGCCCTGCCTGCAGGCGCGGGCGGCCCCGTGCGGCACCAGCCCGCGCGTGTGCCCTGCCTGCGGGCGGCCCCGCGCGGCACCAGCCCGTGAGGGTGGCCTGCCTGCAGGCGCGGCACCAGCCCGCGCGGGTGCCCTGCATGCAGGCGCGGGCGGCCCCGCGCGGCACCAGCCCGCGCGGGCGCCCTTCATGCGGGCGGCCCCGCGCTGCACCAACCCGCGCGGGTGTCCTGCCTGCGGGCGGCCCCGCGCGGCACCAGCCCGCGCGGGCGCCCCGCCTACGGGCTGCCCCGCGCGGCACCAGCCCGTGCGGGCGCCCTGCCTACAGGCGCAGGCGGCCCCGCGCAACGCTAGCCCGCGCGGGCGCCCCGCCTGCGGGCGGCCAGGCGCGGGTGCCCTGCCTGCAGGCCCTCGCCGTGGTGGTGGCGGCGGCACAAGCCAAAAACTCACCCACGCGGCTACCGAAAGAAAACCCAACACTGTCACGCCCCGGGGTCGAAACTTCGACCCAGGCTCGCTAACAGATCCGCCATCTGTACGGAAACTGCCGTACAGACGAAGCCTCTAGCCTGCAAAAGACAAAACCACAGCTACACAGATATCAGAGCGGATAAAAAGCTGTACTATAAAATTTCACAACTACAAAGTTACAACAACACATAGCCTATCTCCCAAAAACATATGATACAAATAGAAGTCCACCTATACAACATCTACGAATCCAAATGGGAGATAGCTAGCAGGAAACATAACTGTAAGACCTGACTTTTCCGTGACCCTCCCCGTAACCCCTTTTTCTTCGACTGCCCGACTGAGGGACAATTTTTTTGGTGTTTTTCCGGAGAATCCGTCGGGGCTCGCGGACATTTTTAGGCCGAAGGGCTCGCGAAATGGAGAACGGGGGCGCGATCGGTTTTAGATTCCGACTCCCGGTTCACCCGGAATAATTTTCCGAAGTTCGGACCCCACTTAGGCGCCCCGGAATCCGTGTGGACGATCGGCACGTTTCTCGAGGTAACTATAGCCGCTGGATCTATCCCCTATTAATTAGTTATTCTCTTACCCTTTGAGGAATCTAGGGTTTTAGGTGTCCCCTCCTAGGTCCCTTCGTTCGGCGGCTAGGGTTTTCCCTTTAAAAGTCATCACGAGAGGGAAAAAGAGAGAGGGAAGGACGGCTAGGGTTTCCCTTTAAAAGTCATCACGAGAGGGAAAAAGAGAGAGGGAAGGACGGCTAGGGTTTCCCTTTAAAAGTCATCACGAGAGGGAAAAAGAGAGGGGGAAGGACGGCTAGGGTTTCTCTTTGAGAAACACCACGAGAGGGAAAAAGAGGAGAATAAAACGGGGACCCAACCCTTTTTCGCTCTTGTACGACCGACGGCGGGGCTTTCAAGGAAAGGACGGAGGTTCTTGCTCGCGGGATCAACCGGGCAACGTTAGGACGATCCTCTTCCTCTCTTTTGCCGGCGGATCAAAGGTGAGTTTTTATTAGTTCTGTGGTGTAGGCGTGTCGGGGTGGGGTCTTCACGGGGAACACCGCCGCCGCCGCCGGACCGGCCGCGGACGGGGCGCCGCGCGGCGCTTGATGCCGCGCGGGGCCGCCCCGCACCGCGGGCGAGGCACCCGCGCGGCGCCTGGCCGCGCGGGGCCGCCCGCAGGTAGGGCGCCCGCGCGGGCTGGTGCCGCGCGGGGTCGCCCCCGCACCGCGGGCGAGGCACCCGCGCGGCGCTTGGCCGCGCGGGGCCGCCCGCAGGTGGGGCGCCCGCGCGGGCTGGTGCCGCGCGGGGTCGCCCCGCACCGCGGGCGAGGCACCCGCGCGGCGCTTGGCCGCGCGGGGCCGCCCGCAGGTGGGGCGCCCGCGCGGGCTGGTGCCGCGCAGGGTCGCCCCCGCACCGCGGGCGAGGCACCCGCGCGGCGCTTGGCCGCGCGGGGCCGCCCGCAGGTGGGGCGCCCGCGCGGGCTGGTGCCGCGCGGGGTCGCCCCGCACCGCGGGCGAGGCACCCCGCGCGGCGCTTGGCCGCGCGGGGCCGCCCGCAGGTGGGGCGCCCGCGCGGGCTGGTGCCGCGCGGGGTCGCCCCCGCACCGCGGGCGACGGCACCCGCGCGGCGCTTGGCCGCGCGGGGCCGCCCGCAGGTGGGGCTCCGCGCGGGCTGGTGCCGCGCGGGGTCGCCCCCGCACCGCGGGCGATGGCACCCGCGCGGCGCTTGGCCGCGCGGGGCGCCCGCAGGTGGGGCGCCCGCGCGGGCTGGTGCCGCGCGGGGTCGCCCCCGCACCGCGGGCGAGGCACCCCGCGCGGCGCTTGGCCGCGCGGGGCCGCCCGCAGGTGGGGCGCCCGCGCGGGCTGGTGCCGCGCGGGGTCGCCCCCGCACCGCGGGCGAGGCACCCGCGCGGCGCTTGGCCGCGCGGGGCCGCCCGCAGGTGGGCACCCGCGCGGGCTGGTGCCGCGCGGGGTCGCCCCCGCACCGCGGGCGAGGCACCCGCGCGGCGCTTGGCCGCGCGGGGCCGCCCGCAGGTGGGGCTCCGCGCGGGCTGGTCCCGCGCGGGGTCGCCCCCGCACCGCGGACGATGGCACCCGCGCGGCGCTTGGCCGCGCGGGGCCGCCCGCAGGTGGGGCGCCCGCGCGGGCTGGTGCCGCGCGGGGTCGCCCCCGCACCGCGGGCGAGGCACCCGCGCGGCGTTTGGCCGCGCGGGGCCGCCCGCTGGTGGGGCGCCCGCGCGGACTGGTGCCGCACGGGGTCGCCCCCGCACCGCGGGCAGCGCGCCCGCGCGGGCTGGGGGCCACGCGATGCTGTGCCCGGGCGGAGTGTCCGCCGCACGGGCCAGTACCGGGCGGGGAACTCCGCCGCACATGAGTGGGAGTCGGTGTGAGTGTCGGATCCTTAGTCTTGACTTGCCCTTGTTCCTTCAGGAGTGCAGGACATTGTTGGCGACGGGCGCACGATCACGGACGTACCGAACGCCGGACGACGCACGCAAAAGGTGGGTAAAATTCGCCGAGGTTAATTGGGGTAAGGGCGGACATGAGCAAAGGTGTTTCTCTCTAAGTTGCTCCTCGTGAGCAAAGGTGGGTTTTCTCTCTAAAATGCTCTTCGTGAGCGAAGGTGTGCTCCTCTTCAAGTTGCTCCCACTGAGCAACGGTGTTTTCCTCCTTAAGATTTCCTCATGAGCAAAAGTGTTCACCCTTCTGGTTGTCCTTATGAGCAACGCTGACTCCGAATCTCGTTCTATTCGCTTTATCATCTGAGGCTCAAGTTTTACTACACGCACACCCGCGGTTTGGCCACCGCAAGGGTGTGCTTTTCCGGAAAAGTGGTACGTTGACCCGTGTACCCCACGCGGAGGTGGCGTTAGAGATGGGGGCCCTCATAGGTGGAGGGTGTGAGCGGTGACGCCGAGGTTGGTGCTCGGCGGCCGAGGCAGGTGCTCGGCAGAGAGGGGCACCGGGGTAGGGGCTCGGTGCGGTGTCCGGGGAGGGTGCCCGGTTTATGTTGGTGCAGGTTGTGATCATTGTTGACGGTACATGGGAGGGGGGTGACAGTTGCTCTAGTTACAGCGGTTTGTTTTATTATAGTATTCTTGCTCATCATGATTATTTCTAGTCACTGACTTCCCACTCCGTGACAGGTTCATCCAGGGGCAAGTGCTAGGGCGCCGGTGAGGACGTTAGGATGCTGATCTGATTTTGGATGACTTCAGATACAGTGACTTTACTTTCCCTTTTCTTTTATTATTCATGGTAGCTAGTTGTGGATTGCGACACCCCCGTGGGGTCGAAGTGGATGTTGCCCTTTTCTTTCCTTTCTTTTGAAATAATGGAATGAATACTACGTTCTCTCTTCTTGGCCGTTTTGAACGAAGAAAAACAAAGAAAACCGTTTGCGAAAACTATTTTTTTAAAAACATGGGTGTCGTGTGGGCACCGAGCTTTATAAACCTTGTGGGATTTATGTGTTTGCGAACTGTTTCACAAACGAGGGCATCGTGTGGATGCCGCTTTCAAAACCTTGTGATTATTTATCCTTTCAAAACACCGGCCTCTATGCTCTAAGTGAATGCGAGAATGTCATGTGAATGGTTTGGTTGTATGTGTTCGAGACCCCAACTGATGTGGTTAGAGATTGTATGTACTACGCCTTGTGTGACACTTTGTAGTTGAGACGCCGTGCATATACAAAGGGGCCTCTGCTCATTTGCAGAGCGAATTTGTGTATGCGGCGGGTCTGTGCACGCGCCGGGGAGTAATGCTTCACAAAAAAAAATATATATGGCTGAATCAGGGGCATCGGTGGCTCCTCTTCCGCGCGTTTCGAACCCCCGGGGCGTGACAGATTAAGATGGTATCAGAGCGGGTAAACTTTAACCACAACAGTCGGGGCCTAACATCCACGGGCGCAATACTCTGGCTGCTGAGTAATAAAGTGAACACGGGATAAATAAATAGGACACGAGTGTACGTGGGGGAGGGTAGAGATTTAGTAGAACCCTTTAGGAGCCGGGTTGCCTTGTCAGTTATGTCTCTATGTTTGTGATGATCGGTATGCTTTCATTATGTACGCAGATACAATACAATAGCAGCCCAACACAGTGAGCAACGACCGACGGAAATGGACACCGCAGCCGGGGCGAACCGCTTGCTGCGCAACCAACTGCGCGATGTGGCAGGACAGCTGCTGACTCTCACGGAGCGTCTGTGCATGCTGACGCGGGACCTTGAGAGCGTTGACCACTTCCAGCACGGCCCATGGGACGGTACCCCTCGCGGGATGCCACCGGCGAGATTTCCCACCTATCACGATGCAGTTAATTTGGCCATGCGTGCGGAGCAAGAGTACGCCCGGCAAGGGTGCCCCTACCCTGACCCGGCGGAGGACCCCTATCTGGCGAGCCGCGCGACCAAACGTCCGAAGGTAGAACCGGAGTCTGGACCGGTGAAGAAGGAGGGGCCCGGCCCATCGAAGCCGTGCGTCATTTGTGGCGGCGCACATCGAGTGATGGGCTGCCCCTGGCGGGATGATCACTGTTTCCGGTGTGGTAGACCGGGTCACACGCGTTACACGTGCCGCCAGAAGCTAGGCGTCACTAGGCCCCCGACGCCAGGACCTGTCGAACCAGAGGAAGCCGCCACCCCCGCCTTGCAGGGGAGCCCCAAACCAGGTACCGGGCGAACCAACACCTGGAAAATGCAAGGGAGGGTGGGCGGGTACCCACAGGGACCCCGGAGTCGCCACAAGGGCCCTGCGTCATCTGTGGAAAGGCGCATCGAGTAACGAGCTGCCTCTGGAGGTACTCCCACTGCAATGGTTGCGGCAAATCAGATCACACCCGCGCTTCATGTCCGCGAGAGCAGGCCCGCTACAGGGACCCCGGAGTCGCCACAAGGGCCCTGCGTCATCTGCGGAAAGGCGCATCGAGTAACGAGCTGCCTCTGGAGGTACTCCCACTGCAATGGTTGCGGCAAATCAGATCACACCCGCGCTTCATGTCCGCGAGAGCAGCCGCTACCGCCGCGACGCCACAACGGGAGGGACGAGAGGATACCGCGGCTCCCGACCCACAGAAGGACCGACCCGACGGCTCGCCGTCGGCGGACTCGTATGACACCAGGACCCTGCCCAACCACGCAGTGCGGCGCTGGCCCAGGGGTTGCGGGAGGGCTACCCCAGCCGCCCCAGCAGACGGAGCAACGTCCCGAACCGAGTGACGACAGGTAATACTTGAACTACTTCTTTTTAGTTGGGGACATCCGTCGAACCTGAGTTATACCATCCTTTCTTCATCTGTTATGGGTTTCGGCTATGTCCCGTCGTTAGTAATAGCTTCGTTGTTTTTTTGTCCGTTTTTCCTCGGATCTCTTGGGGAGGGGCGAACGCCTTTAAGAGGGACTGCGGGAATCCGCCGTCGGCATAGTCCGCAGATACTCCCTTCTCTTTCCGAAGATCCCTTCTTTTCTCCCATCCAAGACCAACCAGTTTTGGCCTCGATCTACTTAGGCACGCACTTTTTTTTTTGTTTTATCCCACTTGGGGACCATGCACTTAGTAGCAAAAAGTGAAGAGCGGAAGGCACCGGCTGGGTGCATGGCCGTTCTACTGGCACGGGAACAGGGAAGGAGCTTGCAGCTGCGCGTTGACTACCCGGAATTTGATGAAGCCCTGTAAGAGCACGCACTTCCTTGAACCGCTCGGCCCGGAAGGGGGCCAAGTTCTTTTGGACGGCCCAATGCTAAGGAAAGCCGTGAAGAGCCTAAAAAGCAATTAACAAGGGCGACCGTGCTCGCCGTACCAACGCCCGGGGAAGACTTCGAAGTATGCTGCACTGCATCGCGAATTGGACGGGAGGAAGTACTAAGGCAGCAAGGAAGAGTCGTAGCCTATGCGACAGGGCAACTCAAGGACTACATGTAGAACTAACCGACACACGACCTGGGGTGTACCGCAGTCGTCCCTCGTCCTGAGACTGTTAAGGTACTAACCCTTCGGGGCCCACGGTAACGCACCCACGGACCACCAAAGCCTTAAGCGCCTCTCCACCCAGAAGGGGCCGAACCTACGGCGAAGACGGTGGTTGGGACTATTGAAGGACTTCGACCTGGACACGGGACCGTCGACACCAACTACTGCGGGCCAAACTACACTTCGGCCCGGCCTATCACCTCAGATGGATGGGCAATCCGAACGGGCGCTATGCCAGATCCTCGAGGACATACTCCGAGCATGCATACTGGTTTTGAACGGCGGATGGCCACGCTACCTACCCCTCGTCGAGTTCGTCTACGACATCGATTACCAGACAAGTACCCGGATGACACCGTACAAAGCATCGTACGGAAGGCGCTGCAGACCCCCCCCCCCCCCCCGATTTGTTGGAACGATCAGGGGCGAAGCGGGTCGGGTTGAGAGGCTAGTAGTGCCATAGTACGTGGGACTTTTTGGGATCCCGGAGTGCGACGGCCCCGTGACCCATCGCCTCGCCCTACCACCGAATCACGACCGAGTTCTGGTCGTGTCAACGGCCTTCGTGCCTCGAAAGTATCCCCCAACCCGTCGCGATGTGAGTGACGACTCCGCAAATCAAGTTCAAAGGAAACTTGAACTATGAGGAAGAGCGGTGCGGACCCAAGCGCGGGAGGACTGAAAAGCTACGAAGTCGGACTTTTTCCGACTGCTTGAAGGTGTTTTGGAGCAATCGGGAAAACGTGAGACAAACTTGGGAACCCGAATCGGAGTGAAGGGGGTGCTACCCGGACCCCCTTCGCCGCAGGCAGGAGTTAAGTTTCCGGGACGAAACTTGTTTTATTAGTGAGTGATGTAAGACCCTGACTTTTCCGTGACCCTCCCAGTAACCCCTTTTTCTTCGACCTGCCCGACCTGAGGGAACAATTTTTTTGGTGTTTTCCGGAGAATTCCAGTCGGGGCCTCGCGGACATTGTTTACTGGCCGAAGGGCTCGCGAAATGGAGAACGGGGTGCGCGGATCGGTTTTAGGATTCCGACTCCCGGTTCACCCGGAAATAATTTTCCTGAAGTTCGGACCCCACTTAGGCGGCCCCCGGAATCCGTGTGGACGATCGGCACGTTTCTCGAGGGTAACTATAGCCCTGGATCTATCCCCTATTAATTAGTTATTCTCTTACCCTTTGAGAATCTAGGGTTTTAGGTGTCCCCTCCTAGGTCCCTTCGTTCGGCGGCTAGGGTTTCCCTTTAAAAGTCATCACGAGAGGGAAAGAGAGAAGAGGGAAGGACGGCTAGGGTTTCCCTTTAAAAGTCATCACGAGAGGGAAAAAGAGAGAGGGAAGGACGGCTAGGGTTTCCCCTTTAAAAGTCATCACGAGAGGGAAAAAGAGAGGGGGAAAGGACGGCTAGGGTTTCTCTTTGAGAAACCCACGAGAGGGAAAAAGAGGAGAATAAAACGGGGACCCAACCCTTTTTCGCTCTGTACGACCGACGGCGGGGCTTTCAAGGAAAGGGACCGGAGGTTCTTGCTCGCGGGATCAACCGGGCAACGTTAGGACGATCCTCTTCCTCTCTTTTGCCGGCGGATCAAAGGTGAGTTTTTATTAGTGTCTGTGGTGTAGGCCGTGCGGTCGTGGGGTCTTCACGGGGAACACCGCCGCCGCCGCCGGACCGGCCGCGGACTGCGCCGGCGCGGCGCTTGATGCCGCGCGTGGCCGCCCCGCCCGCGGGCGAGGCACCCGCGCGGCGCCTGGCCGCGCGGGGCCGCCCGCAGGTAGGCGCCCGCGCGGGCTGGTGCCGCTGCGGGGGTCGCCCCTCCGCACCGCGGGCGAGGCACCCGCGCGGCGCTTGGCCCGCGCGGGGCCCCGCCCCGCAGGTGGGCGCCCGCGCGGGCTGGTTGGCCGCGCGGGGTCGCCCCGCACCGCAGGGCGAGGCACCCGCGCGGCGCTTGGCCGCGCGGGGCCGCCCGCAGGTGGGGGCGCCGCGGCGGGCTGGTGCCGCGCAGGGTCGCCCCCGCACCGCGGGCGAGGCACCCGCGGCGGCGCTTGGCCGCGCGGGGCCGCCCGCAGGTGGGGCGCCCGCCGGGGCTGGTGCCGCGCGGGTCGCCCCGCACCGCGGGCGAGGTCACCCGCGCGGCGCTGGCCGCGCGGGGCCGCCCGCAGGTGGGGCGCCCGCGCGGGCTGGTGCCGCGCGGGGTCGCCCCCGCACCGCGGGCGAGGCACCCGCGCGTGCGCTTGGCCGCGCGGGCCGCCCGCAGGTGGGGCTCCGCGGCGGGCTGTGCCGCGCGGGGTCGCCCCCGCACCGCGGGCGAGGCACCCGCGCGGCGCTTGGCCGCGCTGGGGCCGCCCGCAGGTGGGGCGCCCGCGCGGGCTGGTGCCGCGCGGGGTCGCCCCGCACCTGCGGGCGAGGCACCCGCGCGGCGCTTGGCCGCGCGGGGCCGCCCGCAGGTGGGGCGCCCGCGCGGGCTGGTGCGCGCGGGGTCGCCCCGCACGCGGCGGGCGAGGCACCCGCGCGGCGCTTGGCCGCGCGGGGGCCGCCCGCATTGGGGGGGCGCCCGCGCGGGCTGGTGCCGCGCGGGGTCGCCCCCGCACCGCGGGCGAGGCACCCGCGCGGCGCTTGGCCGCGCGGGGGCCGCCCGCAGGTGGGGCTCCGCGCGGGCTGGGTGCCGCGCGGGGTCGCCCCCGCACCGCGGACGAGGCACCCGCGCGGCGCTTGGCCGCGCGGGGCCGCCCGCAGGTGGGGCGCCCGCGCGGGCTGGTGCCGCGCGGGGGTCGCCCCCGCACCGCGGGCGAGGCACCCGCGCGGCGTTTGGCCGCGCGGGGCCGCCCGCTGGTGGGGCGCCCGCGCGGACTGGTGCCGCACGGGGTCGCCCCCGCACCGCGGGGCAGCGCGCCCGCGCGGGCTGGGGCCACGCGATGCTGTGCCCGGGCGGAGTGTCCGCCGCACGGGCCAGTACCGGGCGGGGAACTCCGCCGCACATGAGTGGGAGTCGGTGTGAGTGTCGGATCCTTAGTCTTGACTTGCCCTTGTTCCTTCAGGAGTGCAGGACATTGTTGGCGACGGGCGCACGATCACGGACGTACCGAACGCCGGACGACGCACGCAAAAGGTGGGTAAATTCGCCGAGGTTAATTGGGTAAGGGCGGACATGAGCAAAGGTGTTTCTCTCTAAGTTGCTCCTCGTGAGCAAAGGTGGGTTTCTCTCTAAAATGCTCTTCGTGAGCGAAGGTGTGCTGCTCTTCAAGTTGCTCCCACTGAGCAACGGTGTTTTCCTCCTTAAGATTCCTCATGAGCAAAAGTGTTCACCCTTCTGGTTGTCCTTATGAGCAACGCTGACTCCGAATCTCGTTCTATTCGCTTTATCATCTGAGGCTCAAGTTTTACTACACGCACACCCGCGGTTTGGCCACCGCAAGGGTGTGCTTTTCCGGAAAAGTGGTACGTTGACCCGTGTACCCCACGCGGAGGTGGCGTTAGAGATGGGGGCCCTCATAGGTGGAGGGTGTGAGCGGTGACGCCGAGGTTGGTGCTCGGCGGCCGAGGCAGGTGCTCGGCAGAGAGGGGCACCGGGGTAGGGGCTCGGTGCGGTGTCCGGGGAGGGTGCCCGGTTTATGTTGGTGCAGGTTGTGATCATTGTTGACGGTACATGGGAGGGGGGTGACAGTTGCTCTAGTTACAGCGGTTTTGTTTTATTATAGTATTCTTGCTCATCATGATTATTTCTAGTCACTGACTTCCCACTCCGTGACAGGTTCATCCAGGGGCAAGTGCTAGGGCGCCGGTGAGGACGTTAGGATGCTGATCTGATTTTGGATGACTTCAGATACAGTGACTTTACTTTCCCTTTTCTTTTATTATTCATGGTAGCTAGTTGTGGATTGCGACACCCCCGTGGGGTCGAAGTGGATGTTGCCCTTTTCTTTCCTTTCTTTTGAAATAATGGAATGAATACTACGTTCTCTCTTCTTGGCCGTTTTGAACGAAGAAAAACAAAGAAAACCGTTTGCGAAAACTATTTTTTTAAAAACATGGGTGTCGTGTGGGCACCGAGCTTTATAAACCTTGTGGGATTTATGTGTTTGCGAACTGTTTCACAAACGAGGGCATCGTGTGGATGCCGCTTTCAAAACCTTGTGATTATTTATCCTTTCAAAACACCGGCCTCTATGCTCTAAGTGAATGCGAGAATGTCATGTGAATGGTTTGGTTGTATGTGTTCGAGACCCCAACTGATGTGGTTAGAGATTGTATGTACTACGCCTTGTGTGACACTTTGTAGTTGAGACGCCGTGCATATACAAAGGGGCCTCTGCTCATTTGCAGAGCGAATTTGTGTATGCGGCGGGTCTGTGCACGCGCCGGGGAGTAATGCTTCACAAAAAAAAATATATATGGCTGAATCAGGGGCATCGGTGGCTCCTCTTCCGCGCGTTTCGAACCCCCGGGGCGTGACAATAACCAACTCCCACAATCCGGGATGGTACATCTACCTCTCTCTAAAGTAACAATGCTGGTAGGGAACTATCACGCGACTCCCTGTCCTCGGTCCGTCCAGTCAAGCCCAGCAGGAACGGAAGAAAGCCTCAGCAACCTGTCACCGACAGAGGGTGTGAGAACTACATCCTACAGTAGTTCTCAGTGGGTACCGTCTCCAAGAACCACGGTCTGCCCACTAAGTCTACCAGAGGCATAAGATAACAGATAAGACTGATAATGAAAATAAGCTGGAAAAGAATCTACAGCTATCATGCCTCTATCTACTATGCTCAATAGGAGGAGACTATGGATGATGGTATGCAACCACTCACTGCTGACAATATGTCACAAGTACTACTCAAGACACTCTACAATGACACATGCTACGCCATCACTCTCTCAGTGTAACCCAAATCTCAGCGACTGCCCCACAGGGTCCAGTCGAGTCAAGCCTGCGCCCACTGGTGTATCAACCAGGGTGTCCAAACGGACAAACTCGATATCTCACACAGTGACCCCATGGTAGCTCGGCCAGGGGTATCAAGCGACCTCTAGTATATGAACTAGGCGCATCATCGCAGCCATGTCAGGCTCGGTATCATCATCGCAGCCTCATCAGGCTCGGAATCATCAACGCACCCGGGGCGTAGCTCGAGGGGTGCGACCCCACCGAACTCAAGTATCTCATCAGTAACACTGTCTCACAAGCGGCTCCTGCAGGCTATAGTCCTCGATCAAACAGATCGGTATCTCGATGCTCAAAGCACAACTCAATCGGAGAACCCTCCACGACTCAATCTCACAACACTGACCCGCTCAACGAAAGTACCACACAGCTGGGACCACCGTCTCTCCCAACGGCTCCCACAAGAACACCCTACTGAACTCAACACACAACTCATGGCCGGAGATGCTCCACAGCCAGATCTACGAAGGGTCCGAAACCCCAGGAGACTAACACCTACGCCCCCAAGAAAGAGAACAGCCCTTAGAACCCAGATCACTCGAATCCGCTCGGGTGGATAAGTTTATAAGAAACCATGTCATTTATTTCAGAAAACCATTCAATCTGAGAGAAATCCATCTTTTAATGAGTTTTAGTCTTTTTAGGAAAACCCTTTGAAATCAAGTTTTATGCCCAAGCCTCGAAGAGCTAATGCCCTCGTCCTATCAAACAAGAACAGACTCAGGCGACTTTGCGAGGCTTGGAAGAAATCACTGCCTGACCAAAATCATGTATTCGTCCAAAAAGGTTCTGGGTTCAAGGTCCTGCTAACACACGTGCACCACGATCACAACAGGGTGGTGACGAGAAGAACAGCGGAAAGGAAAGCCCCGGGACCACCGTTTACCTGAAACGGTTCCCCACGCACTAACACTGGCCTAACCCAGCCACCAGACCCCACTCGGCCCCCCGGCCCGAGTGCAACACCCGTCCCACAACACTCTGACCACTCAGCCCACTACCCGGGCGAGGAACACTATGTCCAGAAGGATATGCACGGTGTGGGATGTCTAAAACATAAAAGAACCTAGCCCAGATTAAGGTTCTCTATTGGTCTGGTCAACACCTGCACATATGACGGGGGTGCTAGTTAAGTTCCAAGAAAACACTTAAACTAGCATGCAATCCTATCACAATAGAATTAGAAGGAAGTCCGTAGACTTGGAGAGAAAAACCAACCCACCTCAGAATGCCACCAATTGCTTGTCGACACTTGCAATTGGGCTCAGCGGGACTTACCTTGCCTCCACGAGGTCCGCACGCAAAACGGAGCACGCTACGTCCAACCACACAACCGCGCGCTCCGCGGATGTCCCGAAACAAGCCGGCGGGTCCACGCGACGGAAAAACCAACAACCGCCCCCGGCGGAAGCTAAAAACAGCACTACAAGCTGCCAGGAGCGAAGAAATCGCAAAATCAATCAAAACGGTCAAAACCGAGCATCCGACGGCGAAAAATAGCCTCCGTCGGCGAAAACAGCCTCCGTCGGCGAAAACCAGCGCCCGACGGCGAAAAACAGACTCCGACAGCGAAAACAGCGCGCGTCGGCGAAAACCAGCCTCCGTCGGCGAAAACAGCCTCCGTCAGCGAAAATCAGCGCCCGACGGCGAAAAACAGACTCCGACTGCGAAAACAGCGCGCGGCGGCGAAAACCAGCCTCCGTCGGCGAAAACAGCCTCCGTCAGCGAAAATCAGCGCCCGACGGCGAGAACAGCGCGCGACGGCGAAAACCAGCCTCCGTCGGTGAAAAACTGCGCCCGACGGCGAAAAACAGCTCGAAAATCAGCTTGCGAAAATCCTGCGAAAACCGCTCGCGAAAAACTGCCCGAAAACCGCTCGCGAGACTGCTCGCGAAAACAGCGAGAAACGGCTTGCGAAAAACAGCGAAAACCCTGCGCGAAAGCCCGCGCGAAAACTGCTCGCAACCTGCTCGCGAAAACCGCTCAAAAACTGCTTGACGGCGAAAAAGCAGCAGCCGACGGCGAACACCGCGGCCGACGGCGAAAACAGCGGCCGACGGCGACCAACGGGCTCCGACGGCGAAAACACCGCGCCGGTACGCAAACCGAGGAGTCGCCCGCCGTCCGGGAGCACGCCGAGCGGCGAAAACCCAGCCGCGCGACGAGGGAGGCCCGCCGCACGGCGCCCAACCAAGCAGCGCCGCGCAGCAACCTGCTGCGCGGTGCCGGAGCGCACCGCGCAGCGCCCAGCGGCGCCCAGCGGCGCTGCGCGCGGCGCCAGCGCGCAGCCCACTGCGCTGCGCGCGCCTGCGACCGGCCAGGCGGTGCCGCGCGCACCTGCGCGCGGCCCTGCCGCGCGCGCTTGCGCGCGGCCATGCCGCGCGCGCCTGCGCGCGCCCAGGCAGTGCCGCGCGCACCTGCGCGCGGCCCTGCCGCGCACGCCTGCGCGAGGCCAGGCAGTGCCGCGCGCGCCTGCGCGCGGCCAGGCAGGCCCTGCCGCGCGCGCCTGCACGCGGCGCCGCGCCCAGCGGCACGTCGCCGCAGGGTGCTGCCAACAGCAGCACCCTGGCGCCGCGCGTGCGCCGTTGCGCGCGCGCGCGGCCTCCGCGACGGGTAAATTAAATAGATAAATAAATTAAATAAAAAACCCAACAAAAATCCCAAACTCTCCAAAAGCCGAGAAAATCTCAAAAAAAAACTGTAATTGCTTACCTCTTCGTCGACGCTCGCCGCACGCCCACGACGCTCCCACGCGGCCTCCAACGGCGAGTCCCAAAAACCAAGAATGCCTCAAAAGCCCTTTCCTTCCTCTTCTTCTTCTTCCTTTTCCTCTCTTTTCTTTTCCTTTCTTTCTTTCTTCCTTTTCTTTCTTTCTCTGCTGCAGAGGGAGGGTTGGAACCCTTTTTATAAAGCAAAGCTTTAATTAATTAAATTAATTAATTAACTAATTCCAAAATCCAACTCCAACTCACTTTTTGCCTTCGGGCTCTCCGCCGCTGCCCATAACCTCCCGAACTCCGCTGTAAATCAAAAGTACACGCGCTCACAGCTTTTTCTCTTCAAAAAGCTCATCCGTTGAGTCGGGGTGCTCAAATCAGATACCGGCTCCAAAATTGCCAGTTCCGACTCACTTTTTGCCTCCGGGTCCTCCGCGTCAGTCCGGAACCTCCCGAACCTCGCTGTAAATCGAAAGTACACGTGTCCACAGCTTTTTCTCTTCAAAAAGCTCATCCGTTGAGTCGGGGTGCTCAAATCAACTACCGGCTCCAAAATTGCCAGTTCCGACTCACTTTTTGCCTCCGGGTCCTCCGCGTCAGTCCGGAACCTCCCGAACCTCGCTGTAATCTGAAAGTACACCTGTTCCAAGTGTTCCTGAATTTCCGGCACTCCACGGTGAAGTCGGAAATTTCCAATCTCATCCTCAATCGGCCTACAAAGCCCGGAAGAACTCCGAATCGAGCTGGAGCTTCTGCGTTGATCCGAATCAACCCGGCATCAACTGTAAACTCAATGCAACATGCTCAAGGCAACTCTCTGCTCCAGGCCATCTGTGTGGTCGGCGCGCTATCCAAAGCCCCGGTACTTTACACAACACGAAACTGAAACAAACGCGGATCGCTCACCTTGATCTCGCGGAAGGGAAAGGAAGAAGAAGGGTCACCCGCTCCTCGCATGTGATGTGGCTCCGGTCCCGTTCTCCGCCTCAGGCACGCTCGATCAACAGCGTCGGTGGAAAACCCCTCCCTCTTTCTCTCGGTCTAGGGTTCGCCCGTCGCGTTCCTTGGAAAGAGAGAAAAATGTGGGATTTTCAAGCTCTCCCCTGTACGCACCCGATCCAAAACAAAATGATAAAATAATAAAAATAACCCCTTAGTCGTTTGAAATTTGAACGAGGGGTCCAGATTACCTCGAAAAGCGTGCCGATCGCAAGCACGAATTCCGATGCACCTTAGCGAATAGGAAAGTTCAAAACTCTTTTCCGGGAGATCCAGGAGTCGGAATTCAAATCCGATCGCACCACCGTTCAGCGTTTTGCGAGCTCTAGCACCTAGAAATACCCGCAAACACCGACGATCAGCCCAGGAATTCACAAATTTTCAACCCCTTAACGACTAGTTAATTAAATTAAAATAAAACGGAAAGCGGAAAGGTCGAGATACTACATATAGCGTGCATGAGCCATATTGAGCTCGACAGAGATGCGCGGATACTTTCCTCGGTGGGGTCGCGCCCCTCGAGTGCCGCTCTAGAGCTGGGCCTATTACTTTGCTATCGCGACTTGTCGACGCAGTCCCTCTGGTTGGGCCAGTTTTGGTAGTCACGGACGCCCTACATAAGTCCCGTCCACTTGTGGATGTGTGGCAGTAGGTGGGCGCATGTTTGACTGGACCCCATGTGGCAGTCACTGTGATTGGGTTGATTGAGTATTTGGGTTAAAGTCGATGCATCATTTTCATCTGTATCACCCTTTGAGCATTATAGATAGAGGCATGATAGCTGTAGACTCTTTCCAGCTTATCTTTCCATTATTACAGTTTTCCTGTTATCTTATGCCTCTAGTATACTTAGTGGGCAGACCGTCGGGCTTGGTAGCGGTACCCACTAAGAACTACTATGGGATGTAGTTCTCACACCCGTCGTGGTGACTTTTCCCAGGGACCCCTTTTCCAGTTCCTGTTGCTCCAGTTACTGACCCTTCTGTTGCTGATCGAGGTGAGAGAGTCGCGAGCTAGTTCCCTACCCGTCCTTGGAGTATAGCTGTACCCTTTTTGGAGCTTAGTAGTATAGTCTGCTGGATTATTGTTGTTAGTTACTTTTGAGGGTTTTATTTTTGAGAGACTTTTGTAGTGAGGTTCAGACTTGTACTTTTGGAGTTGTATTATTTTATTTCAGTAGTCTACTTTTCAGCTCTGATATCTGTATAGCTGTAGTATCCTTCTTTTTGCAGATTAGACGCTTCGTCTATACGGGGCTTCCCGTATGGGCGGCTGATCTGTTGGCGGGCCTGGGTCGCAGTTTCGACCCCGGGGCGTGACAAAAACAGCGAGGCGCTGTCCAGCGACACTGTGCAAAAACAACGGGTGCGTTATGAGGATATAACTGTTCCATCAAGCATAGTTTCAAACCGGGGCCGAAAGGAAAAACGCTCACCTAGATCGTGACAAAATATCAAACTTCTCTTTTCCCCGCGAAACTCCACAATGTGCGAGAAAACTGCAACAAGAGCCGAAACGGAAATTCCAGATTTCAGCATTTGCTGTTTTGCAATACAGTCCCCAAAAACTATAATTTTTACCTACGAGAATTCCTCCAAAAATTCCAGAAAAATCACGGCTACGATCTTTGCGAAGTGTAGATGCAAATCGAGTATTTAAACTCCCCATTCCGAAATTCGTAGGCCGAGAAAAGGCATAAACTCTCCTCCGCTGTCCAAAACATTGCCGCAGTAAAAGAGGTGAAAAGATGCCTCGAAAACCCCACCAAAAACTAGAAACAGAGCAAAGTGAGAAACACGAAAATCGAAGGCCTGCCTCTCGTGAACACACTGCCGCAAAAATCGGCCAAAAACTCGTTTGGGGTAGCTCGGGGGAGCTCGCGGATGGAACTGCGACGGAAAAGGCCACCGAAAGAGGAACGTCGTAGTGCGCCGAGTCGCAGATATCGCCGATGCTGCGGCCCCCAAACATCCTCAAGATCCTGCAAAAGGTGGGGAACCAGCTGGGAAGGGGCTCAGCCAAAGGGGAGAGCCCGGAAAAATCTCCAAAGGGAGAAATGGGCTGTGCTAGGGCCTATTTATAGGCAAAAAGGCTGAAAAATCCACTTTTCCGGTTTGGGGGACACTTTCGGGCGCCCGAATCCTTTGGGCGCCGCACAGGAAATGGCACAGGCAGTGCCCTAATTCAACCGGGTGCGCCACGCGTCCCGCCTCGATCCTGCCCCACGCCACAACCAGGCGCGGCCAACTGGGCCGCGCCACGTGGCCCATCCGCGTGCGTTGGTGGTTGGCGCCAGCCAACCACCGTGCGACGCGTGGCACGCGTGGCCTGCCCCCGTCGCTGCCCGCCACCTGCCCGCCTGCCCCCGCTTGGTACGGCCGCCATCCCCGCGCCTCTGCGTGGACCGCACACGCTGCGCCATCCACTTAGGGGCCGCCACGTGGCCCCGCCCCAATCCACTGCTCCCACGTGGACCGCGCCCACTGCGCCCACCAATCCGGGGCCACCATGTGGCTGAACCTCGGTCCAAGACTCCCCCCCGTGCACCCGATCAAACCACAAACTTTCGGTTGTCCGTTTTCGGGTGTCCGGACTCAGAAAAATATTTCCAAATAGCCGTTTTCCATCATTTTTCTACACTGAATCCAGATACGGCCTCCGTTTTGCGAGAAACCACTTATCTTTTTCGACGAAGGCATCCGAATAGACAATCTTGATCCATTTTTCGCGCTAAGTCCATTTCTTGAGTCTGATTTGTGCGCAACCAACTCTAACAATCAACAAAGGCCTCCACAAGCTACTGATCAAGCTGAAAATCCTCCACAGGGGTCTCGGTCATCACACCCTCCCTCACTAAAAGAAAGTTTCGTCCTCGAAACTAACATAACTCAAATGGGGCTTCAACCAACCGGGGGGGTATCCATCATCACTGACTCAAGCTTCTAAGTAGCTACTTGATCCATAGTCAGCGACTGGCGCTCCTCAAGCCACAAATCCTCGCAAAACTCGGGCGGGGTGGAGTCGATGATGTGCGATGGGTCAAAAGTACCTCCTCAAAGCCGAAACCTACAAACATCAAAGACTCCAGCAAACGTCAGGGGGTACAAAATCTGAAGGCGACTAGCCCAAAACGCTCTAAAACCTCCCAGGGTCCAAAATACCGGGGCTAAGCTTCCTGCGAAGGCCAAATCGCTGAACTCCTTTGGATGGCGGGACTTCCAAAATGCATGACCCCAATCCGAACACTCCAAGTCTCATCGCCACGCATCAGTAAAGCTCCCCTGTCGGCTTAGGGCGGTCTGAAAATGCTGTCAACTCACACCGACCCCTTTTTCTCTGTCACGGACTGTCACTAGTAATAATTCGGCCTCAATGTCCAACTGCAACCTCGTCTAGAGACGCAAAACAACCCTCAAATCTGCATCTGACACAAAAGGGGTGGGCACTCAAGTAATCTCACCGCCACGTCCAAAAATAGATGGGCTAATCGCCCAAGTGACGGGATCATCAGCACCGGCAAAAGGTGGGCAGACTTGGTGAGTCTATCCACAACTACTCAAAAAACATCCGCTCCTTCCTGTGTCCTCGGCAATCCAACCAGAAAATCCATCGTAATGTGGTCCCATTTCTACTCGGGAATCGAGAGACTTTGTAATTTGCCAGCTGGGACCCAATGTTCAGCTTTTACCTGCTGACAAGTTAAACACCGAGCTACAATCTCCCGATGTCCCTCTTCATGACATACCACCAAAAGTGTGCCTCGAGGTCCTTATACATCTTAGTCCCATCAGGATGAAGGGTATAAGGTGTATAATGGGCCTCTCTCAAAACCTGCTCTCTAATCTCGGAGTCCATTGGCACACAACTCGGTCCCTATACCTCAGTACTCTCGAAGCATCCACTATGAGGTCCCCTGTCTGGTAGCTCGCAATCTGATCTCTAATCCCGGTCAAGTGGGGGTCCTCACTTTGTCTCTCTCTAATCCTATCCAGCCGAGTGGGCTGCATGACTAAAGACGTCAGTCTAGCAGAGGCCCCTGGGGACACAATCTCTAGCTCGAGCCACCTCATCTCCTCTAATAATTGCGCCTGTCTGTAATCAACATAATCAAGCTTTGCACAGCTCTCCGGCTCAATGCATCTACAACCACATTAGCCTTGCTAGAATGGTAAAGGATAACCACATTATAATCCTTCATGAACTCCAACCATCTGCGCAGTCTCAGATTCTGCTATTCTGTGTGAACAGATACTTCAGGCTCTTGTGGTCAGCGTAGGTCTCAAGTTGTTCCCCATACAAGTAGTGACGCCATAACTTCAGTGTAAAAACCACTGCAACAAGCTCTAAGTCATGAGTAGGGTAATTCTTCTCATAATCCTTAAGCTGTCGAGACGCATAAGAAATTACCCTACCTTCCTGCATCAACATGCATCCAAGTCCACTGCGCGATGCATCACTGTAGGTCACACATCCCTTTTTCCCAAACAGGGAGGGAAAAGATAGAAGCTGTCATCAATCGACTTTTTCTGTTCCCCGAAGCTCTTCTGATAATCTTCACTCCAAACAACTTAATTCCTTTACGAGTCAAACGAGTGAAGGGTGTGGAGAGTTTCACAAAGCCCTCCACAAACCGATGGTAAAATACAACCAAACCCAACAAGCTGCGCACCGCAGTAACCGTCAACGGTCGAGGCCAATCCGGACTGCCTCTATATTCACCGGATCCATAGCCACACCTGCGGTGAAAATCACATGGCCTAAGCTAACCACCTCACGGAGCCAAAACTCGCACTTTATCAATCTGGTATACAACTACCTCTTATGCAGGAGTTACAGCATGATCCTCAAGTGCTCCTCAAGTCCAGCATCGCTCTAGGAGTAACCGAGGGTGTCATCGAAAAACACCACGACGAACCGATCCACAAATGGGCAGAAATCCCAATTCATCAATGTCACGCCCCGGAGTCGAAACTGCGACCCGGGCTCGCCAACAGATCCGCCGCCTATACAAAACCCCGCATAGGCGAAGCGTCTAACCTGTAAAAGATAATACTAAAGATATACAAATATCAGAGCTAAAAAGGAAACTACTGTAAAACTAAAATCCAATCACGGTACAACAGAAAATAAAGATACAAAATCCATCTCCCAAATATGATTAAAAACAAAATCCTCTGATACAACACTCCAAACTCTACAGGGAGGTAAACAGAAATAATACATCAGTGTACAGGCTCTCAGTACAAGTCAAATCCTCATAATACAACAGTCTCTCAAAAGTGGAAATAAAACTAATCTACTGACTGTACTGCAAATCTCAAGAAAGGGGGCACCGCTATACTCCAAAGACGGGTAGGGAACTAGCTCGCGACTCCCTCGCCTCGGTCTGTAGGATCAGCAACTGGAGCAACAGGAACTGGAGAAGGGGTTCGCTGGGGAAAATTGTCACGCCCCGGGGTCGAAACTGCGACCCGGGCTCGCCAACAGATCCGCCACCTATGCCAAACCCCGCATAGGCGAAGCGTCCTACCTACAAGATAAGTACTACAGCTAACAGATATCAGAGCTATAAATGAAAATCTGCTGTAAAACTAGAATCAATCACTGTACAACTGAAAAAAATAATACAACAATGTCCACCTCCCAAAATGATAATCATACAATATCCTCAGATACAAAACTCATAGCTCAACAGGGAGGTATCTTCAATAAATACAACAGTGTAAAGGCCCTCAATACAAATCAAATCCTCACTACATCAGTCTCTCAAAAGAGGAAAAAGAAATAGCTAATCTACAGACGATCTCCTCAGATGGGACACCGCTACTCTCCAACGACGGGTAGGGATCTAGCTCGCGACTCCCTCGCCACGATCAACAACCGCAGAATCAGCAACACCTGCTAAGACCCTGCAAAACAAAGGAGAGGAAGGAAAAAGGAGGGGGAAAACCCCCAAAGGGTGTGAGAACTACACCAAAAAGGGAGTTCTCAGTGGGTACTACCGCCAGACCCGACGGTCTGCCCACCAAGTCCTCGAGAGACAAAAACTGACCAAAGCTGTAAAGACTGAAATAAGGAAACTGGAGACTCTCAACAGCTACCATGTCTCTATCTATATGCTCAAAAGGGGAGAACCAAATAATGGTATGCAACCACCAGCACATGAAGTGCACAATCGACCCAATCGAGCTGACTGCCACACCTGGTCCAATCAAACCTGCGCCCACCTACAACCACCTCCCGCTGACGGGCAGGAATTACGTAGGGTGTCCAAACGGACTAACTCGCTATCGAGTAGTGGCTCATGCAGGCTATAGTCAAAATCCACTCTCTCTCTCTCTCAGAACGGATAAACTCAAGATCACCAAGCCTCTCGCACAACGGTCAACAACTCACAAAGACCTCGGGATCACAGTCCCCAACTGGATCCCAACAACACTAGCACTGGTCTAAACACAGCTACCAGACTCCACTCGGTCCCCCTGACGCGAGTGAAACAAGAAAGGCAAATATCTGTAATACACCCAATCTAGTGCCACCAGTAAAACTGGCATTGCCTGCTCAGCGGAATCTGCACACAAGGCTCGAAACCGCGGGATCGGCCCGCACGGCTCGCATCCCAAAAGTATCAGACCGGCACACAAGGCTGGGTCCGAAGGGATCGGCCCGCACGGCTCGCATCCCAAAAAGTATCAGACCGGCACACAAGGCTGGGTCCGAAAAGCCTACCTCCAGAGTGGCACTCGAGGGGAGCGACCCACACGAGTAAAGTATCTCTGTCATCAGTATCACAAGTAACAAGTATCCCAGTAACAAGTATCTCTGTATAGCAGGACTTGATCACAATCTGATCAAAGTGGGAAAACTCAACCACTAAAGAAAGACCCGACCTCAGTCGGATGCAACTAAACGATAAGTGGGAAACTCCATCCACTAGAGAAAACGGATACCCAATCTGGTACATAGATAAGCATCCGGCCAACCGCCCAATATCCGCGGTTGCCGCAAAGCCCCACAACTAATCCAACCTGTCCCAGACACAAAGTCCCGACTGCACTACCCAGACCCTTGCTCGCACCCGAGCAACACTGACTACCTGACAAACAAGAAGGAGAAAGGAAAAGCATGGTTTCTCCTAAGTCAAGTTCCAATAAGTAGTGCAGCAGTAAAAGATGGCCTAACTATATGACCATACAAGCATGCTTTTGTCCTCAGAAATGATAGAAGTGGGTGAAACATGTAATAGCAAAGCATGCTAAAAATTCCCTACTATGCTGTACTAATCTCACACAAGTAGGCTAATGAATAAACAAGTACAAGAACCACATAATCTAGGCCATTCCTTGCTTACCTCTCGCTCATATCGGTCGTACCACAAATATGCCTGTCCCCAATCATAGAGGGGTGACATCCCCACGAGCGCACTTATATTCGTCATAACATAAACAGCTTATACAGTTACCACTATTAAGCTCACCCACCTAAAGCGCTTAAACCAAGGCAAACCTGAAGTCGGTGAAGAGCGCAGACGCCCACAGTCCAAATTCTGCCGAAACTGCATTCTCGGTACATGCCGCGCAAGCCTTGGCTCCAAACAACTAAAAGTACCCCGAAATCAATGTCTACAGATCCATCGGGTCCGGCAACACTTGTAAACACCCCTGGGTACAACAAATAAGGTTCAACGTTACACTTAATCCGAAAATATTCCAAGTATACAACATCTGCAAAAATAGCCTCAAAGATGTATAGTTTTCACCTGCAGAACGGATTCTGAAAAATCCACCAAAATTACTGTCGCGATCCTCGCGTCGATACCTTCGAAACGAGTACCTGCACGTCAAATTTCGAGCCCCGTAGGCCGAGTTACAAATTCCACAATACAGGGCGCTCACAAACACACAACCATACACAACTGTATCACATGCACCAGAGAACGGGAAAAGTATACCTTCGGCAGTTCCCGAAAAAATCCCAGAAAATACGGTGATGATCCTCGCGTCGCGTAGATGAAAAAATGTGTATAGGCTCGCCTTGATCCGACGCTCGTACAACAAGCTGCGCGCAAAACGGTGCACACACGAGTCCGCGCGCAAAACGATGCGCGCCACCAAACCTGCACACGAAACGGTGAACGTCATTAAACCCCGCACGAAAAATAGTGCGCGCCAACAAGACCTGCACGCGAAACGGTGCACGATGCCGGAGTCCGCACGCAAAACGGAGTCCGCACGCAAAACGGATTCCGCACGCAAAACAGTGCACGCCGCCGGAGTCCGCACGCGAAACGGAGCAGTAAAAATATGGTCCCTAACACAGATAAGAACAAGAGGGTCAATCCAATGTCCAAAAGGACGCTCCAAAACTGTGCCAAAATACCGCAAAACTAACACGCGGGACCTACCGCGACTGCGCCGCGCCGCCCAACCGCTCCGTTGGAAAACCTCGCGCGCTCCACGAGGCCCACGACGCACCGCCGCACCACCCACCATCTCCTCCCTCAATCTCCCTCTCGCTCGGTTGAAGAAGAAAGAAAAGGAAGGAAAGAAATGGCGTGCGGGGGAGGAAGAAGAAGAAGAAAAGGAGGGAGAGAGAAAAAGGTGGTCCACGGGGCCGGTCCACGGTGCACCGCACAAACAGGGGGCCCAGCTGTCGGGTGGTCCACGAGGCCGGGGCGCGTGCACCGGGTCCACGCACGCGCCCCGTGCGGCACGTGGCGTGCGGCAACGCGCCCGCCACACGGGCGCGTTACACCGCACCACCCCAGGCGCGGGACACGCGCCCGCCACACGGGCACGCGTGCCCCCGCGCCCGCGCGGGCACCAACGGGGGGCCGCCACGTGGCGGCCCCTGCGCTGCCCCGCGCAGGGGGCGCGCTTCCCCAGCGCGCCTGCCGCGCAGTGCCGTACGCACGCGCCTCAATCCGCGCGCCGCGATCTTCGGGAACCGTGCCGTCACCTCGAAAAACGTGCCGCATCGTCTTGAAAAACGCGCAACGCACCCGGGCTCCAAATCAAACAAGTAAATAGTCCACAGTTAGCGATTTCGCGCGCTGAATCCAAAAACGATGTCCGTTTCTCCAAATTCTCAACCGAAAATTTGCCGAATGTCCCCGGAAAGCCTACTTGATCCGATTTTCGTGCCGGGTCCAAATCTAAAGTTCGATTTGCCAAAATCCAACTCTAAAAATTTTAGAAGGCAACCGGAAAGGTGATCCTTTATCCAAACTTCGCCCCGAGTCCAATTTTAATATCCATTGCGCGCGAAACCACTTCTAAGCATTCAATGGGGCCATCTGACTACTCTCGTGATCCAATTAACACACCGAGTCCATCAAAAGTGTCCAATTGGTGTACAAACGCCACCGACACGCCACCTAGGCCACCAGGAGCTGCTGATCAACCAGTAATCTCGTCGTGGGGATCCAGGTCCTCACATCCTCCCCCGCTAAAGAAAGTTTCGTCCTCGAAACTAGCTCAATTCCACCAGGAGTCACAAACACCAAGGTTAAGTACTCAACATCATCATCTCCAGCTCCTAAGTCATCACTCACTCCCCGTGATTACGCCCCAACAACAACAACAGCAACATCCAGTACGGCATAGCCCGATTGCGCAACCTCTAATCTCATCAGCCAGAATTCGCAACGGGCGTCCCTTGTATTCCAAACGTTCCTAGATCTCAAATGGGGCGAGTCAATCACGGGCGAGGAATCCAAAAACATAACCTTCCGGAGCTGAGACATGAAACAATACAGGGGCTCCATCAAAAGCTGGGGGAAAACAAAAATAACCACCAGTGCGACAGGCACCAAACCACATCCTGGTGCCAATCTCAACAAGGCGACCTGAAGCATAAGCACACATTCATCCTATAAAGAAGAGAATCCAATAAGCTGGGGTCCTCACTCGGTTACTTCCCGATCCAAAACCACCCGAGTGGACTACTCAACCGCGGGCTACCCTCAAAAGGGATCCTCAAAAGACACAAACTCAAGCCACAGTTGGTCACTCAACATGCCAACATAACCCCAACGGACCCACGGGTCGAAGTCGATCTCTCAACTAATAAAGGACACCCTGACGGGGACCAAACCGTCAGTTAACGGGACTGAAAACTGGCTCAAAAGGCGATCATAATGCTGATGCCCAAACTCGCGGTCAAAAATCCGAACCAGCAACGATAATCCGCGTAAATCCCACACAAAATGCTGAAAGCTGTAGGCTCCACTGATGCCACCCGGTAGAACCGGTAAACTGAAGCTGAAATCTTAATCTATCACATGGTATAGAACGGAAATGCTGAGTGATCAACACCGATAGCCAAGCAGGCATGGCCTACGCCCAGGTATATCAATCAAAGCTGCGAATACAAGGCGTACTGAAAGGCTCAACTGTGGGATCCAAGCTGCCTGCAAAACAGCGGTTCATCCTGCCACAATACTCATAAGGTTGGACTAATGAAGTGTGGACCGAAAATCAACCCACGGTAACTCTACAGCCACAATGGGAGGCATCACTAAAACACACAAATCCATCTCTCAACACTGGAACACTAGCATTGGCGCTGGTATCCGTCTCATTATCCATTGGCCATGCTCTCTCGGCACTGCCAAGTCTAAGAAGCTCCTCACCTCAAGGATAAATGTTGGTTTCAGCCAAACTCGAATAACATCCATTTGGTCGGATTCCACCGCCGCTCCAATGGCTAGAATAAGGTGACCCCAGTAGGCCTGCACTTGGAGCTAAAACTCGTACCTCAATAGCTTGGCATACAGCTTCATCCACACAGGCATGGTAGCACATCCACAAAGTGCTCCTCGTGCTCCGAGTCGCTCTGGGAGTAAAGCAAGTATCCTTGGTGGAACACCACTCCCAATCCGTCCAAGTACAACTGGGACCTACAATCCCTCAGGTCTCGAAGTCACAGGGCATTAGTCATTCCATTTGGCCTCACTTTGCTCCCGGAACGCCCTTACCAGATCCTGAATGCCCTCTAGGCAAAGTCCTCGGCTGTCTGATCCCAAGTAGGTACTCGCATCTTACAATAACTGCCGGAGTATAGCTCCATCAAAAGGTCCTAGATACCACCCAGACCTGTCTACACTCGAACCATAAAAGGACCCTCACAGTCGTGTATCAACGACGTGGCATCACCACCGTGTACCAACGGCGTGGCATCACCACCGTATATCAACGGCGTGGCACTAGGTCAAACAGACCCCTCGATCCATCAGATCCTGCAACTGCGCCATCAGCTCTCTCAACTCTACAGGCGATATCCAATGAGGTGCTGTCGAGGGTGGCGCGGTCCCCCGAACCACATCAAACGCAATCTCTATCTCCCTAACCGGCGGCATTGCCAACAACCAAGGTGAATTCACACTCGGGATCTCATGGGCAACAAAGATATCCTTGAGTCCCGGTGCCGCCGTAAGCACCTCTCACACCGTCACGCCCAAAAACTTGTGTGCTCTAACTGTCTCAACAACCAAGCCTTCTCTCGTCTGCCTCGTAGAAGGTCAAAGTCTTATCTTTCCACAGTCAAACATCCTATGGCATTGTGCCAATCAATCTTAAGCACCTGGTCAAAATACTGAACTGCCACAATTACCAATAAGTCTGCTGGTAACTCGCGGTCTCGGCCGCACTGGACATGATCCAAAAGCCTCCTCCACATGCACAACAACAACAGGAACCTGTACCACTAGTGCACGTGGTAACAAATCTGCCTTTAGCCTATGCAAGAGTGGAACAAGCTGAGACGCCCCACTTCCCAGGGGGTCACCCATCCTAGAACTACTCTAGCTCTAGCACGCTTAACTCTCATGTTCCTCTTGGATCTTGCTACCATCCAAAATGCTATAGCCGGGTTAGAGATTTAGTCCTATTATATCATTTATATATAGGACTAATCCAAATTCCGGGGGTGTCACATTCTTCCCCCCTTTAAGCCCTGACGTCCACGTCAGGCTCAAGCACACTCACAAGCACCAGGCGATGTGAGACTCGTCTCGCTAGCCTTAGCCGACCTTGTGGGGAGCTCCACTCCACCCACAACGGTCATTAGCCGGGGAGCCTCGCTCTACCCGCTATATAACCCTGGCTCAGCCGAGACTCATCTCACATTTCCGGCTGGTGAATGGCTCTGATACCAACTGAGACGCCCCACTTCCCAGGGGGTCACCCATCCTAGAACTACTCTAGCTCTAGCACGCTTAACTCTCATGTTCCTCTTGGATCTTGCTACCATCCAAAATGCTATAGCCGGGTTAGAGATTTAGTCCTATTATATCATTTATATATAGGACTAATCCAAATTCCGGGGGTGTCACACAAGCTCTAACTCCGACTACTGTGGTGAAATCCCACCTGCGACACTCGATCCACTACCGTGGCGCCCTTCGACCGGGCGGCACAGATTCGTCTGCTCAAAGCAAGTGGTTGTCGCTCAATCTGCGTGAAAATCAGGACTATCCACAAGGGAGCACGACCTCTGTTTCTGATCACATTGAGGCGACGAATAAGGTCCTCCGCAGATAACAAATCCACGCTACCGCTGCGCCACTCTGATATAGATGCTGATGCTGCCATGGGGGTTCACCCGACCTCTGATATCTCGGAAACTCGTTATCCAGGAAAAAGAAATCAGAAATACCCCTGCCGGCCGATCTGTCCTCCATCACCCGGCGCCAAGCGCCAAAATCCAGAACTCGCCTCTGGCGGCAGATCCCTCTCCAAAGGAACTGCAACGCCACGCTCCAACCACAACGCCTACTCCAACGAGGCGTCAATAATCCAAAACAGAGGGACCAACTAAGATGAAAGGTATCCTGGCGCAATCCACTCCCAGCCACACATATCCTATGCGCCTCGTCCCTCGAATCTGGAGCGCGCAGTTCAACAACTGCATAACTCTCTAACACAGGGAGGCTCTCAATTGATCACTCCATCACCACCAACCACGACCCTGCCTCCAGAGGCTCCAAACTCAATCTTACGAGTCGGGGTGGTTCATCTGCCAAATCTGGCTCAATAGATCGATCCTGTCCCACAGCTCCTCTGCTGTCAACTATCCACCCTGCCTCGGTGCCTCGACACTAAACATTGGCGCAGAGGGGGTTACTTAGTGGTCCGACAACTGTGTCCCCAAGACCAGCTGCCCACTCGGCCGCTGATAAGCCTCTGATAATCCTGTCATCTGGGTCCGGAGTTCTCTGACCTCAATCCGGGTGTCCGGCCCAAATCCAACCACGCAAGCTCAACTGCTATGACAGGAAGCACACGGGTCAAAACCCAGCGTCGGGGAGACACCGCTCGCCACGACGAAACTGCAAAACAGCACACAACAACGCTCGACCCAATCCAGCGAAAGTCTAAAGCATGTCACCCATTCCACAACATTATGTTGTCTGCAGCCAACATAATCACTTAGGAGAATAAACATGCCAATCCCTCCTCCCGTCCCTTGGGAGAGGTACAAAACTCAATCAGGACTCTCGCTAAAAGTCATGACTCTCACGAAGTCAACCAAGGGTCAAACCATAAGCCTAGGGTTTCTAAGTCCACCATGACCTACAACCTAGGCTCTGATACCACTCTAATCTGTCACGCCCCGGGGTCGAAACGACGACCCGGGCTCGCCAACAGATCCGCCACCTATGCCAAACCCCGCATAGGCGAAGCGTCCTACCTGCAAGATAAGTACTACAGCTAACAGATATCAGAGCTATAAATAAAAATCTGCTGTAAAACTAAAATCAATCACTGTACAACTGAAAAAAATAATACAACAATGTCCACCTCCCAAAATGATAATCATACAATATCCTCAGATACAAAACTCATAGCTCAACAGGGAGGTATCTCCAATAAATACAACAGTGTACAGGCCCTCAATACAAATCAAATCCTCACTACATCAGTCTCTCAAAAGAGGAAAAAGAAATAGCTAATCTACAGATGATCTCCTCAGATGGGACACCGCTACTCTCCAACGACGGGTAGGGATCTAGCTCGCGACTCCCTCGCCACGATCAACAACCGCAGAATCAGCAACACCTGCTAAGACTCTGCAAAACAAAGGAGAGGAAGGAAAAAGGAGGGGGAAAACCCCCAAAGGGTGTGAGAACTACACCAAATAGGGAGTTCTCAGTGGGTACCACTGCCAGACCCGACGGTCTGCCCACCAAGTCCTCGAGAGACAAAAACTGAGCAAAGCTGTAAAGACTGAAATAAGAAAACTGGAGACTCTCAACAGCTACCATGTCTCTATCTATATGCTCAAAAGGGGAGAACCAAATAATGGTATGCAACCACCAGCACATGAAGTGCACAATCGACCCAATTGAGCTGACTGCCACACCTGGTCCAGTCAAACCTGCGCCCACCTACAACCACCTCCCGCTGACGGGCAGGAATTGCGTAGGGTGTCCAAACGGACTAACTCGCTATCGAGTAGTGGCTCATGCAGGCTATAGTCAAAATCCACTCTCTCTCTCTCTCAGAACGGATAAACTCAAGATCACCAAGCCTCTCGCACAACGGTCAACAACTCACAAAGACCTCGGGATCACAGTCCCCAACTGGATCCCAACAACACTAGCACTGGTCTAAACACAGCTACCAGACTCCACTCGGTCCCCTTGACGCGAGTGAAACAAGAAAGGCAAATATCTGTAATACACCCAATCTAGTGCCACCAGTAAAACTGGCATTGCCTGCTCAGCGGAATCTGCACACAAGGCTCGAAACCGCGGGATCGGCCCGCACGGCTCGCATCCCAAAAGTATCAGACCGGCACACAAGACTGGGTCCGAAGGGATCGGCCCGCACGGCTCGCATCCCAAAAAGTATCAGACCGGCACACAAGGCTGGGTCCGAAAAGCCTACCTCCGGAGTGGCACTCGAGGGGAGCGACCCACACGAGTAAAGTATCTCTGTCATCAGTATCACAAGTAACAAGTATCCCAGTAACAAGTATCTCTGTATAGCAGGACTTGATCACAATCTGATCAAAGTGGGAAAACTCAACCACTAAAGAAAGACCCGACCTCAGTCGGATGCAACTAAACGATAAGTGGGAAACTCCATCCACTAGAGAAAACTGATACCCAATCTGGTGCATAGATAAGCATCCGGTCAACCGCCCAATATCCGCGGTTGCCGCAAAGCCCCACAACTAATCCAACCTGTCCCAGACACAAAGTCCCGACTGCACTACCCAGACCCCTGCTCGCACCCGAGCAACACTGACTACCTGACAAACAAGAAGGAGAAAGGAAAAGCATGGTTTCTCCTAAGTCAAGTTCCAATAAGTAGTGCAGCAGTAAAAGATGGCCTAACTATATGACCATACAAGCTTGCTTTTGTCCTCAGAAATGATAGAAGTGGGTGAAAAATGTAATAGCAAAGCATGCTAAAAAGTCCCTACTATGCTGTACTAATCTCACACAAGTAGGCTAATGAATAAACAAGTACAAGAACCACATAATCTAGGCCATACCTTGCTTACCTCTCGCTCATATCGGTCGTACCACAAATATGCCTATCCCCAATCATATAGGGGTGACATCCCCACGAGCGCACTTATATTCGTCATAACATAAACAGCTTATACAGTTACCACTATTAAGCTCACCCACCTAAAGCGCTTAAACCAAGGCAAACCTGAAGTCGGTGAAGAGCGCAGACGCCCATAGTCCAAATTCTGCCGAAACTGCATCCTCGGTACATGCCGCGCAAGCCTTGGCTCCAAACAACTAAAAGTACCCCGAAATCAAAGTCTACAGATCCATCGGGTCCGGCAACACTTGTAAACACCCCTGGGTACAACAAATAAGGTTCAACGTTACACTTAATCCGAAAATATTCCAAGTATACACCATCTGCAAAAACAGCCTCAAAGATGTACAGTTTTCACCTGCAGAACGGATTCTGAAAAATCCAATAAAATTACTGTCGTGATCCTCGCGTCGATACCTTCGAAACGAGTACCTGCACGTCAAATTCCGAGCCCCGTAGGCCGAGTTACAAATTCCACAATACAGGGCGCTCACAAACACACAACCATACGCAACTGTATCACATGCACCAGAGAACGGGAAAAGTATACCTTCGGCAGTTCCCAAAAAAATCCCAGAAAATATGGTGATGATCCTCGCGTCGCGTAGATGAAAAAAAGTGTATAGGCTCGCCTTGATCCGACGCTCGTACAACAAGCTGCGCGCAAAACGGTGCACACACGAGTCCGCGCGCAAAATAATGCGCGCCACCAAACCTGCACACGAAACGGTGAACGTCATTAAACCCCGCACAAAAAATAGTGAGCGCCAACAAGACCTGCACGCGAAACGGTGCACGATGCCGGAGTCCGCACGCAAAACGGAGTCCGCACGCAAAACGGTGCACGCCGCCGGAGTCCGCACGCAAAACGGAGCAGTAAAAATACGCACCGCCGCACCACCCACCATCTCCTCCCTCAATCTCCCTCTCGCTCGGTTGAAGAAGAAAGAAAAGGAAGGAAAGAAATGGCGTGCGGGGGAGGAAGAAGAAGAAGAAAAGGAGGGAGAGAGAAAAAGGTGGTCCACGGGGCCGGTCCACGGTGCACCGCACAAACAGGGGGCCCAGCTGTCGGGTGGTCCACGAGGCCGGGGCGCGTGCACCGGGTCCACGCACGCGCCCCGTGCGGCACGTGGCGTGCGGCAACGCGCCCGCCACACGGGCGCGTTACACCGCACCACCCCAGGCGCGGGACACACGCCCGCCACACGGGCGCCCGGGCACCAACGCGGGGCCGCCACGTGGCGGCCCCTGCGCTGCCCCGCGCAGGGGGCGCGCTTCCCCAGCGCGCCTGCCGCGCAGTGCCGTACGCGCGCGCCTCAATCCGCGCACCACGATCTTTGGGAACCGTGCCGTCACCTCGAAAAACGTGCCGCGTCGTCTCTAAAAACGCGCAACGCACCCGGGCTCCAAATCAAACAAGTAAATAGTCCACAGTTTGCGATTTCGCGCGCTGAATCCAAAAACGATGTCCGTTTCTCCAAATTCTCAACCGAAAATTTGCCGAATGTCCCCGGAAAGCCTACTTGACCCGATTTTCATGCCGGGTCCAAATCTAAAGTTCGATTTGCCAAAATCCAACTCTAAAAATTTTAGAAGGCAACCGGAAAGGTGATCCTTTATCCAAACTTCGCCCCGAGTCCAATTTTAATATCCATTGCACGCGAAACCACTTCTAAGCATTCAATGGGGCCATCTGACTACTCTCGTGATCCAATTAACACACCGAGTCCATCAAAAGTGTCCAATTGGTGTACAAACGCCACCAACATGCCACCTAGGCCACAAGGAGCTGCTGATCAACCAGTAATCTCGTCGTGGGGATCCAGGTCCTCACAAAAATACACCACAGCGGGTGTGAGAACTACATCCCACAGTAGTTCTTAGTGGGTACCGCAACCAAACCCGACGGTCTGCCCACTAAGTCTACTAGAGGCATAAGATAACAGAAAACTGAAGAAATGAAAGCTGAAAATAACTCTGCAGCTACCATGCCTCTATCTACTCTGCTCAAACGGTGATACAGATGAAAATGATGCATCGACTCAAACTCAGTATACTCAATCAACCCAATCACAATTACTGCCACATAGGGTCCAGTCAAACCTGCGCCCACCTACTGCCGCACATCCACAATAGGACGGGTCTACCGTAAGGCGTCCGTGACTGCCAAAACTGGCCCAGCCAGAGGGACTGCGTCGACAAGTCGCGATAGTAAAGTAACAGGCCCAGCTCCGGAGTGGCACTCGAGGGGCGCGACCCCACCGAGGAAAGTATCAGCGCATCTCTTTCGAGCTCAATATGGCTCATGCAGGCTATAGTCCAAATCCACGATCAACAAGATCGACAGTAACTAACATCACCTCTCTATCTCACTAGCTGGAAATATCCAACAGCTAGGACTGCCGTCAACCCAACGGCTCCCCAAAACAGAACACCAACACACAACGACACAACACAGACCGACACCATAAGGGTTCGGAAACCCCGATAGGTCGGTGCCTAGAACCCTAATCAAACAAGAACAGACTCCAGGCTCCGCCTATCGAAGTTTTCGACCCCCTTACAGTTCGGGAACATGACAACCTCAGTATGACATGCGGAAGACACCAACCAGGGCCCGAAAGTTCCAAAGGACCAACTCCTACAACCCTATCAAACAAGAACAGGTTCCCGGCACGGTCCCCGTAGCTTTCGTCCCGAAACAAAAACAGAAAAGGCCCCTAGAACTTAGATCCCCCAAACTCTCTCAGGTGCCGAGGTTGTAATAAAAAGATAAAAGTTATTACTGAAAGCTATTTTAATCTGAGAAAACCTAATTTAATATATTTTAGTTCTTTAATAAAAATCAATTCAAATAAGTTTTATTTTCCAAACCCCGAAGGGCTATTGCCTTCACCCAAATCAAACAAGAACAGGCTCCGGCGACCCCTCGAAATTTGGAAGGAAAACAATAGTTTACAGAAATTATGTGTGTCTAAAAACAGTCTGGGTTCTATGTCCTACTATCACTGGTACACGACTGCCACTAACACAGTGGCGACGAATAAAACAAGGAAACAAGACATCCCGGGACCACCGTTCACCCAAACGGCTCCCGCCACAGATAAAAGACCGATTACATCTACTAGACTCCACTCTGCTCCCAAGCACGAGTGTAACATGCATCCCACACTAAAAGGAAAACTGACCACTCGGCCCACTACCCGGGCGAGGATGACACTATGTCAATGAATAGAATACGAAGTGTGGATGTCTAGAGCATAAATAAACCTAGCCCAAGTGAGGGTTTTCTACTAGTCTGGTTACACATGCAACATATGACGGGGTACTAAGTCAAGTTCCAACAATAGCAATCAATTTAACTAAAGTAGGATCAGTGAATAATAATTAACAGGATATCAATCATAATAGGAAAGATAACATTTCCCTCTCTAACATGCACCCTAATCCATCTCACAACATGCATGTTTCCTATATTATAGAATTAACAGGCAGTCCATTGATTTTGGAGGCGAAGCAACCCACCTGAAACTTGACGATCCGAAGCCCGATCTGGCTCAATTTTGGCGTGAGTAATCTTTATCCTCCTAGGAGTCAAATGCCGTGAAAATCATTCAAATCCGCCTCACGGATTGGGCGCAATCACTAAAACAATGCACGCTGCGCAATTAAATTCCAGAATTTCTGCAATTGAAATTAAGTTTAAGAAGATGTAAGTGCAGCCCCAAATACCTCAAGATGAAGTTCCTAGCAGTAAAACAAAGATGTCCTCTTTCATACAAACATCTTCACATCCTCAAAAATCCACCATTAATTTCCCTTAACATTCAAATGAAGCAAAAATCACAATGATGTCCTAAAACTGCTAACATAAACTTGCTAGCATTTCCAAGCATAATTAGGGGCTTTGCCAAAGGGATTTATCCACATATCACAAAAGAGAATTTGCTCACCTTGAAGTTAAGAAGAAGTTCCAACTTGAATTTCTGAAAAAAACTTTATATCCACAAAGTTATCTGCATTCCAAGGTGCATTGCTCAAATCAAAACGAAAACAGGGACTGCAGTAAACCTTATAACAACACATGGAAAGATCATTAATGTTACCTAACCAAACGTGCTCCAAATCCTGTAAGAAAGGTACCATTGGATTCCTTGTCGAGAGTAGATACAAATTGAGCTACATAACTCCAAATTTCATGCTCGGATGAAGGAGAAAACCCATAAACACTTTGAACTATCCACCAAGTTCCATCTGTATATGAGTGCAGCAAGGTGCTCCAAAGATCATGCATAAACTCTAATAAAAACTTAGATCTGGGGAAAATGACACATACCAATATTGTAGATCGTCGAGTCCTTGAAATTTCAACACAAAAATCATCCCGAAATTCCCATCCTACTGCCCAGAAAGACCAAAACGCTGAGAACTGTTTAGGATTCCAGACAGAAATGAAGGGTCCCAAAGATGGCCTTAAAACTCTATAAAACCATGAGATCTGAGGGAAGAGTTGAATACAAAAATTGTAGCCTTACCTCTTGTAAAAACGTATAACCAAAAGTGAGCTCAAAATTCCAAGAAATGAGTCCTGGAGAATTTTCGCACTGAAACGCGACGGGAAGGTCCACTAACAGCAACAATGGTGGTGCTTGCCTTATGGAGAATATGATGGTGATGAAGCCTCTATAATCCATCTCTTTGCTGATGAAGATGCAGGGGAGTTGCAGATGAGTCCTCTGTAGAAGTCCCCAAAGTTGGAAGCTCCAAAAGAGGGAGAAGGAGGAGGTAGAAGAGCTTAAGTAGAAGAAAGAAGAAGAAAGAAGGAGAAAGGAGAGAGGAGATGGTACTGTGCGGTGCACAGTACCGGGCCAGGCCCAGTCCCCGGCCAAGCCCCGCGCCCAGCGGGGGCACGTGGCGCCCATCCGGGGGCCCTGCCTTCGGGCGGATGGCCTGGATGCGGCCACGCCACGCGCGGCGCCCGCCTATGGCGCGGCGTCGCGTGTCCCGCGCGGGGACGCGCACCGCGCCAGCGAGCGCACGTGGGCGCGCTCTGCCCAACGCGGGCGCGCCGCGTGGCCCGCACGGCCCTCTCCAGCGCCGACATGTGGAACTCCACTCAGCCGCTGCGCCTGGTGCACGCGCACTCCTGTGGACTGGCCGCCTAAAATAGATCCAATAAGCTCCAAAAATGCCACTTTTTGCTGTTTTCGCGCGCTGAGTCCAATTCCGACCTCTAAAATTCTAGATAATGCAACCAAATAGCTGTTTCACTCGTTTTTCCGCGCTGAATCCAAATACGTTATCCGTTTTGCAAGAATCCACTTCTATTTTTTGACGAAACTCCCAATTAAGCAATCTTGATCCATTTCTTGCACTGAGTCCGTTTCTTGGGTCCGATTTGCGCGCAACCAACACTATCCACAGAAATAGGCCTCCACAAGCTGTCGATCACACTGTAATGACCACGAAGATCCGGGTCTTCACATCCTCCCCCACTAAAAGAAAGTTTCGTCCTCGAAACTAACACGGCTCAAAAGGGAGTCTCCAAGCCAAAGGTAAGTATCCATCAACACAGTCTCCAACTCCCCAGTCGCTACTCACTCTCCACAAAGCGAGTCCAAAAGCTGGAAAAACCTCACGAACTCCAAGAGACTGAGGACAAGGAAGAACAACCAACTCTACTCGTCCAAATCTACACGAAGTACGCCAACACAACCAAACAAGAAAGAAAAAGGCCCCACCAGCAGGAAAGTCGTCAACCCCAACTCTCTATTTAGAAAACAGCTAAAATTAACGAAAAGTTCAAAAATTTCGAAAAGACCAGTGCCTTCGCCTAATCAAACAAGAACAGGTTCGGGCACCGTCTCCATTTCTGGAGTAGCCTTTAGAAGCTTTCGTCCTGTTCGTAAATTTCAGCACAAGGGCGAAAAAAAGGCAGAGAAGTGTTGAAGTCGTTCCTGCTGTGGCTACAAAAACGAAAGCTACGATCTAACCGTGACCCCTAGGGACACAATCTCTAGTCCTAATCGTCACCTATGCTCAACAGGTAGCACCTAACCCAAAATCACTGAAGCCACTGCAGCAGGAAGGATACCCCGGTGACCTGTGAAAATGAACTCCTCCAGTCCAGCTCGCGGAAGGGTCACTGTTCTCATTCCACAATCAGTCGTTGCATGCTATCGCTCCAACCGGTCCATCCCGTGTGCTCGATCAGAGTCTTGGAGCTGTCACCCAACCGTCACCTCTGCCGGTAAAATTCCGCGGTCTCACTGCACTAGACATAATCCATAAGGCTTCCCCAAGTGCACAATACCAACAGGAACCTGTACCTCTAGTGCATGTGGTAACCACTCTATCTCCAAACTAGGCAGGGAAGCAAAAATACTCTAACTCAGCCTGTCGTAATGAAAACATGCCTGCGACAATCCGATCCACTGCCGTGGCGCCTTCCAACCGGGCGGCACAGACTCATCCGCTCGATGTGAGTGGTCGTCGCCAAAAGAACCTGAAGTCGCTCCTTAATAAAAAGGGCCTCAAAGAGTCGCTCCATCGCTGTGATCCAGGACTCTGCCTCCCACGGCTCCAAGCTCAATCCTGCAAATCGGGGTGGATCAGACTGCCGGGACTGGCTCTATCGAACAATGAAGTCCCAAAGCTCATCTACTATCCTCTATCCACCCTGCCTCGGTGCCTCGGCACTACTCATCGGCACGGAGGGGGCTGCTGGCTCAATCGGTGCCACTGGTACAACTGGAGATGCCACTGCATTGAAAGAATGTGCTGGAGGACCCTCAGGCGGTGCTACAACTAGCTGTGCTCTCTGCTCCGACAGGCGCATCAAACGTTCCATGGCCTCCTCTTGGCGTCGGACAACCTCCGACATCTGTGCCATATAGGCTCGTGACTCCTGGGTCTCGCTCTGCTCTGATAGCTCTGCCTCCCGCTGCTCGAGTTCCTGATCTGATGCGGAATGTGCCCTCTTCACTGCACGACGTCTAAGGGGCATCGTAGTCCACTGCACAATAACAAACATCAGGACACAACAACCATTCGACCCAATCTAGCGAGAGTCTAAGACATGTCGTCCATTCCATACCATTATGTTGTCTGCAGCCATCATAATCGCTTAGGAGAATAAACATGCCAATCACTCATCCTGTCTCTTGGGAGAGGTATAAAACTCAATCAGGACTCTCGCTAAAAGTTACGACACTCACGTAGTCATCCTAATGTCCAACCACAAGCCTAGGGTTTCTAAGTCCGCCATGACCTACAACCTAGGCTCTGATAACACTCTAATCTGTCACGCCCCGGGGTCGAAACTGTGACCCGGGCTCGCCAACAGATCCGCCGCCTATACAAAACCCCGCATAGGCGAAGCGTCTAACCTGTAAAAGATAATACTAAAGATATACAAATATCAGAGCTAAAAAGAAAACTACTGTAAAACTAAAATCCAATCACTGTACAACTGAAAATAAAGATACAAAATCCATCTCCCAAATACGATTAAAAACAAAATCCTCTGATACAACACTCCAAACTCTACAGGGAGGTAAACAGAAATAATACATCAGTGTACAGCCTCTTAGTACAAGTCAAATCCTCATAATACAATAGTCTCTCGAAAGTGGAAATAAAACTAATCTACTGAATGTACTGCAAATCTCCAGAAAGGGGGCACTGCTATACTCCAAAGACGGGTAGGGAACTAGCTCGCGACTCCCTCGCCTCGGTCTGTAGGATCAGCAACTGGAGCAACAGGAACTGGAGAAGGGGGTTCCTGGGGAAAATACACCACAGCGGGTGTGAGAACTACATCCCACAGTAGTTCTCAGTGGGTACCGCAACCAAACCCGACGGTCTGCCCACTAAGTCTACTAGAGGCATAAGATAACAGAAAACTCGAGAAAGGAAAGCTGAAAATAACTCTACAGCTACCATGCCTCTATCTACTATGCTCAAAGGGTGATACAGATGAAAATGATGCATCGACTCAAACTCAGTATACTCAATCAACCCAATCACAGTGACTGCCACATAGGGTCCAGTCAAACCTGCGCCCACCTACTGCGGCACATCCACAAGAGGACGGGTCTACCGAAGGGTGTCCGTGACTGCCAAAATTGGCCCAGCCAGAGGGACTGCGTCGACAAGTCGCGATAGTAAAGTAGCAGGCCCAGCTCCGGAGTGGCACTCGAGGGGCGCGACACCACCGAGGAAAGTATCAGCGCATCTCTGTCGAGCTCAATATGGCTCATGCAGGCTATAGTCCAAATCCACGATCAACAAGATCGACAGTAACTAACATCACCTCTCTATCTCACTACCTGGAAATATCCAACAGTTAGGACTGCCGTCAACCCAACGGCTCCCCAAAACAGAACACCAACACACAACGACACTACACAGACCGACACCATAAGGGTTCGGAAACCCCGATAGGTCGGTGCCTAGAACCCTAATCAAACAAGAACAGACTCCAGGCTCCGCCTATCGAAGTTTTCGACCCCCTTACAGTTCGGGAACATGACAACCTCAGTATGACATGCGGAAGACACCAACCAGGGCCCGAAAGTTCCAAAGGACCAACACCTACAACCCTATCAAACAAGAACAGGTTCCAGGCACGGTCCCCGTAGCTTTCATCCCGAAACAGAAACAGAAAAGGCCCCTAGAACCCTGATCACCCAAACTCTCTCGAGTGCCGAGGTTGTAATAAAAAGATAACAGTTATTACTAAAAGCTATTTTAATCCGAGAAACCCAATTTAATATATTTTCCAAACTCCGAAGGGCTATTGCCTTCACCCAAATCAAACAAGAACAGGCTCCGGCGACCCCTCGAAATTTGAAAGGAAAACAATAGTTTACAGAAATTATGTGTGTCTAAAAACAGTCTGGGTTCTAGGTCCTACTATCACTGGTACACTACTGCCACTAACACAGGGGCGACGAATAAAACAAGGAAACAAGACATCCCGGGACCACCGTTCACCCAAACGGCTCCAGCCACAGATAAAAGACCGATTACATCTACTAGACTCCACTCTGCTCCCAAGCACGAGTGTAACATGCATCCCACACTAAAAGGAAAACTGACCACTCGGCCCACTACCCGGGCGAGGATGACACTATGTCCAGGAATAGAATACGAAGTGTGGATGTCTAGAGCATAAATAAACCTAGCCCAAGAGAGGGTTTTCTACTAGTCTGGTTACACATACAACATATGAAGGGGTGCTAAGTCAAGTTCCAGCAATAGCAATCAATTTAACTAAAGCAGGATCAGGGAATAATAATTAACAGGATATCAATCATAATAGGAAAGATAACATTTCCCTCTCTAACATGCACCCTAATCCATCTCACAACATGCAGGTTTCCTATATTATAGAATTAACAGGCAGTCCATTGATTTCTGAGGCGAAGCAACCCACCTGAAACTTGACGATCCGAAGCCCGATCTGGCTGAATTTTGGCGTGACTAATCTTTATCCACCCAGGAGTCCGATGCCATGAAAATCATTCAAATCCGGGTCACGGATTGGACGCAATCACTAAAACAATGCACGCTGCACAATTAAATTCCAGAATTTCAGCAATTGAAATTAAGTTTAAGAAGATATAATTGCAGCCCCAAATACCTCAAGATGAAGTTCCTAGCAGTAAAACAAAGATGTCCTCTTTCATACAAACATCTTCAAGTCCTCAAAAATCCACCATTAATTTCCCTTAACATTCAAATGAAGCAAAAATCACAATGCTGTCCTAAAACTGCTAACATAAACTTGCTAGCATTTCCAAGCATAATTAGGGGCTTTGCCAAAGGGATTTATCCACATATCACAAAAGAGAATTTGCTCACCTTGAAGTTAAGAAGAGGTCCCAACTTGAATTTCTAAAAAAGACTTTATATCCACAAAGTTATCTGCATTCCAAGGTGCATTGCTCAAATCAAAACTAAAACAGGGACTGCAGTAAACCTTATAACAGCACTTGGAAAGATCATTAAATTTACCTAACCAAACGTGCTCCAAATCCTACAAGAAAGGTACCATTAGATTCCTTGTCGAGAGAAGATATAAATTGAGCTAAAGAACTCCAAATTTCATGCTCGGATGAAGGATAAAACCCATAAACACTTTGAACTATCCACCTAGTTCCATCTGTATACGAGTGCAGCAAGGTGCTCCAAAGATCATGCATAAACTCTAATAAAAACTCAGACCTGGGGAAAATGACACATACCAATATTGTAGATCGTCGAGTCCCTGAAATGTTCCGGCAAAAATCATCCATTAATTCCCTTCCTACTGCCGAGAAAGACCAAAACGCTGAGAACTGTTTAGGATTCCAGACAGAAATGAAGGGTCCCAAAGATGGCCTTAAAACTCTATAAAATCATGAGATCTGAGGGAAGAGTTGATTACAAAAATTGTAGCCTTACCTCTTGTGAAAACGTATAACCAAAAGTGAGCTCAAAATTCCAAGAAATGAGTCCTGGGGAATTTTCGTACTGAAACGCGACGGGAAGGTCCACCAACAGCAACAATGGTGGTGAGATGATGGTGATGAAGCCTCTATAATCCATCTCTTTGCTGATGAAGATGCAGGGGAGTTGCAGATGAGTCCTCTGTAGAAGTCCCCAAAGTTGGAAGCTCCAAAAGAGGGATAAGGAGGAGGTAGAAGAGCTTAAGTAGAAGAAAGAAGAAGAAAGAAGGAGAAAGGAGAGAGGAGAGGGTACTGTGCGGTGCACAGTATCGGGCCAGGCCCAGTCCCCGGCCCAGCCCCGCGCCCAGCGGGGGCACGTGGCGCCCATCCGGGTGCCCCGCCTTCGGGCGGATGGCCCGGATGCGACCACGCCACGCGCGGCGCCCGCCTATGGCGCGGCGCCGCGTGTCCCGCGCGGGGACGCGCACCGCGCCAGCGGGCGCACGTGGGCGCGCTCTGCCCAACGCGGGCGCGCCGCGTGGCCCGCGCGGCCCTCTCCAGCGCCGACACGTGGAGCTCCCCTCAGCCGCTGCGCCTGGTGCACGCGCACTCCTGTGGACCGGCCGCCTAAAATAGATCCAATAAGCTCCAAAAATGCCACTTTTTGCTGTTTTCGCGCGTTGAGTCCAATTCCGACCTCTAAAATTCCAGATAATGCAACCAAATAGCCGTTTCACTTGTTTTTTCGCGCTGAATCCAAATACGGTATCCGTTTTGCAAGAATCCATTTCTATTTTTTGACGAAACTCCCAATTAAGCAATCTTGATCCATTTCTCGCACTGAGTCCGTTTCTTGGGTCCGATTTGCGCGCAACCAACACTGTCCACAGAAATAGGCCTCCACAAGCTGTCGATCACACTGTAATGACCACGAAGATCCGGGTCTTCACAATCAAATCCACAAATGCGGCATGGGCATTAGTTAATCCAAAAAGCACGACGATGAGCTCATAATGCCCGTACCGCGTCCTCCAGGCTGTCTTCAAGATGTCCTCGGCCATCACCTTCAACTGGTGGTAATCAGACTGCAGATCAATCTTTGAAAGGACGCAGGACCCTTGCAGCTGATCAAAAGATCATCGATGCGCGGCCAAGGGTACTTGTTCCTGATGGTCACCTAACTCAAATCCCAATAATCCACACCAAAACTAAGTGAACCATCCCTTTTCACACGAAAAGCATCGGCGCTCACCGAGGCGACCCATTCGGCCAAACAAGGTCCTTCTCCATCAGATCCTGCAACTAGGGCAACTGCTTTCTCAACTATACTGGTGCCATCCAATAAGGTGCCTTCAAGATCGGCGCGGTTACAAAACCACATCGGTCACAACTCAATCTCATTTCTCGGCGGCGTCATAGTCGGCTCAGGTGGGAACACATACGGGAACTCGTGGACAAAAGGGACATCCTTGAGTCCCGGTGCCGCCGTAGGCACCGCTACCACTGCTACAAAAAGGCGATACACCTTCAGCTCATCATCTGCCTGACCCTCGCCGAAGGAACCGTCGGTGCAACCAGCGTACTCTAACAGCCACTATAGGTAACACTTCCTGTCAGACTCTTGGAAAAATCACGATCCTTCCTCCGCCGTCAATAGTCACATGACAACATGCACGTCAATCCAAAGCACTCAGTCCATCTCCTGGGGCCACCGTAAACCAAAGAGTATGCCGGCATAATCCGCGACCTCAACTGCACTGGACATGATCCACAAGCCTCCTCCACATACATGATGTAGTGGTCCGGATTTCCCATGCAACCTTTCCGGTGAATCCACTGTGTAGAACACCTAGTGTTGGTGTGTCTGGCCCATAGTGCATCAAAGGGATGCCACAAATGGACCCTGAGGGTTATCTTTAGCTGATTTGGCCTTCGGCTGCATTTGCCGAATTTTAGAAAAGGTTTTGGGCCAAACAGAGGTTGGATTTGGATTCAGCGCGGAAAAACGCTTGAAAACGGCTATTTGCTTGTTAAATTCGGAGTCCGGATGACCAAAAAGGGCTTCCGGAAGTTTTCGGGGATTTCCGGTGCATGGGAGGAGACCGTGGACCGGCCTGAGCCACGTGGCGGCCTGTTATTGGCCGGCTCACGCAGCTCGGTCCACGGGGAGGCGCGGCGGGTGCATGGACCGCCGTGCGGGCCACGTGGCGCGTCCGGAATGGCGGGTGCGCGCGGCGCGGTCCAAGGAAAACTGCGCGGCTTCGGTGGACCGGGTGCACGACACGTGGCAGCCTGGCAATGGCTGGCTCACAAAGGTGCGGTCCACGATGTGCGCGGTGGGGTGCCTCGGGGCGCGTGTGCGCAGAGGCGCCAGGCGGCGCTGTCGGCCCAATCGAGTGCGGGCCACACGTCCGCCCGCCATTAGCGGGCCGTACCTACCACGTTGACCAGGTGGCGGACACGCGGCAGGTTCCCAGCCGCCCAGCACAGGCTGTCCGCTGTGCGGGGCCACGTGGCAGGCGCAGGTTGATTCGGGCGCTGCGTCGGACGGCGGTGGTGCAACCGGGCGGATTCGGGCGCCCGAAAGTTGCGCCCGAATCCGACCCAAATGTACTAGTGGGCTGGGCTATAAATCGGGTCCTTAGTGTTTTTTTTAGCTCTTCTGGACCTTTTTTCACAGAGAGCTCTTCAGGGAAGTTCTTCCTCTCACAGTGCATTATACTTTGGAGGACTTTGAGGATTTTTGGAGGTCACCACTTCGGCATTTTCTGCGATTCGGCGCACAGCGACGCTCCTACACCGGCGGCCCGTTTCGTACCATTTCAGTGCGCGGACTCCCCCGGCTTACCCCGACCTCCGATTTAGGCGATTCTCGCACCGTTGGACTCACGATAGGTAGGGCTTCGATATTTGTGTTTTGAGCTCCCCCCCTTTTCGAGTTTATCTTAGAGTTTTCCGAGCATCCTTTTGACCCATTTTTCCTCGCAGAGTTTTGGACAGCACTCAGGTGTTTTGGCTATATCTTCGCGCACAGGGTCCGGATCGAGGCGTCCCTGGAGGCGTTTTTCATCTACACTGCGCAAGGAACACCCTCAAATTTTCTGGGAATTTTCTGAATATTTTTCGAAGGTGGAAATCCTCTTCTCCCTGAGCTATTGGATGCTGAAATTCTGTACAGATTTCTTTGGGGTGTTTCCCTTGCAAAATTTGTATCTCAGCGTAGGAAACTCGGATTTGAACGTGCAGGTACTCGTTTCGACCGGTTCGTCGCGAGGATCGTAACAGTATTTTTCTTGGAATTTTTCGGGCAGATCATGCAGGTGAAAAGGCAGAATTGTGGACTGTTGTAATTTCGGCAGATTTTGTAGGAACATTGTATGTTTATTTGTGTGTGTTCTTTTGGGGAATGTTGTGGAGTGTTGTGGAGATTGTTTGGACCGAGCGTGGACTTCACTTTTGGGACCAGGATTTAGCGCTCGAGGTGGGTGGTCGTTGCGAACCTCTTAATTTGCACTACCCACTAGGCTTAATGGAGTAATGCATGTATGAAAGGCTAAAATGCATAAGTGGACAAATTAGCATGCTTGTAGGACTAAAATGCATATGTGGATAAAATGGTTGTATGAGTTTATGATTGCTATTTAGTACTCGCCTTTGGATGAAATTTATCATCAGGAAATGTAGAATCATGCTAATAGGTATGTTTATTGGTACATTGCGATTATTATGCATGTGGCATAGGCAGGCATCGTTTGTGTTGGTAATTAGTGCCTTATGTGAATACTAGTATCCTGGAATAGCATACTCTAATTTGTAAGAATTAGAATACCCGAAATCATGTTATTAAGTAAAGGACTTTTGCATGCTTGTATGGTCACCTAGATAGGCCACCATTTTCTGCTACACTATCATGCTGGAACTGACTTAGGAGAAACCATGCTGTTATTCTTTCTCCAGTTATCTAGACTTAGGGGATAGTACGCTCGGCATCGAGCAGGGGCTGGGATAGTGTAGTCAGGCACTTGGGATTTGGGACAGGCAGGCTGTGATGGCAGGGTATTGCGGCAATCGCGGATTTTGGGCGGTTGACCGGACCGTTGTTATTGCATCAGATCGGGGAGAGGATTTGGGCTTCTTTTAGTGGATGGTTCTTTTCCACTTAGATCAGTGTCATGATCCAGTCCTGCGGACTTATTCTCCTATGATACTTGTTACTCAAACTTTGAGTCCTTGAGACTCCTATCCCCTATCGGTGTTATGCATTGGCCGGCATACCCGATTTGGCAGGCATAGAGTGTGCGATATTCAGACTTTGAGTCCTTGAGACTCCTATCCCCTATCGGTGTTATGCGTAGGCTAGAATATCCGATTTGGCAGGCATGGCAGGCAGTACCAGTGTTTACTGGTTTATAGTTTGGGTTGAGTCAGGCAGGCATTTATATTCTGGTGCACATATTTAGCTATTCTTTTAGCTTGGCACTTTTGAGGCATATAGTGGTAGCTTCTTCATCAGTAGTTATATTTATAGCTTACCACCTTTGTTTTATTTTCACCTCTGGTAGTCCTAGTGGGCATGTCTGAGTTTGAGGTCTACCCACTAGGGGGAGGCTACTGTTTTTATAGTAGTTCTCACCCCCCACTGTTTTCCCCTTTCTTTTCCCCTTTGTTTTGCAGAGTCATCTGCGGGAGTTGCGGGACCCTCCTCGGCCGATCGAGGTATAGGATCGCGGATTAGATAGCGGTCTACCTGGTCGCCAGTTTAGCTGTTTGATGTATCCCCTATACACTCAGATACTTGTACTTTTCATTTCTTTTGGGTCTGGCTTCGGCCAGCTGGTTGTATTTTGATTGGTGAGCTGGGAGAGACACATGTATATTTATGAGAGTTATGTTGTGCTTTTATTTCCAGCATTTGTCTGAGATGTATTAGTTTTAGTTTAGCTCTGTTTTATGCTCCTATATTATATCTTTTTATCTGAGCAGGTTACCAGCGCTTCGTGTACACGGGAAATTCCGTGTGCACGGCGGATCTGTGGACGAGCCCGGGTTCTGGTTTACACCCGGGGCGTGACAGAGTAGGTTGGTATCAGAGCTTACGGATAGGTCAGTTGGGACTTAGTAAACCCTAGGCTTTTGGCAGACCCTAGGAAGGCTGGGCGTGAGTGACGCGACATTTTGCGAAAGTTGGCAATTTATTATTAAACTCTTCCTGTGAGTGGAGAGGGACTAGCATAGCCTATTTCTGGTGGACTATTATGTTGGCTGCAGATAACATAAGGTTACAGAAATAGGGGGATGTCTATGACTTTCGCTAGATTGGGTCGAGTGTTGCTTTGTTTACTGACCCGTGATTTCTTGTGTGGGAGGATGCCTCCTAGGCGGCAGATCCCTACCCGGGGTACTCCTATACCCCCGGAGGAGCCGGAGCAGTATGGGCCTTCAGAGATTAGCGAGTTGAGGGCCATGGTGGCCCAGTTGGCGGAGAGTCACCGCCGGCAGGAGCAGAGGATTGAGCAGCTACTCGCTCAGGCAGGGGCACCTCCCCCTGCTACTGTTGAGGCCCCCGTACCACCAGTTGTACCGCTGGTTACACCACTAGTACCTACCGCACCATCTTCGAGCAGTGGGGCTCAGGGAGCGATCCAGCCATTGACCCCAGCGGAGGAGCAGGAGATTGCTGACAAACTCACCCAGTTTTGTCAGCGGGGTGGGGGGGGACCGCCTAGGTATTCAGGGCGGAGCACTCAGCCATGGGAGATAGGATCGTGGCTAGCAGCAATGGAGAAGTTATTTCGGGACTTCTTCATTGACCCGAGGTTCAAGGTACATATGGCAGTACATTGCTTAGATGGGGATGCAGACGCCTGGTGGCGTCGGGTTGAGCCTTTGGAGTTCCAGATTACTCGACAGCTACCTTGGTCAGAGTTCAGACGGATGATTCTAGATACTTATTTCTCCACGAGTGTGAAGAAAAAGCTAGAAGATGATTTGAAGAATCTTCAGCAGGGTGACCGGACAGTATGGGACTACTTCCAGGAGTTCACGCAGTTGCTCAACTGCGTACCCTATGTTGCTAGGGATGGACCGCACCAGGTGGAGCTCTTTGAGACGGGTCTGCGCCCAGAGATCTATACCTTGGTGCATGCCCAGAGGCTACAGACTTTGGCAGAGGCAGCGGATCATGCGCAGTGGGTTGAGATGGGAGATCACGTTTTCGCTAGACGTGGAGGCTTGGTCGCTCAGAGTTCTGAGAGGAAGCGACCAGCGCCGGACGATGGGGGACAGGCCAGTTCCTGGAGGCCGCCCCGACCGCCACCGCCTCAGTTCTCGGGCCGTGGGCGTTCGGAGCGGCGAGGGCCTAGTGGATCCCAGAGGCCCCCACAACACCAGCACTCGTAGCAGCAGAGGTCATAGTCGCGGCAGCAGGGGCCTCAGCGGCAGAGGCAGCAGCAGCAGCAGGCGAGGCAGCCCCAGTCTACAGTTAGGTGCATTTTCTGCAGGAGTCAGCTGCGAGATTTTGACATAGTGCTTGGGATGGATTGGCTAGCTCGCTATTTCGCGACGATTGACTGCGCCGCGAGGATGGTGACTTTTAGCGAGCCAGGCCAGGAGGTGTTTGTTTACAGGGGGTGCCAGAGTGCTTTCTTCGCCTCGGTAGTTTCGACTTCTCGTGCGAGGCAGATGATGCGCAGTGGATGCGTGGCCTTTTTGGCTTCTGTGGTTAAGGAGCCTACGGCGGCACCGGGACTCGCGGATATCCCTATTGTCCATGAGTTCCCGGATGTGTTTCCACCAGAGCTGATTAGCATGCCGCCGGATAGGGAGATCGAGTTTTTGATTGACGTAGTCCCAGGAACTGCGCCAATCTCTAAGGCTCCTTACCGAATGGCACCGGCTGAGCTGCTTGAGTTAAAGGCGCAACTTCAGGACTTAATGGATAAGGGTTTTGCGAAGAAGAAGGATGGTTCACTTCGACTATGTGTTGATTACCGAGAGTTGAATAAAGTAACCATCAAGAACAAGTACCCTTTGCCGCGCATTGATGATTTATTTGATCAGCTACAAGGGTCTTGTGTCTTCTCCAAGATTGATTTACAGTCTGGTTACCACCAATTGAAGGTGAAGGCCGAGGACATCCCAAAGACGGCATTCAGGACACGGTACGGGCATTATGAGTTCACTGTCATGCCTTTTGGATTGACAAATGCCCCTGCCGCTTTTATGGATTTAATGAACAAGATCTTTCGACCATACCTGGATCGGTTCGTCGTTGTATTTATTGGTGATATCCTGGTTTATTCCCGGAGTTATGTGGAGCACGAGGAGCACTTGAGGATTGTGCTGCAACTTCTCAGAGAGAGGAAGTTGTATGCTAAGTTATCTAAGTGCGAATTTTGGCTTCGGGAGGTTGTCTTTTTGGGCCATGTGATCTCAGCCGCAGGAGTGGCAGTAGACCCGGTGAAGATCGAGGCAGTCCGGGATTGGCCCCGACCGATGACGGTATCAGAGGTCCGCAGTTTTATGGGCTTGGCTGGATATTACCGTCGGTTTGTGGAAGGTTTTGCGAAACTCTCCACACCCCTCACTCGTCTGACGCGTAAAGGGATTAAGTTTATTTGGAGTGAGGATTGCCAGAGGAGCTTTGTGGAATTAAAGAACAGATTGATGTCGGCTCCTATCCTTTCCCTCCCTGTTATGGGGAAAGGATACGTGATTTACAGTGACGCATCGCACAGTGGACTTGGTTGCGTGCTGATGCAGGAGGGTAGGGTAATCGCTTATGCCTCTCGGCAACTTAAGGATTATGAAAAGAATTACCCTACCCACGACCTGGAACTAGCTGCTGTGATTTTCACACTAAAGTTGTGGCGCCACTACCTGTATGGGGAGCACTGCGAGATTTATATCGACCACAAGAGCTTGAAATACTTGTTTACACAGAAGGAGCTCAATTTGAGGCAGCGCAGATGGTTGGAATTGCTAAAGGACTATGATGTGGACATACTTTACCATCCTGGCAAGGCCAACGTGGTTGCTGATGCCCTGAGCAGGAGAGCAGTACAAAGCTTATCCTTGATGATCACCGATCAGGCGCCATTACTTGAGCAGATGAGGCGGTTACAGCTCGAGGTTGTGTCCCGTGGGGTCTCTGCTAGACTTATGTCTCTAGTCGTGCAGCCCACTCTGTTGGACAGGATTAGAGAGAGACAGAGTGAGGACCCCCCATTTGACCAGGATCAGAGAGCAGATTTCGAGTGATCAGATAGGGGACTTTGCGGTTGATGCTTCGGGAGTACTGAGGTACAGGGACCGAGCTTGCGTGCCTATGGATATAGAGATTCGAGAGCAGATTTTGAGGGAGGCCCACTATACACCTTATACCATTCATCCTGGTGGGACTAAGATGTATAGGGACCTCAAGGTACAGTTTTGGTGGAACGGGATGAAAAGAGACATTGGGAGATTTGTGGCACACTGCTTAACTTGTCAGCAAGTAAAGGCTGAGCATCGTGTACCGGCTGGCAAGTTACAGAGTCTCCCAATCCCTGAATGGAAATGGGAACATGTTACCATGGATTTCGTCATTGGATTGCCGAGGGCCCAGACTGGAGCGGATGCGATTTGGGTAGTCATGGATAGACTCACCAAGTCCGCTCACTTTTTACCAGTACAGGTAACTTGGTCACTCGAGCGGCTGACGCAGCTGTTCTTAGACGAGGTGGTGAGGCTGCATGGTGTACCCGCCTCCATTGTATCTGATCGAGATCCGAGGTTTGTATCGCGCTTTTGGAGGAGCCTACAGGCCACTTTAGGGACACAGCTCAGTTTCAGCACAGCGTTTCACCCACAGACAGACGGACAGTCAGAGCGGACTATACAGATTCTTGAGGACATGCTCCGAGCATGCACGCTAGACTTTGGAGGAGGTTGGGTGCGACACTTATCACTGGCAGAGTTTGCGTACAACAATAGCTTTCAAGCGAGCATCCAGATGGCTCCGTTTGAAGCATTGTATGGACGCAAGTGTCGTTCCCCGCTTTATTGGAGCGATGTGGGTGAAAGACGGACATTGGGGCCAGAGTTGCTGCGAGAGGCGGAGGATGCGGTCAGGGTAGTCAGGCAGCATCTCCAGACCGCTCAGAGCAGACAGAGGAGCTACGCAGATGTGCGGAGGCGAGACCTTGAGTTTGTGGTTGGAGATCATGTTTTTTTGAAAGTCTCGCCTTCGAAGGGAATCCGGAGATTTGGGATTCGTGGGAAACTGAGCCCTCGTTATATTGGTCCTTTTGAGATATTGGAGCGCATAGGGCCAGTTGCTTACAGACTTGCACTTCCTCCCAGACTTGCTGGTGTTCATGATGTGTTTCATGTATCGACTCTGAGGAGGTATGTTTATGACCCGTCGCACATCATCGATTTCACCCCACTGGAGATCACTGAGGACTTGAGTTATGTCGAGCGGCCATTGAGGATTTGGGACCGTGAGGTTAGGGAGTTGTGCAGCCGGGCCATGCCTTATGTGAAGATCCTCTGGAGCAGCCATGATGAGCGTGAGGCTACTTGGGAGCTGGAGTCAGCGATGATGGACGCTTATCCCCACTTGTTCGAGGCCCCCGCTTGAGGTATGACTTTTGTTTTGAGGATGAAACTTTTTCTTGTAGGGGAGGATGTAGTGGTCCAGAATTCCCATGCAACCTTTCCGGTGAATCCACTGTGTAGAACACCTAGTGTTGGTGTGTCTGGCCCATAGTGCATCAAAGGGATGCCACAAATGGACCCTGAGGGTTATCTTTAGCTGATTTGGCCTTCGGCTGCATTTTATGAATTTTAGAAAAGGTTTTGGGCCAAACAGAGATTGGATTTGGATTCAGCGCGGAAAAACGCTTGAAAACGGCTATTTGCTTGTTAAATTCGGTGTCCGGATGACCAAAAAGGGGCTTCCGGAAGTTTTCGGGGATTTTCGGTGCATGGGAGGAGACCGTGGACCGCCCTGAGCCACGTGGCGGCCTGTCATTGGCCGGCTCACGCAGTTCGGTCCACGGGGAGGCACGGCGGGTGCATGGACCGCCGTGCGGGCAACGTGACGCGTCCGGAATGGCGCGGTCCAAGGAAAACTGCGCGGCTTCGGTGGACCGGGTGCACGACACGTGGCAGCCTGGCAATGGCTGGCTCACGAAGATGCGGTCCACGGTGTCCGCGGTGGGGCGCCTCAGGGCGCGTGCGCGCAGAGGCTCCAGGTGGCGCTGTCGGCCCACTCGAGTGCGGGCCACGCGTCCGCCCGCCATTGGCGGGCCGTACCTACCACGTTGATCGGGTGGCGGACACGCGGCAGGTTCCCAGCCGCCCCGCATAGGCTGTTCGCTGTGCGGGGCCACGTCGTAAGCGCAGGTTGATTAGGGCGCTGCGTCGGACGACGGTGGTGCAACCGGGCGGATTCGGGCGCCCGAAAGTTGCGCCCGAATCCGACCCAAATGCACTAGTGGGCTGGGCTATAAATAGGGTCCTTAGTGTTTTTTTTAGCTCTTCTGGAGCTTTTTTCACAGAGAGCTCTTCAGGGAAGTACTTCCTCTCACAGTGCATTATACGTTGGAGGACTTTGAGGATTTTTGGAGGTCACCACTTCGGCATTTTCTGCGATTCGGCGCACAGCGACGCTCCTACACCGGCGGCCCGTTTCGTACCATTTCAGTGCGTGGACTCCCCTGGCTTACCCCGACCTCCGATTTAGGCGATTCTCGTGCCGTTGGACTCACGAAAGGTAGGGCTTCGATATTTGTGTTTTGAGCTCCCCCCCTTTTCGAGTTTATCTTGGAGTTTCCCAAGCATCCTTTTGACCCATTTTTCCTCGCGGAGTTTTGGACAGCACTCGGGTGTTTTGGCTATATCTTCGCGCACAGGCGTCGGATCGAGGCGTGCCAATAGGCGTTTTTCATCTACACTGCGCAAGGAACACCCTAAATTTTCTGGGAATTTTTTGAATATTTTTCGAAGGTGGAAATCCTCTTCTCCCTGAGTTATTGGATGCTGAAATTCTGTACATATTTCTTTGGGGTGTTTCCCTTGCAAAATTTGTATCTCAGTGTAGGAAACTCGGATTTGAACGTACAGGTACTCGTTTCGACCAGTTCGTCGCGAGGATCGTGACAGTATTTTTCTTGGAATTTTTCGGGTAGATCTTGCAGGTGAAAATGGCAGAATTGTGGACTGTTGTAATTTCGGCAGATTTTGTAGGAACATTGTATGTTTATTTGTGTGTGTTCTTTTGGGGAATGTTGTGCAGTGTTGTGGAGATTGTTTGGACCGAGCGTGGACTTCACTTTTGGGACCAGGATTTAGCGCTCGAGGTGGGTGATCGTTGCGAACCTCTTAATTTCCACTACCCACTAGGCTTAATGGAGTAATGCATGTATGAAAGGCTAAAATGCATAAGTGGACAAATTAGCATGCTTGTAGGACTAAAATGCATATGTGGATAAAATGGTTGTATGAGTTTATGATTGCTATTTAGTACTCGCCTTTGGATGAAATTTATCATCAGGAAATGTAGAATCATGCTAATAGGTATGTTTATTGGTACATTGCGATTATTGTGCATGTGGCATAGGCAGGCATCGTTTGTGTTGGTAATTAGTGCCTTATGTGAATACTAGTATCCTGGAATAGCATACTCTAATTTGTAAGAATTAGAATACCCGAAATCATGTTATTAAGTAAAGGACTTTTGCATGCTTGTATGGTCACCTAGATAGGCCACCTTTTTCTGCTACACTATCATGCTGGAACTGACTTAGGAGAAACCATGCTGTTATTCTTTCTCCAGTTATCTAGACTTAGGGGATAGTACGCTCGGGGTCGAGCAGGGGCTGGGATAGTGTAGTCAGGCATTTGGGATTTGGGATAGGCAGGCTGTGATGGCAGGGTATTGCGGCAACCGCTGATTTTGGGCGGTTGACCGGACCGTTGTTATTGCATCAGATCGGGGAGAGGATTTGGGCTTCTTTTAGTGGATGGTTCTTTTCCACTTAGATTAGTGTCATGATCTAGTCCTGCGGACTTATTCTCTTATGATACTTGTTACTCAAACTTTGAGTCCTTGAGACTCCTATCCCCTATCGGTGTTATGCATTGGCCGGCATACCCGATTGGGAAGGCGTAGAGTGTGCGATATTCAGACTTTGAGTCCTTGAGACTCCTATCCCTTATCGGTGTTATGCGTAGGCTGGCATACCCGATTTGGCAGGCATGGCAGGCAGTACCAGTGTTTACTGGTGTATAGTTTGGGTTGAGTAAGGCAAGCATTTATATTCTGGTGCACATATTTAGCTATTCTTTTAGCTTGGCACTTTAGAGGCATATAGTGGTAGCGTCTTCATCAGTAGTTATATTTATAGCTTACCACCTTTGTTTTATTTTCGCCTCTGGTAGTCCTAGTGGGCTTGTGTGAGTTTGAGGTCTACCCACTAGGGGAGGCTACTGTTTTTATAGTAGTTCTCACCCCCCACTGTTTTCCCCTTTCTTTTCCCCTTTGTTTTGCAGAGTCATCTGCGGGAGTTGCGGGACCCTCCTCGGCGGATCGAGGTGTGAGGATCGCGGATTAGATAGCGGTCTACCTGGTCGCCAGTTTAGCTGTTTGATGTATCCCCTACACACTCAGATACTTGTACTTTTCATTTCTTTTGGGTCTGGCTTCGGCCAGCTGGTTGTATTTTGATTGGTGAGCTGGGAGAGACACATGTATATTTATGAGAGTTATGTTGTACTTTTATTTCCAGCATTTGTCTGAGATATATTAGTTTTAGTTTAGCTCTGTTTATGCTCCTCTATTATATCTTTTTATCTAAGCAGGTTACCAGCGCTTCGTGTACACGGAAAATTCCGTGTGCACGGCGGATCTGTGGACGAGCCCGGGTTCTGGTTTACACCCGGGTTTTGACACATGACATGCTCAAGAATTTGCACCTCAAGTGCATGGGGCAACAGCCCTACCTCGCATCCATGCAGGAGTGAAAACGCCCCGAGACGACATTGTGAGGACCCGGATCCCCACGATGAGATTACTGGTTGACCAGCAGCTCCTGGAGGCCAATGTGGCGTGTCGGTGGCGTTTGTGCACCAATTGGACACTAGTGATGGACTCAGTGTGTTTAATGGATCACGAGAGTAGTCAGATGACCCCGTCGAATGTTTAAAAGTGGTTTCGCGTGCAATGGATATTAAAATTGGGCTCAGCGCGAAGTTTGGACAAAAGAACACCTTTCCGAATGCCTTCGGCAATTTTTAGAGTTGGAATTTGGCAGAACGGACTGCGGATTCGGATTCAGCGCGTGAAAACGTTGAAAATGGACTACTTACTAGTATTTTTCGGAGCCTGGATGACCCGGCACGGATTTCAAGGCAGCTATTACTGTTCCGGTGGCCGGGGGCAGCGTCGGCGGTGGCGGGCAGCGGCGGAGCGCGGCGGGGCGGGCTCGGGCAGGCGGCGGAGCGACCGCGGGCAGGCGCGCGGGCGCTCGGGTAGGCGCGCGGTCCACGGGCCGGCGTGCACCGGAGGCAGGACACGTGGCAGCTTGTGACTTGTTGGTGTTGTGGGCGCGGTCCAGGGGGGAAAATGAGCGGGTGTACGGTGGACCGGAGGGTGGACACGTGGCGGCCACGGTTGGCGGGTCCACATGCGCGCGGTCCACGGAGCGGGTGCAGGCCACCTCGGGGCGCGTGCGTGCTGGGTGGCAGGCGGCGGCGCAGGCGCGCACGTGGGCGCGGTCGGTTGACTGAGTGCGGTCCACGTGTCAACGCCTCCGCGCGCCACGTGTCGAGCAGCGGATGGCCCTGCACGGCTGTCCGCTGTTCGGGTGAGACGTGGCGGGTGTTGGGTTATGTATAATTGGATCTAATAGGGGAAAAAATACCTAGAGGGGGGTGAATAGGTGTAAACCATAAACACTCAAAAAATCATTGCGCAATAAAACCCAATGCGGAAATAAAAATAACACGCAAGATTTTTACATGGAAAAACTCCAAACCGGAGTAAAAAACCACGGGACCGATCACACGGCGAAATCCACTAAAATTAAAACACGTACAAGGTGATTTACCGTACACACTTACGACTCAACCTTTTCCATACGCTCCTAGTTGATTGTGATGACCTGGATCTCTACAGAGCTGTGGTAGAGTCATTGGTGACATCTGGGGAGCATGTACTGTGTGTTGGAGGTGTTAGTGCACCAATTGGACACAAGTGGCGGACTTCGGGCTTAATGGATCACGTGGGTGATCAGTGGACTCCGTCGAATCTTTAGAAGTGGTTTCGCGCGAAGCAGATATTAAAAATGGACTCAGCACGAAGTTTGGACCAAGGAACACCTTTCCGGATGCCTTCGGCAAATTTTGGGGTTGGAATTTGGCAAAATGGACATCAAATTCGGATTCAGCGCGCGAAAACGGTCAAAATGGACTACCTACTTGTATTTTTCGGAGTCCGGATGCAAAAGTGCGTTTTTCGAGGCTTGGGGTCACTGTTCCGGCCGGCGGGCAGCCCCGGCGGCGGCGGGCAGCGGCGGAGCATCCGCGGGCAGCGCGGCGGGCAGAGGCGCGGGCCGCCCGGTCCACGCGGCGGGCGTGCACCGGGGGCTGGACGCGTGGCGGCTCGGGAGTGGGCCGGTCCGCGGGGCGCGGTCTACGGAGAGCGCGGGGCGCACGGTGGACCGGGATGGACACATGGCGGTCGGTGGTTGGTGCGGTGTTGCGCGCTCGGTGCACCGAACGGGTGCGGGTGGCCTCGGGGCGAGTGCCCGGCAGGGTTGGCAGGCGGCGCTGGCAGGCGGCACGTGGGCGCGACCGCGGTTTCCCGCGCGTTGGGGGCGCCACGCGTCGGCGATGTGGTGGGCCACGTGGCGCAAGGCGATAGGCCCGCGCGGCTGTCCGCTGTTCGGGGGCAACGTGGAGGCCCAGGAGCGATTCGGGCGCGCACAGTGTTGGGCCGGGCCCAACACTGTAGCCGCCCGAAATCCCGAGCGCCCGGAAGTTGGGACTTAATGGGAATTTTTGGATTTGTTTCCGGCTTGTATTTGAAGGCCCTGTTCAGGTCCGAATATCTTCTTCTCTGTTCATCCTTTCACTGTGCGACCTTCACAAGAAATTCTTCTCTCCCTGTGGCAATTCCATCTGCAGATTTCCAGATTTTTCAGCAGCACGCATCCCGAGGTTTCCATTTTTACGGCGCGGCACGACGCTCGTTCGTTTGTGATCTTCTTCGTCGCATTTTGGTGCTAGGACTCCCCCGGCTTACTTCGACCTCCGATTGAGGCGATTCTTGCGCCGTTGGACTCACGTCAGGTAGGGCTTTGATCTTTGTGTTTTGAGCTCCTCCTCATTTCGAGTTTATCTTGGAGTTCCCCGAGCTTCCATTTGACCCTTTTTCTTGGGCGGAGTTTTGGACAGCGGTGCGGTATTTCGGCCATATCTTCACGTACAGACATCGGATTGGGGTGATTCAAAAGGCATTTTGCATCTACACATCACGAGGAATGTCACCAAATTTTCTTGGAATTTTATGAATTTTTCCCCGAAGGTGAAAGTCCCTGTTTACAGAACCTTGTGGTTCAGTTTTTGAGAGCAGTTTATTTCGGGGTGGTTCCCTTGTCGGATTTGTTTCTCAGTGTAGGAAACTCGGATTTGAGCGTGCAGGTACTCGTTTCGACGGGTTCGTCGCGGGGATCGTGACAGTATTTTTGTTGGAATTTTCCGAGCATCTTTCGCAGGTGAAAACAGGGAAACTGTGGACTGTGTATTTGGGCAGATTTTGTGTGAGCATTGTATGTTAATTATGTATGTTCTTTTGGGATTTTTGTACAGTGATCGCGGCGGCTTATCGGTTTGGGCGAGAGCACTATTTGGACTTGGAATTAGCGATCGAGGTGGGTGGTTGTTGTTTATCTCTATTTTGACATGCTCACTAGGAATATTAGAGTGATCCCTTTATTTGGACATGCACGCTTAAGTGATATAAAATTGTGAGGCTATCATATGGAGAATACTATTGTGGGAATCTGATAGTGGTTGGGACTTGTACATGTTTGTATGGATAAAATGTTAGCGTTTAACCTTGCATGTGGAATGGAATATTTAATTGGGACTATATGATTTATCCTGTTAGTGGTATTACTTGAGGATTGATGACATGCATAGGTGGATGATTTAGGTGAGGAAAAATTGTGAATTTTAAACATGTGTGGTTGGACAACGATTTAGCATGATGGTTATATCTATGCGGAGCTATTGATTGTTACAAATGTGGAACCACTATTGGACACCTTTTCCTTTATTTCCTTGAGAACACTTGCATGCTTGTTTGGACATCTAGGTAGGCCATCTTTTATCGCTACACTTTCATGCTGGAACTTGACTTAGGAGAAACCTTGTTTGCTTCTTTCTCCTTTTCGTTAGTCAGGTGGTTTTTGTTGCTCGGGTTTGAGCAGGGGTTTGGGATAGTGTAGCCGGGGCCTGGATTATGGATCATGGGTTTTGGCGGCGACCGTGGACATTGGGCGGTTGACCGGATGTCGGTTATAGGACATCGGTGATAGGGCATGATTATGGACTAGAGGGCTTTGTGGCAACCGCGGATAGTAGGCGGTTGACCAAATGTCGGATGTGGGACATGATTATGATTGTGGGTTATTCCGGCGACCGCGGATATTGGGCGGTTGACCGGAGGTCGGTTGTTAGACCTGGTCGTGGATTGTGGGGTATTGCGGCAATCGCGGATATTGGGCGATTGACCGGATGGTTACTCTTGCATCTGATTGGGAATCAGTTTTCTTTTAGTGGAGGGTTGTGTTCCACTAGGGCTTTATAGTTGTGATCCAATCCTGCTTTTATCACACCGGCGCGGTTATTGCCCGGTGATGCTTTTATCACACCGGCGCGGTGATTGCCCGGTGATGCTTTACTCGTGTGGGTCGCTCCCCTCGAGATCCCCCTTACTCCTTCCAGAAGAAAATTGCTTTAGATCATCCTTGAGTTGGAAAATGGTCTCCATCATTTCCAATTTTTCCTGTCGAGCCTCGCCGTAGAGCTTCAAGAAGTAATTCGCTTTGTTCACCATATCTACACAATTCTTCTCGAAATGCTCATTGGACTCTTGAAGGGAAACATTTACTTTAATCAGATTATCCCTTTCCACTTCAAGAGCGTTTGAGAGAGAAAATGTCCTTTTTGCTTCTTCTTTGAGATCCTGCAATCTCCCTCTCAAACTCTTGTTTTGCTTTGTCAGTTTCTTTGAATCCCTCAAAAGCTTATGGTAGGCAAGAGCAAAGTCTTCACCTTCCGAATTATCCGATTCATCGTCCGTTGCAATCTTTTCAACAGTGGAGTTGGACAGTGAGTCGGATGTACTTGCCATTAAGCACATGAAGGGTGAAGATGTGGACGCGTGGAATGCCGTTGCGTTGTTCTCTTCATCACTTGAAGATGACTCATTTGACGTTGAGGTGTCATCCCAAGTGACGGCTTGCATCGCCTTCTTCTTGGACGGATTCTTATTTGGACACTCCGTTGAGATATGGCCGTATCCTCGGCACTTGAAGCATTGGACTTGTCCTTCTGAGCTTTTCTTATCCTTTGAAAAACTTTCTTGCTTTCTTGACTTTTGGCTTGAAAAACCTTTGCCTTTCTTCCACTTTCCGGAGGATGAGGTTTTACTTGAATTACCCATTCAGAAGTTTCGGCGAAAATTTCTTGTCAAGAGAGCAAGCTGCTTCTCAAAGTCCTCCATAGATAGGTTCTCGTCATTGTCTGAGGAGGATGAATCCGCGTCTTCTTCTTTTGTTGTTTTCAACGCAAAACCCGAAGACTTAGAAGTAGATGCTTTTCCAGAAGAATAGTTAGTAGGAAATGTCATTTCATAAGTTTGTAATGAACCAACTAATTCTTCTACACGGATTTCGTCCGGGTGTTTAATAGTTTCAATGGCCGTAACCTTGGAACGAAATCTTTCAGGAAGAGTTCTTAAGATCTTTCTTACAATTTTAAATTCTGGAATCTTCTCTCCCAAGTTAGCACATGTGTTTACGATGTCTTGCAATCGTGTATAATAATCTGTGAATGATTCATTTTCTGCCATGAAAATAGAGTCAAACTTGCTCGTAAGCATTTGCAGTTTTTGAATCTTCACAAGGTTAGTTCCCTCATGTGTAACTTGAAGAACATCCCAGATTTCTTTCACAGTCTCACATGCCGAGACGCGAGAGAACTCAGTTTGTGACAAGGCATTAAATAAAGCATTAATTCCTTTGCCATTGTAAGAAGATAAGTCTATCTCTACCTTGGTCCATTTCGACCTAGGTTTGATGGTGCGAACATCAGCAATAATTTCAGTTGGATTAGACCACCCTAATTCAATTGATTGTCACACCCGTTCGTCGATGGAAATTAAAAAGGCTTTCATCCGTACTTTCCAGTAGGCATAATTTGTTCCAACGAATAACGGGGGTCTGTTGATGTTTCCACCTTCAACCATTGTTTACAACCCTATTCCCGCTCCGATACCACTTGTTGGGTTATGTATAATTGGATCTAATAGGAAAAAAAACACCTAGAGGGGGGTGAATAGGTGTAAACCATAAACACTCAAAAAATCATTGCGCAATAAAACCCAACGCGGAAATAAAAATAACACGCAAGATTTTTACGTGGAAAAACTCCAAACCGGAGTAAAAAACCACGGGACCGATCACACGGCGAAATCCAGTAGAATTAAAACACGTACAAGGTGATTTACCGTACACACTTACGACTCAACCTTTTCCATACGCTCCTAGTTGATCTTCTCCGCTCGCTCCGCAACGCTTCTCGAATCCACGATCTGCGTCCAACGCCGAATCCACGGCGTCCAACGTCGAGTCCACGACGTCCGACCGAATCCACGGTCTTCACCCAATAGCACGCTTCGAATCCACGAACGTACCTCGCTCCGAATCCACGAGAGCGGTTGCACCTTGAATCCACAAGGCCACGCGAGTCCACGCGCCGATTTTGGGAAAATCGTTGTTTTTGGGTGGTGATGATCCGCCGAATACTTAGATTAGAAATAGATCAGAAATACCATCTAAGTATTCATTGATTTGATTCTACTCAAAATCTGAGTATGAAAACCTAGAATCAAATCAATCAATATAGATGAAGAAACATAGAATTTTATCTATTGATTCCCTTTCTTCTCTATATGTGGATTTTTCAATTTCGGCCGTCTTTTTATTATATGCGAATGCCCTAGAAATTGAATCATAGAGGCTATTTATTGGTTAGAAACCCTTGGAAGAAGATAAGCATAAAAAACTAACCATTTCTGGAATTTTACAGGACGACAGTCCGGACTGGAATGGGCGGTCCGGTCTGTCTCAGCGAAACAGACTTTTTCCAAAAAAGACGACGTTCGGGGTCCGGACTGGATTTCACGGTCCGGACTGTTCATGCAATTCCATCAAATACCACGTTCGGGGTTCGGACTGGATTTCACGGTCCGGACTGGAATTGCAATTCCATCAAATACCACGTTCGGGGGCCGGACTGGATTTCACGGTCTGGACTGGAATTGCGCATGAACCATCCTATGTTCGGGGTCCGGACTGTAATGCCTGGTCCGGAATCTGAACATGTAAAATGCCCAGTTTTTGATTTTTATGCAATCAAAAATTCATCCAAGTGTTTCTACTCTATAAGAAGTATTCGGATCACCATAAATCATTAGTTAAACGTACCTGATCCTTTTGAATTCTTCTTTCTTGAGATTGAGGTATATGATTCAAACTTCTTCATCTTCAATCTTCAAGACTTAACCAATTTCACGAAATACGCCAACTCAAATTCCGTAACAATCTCCCCCTTTGGCGGTTTCGTGACAAAACACAAATCCACTTAAGAAAATTCAAAAAGATATTTTTGTTGATATCACCATACAACAAAAATTTACATTGGAGATCCAAATAAAGATAAATACATGAGTTAAACTCCTAAAACAGACTCTAGACTTAGACATCTGAAATCTCTGCAAAAAGAAATCATTCTTGACACAAAAGATCGTTAGATACCTCAAGAATTTTCAACATTCAAAACCAAACACAGAGATAGAGTTTTTACTCATTATGACATTTGCAAATTCAGATATGTATGAAAATCACAATCAAAACTCGACATATCTTTTAAGCAATAGAAATTCAAATGTCATAGAAAGGTTAGTCAACAAGCAACTTGTTAGTTATATTACATGCCCAAATAGTTAGTCGAATAGTTAGCTGAGGCATGCATCAAAACACATATAAAACCAAAGTTGAAAGTTATACTTACCTTAGTTTCAGCATTGTTCTCACACAAGTATAGTCATGGTCAGTCACAGAGCATTGTGCATTGTTCAAAGTTCTCCTATACTCTCTCCCCCTTTTTGTCACAAAACTTAGCCAAAATTACAAAATTTAAGGAGAGTTAAAAATTAAAAAGTTTGAGAGCTAAAACTAAACAAAAGTACGAAAATTCTGCAAAAGAAAAATGAAAGTTAGAGCACAAATCAATCATCTGAGTTTGATTCATCTGAGGCGCTGCATCCCAGTTTGTTCAAAATTCCTTTAAGCATTCCTGAAATCTTAGAACATTCCTGTTTCATCTTATATATGTCCGTGGACATCTGTCTTAGTTCCATAGCCAGTTTATCTTGTTCTTGATTGATGGAAGACACTAAGTTTGCTTTTTGATCGGTTCTTCTGGAGGTTGAAGAACGTTGTGTGACAGCTGACGGTGCAGTTTCACCTTCATTCCAAGAAGATCTTCTTGGCAGAGAATGTGAAGTGACATGAGGTTGATTGATTTGAATTCCATTGCCTCGCAAATTCTTTTTCCTTGTGTACTGCTTGATTGTTGAGGAAGACTTCATCATCTTCTTGTTCTTTAGGTAAAACTTATTTTCATCGTCAATACCTTGTTGTACTTCATGAAGAAATGTGTCCCAATCTTCTTCGTCTTCTGATTCAGTTTCAATTCGAGGGATATTCTTTGTTTCCTCTTGACATGGTTCAGCTTGTTCCTTTTGTGCTGTGACATTGACATCCCTTTCGTCAATGCATTCCCGATTTTCAAAATCCTTAATCCTTGCAGAGCTGATAAAGTCATTTGGTGGAGGCTGGCTAGCAAGAGGTTCTTCAATTGAAATGCCCCGAGCACTTCCTCTTTTTCTTGCAACGCTTTTTCGCTTGGTTTTGGTATGACTAGGTTCCATTGGGGCTTTTCCTTTTTCAGCAGCAGTAGGCGGAGTTTTTGCCTTTGACGTGTCTGCTGAGGCTTTCCCTTTTGAGGCAGTAGGAATAGTGGCCTCTACTAATAAATCATCCCAATCGATCGATTCCGTCTCAGATTCCGTCTCGGAATCATCCTTTGTTTTCTTCGCCTTCTTAGCCCTCTTAGGCTTATTTGTTGGTTTAGCATGTACCATAGCAGAGAGGAGGAAGATTATCCATGTGATCACCATTGTGCTGCTGCTTGTGAGAGAGAGGTCCTGTGAGGAACAACTCAAGAACACGAAAAATTGTTAATTTTCAAAAATTTGAAAATTTGTACCCAAACAATCATAATCGTGTAGAGAGACTAGGGATCAAATTAGTTTTGCAAAAAGAATTTTAAAAATAGATCAATTCCATGTTTTTCAAAAATTCCTATTATATGCCCTAAAATCGAATTTTTAGAAATCGAAGGCCAAAAATTCGTTTATCATGAGAATACCTAGCATATAATCAAAACTAATGTTCCCAGAGTTCTTATTTCAAAAGGAGTTTGATCAAAAACCAATCACAAACGACAAAGATATGAGATTTTCATCACGTTCTGAGGAAAAATATGAAAAACTGTGAAAAACCGAGATTTTGATCAAGATAACTTACTTTGAAGTGAAGAGAATGAGTTTAGAGGGCTCCAAGATCTTTGCTGTGACACCCCCGGAATTTGGATTAGTCCTATATATAAATGATATAATAGGACTAAATCTCTAACCCGGCTATAGCATTTTGGATGGTAGCAAGATCCAAGAGGAACATGAGAGTTAAGCGTGCTAGAGCTAGAGTAGTTCTAGGATGGGTGACCCCCTGGGAAGTGGGGCGTCACAGTTGGTATCAGAGCCATTCACCAGCCGGAAATGTGAGATGAGTCTCGGCTGAGCCAGGGTTATATAGCGGGTAGAGCGAGGCTCCCCAGCTAATGACCGTTGTGAGTGGAGTGCAGCTCCTCACAAGGTCGGCTAAGGCTAGCGAGACGAGTCTCACATCGCCTGGTGCTTATGAGTGTGCTTGAGCCTGAAGTGGACGTCAGGCCTTAAAGGGGGGTAGAATGTGACACCCCCGGAATTTGGATTAGTCCTATATATAAATGATATAATAGGACTAAATCTCTAACCCGGCTATAGCATTTTGGATGGTAGCAAGATCCAAGAGGAACATGAGAGTTAAGCGTGCTAGAGCTAGAGTAGTTCTAGGATGGGTGACCCTCTGGGAAGTGGGGCGTCACATTTGCTTTCAAGAGAGAGAAACTCAGGAGATTTAGAAACGAAAACTTGTGATGAAATAAAATCAAAAACCAGTTCGTTTCATATAAACCCTAGCCGCAGTCCGGACTGCTCGAAGAATGCAGTCCGGATCGACTACCCGCAGGATTTTCCTGCGTTCGGGGTTCGGATCGGCTTGTCCAGTCCGGACCGGCTCCAAACTTTTTCTTCAGAAAAATTCAGAAAAATTCTAGAAAATCCAGAAAAAGATTGTAAGCACTTTTGTGTATCAACTTTAAATGAAAATCATCGTTTCATACAACAAGAAATAGATTATGACAAATCTATCAATAACATCCAACAAATGAAACGAAAATTTATAAAAATTAAATCCCTTAAAGTTGAACAATTTCAATCACATCTAACATGATCTTATGAGTAATGCCCTTATCAAATCATCAATTTGGTAAAGAAAATGAAATACCAAGATCAATAGATGTTTGAAATTCCAGATAAGTTAGATAATATATCTAGTCAATTTATTATAAGGAGTGGCTCTTTGAGCATCTTTCAATAAAATCTCCACCTTATACCAACCTTGAAATTTGACAGAGTCATGTATTTCAATATGCATTTTATTTAATCAAACTTGAAAAACCTTGCTTGGTATACATGTGGTAGCTGCACACAGTACTCGGACGACCGAGGTGGTAGCTCTTTCCTCCATGTGGTGGTAGTTTTCACACTCCTCATTGGGATGTAACTCTTTCCACATCTTTTGAGCATATTACATTTTTCTTTGACTCCCCCTCAATTGGCTATCAATTATTTAAAATATAAAGTATTCAACCAAAAATTGATCTCGCATTCATACTCGACTAAATAGTCAAATAAGATAATAACTATACCAAGAGATCATTGAGAGAGAAATTGACTTTGATCAAAAACAAAGATGATTTAATTGACATAAATGATCACTGCATCAACTGAAATATTATGATATCAAAAGCATAATAAATTTCTAAACATATAAAAGGATGCAGTTAAAGTCAATATAACTAATGCTCAATTAATGTTCTATGTACAAGCATAGGTAAAGAACAAAAACACAAAAACAAAACCTAACCTAAGGATTGGTTTCAAAAAGAAATTATTTCAAGGAAAGCATTCCAATTGCCTTTCGCAAATGAATAAAACGTTTTTGATCCAAAGGTTTTGTTAAAATGTCAGCTAATTGATCTTCAGTTGAAATATATGAAAGTTGAAGAATATTTGATTCAACTAGCTCTCTAAGAAAATGATATCTAAGTTCAATGTGTTTTGTTCTAGAGTGCAACACAGGGTTTTTGGAAATGTTTATAGCACTGATGTTGTCACAGAGAATCGTTACCGAAGTTGCTGAAATTCGGAAGTCGCTCAACACACTCTTTATCCAAATGAGTTGGGTTGAACAACTACCCGCTGAGATATATTCCGCTTCGGCAGTCGAGAGTGCAATGCAGTTTTGCTTTTTACTATGCCACGCAACAAGGCAATGGCCAAGATAAAAACATGCACCACTCGTACTCTTCCGATCATCCACTGATCCTGCCCAATCGGCATCTGAGTATCCTACAATATCTAGACTTGTTCCCATAGGATACCAAATTCCGAAATTTATTGTCCCTTTGATGTACCGGATGATCCGTTTCACCGCTTTCAGGTGAACCTGCTTTGGTGCTGATTGATATCTCGCGCAGATCCCAACACTAAAGGATATGTCCGGGCGACTAGAAGTAAGATAAAGTAGACTTCTAATCATGCTGCGATAAAGTTTCTCGTCTACATTCTCACTAAGAGATTCACTTTCTAATCCCTTATTGCTAGTTCCCATTGGAGTCGGAAAATCTTTAGAATTTTCTAAACCAAACTTTTTGACCAACTCCATTTCATACTTGGATTGACACAGATGGATGCCATCGTCACTTTGTTTCACTTGCAATCCAAGAAAATATGTCAATTCGCCCATCATGGACATCTCAAATTCGATTTCCATGGTTTCAGCGAATTTAGAAGCATCATTATCTCTTGTTGCACCAAATACGATGTCATCGACATAGATTTGTGCTACAATGAAGTTATCTTGAGAATGCTTCACAAAGAGAGTCCTATCTGCTCCCCCTCGAGTATAGCCCTTCTCCAAAAGGTGCTTCGTTAACCTTTCATACCATGCTCGCGGTGCTTGTTTTAGACCGTAAAGAGCCTTTTTCAAACGAAAAACATGGTTAGGTAGTTTAAGGTCTACAAAACCTTTCGGTTGAGCCACATAAACTTCCTCATTTAAAAACCCACTTAAAAATGCGCTCTTAACGTCCATTTGAAAGAGTTTTATTTTAAAATGACAAGCAATTGCAAATAGGATACGAATGGACTCGAGTCTAGCTACAGGGGCGAAAGTTTCATCAAAGTCTATACCTTCTATTTGAGAGTAGCCTTGAGCAACTAAACGTGCTTTGTTCCTGATGATGGTACCATCCTCATTTTTCTTATTCTTGAAAATCCATTTAGTACCAATCACATTGTGTTGCTTCGGAGGCTTCGTTAATTCCCAGACTTTGTTTCGTTCAAACTGATATAGCTCTTCCTGCATTGCTTTAATCCAGTAGTCATCCTGAAGAGCTTCATCGACGTTCTTTGGTTCGATTAAGGAAACGTAACAAGCGAATCCACAAACCAACTGTATCCGAGTTCTGACTCCTTCTTGTGGGTCTCCAATAATGTTTGATTCAGGATGATCCTTGGAGATGCGTAACGTTTGAGGTAACGGAGTACTCGGAGGTACATGAGATGATTCCTGCACATCAGATAAACTTGAAGAACCATTAGATATATCATCATTATCGGAAGAATTGTTATGAGAAGATGCATTTGCAGGAGTATCACCATCAAGAGAGATATCAGGGGTAGATTTATCAGATGCAAAGTGAGAAGCTTCATCTACTTTAACATTTATAGATTCTACAATCGTTTTAGATTCTAAGTTAAATACCCGATATGCTCTACTGTTTGTAGAATAACCCATAAAAATCCCTTCGTCACTTCGAGAGTCAAATTTTCCAAGATTTTCGCGGTCACGTAAAATGTAACACCGACTCCCAAAGATACGAAAATATTTAATGTTTGGTTTTCTACAAAACCATAGTTCATATGGTGTATTTAAAGTTCCCGGGCGCAAATAAACTCGATTAATAACATAGACTGCAGTGTTCACAGCTTCAGCCCAAAAATATAACGGTAAATTCCGGCTATGAAGCATAACACGTGCCATCTCTTGTACAACCCTATTTTTGCGCTCGACTACACCATTCTGTTGAGGTGTATAGGGTGCTGAGAATTCATGTTTAATGCCGTTGGAAGTGCAAAAATCAATGAATTTAGAATTTATGAATTCTCCACCTCTATCACTTCTAACACGAATGATCTTTTCATTCTTTTCAATCATAATACGATGGCAAATTTCGTGAAAAGAATCAAAAGTATCAGCTTTCTCTTTCAAAAATGCTACCCATGAGTATCTAGAGAAATCATCAACCAATAAGAAAATATACCATTTACCTCCCAAAGATGGTTGACGAACTGGCCCCATTAAATCCATATGCAGTAATTCCAAGGGCCGTTTGGTACCGACGTGGTTCAAGTTCTTGTGTGCAGTCCTGGATTGTTTTCCCTTTTGGCAACCACCACACACAATGTTTTGTTTAAGTGAAAGTTTTGGAACCACCTTGACCACGTCTTTGTTTGAAATTCTAGCAAGTTCCTAAAAATTTAAGTGACCTAGCCTTTCATGCCAAAGTGTTTCATTATTCAAAGAGGCTAAGTTACAGTTTTCAGAAATTTTATTGGGAACAACATAACAATTGTTTTCAGATCTAACCCCATTTAAAAAGAAAACATGGTCCTTATCAGTTACAACACATTCAACAGATGAAAAATTAACTGAAAAACCATTGTCACAAAGTTGACTGATACTTATGTGGTTAGTCTTAAGGCCATCAACAAATAACACATTATTCAGAAACGGGCCATCTGGAATAGCTACTGTTCCTTTTCCAACAATTTTGGAAGACCGATCGTCTCCAAAAACTACAAGTCCTCCGGAGATTTTCTCAAAATTTTGAAAGCAGTTTTTGTCACCGGTCATGTGACGGGAACAACTGCTATCCAGATACCAAGACGAATTATCATATGCATGCAAGAAAATATTAGTAACAAGACAAGGGAAGATTTCACCTTTGCGTACCCAAACCTTTCGAGTTTTGGTGTACGTCGGAAATGATTGTGAAGTTGATACCTTTGGTGAAAGCGTCTTGATTGATCCATCACTTTTCCTTGACGTCATCGTCTTGTTTGATGAACTACCGATGTTCTTTCCTTTTGAAAGATCCTTCTTTGATATGCGGGAAATGAACTCATTGGTAGTAGTTGCAAGATGTGCTTGATTTGATCTTTGTGCTCCATTCTTGCAATTTCTTCTTATGTGCCCTGCATAACCACAACGAAAACATACCTTTGTTCTAGACGATCCCGAAGAGGGGGAAGCAGGTTTGTTGTCGTTTCTTGTCGTCAATTCCGGTGTCGGAGGAGGAGATACCGACTGAGGCACAAAAACTGTCCCAACCGAACTAAAATCGTCTTTAGTTCGATTGTATCCGAGGCCGAATTTGTTTGTTTGACCAAGACCAAGAATCTTATCCAACTTACTCCTTCCAGAAGAAAATTGCTTTAGATCATCCTTGAGTTGGAAAATGGTCTCCGTCATTTCCAATTTTTCCTGTCGAGCCTCGCCGTAGAGCTTCAAGAAGTAATTCGCTTTGTTCACCATATCTACATAATTCTTCTCGAAATGCTCATTGGACTCTTGAAGGGAAACATTTACTTTAATCAGATTATCCCTTTCCACTTTAAGAGCGTTTGAGAGAGAAGATGCCCTTTTTGCTTCTTCTTCGAGATCCTGCAATCTCCCTCTCAAACTCTTGTTTTGCTTTGCCAGTTTCTTTGAATCCCTCAAAAGCTTATGGTAGGCAAGAGCAAAGTCTTCACCTTCCGAATTATCCGATTCATCGTCCGTTGCAATCTTTTCAACAGTGGAGTTGGACAGTGAGTCGGATGTACTTGCCATTAAGCACATGAAGGGTGAAGATGTGGACGCGTGGAATGCCGTTGCGTTGTTCTCTTCATCACTTGAAGATGACTCATTTGACGTTGAGGTGTCATCCCAAGTGACGGCTTGCATCGCCTTTTTCTTGGACGGATTCTTATTTGGACACTCCGTTGAGATATGGCCGTATCCTCGGCACTTGAAGCATTGGACTTGTCCTTCTGAGCTTTTCTTATCCTTTGAAAAACTTTCTTGCTTTCTTGACTTTTGGCTTCAAAAACCTTTGCCTTTCTTCCACTTTCCGGAGGATGAGGTTTTACTTGAATTACCCCTTCGGAAGTTTCGGCGAAAATTTCTTGTCAAGAGAGCAAGCTACTTCTCAAAGTCCTCCATAGATAGGTTCTCGTCATCGTCTGAGGAGGATGAATCAGCGCCTTCTTCTTTTGTTGTTTTCAACGCAAAACCCGAAGACTTAGAAGTAGATGCTTTTCCAGAAGAATAGTTAGTAGGAAATGTCATTTCATAAGTTTGTAATGAACCAACTAATTCTTCTACACGGATTTCGTCCGGGTGTTTAATAGTTTCAATGGCCGTAACCTTGGAACGAAATCTTTCAGGAAGAGTTCTTAAGATCTTTCTTACAATTTTAAATTCTGGAATCTTCTCTCCCAAGTTAGCACATGTGTTTACGATGTCTTGCAATCGTGTATAATAATCTGTGAATGATTCATTTTCTGCCATGAAAATAGAGTCAAACTTGCTCGTAAGCATTTGCAGTTTTTGAATCTTCACAAGGTTAGTTCCCTCATGTGTAACTTGAAGAACATCCCAGATTTCTTTCACAGTCTCACATGCCGAGACGCGAGAGAACTCAGTTTGTGACAAGGCATTAAATAAAGCATTAATTCCTTTGCCATTGTAAGAAGATAAGTCTATCTCTTCCTTGGTCCATTTCGACCTAGGTTTGATGGTGCGAACATCAGCAATAATTTCAGTTGGATTAGACCACCCTAATTCAATTGATTGCCACACCCGTTCGTCGATGGAAATTAAAAAGGCTTTCATCCGTACTTTCCAGTAGGCATAATTTGTTCCATCGAATAACGGGGGTCTGTTGATGTTTCCACCTTCAACCATTGTTTACAACCCTATTCCCGCTCCGATACCACTTGTTGGGTTATGTATAATTGGATCTAATAGGGGAAAAAACACCTGGAGGGGGGTGAATAGGTGTAAACCATAAACACTCAAAAAATCATTGCGCAATAAAACCCAATGCGGAAATAAAAATAACACGCAAGATTTTTACGTGGAAAAACTCCAAACCGGAGTAAAAAACCACGGGACCGATAACACGGCAGAAATCCACTAGAATTAAAACACGTACAAGGTAATTTACCGTACACACTTACGACTCAACCTTTTCCATACGCTCCTAGTTGATCTTCTCCGCTCGCTCCGCAACGCTTCTCGAATCCACGATCTGCGTCCAACGCCGAATCCACGGCGTCCAACGTCGAGTCCACGACGTCCGACCGAATCCACGGTCTTCACCCAATAGCACACTTCGAATCCACGAACGTACCTCGCTCTGAATCCACGAAAGCGGTTGCACCTTGAATCCACAAGGCCACGCGAGTCCACGCGCCGATTTTGGGAAAATCGTTGTTTTTGGGTGGTGATGATCCGTCGAATACTTAGATTAGAAATAGATCGGAAATACCATCTAAGTATTCATTGATTTGATTCTACTCAAAATCTGAGTATGAAAACCTAGAATCAAATCAATCAATATAGTTGAAGAAACATAGAATTTTATCTATTGATTCCCTTTCTTCTCTATATGTGGATTTTTCAATTTCGGCCGTCTTTTTATTATATGCGGATGCCCTAGAAATTGAATCACAGAGGCTATTTATTGGTTAGAAACCCTTGGAAGAAGATAAGCATCAAAAACTAACCATTTCTGGAATTTTACAGGACGACAGTCCAGACTGGAATGGGCGGTCCGGACTGTCTCAGCGAAACAGACTTTTTCCAGAAAAGACGACGTTCGGGGTCCGAACTGGATTTCACGGTCCGGACTGTTCATGCAATTCCATCAAATACCACGTTTGGGGTCCGGACTGGATTTCACGGTCCGGACTGGAATTGCAATTCCATCAAATACCACGTTCGGGGTCCGGACTGGATTTCACGGTCCGGACTGGAATTGCGCAGGAACCATCCTATGTTCGGGGTCCGGACTGTAATGCCCGGTCCGGACTCTGAACATGTAAAATGCCCAGTTTTTGATTTTTATGCAATCAAAAATTCATCCAAGTGTTTCTACACTATAAGAAGTATTCGGATCACCATAAATCTTTAGTTAAACGTACCTGATCCTTTTGAACTCTTCTTTCATGAGATTGAATTATATGATTCAAACTTCTTCATCTTCAATCTTCAAGACTTAACCAATTTCACGAAATACGCCAACTCAAAATCCGTAACAGCGGGCCCTGGGCATTCCGGGCATGAACAGTGTTGGGCCGGGCCCGACACTGTAGCCGCCCTGTTCGTGCGGGCGCCCGGAAAAACGGCCCAAAAGCCCAATTTCGGATTTTTCGGGTTGAGCCTATAAATAGGCCCTTTTGCTCATCGAGTAGAGCTTTTTCTCGAGCTCTTCGGCCAGTGCACCCCTCACCAAAGTTATTGATCTCCTCGCTGTGCATCTCGTGGAGAAGGCCCGAATTTTTTGGAGGCCGCGACGTCGACGACTTTGGCATCGTAGCGCAGAGCGACGTTCCTTCATCGAAGGCCCGTTATCGTCGCATTTTGTTCTGAGAGGTCCACAGAGCTACCCCTCCATTGTTTTTGGATGATTCTCACGGCGTTGGATTCACGAGAGGTAGATCTATGATTCTTGTATTGACTACTTTTCTCAGTTTTGAGCTTTATTTGGGGTTCCGGGTACGTTTTTAACCCCCTTCGCCGCTGATGGAATTTCTGGAGAGCGACACCTTGCCGGATTTTTATCTCCGCGCTCAGGCATCGGATGGAGACGTGCCTGTACACTTTTTGCATCTACGTGTCGCAAGTATTACCGTCATATTTTTCGTTGGATTTTTTGAGGCTTACCCGAAGGTATACTTCTTCCCCCTTTACTGTGCAGAGTATTACAGTTGTGTTGCTGCGAGGTTTTGCGCACCCTGTGTTGTGGAAATTGTAACTCGGCCTACGAGGCTCGGAATTGGACGTGCAGGTACCCGTTTCGAAGGTCTCGACGCGACGATCGCGTTAGTATTTATGTTGGATTTTTCTGAGTTCTTGCTGCTGGTGAAAAATCTGCATCTTTGGGACAGTTCCAACATATTTGTATGAACTTGGATATTTTGTAATAAAAATGTAACTTTGGACCTTTTGCTGTACCCAGGAAGGTTCACGAATGTTTTTGGAACACTGCTAGGAGCCGAGGTTGGCGCGACATGTACCGTGGATATGGGTTCAGCAGATATGGTTAGCAAGTGGCCACGCTCTTCACCGACCCCAGGTTTGCCTTGGATTGAGCACTTCAGGTGGGTAAGCTTAATATTAGTAACTGTATAAGGCAATGATAAGATTTTCATGGATGATTATGTTACGGTGAATGTAAGTGCACTTGGGGGAATGTCACCCCTCCATGACTGATGGCATGCATGTTTAATGTACAACCCATATTTAGCATCGAGAGGAAAAGCTTGAAGAATGGCCTATATCATGTGGTTATTGGACATGTTTATTCATTAGCCTACTTGTGTGAGATTGGTACAGCATAGTAGGAACATTTTAGCATGCTTTGCTATTATATGTTTCACCCTCTTTTATCGTTTCTGAGGACAAAAGCATGCTTGCATGGACATGTAGTTAGGCCATCTTTTACTGCTGCACTACATATTGGAACTTGACTTAGGAGAAACCATGTTATTCCTTTTCTCCTTCTTGTTAGTCAGGCGGTCTGTGTTGCTCGGGCGCGAGCATGGGTCTGGGGTAGTGTAGCCGGGACATTGGTGTCAAGGACGGGTTGTGCTGGATTGCGGTTGGCAGGGTTTTGCCGTGACCGCGGACTTTGGGCGGTTGACCGGAGGTCGGTTATAGGACTTGATTATAGATGGCAGGGTATTGCGGCAACCGCGGATATTGGGCGGTTGACCGGATATTTATTTATGCATCAGATTGGGTATCAGATTTCTCTAGTGGACGGAGTTTCCCACTATTTGAGTATTTTTGCATCTGATTGAGGACCAGGGTCTTCTTTAGTGGTTGGGCTTTCCCACTTTGATCATAGTCATGATCTAGTCTTGCTATATTGAGATACTTGTGATAGTGATGACAGAGATACTTTACTCGTGTGGGTCGCTCCCCTCGAGTGCCACTCCGGAGTAGGCTTTAGACCGTGTTGGGTTCCGGTCAGACCGTGTTCGGTTCCGGTCATTTGGACAGTGGAGATACTGAGTTCGTGAGATTGGTGACAGAGCAGGCAGTACCGGGTTTTATACCGGTTCAGTTCGATTGGGTTTGTTCGGTCAGATACTTTTATTGTTGCACTCGTGCCTGGGGGCTGAGTGGAGTCTAGTAGCTGTGTTTAGACCAGTGCTTGTGTTGTTGGGAGCCGTTTGGTTTGACGGTGGTCCCGTGTCGTTGTGAGTACTTTGACCGTTGTGTGAGAGGTTGAGCATCTTGAGTCTATCCATTCTGAGAGAGAGCATGGATTTCGACTATAGCCTGCATGAGCCACTACTCGATAGCGAGTTAGTCCGTTTGGACGCCCTACGTAATTCCTGCCCGTCAGCGGGAGGTGGTTGTAGGTGGGCGCAGGTTTGACTGGACCAGATGTGGCAGTCAGCTCGATTGGGTCGATTGTGCACTTCATGTGCTAGTGGTTGCATACCATTCTTTGATTCTCCCCTCTTGAGTATTTAGATGGAGGCATGGTAGCTGTAGAGTATCTCCAGCCTTTCTAGTTCAGTTTTTACTGCAGGGTTATTTATTGCCTCTAGTGGTCTTAGTGGGCTAATCGTCGGGCCTGGCGATGGTACCCACTGAGAACTCCCTTTTTGGTGTAGTTCTCACACCCGCTGGGGGTTTTCCCCTCTTTTCCCCTTTCTCTCCTTTGTTTTGCAGAGTCTTAGCGGATGCTGCTGATTCTGCGGTTGTTGATCGAGGCGAGGGAGTCGCGAGCTAGATCCCTACCCATCGTTGGAGAGTAGCGGTACCCTTCAGAGGAGATCTTCAGTAGATTAGGTATTTTATTTCCTCTTTTGAGAGACTGATTTAGTGAGGATATGATATGTATTGAGAGCCTGTACACTGATGTATTTATTGGAGATACCTCCCTGTTGAGCTATGAGTTTTGTATCTGAGGATATTGTACGATTATCATTTTGGGAGGTGGACATTGTTGTATTATTTTCCAGTTGTACAGTGGTTGATTTTATTTTTACAGCAAATTTATCTTATAGCTCTGATATCTGTTTAGCTGTAGCACCTTTCTTCCAGGTAGGACGCTTCGCCTATGCGGGGTTTGGCATAGGTGGCGGATCTGTTGGCGAGCCCGGGTCACAGTTTCGACCCCGGGGCGTGACAGATTAGGTTGGTATCAGAGCCTAGGTTGTAGGTCATAGTGGACTTTGAAACCCTAGGCTTATGGTTTGACCCTTGGTTGACTTCGTGAGAGTCGTGATTTATAGCGAGAGTCCTGATTGAGTTCTATACCTCTCCCAAGGGACGGGAAGAGTGATTAGCATGTTTATTCTCCTAAGTGACTATGTTGGCTGCAGACAACATAATGCTGTGGAAAGGGTGACATGCTTTAGACTTTCGCTGGATTGGGTCGAGCGCTGTTGTGTGCTGTTTTGTGGTTTTGTCGTGGTGAGCTGTGTCTCCCCGACGCTGGGTTTTGACCCGTGTCCATCCTGTCATAGCAGTTGAGCTTGAGCGATGGGTTTTGGGCCGGATACCTAGATCGAGGTCAGAGAACTCCGGACCCAGATGACAGGATTGTTAGAGGCTTATCAGCGGCAGTGTGAGCGAGCAGCTGGTTTTAGCGACACAGTTGTCGGAGCAGCGGGCAGCTCGACAGTGCTTCATTCTGAGACCACCCGGTTGCAGCATCCTCAGGGGCGGGGATTGCTGTGGCACCGATGGAGTGAGTAGCCCCCTCTGTGCCAATGTTTAGTGTCGAGGCACCGAGGCAGGGTGGATAGTTGACAGCTGGTGAGCTGAGGGGACAAGATCGATTTATTGAGCCAAATTTGGCAGATGAACCACCCCGACTCGTAAGATTGAGTTTGGAGCCTTTGGAGGCAGAGTCGTGGCTGGTGGTGATGGAGTGATCAATTGAGAGCCTCCTTGTACTAGAGAGTTTTTGCAGTTGTTGAACTGCGCGCTCCAGGTTTCGAGGGACGAGGCGCATAGGATATGTGTGGCTGGGAGTGGATTGCGCCAGGATACCTTTCAGTTTAGTTAGTCCCTCAGTTACGGATTATTGACGCCTCGATGGTGTAGGAATTGTGTATGGAGCGTGGAGTTGTAGTTCCTTTGGATAGGGACCTGCCGCCAGAGGCGAGTTCAGGATATTGGCGCTTGGCGCCGGGTGATGAAGGACAGATCGGCCGACAGAGGCACTTCTCATTTCTTTTTCCAGGATGACGGGTTCCCGAGATGCCAGAGATCGGGTGGACCCCGATGGCAGCATCAGCATCTATATCAGAGCGGCGCAGCGGTAGCATGGATTGGTGATCTGCGGAGGGCCGCATTCGTCGCCTCAATGTGAGCAGAGACAGAGGTCATGCTCCCTTGTGGATAGTCTTGATTTTCAGGCAGATTGAGCAACAACCACTTGCTTTGAGCGGATGAATCTGTACCGCCCAGTTGGAGGGCGCCACGGTAGTGGATCGAGTTGTCGCAGGTGTGATTTCATCACATCAGTCAGAGTTAGAGCATGTTGCGTTCCTGCATGGACTAGAGGCAGATTTATTACCACGTGCACTCGAGGTACAGGTTCCTATTAGTGTTGTGCATGTGGAGGAGGTTTGTGGATCATGTCTAATGCAGTAGAGGCTGCGAGTTATGCCGGCAGACTTATTGGTAATTGTGGCAGTTCGGTGTTTCGACCCAGTGCTTGGGTTTTGATTGGCACAGTGACACAGGATGTTAGACTGCAGAAAGAAAGGACTTTGACCTTCTGTGAGGCAGACGAGAGGAGGTTTGGTTGTTAAGACTGTTAGAGCACACAGGCTTTAGCGATAGCGTGAGAGGTGCTTACGGCGGCACCGGGACTTAAGGATATCTCTGTTGCCCACGAGATCCCGGGTGTGATTTCACCTGAGCTGTTGATGATGCCGCCGGTTAGGGAGATAGAGTTTGCGTTTGACATGGTTCGGGGAACCGCGCCACCCTTGACAGCACCTCATTGGAGATTGCCGGTAGAGCTGAGAGAGCTGATGGCATAGTCGCAGGATCTGATGGATCGAGGGGTCGGTTTGACCTAGTGCCACGCCGTTGATGCACGGTGGTGATGCCACGTCGTTGACACACGACTGTGAGGGTCCCTTTTTGGTTCGAGTGTAGACAGGTCCGGGTGGCATTTAGGACCTTTCGATGGAGTTATACTCCGACAGTATTGTATGATGCGAGTACCTACTTGGAATCAGACAGCCGAGGACCTTGCCTAGATAGCGGTCAGGAACCGGCAGGGGCATTATGAATGCACAATGAGGCCAAATGGAATAATTAATGCCATGTTGTCTTCAAGAATTGAGGAATTGTGTATTCCAGTGGTACTTTGACGGATTGGAAACGATGTTCCCCGAGGATATTTGATTTACTCCCAGAGCGACTTGGAGCACGAGGGGCACTTGTGGATGTGCTACCATGCCTATGTGGATGAAGCTGCATGCCAAGTTATTGAGGTTCAAGTTTTAGCTCCAAGTGCATGCCTTCTTGGGTCACCTTATTCTAGCCGTTGGAGCGGCGGTGGAACCCGACCAAATGGATGTTATTCAAGATTGGCTAAGACCAACATTTATTCTTGAGTTGAGGAGCTTCTTGGACTTGGCAGTGCCGGGAGAGGATGGCTAATGGATGACGAGACTGACACCAGCGCTGATTTCAGCTTTGTCGGCGATGGGAGATGGATTTGCGAGTTATAGTGATGCCTCCCACAGTGGCTGTGGGGTTACTGTGGGTTTATCTTCGGTCCGCGTTTCATCAGTCCGACCCTATGAGTATTGTGGCAGGATGAACCGCTGTTTTGTAGGCAGCTTGGATCCCACAGATGAGCCTTTTTGTACGCCTATTATTTCCCACTTTGATTGTTATACCTGGGCGTAGGCCATGCCTGTTTGGCTATCAGTTCTGGCTAACCAGCATTCCTGTTCTATGCTATATGATAGAATAAGAGTTTAGCTTCAGTTTACAGTTTCTACCTTACGGCACCAATGGAGACTACAGCTTTTAGTATCTTGAGTGGGATTTACTCGGATCGTCGTCGATGGATCGGACTTTCGACCGTGAGTTTGGGCATCAGTATTATGATCGCCTTTCGAGCCAGCTCTCAGTCCCGTTCACTGACAGTTTGGCCACCGTCAGGGTGTTCTTTACTAGTTGAGAGATCGACTTCGACCCGTGGGTCCGTTGGGGGTTATGATAGCATGTTGAGTGACCAACTGTGGCATGAGATTGTGTCTCTTGAGGATCCCTTTTGGAGGGTAGCCTGCGGTTGAGTAGTCCACTTGAGTGGTTTGGATCGGGAAGTCACCAAGTGAAGACCCCAGCTTATTGGATGAATGTGTGGGTATGCTTCGGGTGGCCTTGGTTGAGTTGACACAGGATGTGGTTTGGTGCATGTTGCACTAGTGGTTATTTCCGTTTACCCTAGCCTTTTATTGGAGCCTCTTTTGGTATTTCACGTCTCAGCTCAGGAGTGATGTGTTTTTGGATCCCTCGCCCGTGATTGACTCGCCACTTTGAGATCTATGAGTGTTTGGAGTACGAGGGACGCCCGTTGCGAATTCTGGCTCGTGAGATGAGGGAATTGCGCAATCGGGCTATGCCGTACTAGATGTTGTTGTTGTTGTTGTTCAGGAGTGATCACGGGGAGTGAGTGGTGACTTAGGAGCTGGAGATGATGATGTTGAGTACTTACCTTGGTGTTTGTGACTCCTGGTGGAATTGAGCTAGTTTCGAGGACGAAACTTTCTTTAGTGGGGGAGGATGTGAGGACCCGGATCCCCACGATGAGATTACTGGTTGACCAACAGCTTCTGGAGGCCTATGTGGCGTGTCGGTGGCGTTTGTGCACCAATTGGACACTAGTGATGGACTCAGTGTATTTAATGGATCACGAGAGTAGTCAGATGACCTCGTCGAATGTTTACAAGTGGTTTCGCGCGCAATGGATATTAAAATTAGGCTCAGCGCGAAGTTTGGACAAAAGAACACCTTTCCGGATGCCTTCGGCAATTTTTAGAGTTGGAATTTGGCAGAATGGACAGCGAATTCGGATTCAGCGCGCGAAAACGTTGAAAATGGACTACTTGTATTTTTCGGAGCCCGGATGACCCGGCACGGATTTTGAGGCAGCTATTACTGTTCCGGCGGCCGGGGGCAGCGTCGGCGGTGGCGAGCAGCGGCGGAGCGCGACGGCGGGGGCTCGGGCAGGCGGCGGAGCGACCGCGGGCAGGCGCGGGCAGGTGCGGGCAGGAGCGCGGGCAGGCACGCAGGCGCTCGAGCAGGCGCGCGGTCCACGGGCCGGCGTGCACCGAAGGCAGGACACGTGGCAGCTTGTGACTTGTTGGTGTTGTGGGCGCGGTCCACGGGGGAAAATGAGCGGGTGTACGGTGGACCGGAGGGTGGACATGTGGCGGCCATTGGTTGGCGGGTCCACATGCGCGCGGTCCACGGAGCGGGTGCAGGCCACCTCGGGGCGCGTGCATGCAGGGTGGCAGGCGGCAGCGCAGGCGCGCACGTGGGCACGGTTGGTTGACTGAGTGCGGTCCACGTGTCGACGCCTCCGCGCGCCACGTGTCGAGCAGCGGATGGCCCTGCACGACTGCCCGCTTTTCGGGTGAGACGTGGCGGGCCCTGGGTGTTGGGTTATACTTAATATAAGGATCTAAATTGGGGAAAAACCACCTAGAGGGGGGATGAATAGGTGTAAACGATAAACACTCAAAAATCTTTGCGTAATAAAAACCCAATGCGGAAATGAAAGTAACACGCAAGATTTTTACCTGGAAAACTCCAAAACCAGGAGTAAAAAACCACGGGACCGATAACACGGTGAAATCAACTAAGATTATAACACGTACAAAGGTGATATAACGCACTCACAGCCGACTCAACCTTTTTCCATACGCTCCGAGTTGATTTTCTCCGCTCGCTCCGGAAAGCGCCTCGAATCCACGATTTGCGTCCAACGCCGAATCCACGGCGTCCAACGTCGAGTCCACCACGTCTGACCGAATCTACGGTCTCCACCAGGTAGTACGTCTCGATTACTCGAACGTACCTCGCTCCGAATCCATGAGAGCGGTTGCACCTTGAATCCACAAGGCCACGCGAATCCACGCGCCGATTTTGGGGAAAATCGTTGTTTTGTTGGTGGTGATGATCCACCGAATACTTAGATCAAAGATAGATCGGAAATGCCATCTAAGTATTCATTAATTTGATTCTACTCAAAATCTGAGTATTAAAACCAAGAATCAAATTAATTAATATAGATGAAGAAACATAGAATTAAATCTAGTTATTTCCTTTCTTCTCTATATGTGGATCTATAAGTTTTTTCTCCGTTAATTTTTATCAGTCATTTCCTAGAGATAAAACTTAGTGTGGATTACCCTAAAGAATAGAATTAGGGTTTACTTATAGGTTAGAAACCATTGGAAGAGAATAAGAATAAAAAACTCTTTGTAACATAATTTTTCCCGCACAATGGTCTGGACCGGATTAGGCTCGTTCAGGACTGTCGTTGTTTTTCAGAGAATTCCTAAAAAATCAAGGTTCGGGGTCCGGAACGAAATGCCACGGTCCGGACTGTTCATGCAGTTTCAGCAAACTCCACGTTCGGGGTCCGGAACAAAATCCTACGGTCCGGACTGTTCATGCAGTTTCACCAAAATCCACATTCGGGGTCCGGAACAAAACAGGGATGTCCAGGACTGGATTTGTGCATGAACTACCAACGTTCGGGGTCCGGACGGTCGTCCCCTGTTCCGGATCCTGAACATGTATTTGTCCAGTTTTTGATTTTTATGCGATTAAAAACCCATCCATGTGTTTCTATATTATAAGAAGTATTCAGATCACCAAAATTATTTAGTTAAACATAGCTGATCCTTTTGAATTCTTCTTACTTGAGATTGAGATATATGATCCAAGCTTCTTTATCTTCAATCTTCAAGACTTAAACACTTTCACCAAAACTAAAATCCTTAACAATCTCCCCCTTTGGCGGTTTCGTGACAAAACGAAGATCCACTTAAAAAAATTCAAAAAGATATTTTTGTTGCTATCACCATACAACAAAAATTTACATTTGAGATCCAAATAAAACAAATACATGAGATAAACTCCTAAAACAAACTCTAGACTTAGACGTTTGTACTCTCTGCAAAAAGAAGTATTGTTGACAAGAAAGATCGTTAGATACCTCAAGAATTTTTGCATTCAAAAACCAACCAGAGAGATAGAGTCTATACTCACCATGACATTTATGAACTCAGATATGTATTAAGATATCAATCAGAGATAGACATATCTTCTAAGCATTAAAATCCAAATGTCATAAATTTGTTAGTAATCAAACAACTTATTAGTAATAATACATGCCCAAATAGTTAGTCAAATAGATAGTCGAGGCATGCATTCATTCACAATACAAAACCAAAAGTTGTTTTTGTTGGGTTATATGTAATGTAGATCTAAATAGGGGAAAAAAACACCTAGAGGGGGGTGAATAGGTGTAAACGTATAAACACTCAAAAATCGTTGCGATAAAAACCCAATGCGGAAATAAAAATAACACGCAAGATTTTTACGTGGAAAACTCCATCACCGGAGTAAAAAACCACGGGACCGATAACACGGTAGAAATCCACTAGAATTAAAACACGTACAAGGTGATTTACCGTACACACTTACGACTCAACCTTTCCCATACGCTCCTAGAGGATCTTCTCTGCTCGCTCCGCGACGCTTCTCGAATCCACGATCTGCACCCAATGCCGAATCCACGGCGTCCAACGTCGAATCCACGACGTCCGACCGAATCCACGGTCTGCACCCAATAGCACCCTTCGAATCCACGAACGTGCCTCGCTCCGAATCCACGAGAGCGGTTGAACCTTGAATCCACAAGGACACGCGAATCCACGCGCCGATTTTGGGGAAATCGTTGTTTTTGGGTGGTGATGATCCGCCGAATACTTAGATCAAAGATAGATCGGAAATACCATCTAAGTATTCATTAGTTTGATTCAACTCAAGATGTGAGTATGAAAACCTAGAATCAAACTAATCAATATAGATGAAGAAATATAGAGTATTCTCTAATGATTTCCTTTCTTCTCTATATGTGGATCTTAGGCCGTATGAAAATGAAATATGAAAATGACGGCTCTTTTCATTTCCGGCCTCATTTGGATTAACCCTAGAAAAAGAGTCATAGGGTCTATTTATAGGTTAGAAACATTTGGAAGGAGATAAGAATCAAAAACCTAACATTTCTGGAATTTTGACGGACGGCGATCCGGATCGGATTTGGGCGATCCGGATTGCAGTAGCAATAAAGACGGTTTCCAGAAAACAAACGTTCGGGATCCGGATCGGAATGCCTGATCCGGATCGTTCATACATTTCAGAAAACTCAACGTTCGGGATCCGGATCGTGAGATGCTGCGATCCGGATTGAAGTAATGTATGAAACAACAACCTTCGGGATCCGGATCGCTGGCTCTGATCCGGATCCTGAACATGTCCGAACACCAGTTTTTGATTTTTATGCAGTTAAAAATTCTTCCAGGTGTTTCTACACTACAAGAAGTATTCGGATCACCAATAATCTTTAGTTAAACATACCTGATCCTTTTGAATTCTTCTTTCTTGAGATTGAGTTAAATGATCCAACTTTCTTCACCTTCAATCTTCAAGACTTGAACCTTTCACGAAACTACGCCAACTCAAATTTCGTAACAATCTCCCCCTTTGGCGGTTTCGTGACAAAACACAGATCCACTAAAGAAAATTTAAAAAGATATTTTTGTTGCTATCACCATACAACAAAAATTTACAATGGAGATCCAAAAATTTAAAAACATGAGATAAACTCCTAAAACAGACTCTAGACTTAGACATCTGTACTGTGGTGACCCGGATCTTTGCAGGGCTTCTACAGTGTGACCAGCAGCTTCTGGAAGCCTACGTGGCATGTCGGCGGTGTTCGCGCGCCCATTTGGACACAAGAGATGGACTCGAGGCTTAAAATGGATCACATGGGTAATCGGGCGACCCCGTCGGTTGTTTAGAAGAGTTTACGCGCAGAGTGGATATCAAATTTAGGCTCGGCGCGGAATTCGGATTAAAAATACCTTTCCGGGAGCCTCCGGCAAATTATAGGATTGGAATTTGGCAAAATGGACGTCGTTTTTGGAATCAGCGCGCGAAAACGGTCAAGATGGGCTATTTGCTTGATGTTTTTGGGTTGGCGGATACTGTTCATGCCGGAACAGTATCTCCGGCAGTCGCCGGCGGCGGCGGGCGGCGCCGGCGGGCGGCGGCGGGCGGCGGCGCGGCCTCGGGCGGGCGGCACGCGGTGGCACGCGGCGCGGGCAGGGCGCGGGCAGGCGCCCGGGCGCGCGGGCAGACGCGCGGTCCACCGCGGAGGTCGTGCACCGGGGGCGGGCCACGTGGCGCTCTCCGGTTGGCCGGTGCAGCAGGCGCGGTCCACTGAATTTGGGCCCGGGTGCACGGTAGACCGGGTGGACACGTGGCGTGAGGTAGTTGGTCCGGTGTTGTGCTCCCGGTCCACGCAATCGGTGGAGTTGATTGACCGGGGCAAGTGGCCGTACGGCAGGGCAGGTGGCCGTACGGGCCCGGGTCAGCCGCGACGTGCGCGGTTCACGGCGCGACGTGCGCGGTGCACGGGTTGCCGGGCCACGTGTCGCGTCGCCATTTGCGGGCGCAGGTGCACCGGGTGCAGTGGGGCCCGGGGGAGTAGTGGACTGGGCTGTGTGGTGGACCGGGCCGCACTGTGCGCGCCCGAAAGTTCTGGGCCGGGCCGCACTGTGCGCGCCCGGAAGTTTCCGGGCGCCCGAAAACCCGGACTTAGTGGGAATTATCCCAATTGTTTCCTCAGCCTATTTAAAGGCAGCCCGAGCCTCTGTTTTGGGCTTTTTTCTCCCAAACCACACCTCCTCTGCCCGAGCTCCCTTAAGCAAAGTTTTTCACCTCTAAGTGCTTGATCTTCCTGCCAAGTTCTAGGATTTTAGGAGGCACGAATCCCGAGGTTCCCCATTTTACGGTGCGGCGCGATGTTGCTTTCTAGTGTTCTTCTTCGGCGCAGCGACAGTGTTTTGGTTCCCCTGGGCTACCCCGAGCTCACTTTGCTGTGATTCTTGCGCCGGCAGACTCCTAAGAGGTAGGACTTCATCTTTCCTTTTGGTCGCACTTTCCCGTTTCGAGGTTTTGGCACGGATCCCGAGGCAAACTGTAACCCCATTTTCTGTGTGGACTTCCTTGACAGCAGCGGGGTATTTTGGCCATATCTTTGCACACGAGCGTCTGACGGAAACGAGATTATACAACTTTTTCATCTACGGATCGCAAGGAACGCGCTCGTATTTTTATTGGATTTTTGTGAGATTTATTTCGAGGTGAAAATTACTGTTTTCTCAGTGAACAGTGTACAGTTTTAACACAGATTTTTGTATGAGTGTACCCCCTTGCCGAATTTTTATCTTGGCTTACCGAACTCAGATTTGGGCGTGCAAGCTACCGTTGCGAAGCTATCGACGAGAGGATCGCGGTGATATTTTTCTGGGAATTTTCTGGGCTCTTTCTGCAGGTAAAAATTAAGCATTTCGGGGACTGTTGTGGTATGTGTGTGTGAGAGCAGCTTTTGGAATGTATGTGTAATAGTGGACTTTGTATTGTGCCAGGAGAGTTACGGGTGTGCTGAACTTATTAGAGCAAGGGATTAGAGTTATCTGGTGTTTTCAGCTATTGGGCTTTGAACAGTCAGCTTTTCAGGTGGGTGCCTTATTCCCGGAACCGGTGGACGGTTCTCTAAATTTTCATATGTTAGCATTGCATGCAGGTGAATGGTACAATAGCTGGGATTGATCGGTAAGTTTAACAATGAGGATTTTTTGAAAATTGCAAGTGAATTATTCACAGTATGACAATGGTATTAATCAAATAGTCATGTTGATGATTAGTGGAAGCTTATCTAAGGCAAGGATACCCTATATGATTAATTATCATGCCATATTAGCACATAACCTTTTATGAGGATGGTTTATGCATTGGGATAGGATTATGTAGTTATGTGCAGGTTCTACTCTGAGGAGCCATTATGGATTGAGAATTATGGACAGGTATGGTCATTGATACTTTTGGCATGAGGTTTATTTTCTTTATTCTTCTTGAGGACAAATGCATGCTTGTATGGACATATGTGTATGGACATATAGTTAGGCCATCTTTTACTGCTGCACTACATATTGGAATTTGACTTAGGAGAAACCATGATTGCTTTCTTTCTCCTTTTTATTTAGACTTTTGAGTCATGTTGCTCGGGTTCGAGCAGAGGTTTGGGATAGTGTAGCTGGGACCTTCGGGTCAGAGACAGGGTGTGCTTGATGTTGGGTTGTGGGTTATTGCGGCAACCGCGGACAGTAGGCGGTTGACCGGATCTTGATTATTTTACCCAATTGTGGGTTGTGGTTATTGCGGTGACCGCGGACTTTGGGCGGTTGACCGGATGTTGACTATTGCATCAGATTGGGTATCAGATTTGTTCTAGTGGATGGTGTTTCCCACTTTTTGAGTACTATTGCATCAGATCGGGGTTTTGTTAGTGGACGGAGTTTCCCACTTCGATCATAGTCTTGATCCAGTCCTGCTATTATGAGAGAGTGGTTACAGAGATACTCGATACCGTGATACTTGATACAGTGATGCTTGATACAGTGATACTTTACTCGTGTGGGTCGCTCCCCTCGAGTGCCACTCCGGAGTAGGCTTTCCACGGTGTGAGCGCCGGGCACCAGGCGGGGTTCTTGAGTTCGACAGCAGAGCAGGCAGTACCAGTGATTACTGGTCTATCGATTGGGTTTATTCAGGCAGATACTTTTTGTTACACTCGTGCCTGGGGGACCGAGTGGAGTCTAGTAGCTGTGTTTAGACCAGTGCTAGTACTGTTGGGAACCGTTCGGGGTTTGACGGTGGTCCCGTGGTCGTTGTGAGTTCTTTGACCATTGTGTGAGACGTTGAGCATCTTGAGTGTATCCGTTCTGAGAGAGAGAGCATGGATTATGACTATAGCCTGCATGAGCCACTACTCAATAGCGAGTTAGTCCGTTTGGACGCCCTACGTAATTCCTGCCCGTCCGCGGGAGGTGGTTGTAGGTGGGCGCAGGTTTGACTGGACCCGATGTGGCAGTCAGCTCGATTGGGTCGATTGAGCACCTCACGTGCGAGTGTTGCATATATTTATCAGAATTTCCCCATTTGAGCATTCAGATAGAGGCATGGTAGCCGTAGAGTGTCTTCTGCTTCTGCTTTAAGTCTTACTGCATTAGTTATCTTTTGCCTCTAGTGGTCTTGGTGGGCAGATCGTCGGGCCTAGTGGCGATACCCACTGAGAACTCCCTTTTTGCGTAGTTCTCACGCCCGTCGGGGGTTTTTCCCCCTTTTTGTCCTTTCTCTCCTTTGTTTTGCAGAGTCTTGGCGGGTGTTGCCGTTCTGTGGTTGCTGTGCGTGGTGAGGGAGTAGCGAGCTAGATCCAGACCCATCTTTGGAGAGTAGCGGTACCCCCTTTGGAGGAGATCTTCAGTATAGTCGGTAGATTGGTATTTATTTCCTCTTTTGAGAGACTGATGTAGTGAGGATATGATGTATTGAGAGCTTGTACACTGATGTTTTATTTGAGATATCTCCCTGTTGAGCTATGAGTTTTGTACTCGAGGTTATTATATGATCATCATTTTTTGGGAGATGGACCTTGTTGTTTTATCTTCAGTTGTACAGTGGTTGATTTTATTTCTATAGCAGTTTTATTTTTTAGCTCTGATATCTGTTAGCTGTAGTTCTTTTTGCAGGTAGGACGCTTCGCCTATGCGGGTTTGGCATAGGTGGCGGATCTGTTGGCGAGCCCGGGTCGCAGTTTCGACCCCGGGGCGTGACAGATTAGGTGGTATCAGAGCCTAGGTTGCAGGTCATGGTGGACTTAGAAATCCTAGGCTTGTGGTTGGACCCTAGGATGACTTCGTGAGAGTCGTGATTTGTAGCGAGAGTCCTGATTGAGTTTTACACCTCTCCCGAGGGACGGGATGAGTGATTGGCATGTTTATTCTCCTAAGTAGTTATGTTGGCTGCAGACAACATAACGCTGTGGAATGGGTAACATGCTCTAGACTTTCGCCGGATTGGGTCGAGCGTTGTTGTGTGCTGATTTGCGGTTTCGTCGTGGCGAGCAGTGTCTCCCCGACGCTGGGTTTGGGACCCTGGTGCATCCTGTCATGGCAGTTGAGCATGAGCGGTTGGTTTTGGGCCGGATACCCGGATTGAGGTCAGAGAACTCCGGACCCAGATGACAGGATTGTCAGAGGCATATCAGCGGCAGAGTGAGCAGCTAGTTTGGTGACGCAGTTGTCAGAGCAGTGGGCAGCCCGACAGTACTTTTCTTCTGAGACCACCAGGATGTAGTATCCTCAGCGGCAGGGATTTCTGTAGCGCCCATGGAGTGAGTGGCCCCCTCCGTGCCAATGTTTAGTGCCAAGGCACTGAGGTAGGGTGGATGGTTGACAGCAGAGGAGCTGTGGGGCATGTTTGATTTTGCAAGCCAGATTGGCAGATGAACCACCCCGACTCGTAAGATTGAGTTTGGAGCCTTTGGAGGCAGAGTCGTGGTTGGGGGTGATGGAGTGATCAATTGAGAGCCTCCCTGTGCTAGAAATTTTATGCAGTTGTTGAACTGGCGCTCGAGGTTTAGAGGGACGAGGCACATAGGATAAGTGAGATTGGGAGTGGATTGCGCCAGGATACTCCTTAGTTTCTTTTCGGTCCCTCCTGTTCGGGTTTTGGACTGTGGATGCCTCGTCGGAGTAGGCATTGTGTTTGGAGCTGGACACTGCAGTTCCTTGGATGGGGATCTGCCGCTAGAGGCGAGTTCTGGAGGGAGGCGCTTGGCGCTAGGTGATGGAGGACAGATCGGCAGGCAGAGGCATTTTCGTTTTGCTTTCCTGGGTGGTGGATATCCTTGTGGATGGTTAATGTAAAGCTTACCCAAGGGGGATGTTACCCTGTGTGATTGATAACTGGCATGTTTGGGGTGCTTTATATGTGATTGAGGGGTGAGCTTAGTAAGGATAATTGTATAAGGAATTGCATGAATCAATCGTGCTTGGTCGTATGACGATGATACCCAAGTGGATTTCTGAGACGTCAGGGGTTGGGTGGACCCCGATGACAGCAACAGCCATTTTATCAGAGTGGCGCAGCGGTAGCGTGGATTGGTTGTTTGCGAGAGACCATGTTCGGCATCTCAGCGTGAGCAGAGACAGAGGTCGTGCTCCCTTGTGATTGATTGGATATTTTCGGGTGGACTAAGCGACAACCGCTTGCATCGTGTGGATGAGTTTGTGCCGCCTGGTTGGAGGGCGCCACGGCAGTGGATCGGGTTGTCGTAGGTGTGATTTCATCACAGTAGTCGGAGTTAGTGCACTTTGCATTCCGGCATGGACTAGAGGCAGAGTTGTTACCACGTGCACTAGAGGTGCAGGATACCATCGGTGTTGTGCATGTGAAGGAGGCTTGTGGATTATGTTCAGTGTCGTTGAGACCATGAGTTATACCGGCAAACCTTTTGATATGGGTGGCAGTTTGATGTTTTGACCCAGTGCTTGGGAATGGTTGGCACGGCACCACTGGATGGTTAAGTGCAGAGAGGGTGCTGATTGTGACTTTTGCGAGGCAGACAAAGGAGGCTTGTTATGGGGAGATTGTTCGAGCACACAGGGTTTAGCGACTGTGTGAGAGGAGCTTGTGGTGGCGCCGGGACCAAAGGATATTTCTATTACTGCGGAATCCCGGGTGTGAGTCCACTCGAGTTGATGATTATGCCGCCTGTTAGGAAGATTAAGATTGCGATTGACGTGATTCTGGAAACCGCGCCAACTTCAATAGCCCCTCATTGGATATCGCCTTTAGAGCTGCGATAGTTGATTTCTTAGGTGCGTGGATTTGATGGATAGAGGGTATGTTTGACCTAGTGCCACGTCGTTGATACACGACGGTGAGAGCCCTTTGGGATTGGAGTCCAGGCAAGTCCAGGTATTATTTAGAACCTTTTGAAGGAGCTATATTCCGGCAGTCATTGTATGATGCCTGCACCAATATGGAATTTCAACTGAGGGCTTTGTTTAGATGGTGTTCAGGACACGGTAGGGGCATTACGAGTACAGTGAAGCCAATGGATTGACTAATGCTCTGTTGCCTCTAGATTGAGGAATTTTGTATTTCTGTTGGCCTTGAACGGTTGGTTAGCGGCATCCTCCAGGGATATTTTGATTTTACCCCCTCCCTGAGTGATTTAGAGCTTGTGCAACATTTGTATATGGTGTGACAAGGTCTGTGGGGAAGAAGCTTTTTGCCAAGTCGTTGTGGTGCAAGTTTTAGCTTCGAGAGCATATCTTCCTGGATTACTTATTCTAGCCGAAGGGGCGGCGGTGGAATTCGGCCAAAGTGGATGCTATTTAAGACTGGCCGAGATCGACGGTCATTGCTGGGGTGAGGAGTTTTTGGACTGGATAGTGCCAGCAGAGCTTGATGACCGGGTGATGAGATTGGTACCAGCGCCGATTCTAACCTAGTCAGTGGTGGGAGATGGATTTGTGAGTTATAGTGATACCTCCCGTAGTGGCTGTAGAGCCACCATTGGATTTTGTGAGCATCCAGTATCACCCCGACAGAGCCACTGTGGTGGCGGATGCCTGGAGCAGAAGAGCTATTTGGGAGTCGAGTTTGACAGTTCCATAGCTGGCACTGTGTGGGGCCATTCTGGTGTACAGAGTTTGAGTTTGTGTCCCAGAGGATCCCTTTTGATGAGAGGCTGCGGCTGAGCAATCCACTTAGGTAGTTGAGTTTTGAGGGCGACCGAGTGTGAACCCCTGCTTGTTTGGGCCCCTTTTCTGTGTAGGTGTTTGTGTGGATGTGATTCGGGTCGCTTTGGTTGAGCTGGCTCTTGGGAGTGATTTTAGAGCGTGTTACTCAGGCTGTTCGTTCCTTTCCCCCAGTCTTTTGTTGGAGTTTGGAGGTTTTTCTGCGTCTCAGCTCAAGAGTGTTATGTTTTGGACCCCTCGCCGTGATTGACTCGTTCCTTTTGGGGTCTGTGAGAGTTTGGAGTACGAGGGACGCCCGTTGCGAATTCCGACTCGTGAGGTGAGGGAATTGCGCAATCGGGCTATGCCGTACTGGTTGTTGCTGTTGTTGTTGCTGAGGAGTAACCACGGGGAGTGATAGGTGACTTGGGAGCTGGAGACGGCAGTGTTGATTATTGACCCCTGGTTTTTGAGACTCCTTGGGAGTTGCCTTAGTTTCGAGGACGAAACTTTCTTTTAGTGGGGGAGGATGTGGTGACCCGGATCTTTGCAGGGCTTCTACAGTGTGACCAGCAGCTTCTGGAAGCCTACGTGGCATGTCGGCGGTGTTCGCGCGCCCATTTGGACACAATAGATGGACTCGAGGCTTAAAATGGATCGCATGGGTAATCGGGGGACCCCGTCGGATGTTTAGAAGAGTTTACGCGCAGAGTGGATATCAAATTTAGGCTCGGCGCGAAATTCGGATTAAAAATACCTTTCCGGGATCCTCCGGCAAATTATAGGATTGGAATTTGGCAAAATGGACGTCGTTTTTGGAATCAGCGCGCGAAAACGGTCAAGATGGGCTATTTGCTTGATGTTTTTGGGTTGGCGGATACTGTTCATGCCGGAACAGTATCTCCGGCAGTCGCCGGCGGCGGCGGGCGGCGGCGCGGCCTCGGGCGGGCGGCACGCGGCGGCACGCGGCGCGGGCAGGGCGCGGGCAGGCGCGCGGTCCACCGCAGAGGTCGTGCACCGGGGGCGGGCCACGTGGCGCTCTCCGGTTGGCCGGTGCAGCAGGCGCGGTCCACTGAATTTGGGCCCGGGTGCACGGTAGACCGGGTGGACACGTGGCGTGAGGTAGTTGGTCCGGTGTTGTGCTCCCGGTCCACGCAATCGGTGGAGTTGATTGACCGGGGCAGGTGGCCGTACGGCGGGGCAGGTGGCCGTACGGGCCCGGGTCAGCCGCGACGTGCGCGGTCCACGGCGCGACGTGCGCGGTGCACGGGTTGCCGGGCCACGTGTCGCGTCGCCATTTGCGGGCGCAGGTGCACCGGGTGCAGTGGGGCCCGGGGGAGTAGTGGACTGGGCTGTGTGGTGGACCGGGCCGCACTGTGCGCGCCCGAAAGTTCTGGGCCAGGCCGCACTGTGCGCGCCCGGAAGTTTCCGGGCGCCCGAAAACCCGGACTTAGTGGGAATTATCCCAATTGTTTCCTCAGCCTATTTAAAGGCAGCCCGAGCCTCTGTTTTGGGCTTTTTTCTCCCAAACCACACCTCCTCTGCCCGAGCTCCCTTAAGCAAAGTTTTTCACCTCTAAGTGCTTGATCTTCCTGCCAAGTTCTAGGATTTTAGGAGGCACGAATCCCGAGGTTCCCCATTTTACGGTGCGGCGCGATGTTGCTTTCTAGTGTTCTTCTTCGGCGCAGCGACAGTGTTTTAGCTCCCCTGGGCTACCCCGAGCTCACTTTGCTGTGATTCTTGCGCCGGCAGACTCCTAAGAGGTAGGACTTCATCTTTTGTTTTGGTCACACTTTCCCGTTTTGAGGTTTTGGCACGGATCCCTAGGCAAACTGTAACCCCATTTTCTGTGTGGACTTCCTTGACAGCGGCGGGGTATTTTGGCCATATCTTTGCACACGAGCGTCTGACGGAAACGAGATTATACAACTTTTTCATCTACGGATCGCAAGGAATCCGCTTGTATTTTTATTGGATTTTTCTGAGATTTATTTCGAGGTGAAAATTACTGTTTTCTCAGTGAACAGTGTACAGTTTTAACACAGATTTTTGTATGAGTGTACCCCCTTGCCGAATTTTTATCTTGGCTTACCGAACTCAGATTTGGGCGTGCAAGCTACCGTTACGAAGCTATCGACGCGAGGATCGCGGTGATATTTTTCTGGGAATTTTCTGGGCTCTTGCTGCAGGTAAAAATTAAGCATTTTGGGGACTGTTGTGGTATGTGTGTGTGAAAGCAGCTTTTGGAATGCATGTGTAATAGTGGACTTTGTATTGTGCCAGGAGAGTTACGGGTGTGCTGAACTTATTGGAGCAAGGGATTAGAGTTATCTGGTGTTTTCAGCTGTTGGGCTTTGAACAGTCAGCTTTTCAGGTGGGTGCCTTATTCCCGGAACCGGTGGACGGTTCTCTAAATTTTCATATGTTAGCATTACATGCAGGTGAATGGTACAATAGCTGGGATTGATCGGTAAGTTTAACAATGAGGATTTTATGGAAATTGCAAGTGAATTATTCACAGTATGACAATGGTATTAATCAAATAGTCATGTTGATGATTAGTGGAAGCTTATCTAAGGCAAGGATACCCTATATGATTAATTATAATGCCATATTAGCACATAACCTTTTATGATGATGGTTTATGCATTGGGATAGGATTATGTAGTTATGTGCAGGTTCTACTCTGAGGAGCCATTATGGATTGAGAATTATGGACAGGTATGGTCATTGATACTTTTGGCATGAGGTTTATTTTCTTTATTCTTCTTGAGGACAAATGCATGCTTGTATGGACATATGTGTATGGACATATAGTTAGGCCATCTTTTACTGCTGCACTACATATTGGAATTTGACTTAGGAGAAACCATGATTGCTTTCTTTCTCCTTTTTATTTAGACTTTTGAGTCATGTTGCTCGGGTTCGAGCAGAGGTTTGGGATAGTGTAGCTGGGACCTTCGGGTCAGAGACAGGGTGTGCTTGATGTTGGGTTGTGGGTTATTGCGGCAACCGCGGACAGTAGGCGGTTGACCGGATCTTGATTATTTTACCCAATTGTGGGTTGTGGTTATTGCGGTGACCGCGGACTTTGGGCGGTTGACCGGATGTTGACTATTGCATCAGATTGGGTATCAGATTTGTTCTAGTGGATGGTGTTTCCCACTTTTTGAGTACTATTGCATCAGATCGGGGTTTTGTTAGTGGACGGAGTTTCCCACTTTGATCATAGTCTTGATCCAGTCCTGCTATTATGAGACAGTGGTTACAGAGATACTCGATACCGTGATACTTGATACAGTGATTGTGAGGTCCCGAAATCCCCCGCGTAGGGTTGCTGGTTGTTGGGCAGCTTTAGGTCGCCGTTGGGGGTGTTGGTGCGCGCGTTGGGGTCCAGAAATGGATTCGTGGTGCATTTTGGGATTTGTGTTGCATCACTGGAGGCCTGCGTGGTGTGTCGGTGATGTTTGCGCGCAATTTGGACACATCTGGTGGACTTCGGGCTTAATTTGAGACCCCGTGGGAAATTGGAAGACCCGTCGGGTGCTTTGAAGTGATTTCGCGCGATTCAGATGTCAAAATTGGACTCCGGGTGAAGTCCGGATAAAAGTTTACCTCTCCGGTCGCCTTCGGGAATTTTTAGAGTTGGAATTTGGCGAATCGGACTTTAAAAATGGACCCGGCGTGAAAATCGGATAGAGTGGGCATTCGGCAAATTTTTCGGACGAGAATTTGGAGGAACGGACATCGTTTTTGGATTCAGCGCGCGAAATCGCTAAGAATGGACTATTTATTTGTTTGATTTGGAGCCCGGATGAAGTGCGCGTTTTTCGAGGCATCGCGGCACGGTTCCCAAGGTTGGCGTCTCGGAAATCGAGGCTTGGCGCGCGGTTCGGGGAGCGTACGGACGCGGCAGGGGCGCACTGTTGCGCTTCGGCGGGGGATGCGCGGGGGCCGCCACGTGGCGGGCCCCCGTTGGCGCCCGCTCGGGCGCGGGGGCGTGCGCCTGTGTGGCGCCCGCTGTGTCCCGCGCCCGTGTGGCGGTGTAACGCGCGCCCGTGTGGCGCGCGGTTTGCCGCGCCCTCGTGGCACGCGATGACGCGGCCACGTGGCGTGGGGGACGCGCGCTGCGCCTGGTGCGCGCGCCCCTGCTTGTGGACCGGCCGGTTGAGGGGCCCCATTGGTTGGTCCACGGTGGACCCGAGGCCGTGGACCGCTCCTCCTCATCTTTTTCTTCTTCTTCTCCTTTCTCCCCCGCAAGCCTTTTCTCCCCCATTTCTTTTCTTCCTTCTTCAACCGAGCGAGAGAGGGAGTGAGGAGGGGATTTGTGGGTGGTGCGGCGGTGCATTGTGGACCTCGTGGGCGTGCGCGAGGTTCCGTTGGGAGCGTTTCGACGACGGCGGCGCAGTCGGGTAGGTCCCGTGTGTTGGTTTTACTGTATTTTTGTACAGTTTTGGGGCGATCTTTTAGACTGTAACTGACCCTCTTGCTCCTTTCTGTGTTTGGCACCGTGCACCGTTTTGCGTGCGGACTCCGGCACCGTGCACCGTGTTGCGTGCGGACTCCGTTTTGCGTGCGGATCCTGGCACCGTGCACCATTTTACGTGCGGACTCCGGCACCGTGCACCGTTTTGCGTGCGGACTCCGTTTTGCGTGCGAATCCTGGCACCGTGCACCGTTTTGCGTGCGGACTCCGGCACCGTGCACCATTTTGCGTGCGGACTCCGTTTTGCGTGCGGATCCTGGCACTGTGCACCGTTTTGCGTGCGGACTCCGGCACCGTGCACCGTTTTGCGTGCGGACTCCGTTTTGCGTGCGGATCCTTGCCCCGTACATCGTTTTGCGTGCGGACTCCGTTTGGCGTGCGGATTTCGGCACCGTGCTCCGTTTTGTGTGCGGACTCCTGCAGCGGACATCGTTTTGCGTGCGGACTCCGTTTGGCGTGCGGATTCCGGCACCGTGCTCCGTTTTGCGTGCGGACTCCGGCAGCGGACAGCGTTTTGCGTGCGGATCGCGTGGAGGCCAATTGCAAGTGTCTACGAGCAATTGGTGGCAAATCGAGGTGGGTGGCCTTATCTCCAAGTTTTATGGACTGTACAGTATTTCTACTGATGTAGGACTATGCATGATAGTTTATTTTCTTGTGTAGCATGCTAGATTGTTGGAATGGCTATCCCTTTATTATCTGTTAAAGTAGTTATCTTGGAACTTGACCTAGCACCCCCGTCATATGATGTATGTGTAACCAGACTAGTAGAAAACCCTCACTTGGGCTAGGGTTATTTACGCTTAGACATCCACACAGTTCCTTCATCCCTGGACATAGTGTTTTCTCGCCCGGGTAGTGGGCCGAGAGGTCGGGACGTGCTTTTAGTGTGGGATGCGTTTACACTCTTGCCTGGGAGCAGAGTGGAGTCTGGTAGTTGTACTGGGTTGCTTATCTGTGCCGGGAGCCGTTTGGGTAAACGGTAGTCCCGGGAGGTCTTGTTTCCCTGTTGTGCCGTCGGGGTGGGAGCCGTTGCGCAGACGGCAGTCCCGGGCCGTCGAGTATCTTCCGGTCCGTCTTGTTGGGAACCGTTGGGGTTGACGGTGGTCCCAGGTCGTTGAGTGTTGTCCGACCTATTTTTGTTACCCTGAGTGGTGGGTCGTTCCTGGCTGTGGAGTATCTCCAGCCAGTGAGCCTTGTGCTGCGGGCCGTTGGAGAGGCTAGTGTCTCGTGTTTCGTGTTAGCCGAGCAGCTGAGTCGTCGAGAGTGCTCCGACTGTTGTGCGAGGTATTTGGGGATCTTGAGTCCTACCATTCTGAGAGTGAGCGTGGATTTTGACTAGCCTGCATATGCCAATGTTTGATACTCTATGCCGCGCCGTTCTACTCAGTTGGAGTCGCGTCCTGTGATGCCGCTGTGGATACGATGGTGGGCCTGTTGAGGCAGTTTTCCGCAGTTGAGGCAACGATGGGCCTGTTGAGGCAGTTTTGCGCGAGGGATGAGTTAGTAGGACTGGACGCCCCACGTAAATCCCGTCCTCATGTGGATGTGTGGCAGTGGGCAGGAGCGTTCCTAGTCGACAGGCGCAGGCTTGACTGGACCCTATGAGGCAGTCAGTTCGATTGGGTCTATTGAGCACCTTGGGTGCGAGTGGTCTCTTTTACTTTCATCTGTTCCACTTTTTGGAGTATCTAGATAGAGGCATGGTAGCTGTAGAGTAGCTCCAGCTTTTCTTGTTCAGATTCCATTGCATTGTTATCTTTGGCCTCTAGTAGACTTGGTGGGCAGACCGTTGGGCTTGTTGACGGCACCCACTGAGAACTACTGTGGGAAGTAGTTCTCACACCCGTCGTGGTGTCTTTTTTCCCCAGGAACTTCTTCTCCTGTTCCTGTTGCTCCAGTTGCTGATCCTTCTGACCGAGGCGAGGGAGTCGCGAGCTAGTTCCCTACCCGTCGTGGAGTGTAGCGGTACCCCCTTCAGAGGAGAGCTTCAGTAGATTAGTTTACTTCTTTTTCCTCTGTTGAGAGGCCTTTGTTGTGAGGTATAGAGTTGTACTTTATTTTACAGTTTGAGAGACTGTTGTAGTGAGGATATTCTTGTATCGAGAGTCTGTACACTGATGTATTCATTGGAGATACCTCCCTTTTGAGTTTTGTTGCAGAGGACTTTGTATATGATAGTATTTGGGGAGATGGATATTGTATTATTTTCAGTTGTACAGTGTTTGGACTTCAGTTTTAGTAGTCTACTTTCAGCTCTCTGATATCTGTATACTGTAGTTGATTCTTCCTGCAGGTTAGACGCTTCGTCTGTACGGCAGTTTCCGTACAGATGGAGGATCTGTTAGTGAGCCCGGGTCGCAGTTTCGACCCCGGGGCGTGACAGATTAGAGTGGTATCAGAGCCTAGGTTGTAGGTCGTGATGGACTTAGAAATCCTAGGCTTGCGGTTGGACATTAGGATGACTACGTGAGAGTCGTGGCTTTTAGCGAGAGTCCTGATTGAGTTTTTACCTCTCCCAAGAGACGGGATGAGAGTTTGGCATGTTTATTCTCCTAATCGATTATGTTGGTTGCAGACAACATAATGCTATGGAATGGATGACATGTCTTAGACTTTCGCTGGATTGGGTCGTATGGTTGTTGTGTCCAGACGTTTGTAGTTGTGCAGTGGGTTGCGGTACCCCTGAGACGTCGTGTTGTGAAAAGGACACACCCCGCCCTGGCTGAGTTACCAGGAGGGCATTTTTCCCTGGCTGAGTTACCAGGAGGGCATTTTTCCCTGGCTGAGTTACCAGGAGGGCGTTTTCCCTGGCTAAGTTACCAGGAGGGCGTATTCCCTGGCTGAGTTACCAGGGGGCATTTTTCCCTGGCTGAGTTACCAGGAGGGCATTTTTCCCTGGCTGAGTTACCAGGAGGGCGTTTTCCCTGGCTGAGTTACCAGGAGGGCGTATTCCCTGGCTGAGTTACCAGGAGGGCATTTTTCCCTGGCTGAGTTACCAGGAGGGCATTTTTCCCTGGCTGAGTTACCAGGAGGGCATTTTTCCCTGGCTGAGTTACCAGGAGGGCGTTTTCCCTGGCTGAGTTACCAGGAGGGCATTTTTTCCCTGGCTGAGTTACCAGGAGGGCATTTTTCCCTGGCTGAGTTACCAGGAGGGCGTTTTCCCTGGCTGAGTTACCAGGAGGGCGTTTTCCCTGGCTGAGTTACCAGGAGGGCGTATTCCCTGGCTGAGTTACCAGGAGGGCGTTTTCCCTGGCTGAGTTACCAGGAGGGCGTTTTCCCTGGCCGAGCTACCAGATGGATAATTATCACTGGCCGAGTTACCAGATGGATAATTATCACTGGCCGAGTTACCAGATGGATAATTATCACTGGCCGAGTTACCAAATGGATAATTATCACTGGCCGAGTTACCAGAAGGATAATTATCACTGGCCGAGTTACCAGAAGGATAATTATCACTGGCCGAGTTACCAGATGGATAATTATCACTGGCCGAGCTACCAGGTGGATAATTATCACTGGCCGAGTTACCAGATGGATAATTATCACTGGCCGAGTTACCAGATGGATAATTATCACTGGCCGAGTTACCAGATGGATAATTATCACTGGCCGAGTTACCAGATGGATAATTATCACTGGCCGAGTTACCAGGAGGACATTTTGCCCTGGCCGAGTTACCAGCAGGATACTTTCCACTGGCCGAGCTACCAGATGGGTACATAGCCCTGGTCGAGTTACCAGGTGATTGCTTTACTGAGACCGAGATGGTCTGACTGGACGCCGAGATTTGGGGGCATCGAGTTCGTCCTGTTGGACTACTAGGAGCTCGGTTGTTGACTTGGAACCAGTTTCGTGCTTTGCGGCTCAGGGCCTTCTTTCCTGACAGTGTAAGCAGAAACTGGAAAGGGATCTTAGACTCCTGCAGTAGGGGAGTCGACCTCTTTTGGAGTATGTTCGCGAGTTTTGCGATTGTTGAGCCGGGTACCCTTTGTCGCCTGGATGAGGCCCAGGAGGTTGAGCTAGTTGAGAAAGGACTGCATCGGAATATCTATCACTTGGGGTATTCTCGGCGAGTGCCGACGTTAGATGCAGCTATTGAGCATGCTTAGCGGGTTGACCGAGGATCAGTGATCATGTCAGAGATAGACGGAGCGCCAGGGACCAGCTCCGGGGAGAGGCATCCAGTGCCGCCTGAGTTTGGACAGTCGAGAAGATCGAGACCCCGGGGCCGCCACGATCCCAGTTTGAGGGTCGTGAGTCTCAGAGGAGACAGAGACCAGGAGGTTTTCCGCGGCCGATGTATCAGCGGCAGCAGCGGGATGACTGTGTCCTTGGCGGTGGGCTGCATTCTGCGCCGTAGTGTGACCACAGGCAGGGCACAGATCATGGTCTTTTCCTAAAGCGGGGTCATCAGTCACATTGGCAGCTTCGGCTCCTCCTCCTCCGCTCTTCCAGACAGGCGGAGTTTCGACAGGTTGGCCAGATAGTTAAGGCCACTTCTTCGCGGCAGTCCGACGGACGACCACCCCGAGCGAGAGCGTCTATGTCGCACAGGATGAGGATTCGGGGGCAGCTAGCCACGTGGTGGCAGATACTAATCTTATCTCCCCTTCACGCACTTTAGCGTTATTTGTTACCGGAGCATCGCATTCATTTCTTCTGTAGGGCATTTGCTTTGTTGGATGGGCTAGAGATAGGACCCTTAGCTTGTGCTCGTGAAGTTCAGTTACCTGGTCACGTGTTGCACATAGATGGGTGTTATTGGTCCTGCCCAGCGCAGTTGGGGCCCTGGTTTTTGCCTGTTGATATTTTGGCCCTTCCTCAGCTCCGGGATTTCGAGGTAGTGTTGGGCATAGGACTGAGAAGATCTGAGCCCTTGATGCTTGAGTATACCACACCGTTGATACACGGTGGTGATGCCACGCCGTTGGTGCACGGCAGTGATGCCACGCCGTTGATACACGGTGGTGATGCCACGCCGTTGATACACGGTGGTGATGCCACGCCGTCGATACACGGTGGTGATGCCACGCCGTTGATACACGGTGGTGATGCCACGCCGTCGATACACGGTGGTGATGCCACGCCGTTGATACACGGTGGTGATGCCACGCCGTTGATACACGGTGGTGATGCCACGCCGTTGGTGCACGGCGGTGATGCCACGCTGTTGGTGCACGGCAGTGATGCCACGCCGATGGTGCACGGCAGTGATGCCACGTTGTAGGTACACAACCGTGAGAGTTTTTGGGGATGTTTCGGACTTTTTGTGAGGACCTGGATCCCCACGACGAGATTACTGGATCATCTACAGCTCCCGGAGGCCTATGTGGCGTGTTGGTGAGATTTGTGCCCCATTTGGACATTAGTGTTGGGCTCAGTGTGTTTTTGGGTCACGTGGGTGATCATTGGACTCCGTCGGAGCTCCAAAAGTGGTTTCGCGCGCCAAG
>CM055067.1:34172245-34244012 GCA_029204045.2 Tillandsia leiboldiana | reverse complement strand
AGGAAGGACATCCGTGAAAAATGGCGTAGCCTTTGCATCGATAGATTGGATTTCCCCTTCGAAATCATCTTTTCTTTTTCTTTAGAAGGTTTTGCCAAGCTTTTGAGGTTAGAGGATTTAGAACCCGATGATCCTTTAGAAGATTTCGTGGATGAAGATCCATCGGTTCGATTCTTCCAAAACTTCCGACGAAATTTCTTTGTGATCCGCGCCAATTGTTCTTCAAAATCGGCAAAAGAGATTTCATCGTCGGAACTTGATTCGCTATCTTCTTCCTTTGTTGATTTGAATGCAATACCTGTAAGCTTAGAAGAAGACTTGGAAGAAACTTGATTAGTAGGAAAAGTCATTTCATAAGTTTGCAAGCACCTACTAATTCCTCTATACTCATCTCATCCGGATGACTACCGGTTTCAATGGCGGTTACCTTTGCCCTAAACCGTTCCGGAAGAGTCCGAAGTATCTTTCTTACAATTTTCGACTCGGGATCTTTTCTCCTAAATTAGCACATGTATTTATTACATCTTGAAGTCTAGTGTAATAATCTGTAAACAATTCATGCTCTTCCATATGAATAGAGTCAAATGACTTGTAAGCATCTGGAGCTTTTGAATTTTTACAAGATTAGTACCCTCATGTGTAATTTGAGATATCCCAAATTCCTTTGCGGTTTCACACGCGGAAATTCGTGTGAACGTCAGTCGCAGAAGAGAGTTAAAAAGAGCGTCATACCTTTCCCATTGTAAGAAGATCTTCGAGTTCCTCTTTGGACCATCTAGAGCGAGGTTTTGGGTAGTAGAATTTCCTACTTCCTCAACAGGATGCACCCAACCGTATTCCGCGGATTGCATACCCGCTCATCATTGCGATGAGAAAAGCTCTCATCCGTACTTTCCAATAAGCATAATTAGTCCCATCAAAAAGAGGAGGTCTATAAATATACCACTTCACCCATCATGATAGATAAACCTAAAACCCGCTCTGATACTAATTGTAGAGTTATAAATCCCAAAGGATCTAAATAGGTACTATCAAACACTAGAGGGGGGGTGAATAGGTGTAATACTTAAAACTCAATCTCAGTGCAAATAAAAACCAATGCGGAAAAATAAAAACAGCACACCAAGATATAAGTGGAAACTCCAATCCAGGAGAAAAACCACGGGACCAACACGCAATAACAATCCACTAAGAATAGAAGAATAACAAGGTGATTACCGACTCCACGGACTCAACCCCTCCTTCAGCTTCTTCGGACCTTGCGCTGACCGGTTGGATATCCGCGCAATAACAATCCCTAAGAAAGAAGAATAACAAGGTGATTACCGTCTCCACGGATTTAACCCCTCCTTCAATTTCTTGGACCTCGCGCTCCACCGTTCTTGCCCGTCCACTGCTCACGTTCAATCCACGAACGCACGCTTCGAATCCACGAAACGCCTTTAGCACACCGAATCCACGATGCCACGTCGAATCCACGACGCAAACTCAGTCGATAAGAATATTGACTTCGATGGTGATCCTTTGCTTAGATCTCAATGAGGAACCGTAGAAGAAATCTCTAAGCAAAGATTAGATCAATTCGACAAAAGATAGATCTTGGAAGAACCGTCGAATTGACCTAAAAGAGGCTATAAAAAAGATCGATAAAAACCTAGCCTCTAGGGTTGCTCTCAAGAGTTTTATAAAAAGATTGGCCGTAGCTCCCACGTTTTTGAGAAACCCTAAGTGTCTATTTATAGTTTAGAAACCTTTGGAAAGAGATAAGAATCAAAAACATACCTTATCTGGAAATTTCAGGACGGCGATCCGGATCGGATTTACTGCGATCCGGATCGTCGTAACGAGATTGACGATTCCAGAAAACCAAGGGTTCGGGATCCGGATTGCATTGCCCGATCCGGATCGTTCATACAAATCAGAAAACTTAACATTCGGGATCCGGATCGGAAATTGCATGGATCCGGATCGAAGTCTTGTATGAAGCAACAACCTTCGGGATCCGGATCGTTGGCTCTGATCCGGATCCTGAACAAGTCCGAACACCAGTTTTTGATTATTATGCAATTAAAAGTTCATCCAAGTGTTTCTACACTATAAGAAAGTATTCGGATCACCACAATTATTTAGTTAAACATACCTGATCCTCTTGAATACTTTCTTCTTGAGATTGATGTAACTGATCCACAATTCTTCAACTTCAATCTTCAAGACTCAAGACACTGAGTGTCAACTTGAGCTCTTGTTGAATCTTCTCAAAGTCTTTGAATGCTGATTGACAATTTGATCCCTTTAAGACTCCGACTCAACTCACTGACTTGACTCACGAAATATGCCAAACCAAAATGTCGTAACAATAATCAAGAGAATACCTAGCATATAATCAAAACTAATCTACTCAGAGTTCTTATTTCAAAAGAAATTTGACCAAAAACTAATCTCAAACGAAAAAGATACAAGATTTTCATGCACGTTTTGACAAAATAGAGAAAACTGTGAAAAACCGAAGTTTTGATCATGAAAACTCACTTTGATCCGAAGAACTTGAGTTAGAAAGGCTCCAAATCGGTTGATTTCTAGAGAGAGAAGCTCTGGAGACTTGGAAACAAAAGATTGTAGTAAAAAGAAATCAAATCCCTTTTGTTTCTTATAAAACCCTAGCTGCGGTCCGGAACGGATCAAGAATCCAGTCCGGAACGGCTACCCGCAGAGATTTCTGCGTTCGGGATCCGGAACGGATATTCCGGTCCGGATCAGCTCCAAACTTTTTCTTCAGAAAAATTTAGGAAAATTCCAGAAAATCCAGAAAAAGTATGTAAGCACTTTTGCATGTCAACTTTACACAAAAGTCATCATTTCACATCAAAAGAAATAGATTATGCTAAATCTATCAATAATATCCAAGTAATGAAATAAGAATTTATAAAAATTAAATCCCTTAAAGTTGAACAAGTTCAATGACATCTATCATGATCTTATGAGTAATGCGTTTATCAAATCATTAATCTTGCAAAGAAAATGAAGTACCAAGATCAATAGATGTTTGAAATCCCAAATATGTTAGATAATATATCTAATCAATTTATTGTAAGGAGTGGCTCTTTGAGCATCTTTCAATAAAATTCCCACCTTATACCAGCCTTGAAATTTGACAGAGTCAAGTATTCCAAAAAGCATTTTATCTTATTCAACTTGAAAAAAACATGCTTGGTATACATGTGGTAGCTGCACACAGTACTCGGACGACCGAGGTGGCAGCTCTTTCCTCCATGTGGTGGTAGTTTTCACACTCCTCAGTGGGATGTAACTCTTTCCACATCTTATGAGCATAAATATTTTAACAAACTCCCCCTCAATTGGTTATCAATTATTTAAGATATAAGGTATTCAACCAAAAATTGATCTCGAGTTTCATACTTAACTCAATTTTCAAATATGATAAAAACTATACCAAGAGATCATATGAGAGAGAAATTGACTTTGATCAATTAAAGATGACTTAATTGACATAAATGATCATTGCATCAAATGAATTATTATGATATCCAAAGCATAATAAATTTCAAAATATATGAAAGGATGCAAGTAAAGTCAATTACATATGCTCAATTAATGTTCTATGTACAAACATAGATAAGGAACAGAAACACAAAACAAAACCTAACCTAAGCAATGATTTCAAAAAGTGTTATTTCAAAGAAAGCATTTCAATTGCTTTACGTAAATGAATAAACCGTTTTTGATCCAAAGGTTTTGTTAAAATGTCAGCTAATTGATCCTCAGTTGAAATATAGGAAATTTGAAGTAAATTTGATTCAACTAGCTCTCTTAGAAAATGATATCTAAGTTCAATGTGTTTTGTTCTAGAGTGCAACACAGGGTTTTTAGAAATATTTATAGCACTTGTGTTGTCACAAAGAATAGTTACCGAAGTTGCTGAAATTCGGAAGTCGCTCAACATGCTTTTCATCCAAATGAGTTGAGTTGAACAACTACCCGCTGAGATATATTCCGCTTCGGCAGTCGAGAGTGCAATGCAGTTTTGCTTTTTACTATGCCATGCAACAAGACAATGGCCAAGATAAAAACATGCACCACTCGTACTTTTCTGATCATCCACAGATCCTGCCCAATCGGCATCTGAATATCCTATAATGTCAAGCGTTGTTCCCATAGGATACCAAATTCCGAAGTTTAGTGTTCCTTTAACGTACCGGATGATCCTTTTCACCGCTTTCAGGTGAACCTCCTTTGGTGCTGATTGATATCTCGCGCAGATCCCAACACTAAAGGATATATCCGGGCGACTAGCCGTGAGGTAGAGTAGACTTCCAATCATGCTGCGATAAAGCTTCTCGTCTACACTTTCACTAAGAGATTCACTTCCTAATCCCTTATTGCTAGTTCCCATTGGAGTCGGAAAATCTTTAGAGTTTTCTAAAACCGAATTTCTTCACCAACTCCCTTGCATACTTGGATTGGCACAAATGGATGCCTTCTTCATTTTGTTTCACTTGCAATCCAAGTATGTCAGTTCCCCCATCATAGACATCTCAAATTCGCTTTCCATGGTTTCAGCGAATTTAGAAGCATCATTGTCTCTAGTTGCACCAAATACAATGTCATCGACATAGATTTGTGCTACAATGAAGCTATCCTGATAATGCTTCACAAAGAGAGTCCGGTATGCTCCCCCTCGAGTATAGCTCCTTTCCAATAGGTGCTTTGTTAACCTTTCGTACCACGCTCGCGGTGCTTGTATTAGACCGTAAAGAGCCTTTTTCAAACGAAAAACATGGTTAGGTTGTTTATAGTCTACAAAACCTTTCGGTTGAGCCACATAAACTTCCTCGTTCAAAAACCCATTTAAAAATGCGCTCTTAACGTCCATTTGAAAGAGTTTGATTTTAAAATGACAAGCAATCGCTAACAAAATACGAATCGACTCGAGTCGAGCAACTGGGGCGAACGTCTCATCAAAGTCTATACCTTCAATTTTTGAGTAGCCCTGAGCAACTAGGCGTGCTTTGTTCCTGATAATGGTACCATCATCGTTTTTCTTATTCTTGAAAATCCATTTAGTACCAATCACGTTGTGTTGCTTCGGTGGCTTCGTTAGTTCCCAGACTTTGTTCCTCTCGAGCTGATGGAGCTCTTCCTGCATTGCTTCAATCCAGTAGTCATCCTGAAGAGCTTCATCGACGTTCTTTGGTTCTACCATGGAGACGAAACATGCGACTCCACAAACCAATTGTCTCCGAGTCCTGACTCCTTCTTGTGGGTCTCCAATAATGTTCGATTCCGGATGATCCTTGGAGATACGGAGCGTTAGAGGTAACGGAGTGCTCGGAGGTATATGTGATGATTCCTGCATTTCAGATAAACTAGAAGAACCATTAGATGCATCAACTTTATCAAAAGAGTTATTATGAGAAGATGCATTTACAGGAGTATCATCATCTAGAGACATATCAGGGGTAGATTTATCAGATGCAAAATGGAAAGCTTCATCTACTTTAACATTAATAGATTCTACCATCGTTTTAGATTCCAAGTTAAATACCCGATATGCTCTACTGTTTGTACAATAACCCATGAAGATCCCTTCGTCACTTCGAGAGTCGAATTTACCAAGATTTTCGCGATCACGCAAAATATAACAACGACTCCCAAAGATACGAAAATATTCAATATTCGATTTTCTACAAAACCACAGCTCATATGGTGTATTTAAAGTTCCCGGGCGCAAATACACTCGATTAATTACATAGACGGCGGTGTTCACAGCTTCAGCCCAAAAATGTAACGGGAGTTTCCGGCTATGAAGCATCACACGCGCCATCTCTTGAACAACCCTGTTTTTGCGCTCGACTACACCATTCTGCTGAGGTGTATAGGGTGCTGAGAATTCATGTTTTATGCTATTGGAAGTGCAAAAATCAATGAATTTAGAATTAATGAATTCTCCACCTCTATCACTTCGAACACGAACGATCTTTTCATTTCTTTCAATCATAATACGATGACAAACCTCATGAAAAGAGTCGAAAGTATATGCTTTCTCTTTTAAAAATGTTACCCATGAATATCTAGAGAAATCATCAACCAAAAGAAAAATATACCATTTACCTCCCAAAGATGGTTGACAAGTCGGCCCCTTTAAGTCCATGTGCAGTAATTCCAAGGGCCGATTGGTACCAACGTGGTTCAAGTTCTTGTGTGCAACCCTTGATTGTTTTCCCTTTTGACAACCTCCACACACAATGTTATCTTTAAAAGAAAGTTTAGGAACCCCCTTAACCACGTCTTTATTTGAAATCCTTGCTAGTTTTTAAAATTTATGTGACCTAGTCTTTCATGCCAAAGAGTTTCGTTATCCAAAGAAACTAGGTTACAATTTTCAGAAATTTTGTTTGAAACAACATAGCAATTATTTTCTGACCTAACCCCTTTCAAAAAGAATACATGGTCCTTATCAGTTACAATACATTCTACAGAAGAAAAATTAACTGAGAAACCATTATCACAAAGTTGACTTATACTAATGAGGTTAGTCTTTAGGCCTTCAACAAATAAGACATTGTTCAAAACCGGGCCTTCTGGAATAGTGATTGTTCCTTTTCCAATAATTTTGGAAGAACGACCGTCTCCGAAAACAACATGTCCTCCGGAGATTTTCTCTAAAGTTTGAAAACTGTTTTTGTCACCGGTCATGTGACGGGAACATCCACTATCCAGATACCAAGACGAGTTATCATAAGCATGTAAAGAAGTATGAAAAACAAGACAAGGGAAGATTTCAACTTTGCGCACCCAAAACTTTTTGGACTGCGTCGACAATGAATGTGAAGTTATTCTCCTAGGTGAAAGCGTCTTGATTGATTCATCACTTTTTCTTGACGTCGTCGTCTTGTTTGATGTACTACCAATGTTCTTTTCTTTTGAAAAATCCTTCTTTGATTTTCGGGGAGTGAACTCATTGGTAGTAGTTGCAAGAGGTGCTTGATGTGATCTTTTTGCTCCAATCTTGTAATTTCTTCTTATGTGCCCTGCATAACCACAACGAAAACATACCTTTGTACTTGACGATCCCGAAGTAGGTGAGGTAAGGTTGTTGTCGTTGATTGCAGTGAATTCCGTCGTCGGAGGAGGAGTTACCGACTGGGGCACAAAAACTGTCCCAACCGAACTAAGATTGTCTTCAGTTCGATTGTATCCAAGGCCGAAACGGTTTGTTTGACCAAGACCAAGCATCTTATCCAACTTGCTCCTTCCAGAAGAAAATCTCTTTAAATCATCTTTAAGTTGGAAAATGGTCTTTGTCATTTCCATTTTTTCCTGTCGAGCCTCGGAGTAGAGCTTCAAGAAGTAACCAGCTTTATCAACCATTTTTACATGTTCCTTCTCGAAATGCTCATTTTTCTCTTGAAGTGAAGCATTTGCTTTTATCATGTTATCCCTTTCCACTTCAAGACCGGTTGAGAGAGAAGTTGCCCTTTTTACTTCTTTTTCGAGATCCTGCAATCTCCCTCTCAAACCCTTGTTTTGCTTCGCCAGTTTCTTTGAATCCTTTAGAAGTTTATGGTAGGCTAAAGCAAAGTCTTCACCTTCGAAATTACTCGATTCATCATCCGTTGCAGTTTTTTCAACCTGGGAGGTGTTGGACAATGAATCGGATGTACTTGCCATTAAGCACACGAAAGGTGAAGTTGTGGACGCGTGGAACGCCGTTGCGTTATTTTCTTCATCACTGGAAGATGACTCATTTGACGTTGAGGTGTCTTCCCAAGTGACGGCTTGCATCGCTTTCTTCTTCGACGGATTCTTATTGGGACATTCCGTTGAGATATGGCCGTATCCTCGGCACTTGAAGCATTGGACTTGTCCCTCTGAGCTTTTCTTATCCTTTGAAGAACTCTCTTGCTTTCTTGACTTGTGGCTTGAAAAACCTTTGCCTTTCTTCGACTTTACGAAGGATGAAGTTTTACTTGAATTACCCCTTTGAAAGTTTCGGCGAAAATTTCTTGTCAAGAGAGCAAGTTGCTTCTCAAAGTCCTCCATAGATAGGTTCTCGTCATCATCTGAGTTGGAAGAATCCGCGTCTTCTTCTTTTGTTGTTTTCAACGCAAAACCTGAAGACTTAGAAGTAGATGCCTTTTCCTGAAGAATAGTTAGTAGGAAATGTCATTTCATATGTTTGAAGTGCACCAACTAATTCTTCTACACGGATTTCGTCCGGGTGTTTAATAGTTTCAATGGCCGTAACCTTGGAACGAAATCTTTCAGGAAGAGTCCTTAAAATCTTTCTTACAACTTAAATTCTGGAATTTTCTCTCACAAGTTAGCACATGTATTCACGATGTCTTGCAATCGCGTATAGTAATCTGTGAACGATTAATTTTCTGCCATGAAAATAGAGTCAAACTTGCTCGTAAGCATTTGCAGTTTTTGAATCTTCACAAGGTTTGTTCCCTCATGTGTAACTTGTAGAACATCCCAGATTTCTTTCACAGTCTCACATGCCGAGACGCGAGAGAACTCAGTTTGCGACAAAGCATTAAATTCGGCGTTAATTCCTTTCCCATTGTAAGAAGATGAGTCAATCTCTTCCTTGGTCCATTTCGACCTAGGTTTGATGGTCTGAACATCAACAATAACTTCAGTTGGATTTGACCATCCTAACTCGATAGATTGCCACACCCGTTCATCGATGGAAATTAAAAAGGCTTTCATCCGTACTTTCCAGTAGGCATAATTTGCTCCATCGAAGAACGGGGGTCTGTTGATGTTTCCACCTTGAACCATTGTTTACAACCCTATTCCCTCTCTGATACCAATTGTTGGGTTATACTTAATATAAGGATCTAAATAGGGGAAAAACCACCTAGAGGCGGGGTGAATAGGTGTAAACGATAAACACTCAAAAATCTTTGCGTAATGAAAATCCAATGCGAAAATGAAAGTAACACGCAAGATTTTTACGTGGAAAACTCCAAAACCAGGAGTAAAAAACCACGGGACCAATAACACGGTGAAATCAACTAAGATTATAACACGTACAAAGGTGATATAACGCACTCACAGACGACTCAACCTTTTTCCATACGCTCCGAGTTGATATTCTCCGCTCGCTCCGCAACGAGCCTCGAATCCACGATTTGCGTCCAACGCCGAATCCACGGCGTCCAACGTCGAGTCCACAACGTCTGACCGAATCCACGGTCTCCACCAGGTAGTACGTCTCGATCACACGAATGTACCTCGCTCCGAATCCACGAGAGCGGTTGCACCTTGAATCCACAAGGCCACGCGAATCCACGCGCCGATTTTGGGGAAAATCGTTGTTTTGTTGGTGGTGATGATCCGCCGAATACTTAGATCAAAGATAGATCGGAAATGCCGTCTATGTATTCATTAATTTGATTCTACTCAAAATCTGAGTATGAAAACCTAGAATCAAGTTAATTAATATAGATGAAGAAACATAGAATTAAATCTAGTTATTTCCTTTCTTCTCTATATGTGGATCTATAAGTTTTTTCTCCGTTAATTTTTATCAGTCATTTCCCAGAGATAAAACTTAGTGTGGATTACCCTAAAGAATAGAATTAGGGTTTATTTATAAGTTAGAAACCATTGGAAGAGGATAAGAATCAAAAACTGATTGTAACAGAATTTTTCCCGCACGACGGTCCGGACCGGATTAGGCTCGTTTAGGACTGTCGTTGTTTTTCAAAGAATTCCTGAAAAATCAAGGTTCGGGGTCCGGAAAGAAATGCCACGGTCCGAACTGTTCATGCAGTTTCAGCAAACTCCACGTTCGAGGTCCGGAACAAAATCCTTTGGTCCGGACTGTTCATGCAGTTTCACCAAAATCCACACTCGGGGTCCGGAACAAAACAGGGATGTTTAGGACTGGATTTGTGCATGAACTACCAACGTTCGGGGTCCAGACTGTAGTCCCCTGTTCCGGATCCTGAACATGTAACTTGTCCAGTTTTTGATTTTTATGCGATTAAAAACTCATCCAAGTGTTTCTACATTATAAGAAGTATTCAGATCACAAAAATTATTTAGTTAAACATACCTGATCCTTTTGAATTCTTCTTACTTGAGATTGAGGTATATGATCCAAGCTTCTTTATCTTCAATCTTCAAGACTTAAACACTTTCACGAAATACGCCAAAACTAAAATCCTTAACACTGGGCATTCCGGGCGTGAACAGTGTTGGGCCGGGCCCGACACTGTAGCCGCCCGGTTCGTGCGGGCGCCCGGTAAAACGGCCCAAAAGCCCAATTTCGGATTTTTCGGGTTGAGCCTATAAATAGGCCCTTTTGTTCACCGAGTAGAGCTTTTTCCCGAGCTCTTCGGCCAGTGCACCCTTCACCAAAGTTATTGATCTCCTCGCTGTGCATCTCGTGGAGAAGGCCCGGATTTTTTGGAGGCCGCGACGTCGACGACTTCGGCATCGTAGCGCAAAGCGACGTTCCTTCATCGAAGGCCCGTTATCATCGCATTTTGGTCTGAGAGGTCCACAGAGCTACCCCGATAGTGTTTTTGGACGATTCTCATGGCGTTGGATTCACGAGAGGTAGATCTATGATTCTTGTATTGTCTACTTTTCTCAGTTTTGAGCTTTGTTTGGGGTTCCGGGTACGTTTTTAACCCCCTTTCCGCTGATGGAATTTCTGGACAGTGACACCTTGCCGGATTTTTATCTCCGCGCTCAGGCATCGGATGGAGACGTGCCTATACACTTTTTGCATCTATGTGTCGCAAGGATTACCGTCATATTTTTCGTGGAATTTTTTGATGCTTGCCCGAAGGTATACTTCTTCCCCCTTTACTATGCAGAGTATTACAGTTGTGTTGCTGCGAGGTTTTGCGCACCTTGTGTTGTGGAAATTGTAACTCGGCCTACGGGGCTCGGAATTGGACGTGCAGGTACCCGTTTCGAAGGTCTCGACGCGACGATCGCGATAGTATTTATGTTGGATTTTTCTGAGTTCTTACTGCAGGTGAAAAATCTGCATCTTTGGAACTGTTCCAACAGATTTGTATGTACTTGGATATTTTGGAATAAAAGTGTTACTTTGGACCTTTTGTTGTACCCAGGAAGGTTCACGAATGTTTTTGGAACACTGCTAGGAGCTGAGGTTCGCGCGACATGTAACGTGGATACGGGTTCAGCAGATATGGTTAGCAAGTGGCCACGCTCTTCACCGACCCCAGGTTTGCCTTGGATTGTGCACTTCAGGTGGGTAAACTTAATATTAGTAACTGTATAAGGCAATGATAAGATCTTCGTGGATGATTATGTTACGGTGAATGTAAGTGCACTTGTGGGAATGTCACCCCTCCATAACTGATAGCATGCATGTTTAATGTACAACCCATATTTAGCATCGAGAGGAAAAGCTTGAAGAATGGCCTAGATCATGTGGTTATTGGACATGTTTATTCATTATCCTGCTTGTGTGAGATTGGTACAGCATAGTAGGAACATTTTAGCATGCTTTGCTATTATATGTTTCACCCTCTTTTATCGTTTCTGAGGACAAAAGCATGCTTGCATGGACATGTAGTTAGGCCATTTTTTACTGCTGCACTACATATTGGAACTTGACTTAGGAGAAACCAAGTTATTCCTTTTCTCCTTCTTGTTAGTCAGGCGGCCTGTGTTGCTCGGGCGCGAGCAGGGGTCTGGGGTAGTGTAGCCGGGACATTGGTGTCAGGGACGGGTTGTGCTGGATTGCGGTTGGCAGGGTTTTGCGGTGACCGCGGACTTTGGGCGTGTCACGCCCCGGGGTCGGAACTGCGACCCGGGCTCGCTAACAGATCCGCCATCTGTACGTAAACTGCCGTACAGACGAAGCGTCTAACCTGCAAAAAGAATCAACTACAGTATACAGATGTCAGAGCTGAAAGTAACTACTAAAAACTGAAAATAATACAATATCCATCTCCCAAATACGATCATATAAAAAGTCCTCTGATACAAAACTCAAAAGGGAGATATCTCCAATAAAATACATCGGTGTACAAGCTCTCAAATACAAAAGTATCCTCACTACAACAGTCTCTCAAACTGTAAAATAAGATACAACTCTATACCTCACAACAAAGGTCTCTCAACAGAGGAAAAAGAAGTAAACTAATCAACTGAAGCTCTCCTCTGAAGGGGTACCGCTACACTCCAACGACGGGTAGGGAACTAGCTCGCGACTCCCTCGCCTCGGTCAGAAGGATCAGCAACTGGAGCAACAGGAACAGGAGAAGAAGTTCCTGGGGAAAAAGACACCACGACGGGTGTGAGAACTACTTCCCACAGTAGTTCTCAGTGGGTGCCGTCAACAAGCCCAACGGTCTGCCCACTAAGTCTACTAGAGGCAAAAGATAACAGTGCAATGAAATCTGAACAAGAAAAGCTGGAGCTACTCTACAGCTACCATGCCTCTATCTAGATGCTCAAAAAGTGGAACAGATGAAAGTAAAGGTGACACTCGCACCCAAGGTGCTCAATCGACCCAATCGAACTGACTGCCTCATAGGGTCCAGTCAAGCCTGCGCCTGTCGACTAGGAACGCACCTGCCCACTACCACACATCCACATGAGGACGGGATTTACGTGGGGCGTCCTGCCCGACTAACTCACCCCTCGCGCAAAACTGCCTCAACAGGCCCATCGTTGCATCCACTGCGGAAAACTGCCTCAACAGGCCAACCATCATATCCACAGCGGCATCTCAGGGACGCGACTCCAACTGAGGAAAACGACGCGGCATAGAGTATCAAACATTGGCATAAGCAGGCTATAGTCAAAATCCACGCTCACTCCCAGAACGGTAGGACTCAAGATCCCCAAAATATCTCGCACAACAGTCGGAGCACTCTCGACGACTCAGCTGATCAGCTCACACGAAACACGAGACACTAGCCTCTCCAATAGCTCGCAGCAAAAAGCACACTGCCTGGAGGTACTCCACAGCCAGGAACGACCCACAACTCAGGCTAACAATACTGGTCGGACCACACTCAACGACCTGGGCCCACCGTCAACCCCAACGGTTCCCAACAACACTGACCGGAGGATGCTCAACGGCCCGGGACTACCGTCTGTTCAACGGCTCCCTCCCACGACAGCACAACAGGGATACAAGACCTCCCGGGACTACCGTTTACCCAAACGGCTCCCGGTACAGATAAGCAACCCACTACAACTACCAGACTCCACTCTGCTCCCAAGCACGAGTGCAAAAGCATCCCACACTAAAAGAAAGTCCCGACCTCTCGGCCCACTACCCGGGCGAGGATAACACTATGTCCAGGAATAGAAAAACAGTGTGGGTTTCTAAACATAAATAACCCTAGCCCAAGTGAGGGTTTTCTACTGGTCTGATTACACATGCAACATATGACGGGGGTGCTAGGTCAAGCTCCAAGATAACTATATTAACAGAGGATAAAAGTAATAACAATTCCTACAATCTAGCATGCTACACAAGAAAATAAACTATAATGCATAGTCCTACATCAGTAGAATTACTGTACAGTCCATAAAACATGGAGATAAGGCCACCCACCTCGATGTGCCACCAATTGCTCGTAGACACTTGCAATTGGTCTCCACGCGAAATGGTGCAGTAAAACACGGTCCCTAACACAAATAAGAGCGAGGGGTTAAACCAAGGTCAACAACACGCCCCAAACTATGCAAAAATACAATAAAAACAAAGCGCGGGACTTACCCGACCGCGCCGCCGCCGCAAAAACGCCCCCATCGAAAGCCTTGCGCGCTCCACGAGGCCCACGACGCCACGCCGCAACACCTCCCAACCTCCTCCCTCACTCCCCCTCACTCTCGGTTGGAGAAGAAAGGAAAAAGGAGAAAAAAAATGGAGGTGCGGGGGAGAAAGAAGAAGAAGAAAAGGAGGGAGAGAGAAAAAGTGGTCCACGGCTCTCGGACCCGGTGCACCCGCCGGTCCACGGCACTCATGCGGGTGCACCCGGTCCAGGCGGGCAAAAGGCGGGCCACGTGGCCGCGCCTTTGCGTGCCACGCGGCCGCGCAGCCCGGGCGCCGCATGGGCGGCGTGACACCGCGCCCCCCCAGGCGCGGGACACGCGCCCGTGACACGGGCGCGCGCCCCCGCGCCGCGCGGGCGCCAACGGGGGCCCGCCACGTGGCGGCCCCCGCGTGGCCCGTGCCGAAGGCGCGCCTCCCCGCGCGCCTAACACGCCTGCCGCGCGTGCCTCGAGCCCCGTGCCGCCACCTCGGGATCCACGCCGCGCCAACGCCTCGGTTTGCGTGCCGCGTCGCCTCAAAAAACGCGCACGCCTACCGGACTCCAAAACCACCAAATAAATAGTCCATTCCTAGCGATTTCGCGCGCTGAATCCAAAAACGATGTCCATTTTTCCAAATTCTCATCCGAAAATTACAGAGTGCCCCCGGATAGCCCACTTGATCCGATTTTCCGCGCCGGGTCCAATTCTGAAGTCCGATTTGCCAAATTCCAACACTAAATATTCCCGAAAGCGACCGGAGAAATAATCTTTAATCCAAACTTCGCCCGGAGTCCAAATTTGACATCTACGTCACGCGAAACCACTCGTAAACACTCGACGGGTCCTCCAATTACCCACGCGATCCCTTTTAAGCCCAAAGTCCAACACTTGAGTCCAAATTGCGCACAAACACTCCCAACGGCCACTAAAAGCTCCCCCACTAAAAGAAAGTTTCGTCCTCGAAACTAGATCAAGTCCATCAGGAGTCACAAATACCACGGGTAGGTATCCATCAATACGCCTCCAGCTCCCAAAACACCACTCACTCCCCGTGATTACTCCGCAACAACAACAACAACAACAAGTACGGTATGGCCCGATGTGCAATTCTCTCATCTCTCGAGCCAGAAATTGCAACGGGCGTCCCTCGTACTCCAGCAATCACAGATCTCAAAGGGGCAAGTAAATCACGGGCGAAGATAAACACATCACTCCTGAGCTGAGACGTGAAATACCAAAGAGGCTACAATAGAAGGCTGGGGGAAACTGAAATAACCACTAGTGCAACACGCACCAAACCACATCATGGTGCCAACCTCAACAAGACGACCCGAAGTATACCCACACATTCCTCCAATAAGGAAAGGAATCCATTAAGCTGGGGTCTTCACTCGGTTACTTCCCGATCCAAACCACCCGAGTGGACTACTCAACCGCAGGCTACCCTCAAAAGGGATCCTCAAGAGACACACTCTCATGCCACAGTTAGTCACTCAGCACGCTATCATAACCCCAACGGACCCACGGGTCGAAGTCGATCCCTCAACTAATAAAGAACACCCTGACGGGGACCAAACCGTCGGTGAACGGGGCTGAAAACTGGCTCGCAAGGCGATCATAAAGCTGATGCCCAAACTCGCGGTCAAAAGTCCGAACCATCAAAAAAAACTCTCACCGTTGTGTACCTACAACGTGGCATCACTACCGTGCACCAATAGCGTGGCATCACCACCGTGTATCAACGGTGTGGCATCACCACCGTGTATCAACGGTGTGGCATCACCACCATGTATCAATGGTGTGGCAACACCACCGTGTATCAACGGTGTGGCATCACCACCGTGTATCAACGGTGTGGCATCACCACCGTGTATCAACGGTGTGGCATCACCACCGTGTATCAACGGTTTGGCAACACCACCGTGTATCAACGGTGTGGCATCACCACCGTGTATCAACGGTGTGGCATCACCACCGTGTATCAACGGTGTGGCATCACCACCGTGTATCAACGGTGTGGCATCACCACCGTGTATCAACGGTGTGGCATCACCACCGTGTAACAACGGTGTGGCATCACTCAAGCATCAAGGTCTCAGATCCTCACAGTCCTTTACCCAATACTACCTCGAAATCCCGGAGCTGAGGAAGGGCCAAAAGATCAACGGGCAAAAACCAGGGCCCTAACTGCACTGGGCAGGACCAACAACACTCATCTATGTGCAACACGTGATCAGGTATCTGAACCTCACGAGCACAAGCTAAGGGTCCTATCTCTAGCCCATACAACAATGCAAATGCCCTACAGAAGAAATGAATGCGATGCTCCGGTAACAAATAACGCTCAAGTGCATGAAGGGGAGATAGGAATAATACCTGCCACCACGAGGCTAGCTGCCCCCGAATCCTCATCCTGTGCGACATAGACGCTCCCGCTCGGGGGTGGTCGTCCGACGGACTGCCGCGAAGAAGTGGCCCTAACTATCTGGCCATAACCTGTCGAAGCTCCGCCTGTCTGGAAGAGTGGTGGAGGAGGAGCCGAAGCTGCCAATGCGACTGATGACCCCGCTTTAGGACAAGACCATGATCTGTGCCCTGTCTGTGGTCACACTGCGGCGCAGAATGCGGCCCATCACAAATGACACAGTCATCCCGCTGCTGCTGCTGGTACATCGGCTGTGGAGAACCTCCTGGTCTTTGTCTCCTCTGAGACTCACGACCCTCTGGCTGGGATCGTGGCGGCCCTGGGGGTCTCGATCTACTCGACTGTCCAAACTCAGGCGGCACTGGATGCCTCTCCCCGGAGCTGGTCCCTGTCGCTCCGTCTATCTCTGACATGATCACTGATCCTCGGTCAACCCGCTAAGCATGCTCAATCGCTGCATCTAACGTCAGCACCCGCCGAGAATACAGCAAGTGATAGATATCCTGGCGCAGTCCTCTCCCAACTAGCTCAACCTTCTGGGCCTCATCCCGGGCGAAATGGGGTACACCGCTCAACAATCGCAAAACTCACGAACATATTCCAGAAGAGGTCGACTCCCCTGCTGCAGGAGTCTAAGATCCCCTTCCAGTTTCTGCTTACACTGTCAGAAAAGAAGGCCCTGAGCCGCAAAGCACGAAACTGGTTCCAAGTCAACAACTGCGCTCCAGGTGGTCCAACAGGACGAACTCGACGCCACCAAATCTCGGCGTCCTGTCAGACTATCTCAATCTCACTAAAGCAACCACCTGGTAACTCGGCCAGGGCATGTACCCACCTGGTAACTCGGCCAGGGGTATGTACCCATCTGGTAGCTCGGCCAGTGGAAAGTGTCCTCCTGGTAACTCGGCGAGGGCACGTGCCCACCTGGTAACTCGGCCAGGGGCAAAGTGTCCATCTGGTAACTCGGCCAGTGGAAAGTATCCTCCTGGTAACTCGGTCAGGGCATGTGCCCACCTGGTAACTCGGCCAGGGGCAATGTATCCATCTGGTAGCTCGGCCAGTGGAAAGTGTCCTCCTGGTAACTCAACCAGGGCATGTGCCCACCTGGTAACTCGGCCAGGGGCAATGTGTCCATTTGGTAGCTCGGCCAGTGGAAAGTGTCCTCCTGGTAACTCGGCCAGGGCATGTGCCCACCTGGTAACTCGGCCAGGGGCAATGTGTCCATCTGGTAGCTCGGCCAGTGGAAAGTATCCTGCTGGTAACTCGGCCAGGGCATGTGCCCACCTGGTAACTCGGCCAGGGGCAATGTGTCCATCTGGTAGCTCGGCCAGTGGAATGTGTCCTCCTGGTAACTCGGCCAGGGCATGTGCCCACCTGGTAACTCGGCCAGGGGCAATGTGTCCATCTGGTAGCTCGGCCAGTGGAAAGTATCCTCCTGGTAACTCGGCCAGGGCATGTGCCCACCTGGTAACTCGGCCAGGGGCAATGTGTCCATCTGGTAGCTCGGCCAGTGGAAAGTATCCTCCTGGTAACTCGGCCAGGGCATGTGCCCACCTGGTAACTCGGCCAGGGGCAATGTGTCCATCTGGTAGCTCGGCCAGTGGAAAGTGTCCACACAGCTAGGACCACCGTCACTCCAAACGGCTCCCACAACAACACCCCACTCATAGGCGAGAAGAACCGACTGACGTGGCAAAGATCCGAAAATCCTGATAGACCGGTGCCTAGAACCACAATCAAACAAGAACAGACTCTAGGCTCAGCCTATCGAAGTTCTCGATCCTTTACCGTTCAGGGATTTGGCCCCTCTCGGTTAAAGTGGGAAACTATCTCAATACGCAAACTCCGGGGTCTCGCTCTGCTCTGATAGCTCTGCCTCCCACTGCTCGGGTATTCATCAGGTGCGGGGTGTGTCCTCTTCACGACACGACGTCTCAGGAGTATCATAGTCCACTGCACAATAACAAACGTCAGGACACAACAACCATACGACCCAATCCAGCGAAAGTCTAAGACATGTCATCCATTCCATAGCATTATGTTGTCTGCAGCCAACATAATCGCTTGGGAAAGTAAACATGCCAATCACTCATCCCGTCTCTTGGGAGAGGTAAAAACTCAATCAAGACTCTCGCTATAAGTCACGACTCTCACGTAGTCATCCTAATGTCCAACCACAAGCCTACTTGTGTGAGATTGGTACAGCATAGTACTCAATCACGACTCTCACGAAGAATGGCCTAGATCATGTGGTTATTGGATATGTTTATTCATTATCCTACTTGTGTGAGATTGGTACAGCATAGTAGGAACATTTTAGCATGCTTTGCTATTATATGTTTCACCCTGTTTTATAGTTTCTGAGGACAAAAGCATGCTTGCATGGACATGTAGTTAGGCCATCTTTTACTCCTGCACTACATATTGGAACTTGACTTAGGAGAAACCATGTTATTCCTTTTCTCCTTCTTGTTAGTCAGGCGGTCTGTGTTGCTCGGGCGCGAGCAGGGGTCTGGGGTAGTATAGCCGGGACATTGGTGTCAGGGACGGGTTGTGCTGGATTGCGGTTGGCAGGGTTTTGCGGTGACCGCGGACTTTGGGCGTGTCACGCCCCGGGGTCAAAACTGCGACCCGGGCTCGCTAACAGATCCGCCATCTGTACGGAAACTGCCGTACAGACGAAGCGTCTAACCTGCAAAAAGAATCAACTACAGTATACAGATGTCAGAGCTGAAAGTAACTACTAAAAACTGAAAATAATACAATATCCATCTCCCAAATACGATCGTATAAAAAGTCCTCTGATACAAAACTCAAAAGGGAGATATCTCCAATAAAATACATCGGTGTACAAGCTCTCAAATACAAAAGTATCCTCACTACATCAGTCTCTCAAACTGTAAAATAAGATACAACTCTATACCTCACAACAAAGGTCTCTCAACAGAGGAAAAAGAAGTAAACTAATCAACTGAAGCTCTCCTCTGAAGGGGTACCGCTACACTCCAACGACGGGTAGGGAACTAGCTCGCGACTCCCTCGCCTCGGTCAGAAGGATCAGCAACTGGAGCAACAGGAACAGGAGAAGAAGTTCCTGGGGAAAAAGACACCACGACGGGTGTGAGAACTACTTCCCACAGTAGTTCTCAGTGGGTGCCGTCAACAAGCCCAATGGTCTGCCCACTAAGTCTACTAGAGGCAAAAGATAACAGTGCAATGAAATCTGAACAAGAAAAGCTGGAGCTACTCTACAGCTACCATGCCTCTATCTAGATGCTCAAAAAGTGGAACAGATGAAAGTAAAGGTGACCACTCGCACCCAAGGTGCTCAATCGACTCAATCGAACTGACTGCCTCATAGGGTCCAGTCAAGCCTGCGCCTGTCGACTAGGAACGCACCTGCCCACTACCACACATCCACATGAGGACGGGATTTACGTGGGGCGTCCTGCCCGACTAACTCACCCCTCGCGCAAAACTGCCTCAAAAGGCCCATCGTTGCATCCACTGCGGAAAACTCCCTCAACAGGCCAACCATCATATCCACAGCGGCATCTCAGGGACGCGACACCAACTGAGGAAAACGGCGCGGCATAGAGTATCAAACTTTGGCATAAGCAGGCTATAGTCAAAATCCACGCTCACTCCCAGAACGGTAGGACTCAAGATCCCCAAAATATCTCACACAACAGTCGGAGCACTCTCGACGACTCAGCTGATCAGCTCACACGAAACACGAGACACTAGCCTCTCCAACAGCTCGCAGCAAAAAGCACACTGGCTGGAGGTACTCCACAGCCAGGAATGACCCACAACTCAGGCTAACAATACTAGTCGGACCACACTCAACGACCTGGGCCCACCGTCAACCCCAACGGCTCCCAACAACACTAACCGGAGGATGCTCGACGGCCCGGGACTACCGTCTGCTCAACGGCTCCCTCCCACGACAGCACAACAGGGATACAAGACCTCCCGGGACTACCGTTTACCCAAACGGCTCCTGGCACAGATAAGCAACCCACTACAACTACTAAACTCCACTCTGCTCTCAAGCACGAGTGCAAAAGCATCCCACACTAAAAGAAAGTTCCGACCTCTCGGCCCACTACCCGGGCGAGGATAACACTATGTCCAGGAATAGAAAAACAGTGTGGGTGTCTAAACATAAATAACCCTAGCCCAAGTGAGGGTTTTCTACTGGTCTGGTTACACATGCAACATATGACGGGGGTGCTAGGTCAAGTTCCAAGATAACTGTATTAACAGAGGATAAAAGGAATAACAATTCCTACAATCTAGCATGCTACACAAGAAAATAAACTATCATGCATAGTCCTACATCAGTAGAATTACTGTACAGTCCATAAAACTTGGAGATAAGGCCACCCACCTCGATGTGCCACCAATTGCTCGTAGACACTTGCAATTGGCCTCCACGCGATCCGCACGCAAAACGGAGCACACCGCCGGAGTCCGCACGCAAAACGGAGCATGCCGCCGGAGTCCGCACGCAAAACGGTGCACGGTGCCGGAGTCCACACGCAAAACGGTGTCCGCATGCAAAACGGTGCACGGTGCCGGAATCCGCACGCAAAACGGAGCACGGTGCCAGAATTCGCACCAAAACGGTGCACGGCGTCGGGGACCGCATGCAAAACGGTGCACGGTGCCGTAGTCCGCACGCAAAACGGTGCACGGTGCCAGAATCCGCACGCAAAACGGAGCACGGTGCCAGAATCCGCACGCAAAACGGAGTCCGCACATAAAACGGTTCACGGCGTCGGGAACCGCACACAAAACGGTGCAGTAAAACACGGTCCCTAACACAAATAAGAGCGAGGGGTTAAACCAAGGTCAACAACACGCCCCAAACTGTGCAAAAATACAGTAAAAACAAAGCGCGGGACTTACCCGACCGCGCCGCCGCCGCCAAAACGCCCCCATCGAAAGCCTTGCGCGCTCCACGAGGCCCGCGACGCCATGCCGCAACACCTCCCAACCTCCTCCCTCACTCCCCCTCACTCTCGGTTGGAGAAGAAAGGAAAAAGGAGAAAAAAAAATGGAGGTGCGGGGGAGAAAGAAGAAGAAGAAAAGGAGGGAGAGAGAAAAAGTGGTCCACGGCTCTCGGTCCCCGGTGCACCCGCCGGTCCACGGCACTCATGCGGGTGCACCCGGTCCAGGCGGGCAAAAGGCGGGCCACGTGGCCGCGCCTCTGCGTGCCACGCGGCCGCGCAGCCCGGGCGCCGCATGTGCGGCGTGACACCGCGCCCCCCCAGGCGCGGGACACGCGCCCGTGACACGGGCGCGCGCCCCCGCGCCCGCGCGGGTGCCAACAGGGGCCCGCCACGTGGCGGCCCCCGGTGGCCCGTGCCGAAGGCGCGCCTCCCCGCGCGCCTAACGCGCCTGGCGCGCGTGCCTTGACCCCGTGCCGCCACCTAGGGATCCGCACCGCGCCAACGCCTCGGTTTGCGTGCCGTGTCGCCTCAAAAAACGCGCACGCCTACTGGACTCCAAAACCAACAAATAAATAGTCCATTCCTAGCGATTTCGCGCGCTGAATCCAAAAACGATGTCCATTTTTCCAAATTCTCATCCGAAAATTACGGAGTGCCCCCGGATAGCCCACTTGATCCGATTTTCCGCGCCGGGTCCAATTCTGAAGTACGATTTGCCAAATTCCAACACTAAATATTCCCGAAGGTGACCGGAGAAATAATCTTTAATCCAAACTTCGCCCGGAGTCCAAATTTGACATCTACGTCGCGCGAAACCACCCGTAAACACTCGACGGGTCCTCCAATTACCCACGCGATCCCTTTTAAGCCCAAAGTCCAACACTTGAGTCCAAATTGCGCACAAACACTCCCAACGGCCACTAAAAGCAGCCCAACAACCAGCAAACCCTTCGCGGGGGATTCCGGGACCTCACAGGGCGGTTGACCGGAGGTCGGTTATAGGACTTGATTATAGACGGCAGGGTATTGCGGCAACCGCGGATATTGGGCGGTTGACCGGATATTTATTTATGCATCAGATTGGGTATCAGATTTCTCTAGTGGACGGAGTTTCCCACTATTTGAGTATTTTTGCATCTGATTGAGGACCAGGGTCTTCTTTAGTGGTTGGGCTTTCCCACTTTGATCATAGTCATGGACTAGTCCTGCTATATTGAGATACTTGTGATACTGATGACAGAGATACTTTACTCGTGTGGGTCGCTCCCCTCGAGTGCCACTCCGGAGTAGGCTTTAGACCGTGTTGGGTTCCGGTCAGACCGTGTTGGGTTCCGGTCATTTGGACAGTGGAGATACTGAGTTCGTGAGATTGATGACAGAGCAGGCAGTACCGGGTTTTATACCGGTTCAGTTCGATTGGGTTTGTTCGGCCAGATACTTTTATTATTGCACTCGTGCCAGGAGGCTGAGTGGAGTCTAGTAGCTGTGTTTAGACCAGTGCTAGTGTTGTTGGGAGCCGTTTGGTTTGACGGTGGTCCCGTGTCGTTGTGATTACTTTGACCATTGTGTGAGAGGTTGAGGATCTTGAGTCTATCCGTTCTGAGAGAGAGCGTGGATTTCGACTATAGCCTGCATGAGCCACTACTCGATAGCGAGTTAGTCCGTTTCGACGTCCTACGTAATTCCTGCCCGTCAGCGGGAGGTGGTTGTAGGTGGGCGCAGGTTTGACTGGACCAGATGTGGCAGTCAGCTCGATTGGGTCGATTGTGCTCTTCATGTGTTAGTGGTTGCATACCATTCTTTGATTCTCCCCTCTTGAGTATTTAAATGGAGCCATGGTAGCTGTAGAGTATCTCTAGCCTTTCTAGTTTAGTTTTTACTGCAGGGTTATTTATTGCCTCTAGTGGTCTTAGTGGGCTAATCGTCGGGCCTGGCGATGGTACCCACTGAGAACTCCCTTTTTGGTGTAGTTCTCACACCCGCTGGGGGTTTTCCCCCTGTTTTCCCCTTTCTCTCCTTTGTTTTGCAGAGTCTTAGCGGATGCTGCTGATTCTGCGATTATTGATCGAGGCGAGGGAGTCGCGAGCTAGATCCCTACCCATCGTTGGAGAGTAGCGGTTCCCTTCAGAGGAGATCTTCAGTAGATTAGGTATTTTATTTCCTCTTTTGAGAGACTGATGTAGTGAGGATATGATATGTATTGAGAGCCTGTACACTGATGTATTTATTGGAGATACCTCCCTGTTGAGCTATGAGTTTTGTATCTTAGGATATTGTACGATTATCATTTTCGGAGGTGGACATTGTTGTATTATTTTCCAGTTGTACAGTGGTTGATTTTATTTTTACAGCAATTTTATCTTATAGCTCTGATATCTATTTAGCTGTAGCACCTTTCTTGCAGGTAGGACGCTTCGCCTATGCGGGGTTTGGCATAGGTGGCGGATCTGTTGGCGAGCCCGGGTCGCAGTTTCGACCCCGGGGCGTGACAGACATAGTTTGCTGACATGGCGTCCTCCATCAGGCTCTGCGAACTAGCCCACTAGTACAGGTGGTCGTCGCTCCGTCTGCTTCAACATCCAAACCCTATCCGCCTAGAGATATCTCAACTATCCACAAAGAGAACACTGCCTTTGTCTCTGCGCGCACCTCAAGGTTGCTACCGCTGCTAAAACTGGTGCTGTTGCTGCCGTCGGAGTCCACCCGACCTCTGGCACCATAGAAATTACGACCCTAAGGGGGGAAACAAGAAGGCAACTGCTTACAATTCTGTCCTCCATCATTAGCGCCGAGTGCTTCTCTCTAGAACTTGCCCTGGGCGGCAAGTCCGTGTCCAAAAGAACTATAGTGCCACGCTCCATCGAGGCATCCAAAATTATAGTCGGAGGGACCGGCGAGCCAAAAGGTATCCTGGCGCATTCCTCTCACAAATGTCGGGTTATATTAATAATGATCTAAATAGGGGAAAAAACACCTAGAGGGGGGTGAATAGGTGTAAACGTTTAAACACTCAAAAATCGTTGCGCAATAAAACCCAATGCGGAAATTAAAAATAACACGCAAGATTTTTACGTGGAAAACTCCAAACCGGAGTAAAAAACCACGGGACCGATAACACGGTGAAATCCACTAGAATTATAACACGTACAAAGGTGATATACCGTACTCACAGACGACTCAACCTTTTTCCATACGCTCCTAGTTGATCTTCTCCGCTCGCTCCGCAACGCTTCTCGAATCCACGATCTGCGTCCAACGCCGAATCCACGACGTCTGACCGAATCCACGGTCTTCACCAAGTAGCACGTCTCGAATCCACGAACGTACCTCGCTCCGAATCCACGAGAGCGGAAGCACCTTGAATCCACAAGGCCACGCGAGTCCACGCGCCGATTTTGGGAAAATCGTTGTTTTTGGGTGGTGATGATCCGCCGAATACTTAGATTAGAAATAGATCGGAAATACCATCTAAGTATTAATTAATTTGATTCTACTCAAAATCTGAGTGAGAAAACCTAGAATCAAATTAATCAATATAGATGAAGAAACATAGAATTAAATCTTTTAATTTCCTTTCTTCTCTATATGTGGATTTATATAGCCGTCTTTTGATTTATTCGGATTAAGCGGCTTATACGGCTTTTTCGACTTACCCTAGAAAAAAGAATCATAGGGTCTATTTATAGGTTAGAAACCGTTGGAAGAGGATAAGAATCAAAAACTAACCTTTTCTGGAATTTTACAGGACGACGATCCGGATCGGATTTACGGCGATCCGGACTGTCGTAACGAAACAGCCAATTTCCAGAAAAACAAAGGTTCGGGATCCAGATTGAAATGCCTGATCCGGATCGTCATACATTTCAGCAAAAACCAATGTTCGGGATCCGGATCAGAAATGGCTTGGATCCGGATCGGATTTGCGTATGAATCAACACCCTTCGGGATCCGGATTGAAATGTCTGATTCGGATCCTGAACATGTCCCATGTCCAGTTTTTTATTTTTATGCAATTAAAAATTCATCCAAGTGTTTCTACACTATAAGAAGTATTCGGATCACCAGAAATAATTAGTTAAACATACCTGATCCTTTTGAATTCTTCTTTCTTGAGATTGAGTTATATGATCCAACCTTCTTCACCTCCAATCTTCAAGACTTAATACTTTCACGAGTTGCGCCAAAACAAATTCCTTAACAATCTCCCCCTTTGGCCGTTTCGTGACAAAACACAAATCCACTTAAGAAAATTCAAAAAGATATTTGTGTTGCTATCACCATACAACAAAAATTTACAATGGAGATCCAAAATTAAATACATGAGATAAACTCCTAAAACAGACTCTAGACTTAGACATCTGTACTCTCTGCAAAAAGAAATCATTATTGACAAAAGAGATCGTTAGATACCTAAGAATATTTAGCATTCAAAACCTAACAGAGATAGAGTTTATACTCACCATGACATTCACGAATTTAGATATGTAATAAGATCACAATCAAACATCGACATATCTTCTAAGCAATAAAATTCAAAATGTCATAACTTTGTTAGTAATCAAACAACTTGTTGGTAATATTACATGCCCAAATAGTTAGTCAAATAGTTAGTCGAGGCATGCATTGAAACAATAAAAACCAAAGTTGAAGTTATACTTACCTTTCAAGTTGAGGTTATACTTTTCCATAGTTTCAAGTTTTCTCACAATCTCAAGCATTGTAAAGTAACATTGTATCATTGTTTACTTCTACTTCTCTCTCCCTTTTTGTCACTAAAGTTAGCCAAATTTACAAAAGAAGGAAGAGTTAAAACATTTTTCAAAAGTCAGAGAACTTAAGAGGAAAAACAGAAAAACCTGCAAAAGAGAAGATTAGAATAAAACTTTATTCAGAATCCTCAGAACTGATGCATCCTAGCTTCTGAAATATTTTCTTGATGCGCTTGTTCATTGAGGCTTGCTCTTTCTTAACCTCTCTAAGATCCTCTTCCATCTCAACGAACTCGTTAGATATGCGTTCTTGCTCATTGGAGAGACGCTGTTGTTCTTTATAGATTGAGGTAACCGATGCATCATCATCGGAAGTTGATGGAGGTGCTTGTTGTGCTGCATGTGCTGGTGGGACTGGAGGTGTTGCTTGCGGTGCAGACGTTGTTGCTTGTGGTTGTGCTCTTCGTCGGCGAGGAGGTGATGGGGGCTCATCTTGTTTAGTGGAGAGAGACTTCACTATTGTCGTTTCATTAATTGTTCCTAGACTGTGCATGTAGGAGCTCGTACTTGTGTCGACTTTAAATTTCCGAAAGATGCGCATAATTATCATAGGATAGGGGAGTCTCTCTGTAGGGTGAGCATGTTCCACATAGTGTGCCATCCTTGACCAGATGAGGTAAGGAATGTTTAAATTTGCTCCCATTACCGCTGCGGGGTTTCCAAGAAGATAAAGAAATAACATCCTGTCCCATCGAAGAACCTTTGTATTCATGTTAGGAAGAATGTTATAACAAACAATGAAGTTCATGTAGCGATACTCTGGTCGAAGATCTTTTGAAAAGACGGAATTTCCTGTCGACAGAGTATCTGGAAGACAGATTCCATTAACTACCACTCTCCAGGAGTTGGTGGAGAAGATTTGACTTTTCAGATAATGAGGTCCATCAACTCTGGCCTTCATCCCTAACACCTCTCCAATCAGTTTAGGGGTGACTTTAATCTTAACATTTTTAACCAATGCTTGAAATTCTCAACGTCCGTCCTCCCGATCAATTAGACTGGAAGCATTTTGATAAAACATTCTTACTGAGTGAAGACAATACCTAGTAGACTCAGTGAAATGGCAAATGGGAGCAAGACCCACCCGGTCAAACAGAGTCCCAAAAAGTGGAGATCGTTCCTTCAGGGCTTTGACATTGACATGTCTTTCGCCAATGCATTCCCTTTTCTCAAAATCCTTGATCCTTCCAGAGCTAATAAAGTCTTGTGGAGGAGGCTGGCTAGCAAGTGGTTCTTCAATTGAAATGCCCCGAGCATTTCCTCTTTTTCTTGCAACGCTTTTTCGCTTGGTTTTGGTTGGACTAGGGTCCATTGGGGCCTTTCCTTTTTAATTAGCAGCAGTAGGTGGAGCCTTTGCCTTTGATCTTTCTGCAGGGGCTTTCCCTTTCGAAGCAGTGGGAGCAGTTGCTTCAACCTGAAGCTCATCCCAATCAATGGAATCTGTTTCGGTTTCGGTCTCGGTCTCCGAATTGTCCCGGGCTTTCTTTCCCCTTTTGGGTTTGTTAGTCGCTCTCGTGTGCACCATAACAGAGAGAAGGAAGATTACCCAAGTGATCACCATTTTGCTATGTTTGTGAAGAGGAGAATCCTGTGAGCAACAACTCAAGAATACGACAAAAATTGTACCTAAACAATCATTATCATGTAGAGAGACTAGGTATCAAACTAGTTTTGTCAAAAGAATTTTAAAAATAGATCAATCCCATGATTTTCAAAAATTCCTATTATATGCCCTAAAACCGAAATTTTAGAAATCGAAGCCTAAAAATCCGTTAATCAGGAGAATACCTAGCATATAATCAAAACTATTCTACCCAGAGTTCTTATTTCAAAAAAAATTTGATCAAAAACCAATCCAAAATGAAAAAAATACAAAATTTTCATCACGTTTTGAGGAAAAACATGAAAAACTGTGAAAAATCGAGATTTTGATCAAGAAAACTTACTTAGAATCGAAGAACCTGAGTTTGGAAGCCTCCAAAATGGATGTATTCTAGAGAGAGAAGCTCTGGAGACTTAGGAACAAAAGATTGTGTTAAGGAATTTGTTTTGGCGCATTTCGTGAAAGTATTAAGTCTTGAAGATTGAAGGTGAAGAAGGTTGGATCACATAACTCAATCTCAAGAAAGAAGAATTCAAAAGGATCAGGTATGTTTAACTAATTATTTTTGGTGATCCGAATACTTCTTATAGTGTAGAAACACTTGGATGAATTTTTAATTGCATAAAAATCAAAAACCGGACATGGGACATGTTCAGGATCCGGATCAGACATTTCAATCCGGATCCCGAAGGGTGTTGATTCATACGCAAATCCAATCCGGATCCAAGCCATTTCTGATCCGGATCCCGAACATTGGTTTTTGCTGAAAAGTATGAACGATCCGGATCAGGCATTTCAATCCGGATACCAAACATTGGTTTTTACTGAAAAGTATGGACGATCCGGATCGGGCATTTCAATCCGGATCCCGAACCTTTGTTTTTCTGGAAATTGGCTGTTTCGTTACGACAGTCCGGATCGCCGTAAATCCGATCCGGATCGTCGTCCTGTAAAATTCCAGAAAAGGTTAGTTTTTGATTCTTATCCTCTTCCAATGGTTTCTAACCTATAAATAGACCCTATGATTCTTTTTATAGGGCAAGCCGTATAAGCCATAAAAAACGAATAAATCAAAAGACGGCCATATGAATCCACCTATAGAGAAGAAAGGAAATCAATAGATTTAATCCTATGTTTCTTCATCTATATTGATTGATTTGATTCTAGGGTTTCATACTCATATTTTGAGTAGAATCAAATCAATGAATACTTAGATGGTATTTCCGATCTATTTCTAATCTAAGTATTCGGCGGATCATCACCACCCAAAAACAACGATTTCTCCAAATCGGCGCGTGGACTCGCGTGGCCTTGTGGATTCAAGGTGCTACCGCTCTCGTGGATTCGGAGCGAGGTACGTTCGTGGCTTCGAGACGTGCCAGTAGGTGAAGACCGTGGATTCGGTCAGACGCCGTGGATTCGGCGTTGGACGCAGATCGTGGATTCGAGAAGCGTTGCGGAACGAGCGGAGAAGATCAACTAGGAGCTTATGGAAAAAGGTTGAGTCGTCTGTGAGTACGGTATATCACATTTGTACGTGTTATAATTCTCGTGGATTTCACCGTGTTATCGGTCCCGTGGTTTTTTACTCCGGTTTGGAGTTTTCCACGTAAAAATCTTGCGTGTTATTTTTATTTCCGCATTGGGTTTTATTGCGCAACGATTTTTTAGTGTTTAAACGTTTACACCTATTCACCCCCCTCTAGGTGTTTTTTTCCCTATTTAGATCTTTATTAATATAACCCAACAAGTGGTATCAGAGAGGGAATAGGTGTAAAGTACCGGGGCATTGGATAGCGCGCCGACCACACAGATGGCTTGGAGCAGAGAGTTGCCTTGGACATGTTGCATTTGAGGTTACTGTTGATGCCGGGTTGATTCGGATCAACGCGGAAGCTCCAGCTCGAATCGGGGTTTTTCCGGGCTTTGTAGGCCGATTGAGGATGAGATTGGAAATTTCCGACTTCACCGTGGAGAGCCGGAAATTCAGGAACCCTTGGAACAGGTGTACTTTCAGATTACAGCGAGGTTCGGGAGGTTCCGGACTGACGCGGAGGACCCGGAGGCAAAAAGTGAGTCGGAACTGGCAATTTTGGAGCCGGTAATGGATTTGAGCACCCCGACTCAACGGATAAGCTTTTTGAGGAGAAAAAGCTGTGGACACGTGTACTTTTGATTTACAGCGAGGTTCGGGAGGTTCCGGACTGACGCGGAGGACCCGGAGGCAAAAAGTGAGTCGGAACTGGCAATTTTGGAGCCGGTAATGGATTTGAGCACCCCGACTCAACGGATAAGCTTTTTGAGGAGAAAAAGCTGTGGACACGTGTACTTTTGATTTACAGCGAGGTTCGGGAGGTTCCGGACTGACACGGAGGACCCGGAGGCAAAAAGTGAGTTGGAACTGGCAATTTTGGAGCCGGTAACTGATTTGAGCACCCCGCCTCAACGGATGAGCTTTTTGAAGAGAAAAAGCTGTGAGCGCGTGTATTTTCGATTTACAGCGGAGTTCGGGAGGTTCCGGGCAGCGGCGGAGAGCCCGAAGGCAAAAAGTGAGTTGGAGTTGGGGTTTTTGGAGTTAATTAATTAACGGATTTAATTAATAAAGCTTTTGCTTTATAAAAGCTTCCCCAGCCCACTCTCTGCAGCAGGAAAAAGAGAAAGAAAGGAAAAGAGAAAGAAAGGAAGGGAAAAGAGAGGAAAAAGGAAGAAGAAGAAAAAGAAGAAAAAGGGGTTCGAGGCATTCGTGGATTTTTGGACTCGCCGTTGGAAGCCGCGTGGAGCTCGTGGGCGTGCGGCGAGCATCGTCAAGGTAAGCAAATTCTGACTTTTGGGTTTTTTTTTGGAGGTTTATGCAGTTTTTGGAGTTTTGTGAGCTATGAGGAATTTTTAATTGGGTTTTATATTGCTAAAATCGGATTTTCGGATTTATCGGATTTTTCGGAGCTTTTGTTGGATTTACCGTCGCCGGCGGCCGCGCGCGCGCGCAACGGCGCACGCGCGGCGCCAGGGTGCTGCTGTTGCCAGCACCCTGCGGCGAGGTGCCGCTGGGCGCGGCGCCGCGTGCAGCAAAGTGCTGCACGCGGCGCTGCCTGGCCGCGCGCAGGCGCGCGCGGCCGGGCCTGCCTGGCCGCGCGCGGGCGCGCGCGGCAGGGCCGCGCGCAGGTGCGCGCGGCACCGCTTGGCCGCGCGCAGGTGCGCGCGGCATGGCCGCGCGCAGGTGCGCGCGGCACCGCTTGGCCGCGCGCAGGTGCGCGCGGCATGGCCGCGCGCGGCAGGGCCGCGCGCGGGCCTGCGCGGGCCGCGCGGGCCGCGCGCAGGCGTGCGCGGGCCTGCGCGGGCGAGCGGGCGCGCGCGGCCGCGCGCAGCGCCGCTGGGCGCCGCGCGCAGCGCCGCTGGGGCACTGCGCGACGCGCTCCAGCGTCGCGCAGCGGCCCCTGCGCCGCGCGGTTTGGCTTGGTGCCGCGCGGTGGGCCTCCCTCGTCGCGTGGCTGGGTTTTCGCCGCGCGGCGTGCTCCCGGACGGCGGGCGACTCCTCGGTTTGCGTGCCGACGCCGTGTTTTCGCCGTCGGAGCCCGTGGGTCGCCGTCGGCCGCTGTTTTTCGCCGTCGGCTGCTGCTTTTTCGCCGTCGAGCAGATTTCTGGCAGTTTTTCGCGAGCGGTTTTCGCAGGATTTTCGCAAAGCTGATTTTTGAGCGGTTTGTCGCCGTCGGGCGCTGTTTTTCGCCGACGGAGCTATTTTTCGCCGTCGGGCGCTGTTTTTCGCCGACGGAGCTGTTTTTCGCCGCCGCGTGCTGTTTTTCGCCGTCGGGCGCTGGTTTTCGCCGACGGAGCTGTTTTTCGCCGCCGCGTGCTGTTTTTCGCCGTCGGGCGCTGTTTTTCGCCGACGGAGCTGTTTTTCGCCGCCGCGTGCTGTTTTTCGCCGTCGGGCGCTGTTTTTTTTCGCCGACGGAGCCGTTTTCGCCGCCGCGTGCTGTTTTTCGCCGTCGGGCGCTGGTTTTCGCTGACGGAGGCTGTTTTCGCCGACGGAAGCTATTTTTCGCCGTCGGATGCTCGGTTTTGACTGTGTGGATTGATTTTGCGATTTCTTCGCTTCTGGCAGCGTGCGGTGCGGTTTTTGTTCCGCGGGGCGCGCGGTCGTGTGGTTGGTCGCTGCGTGCTCCGTTTCGCGGGCGGATTCTGGCATCGGGCTTCGGGTTGCGTGCGGACCCCTTGGAGGCCAGGTAAGCCCGCTGTGCCAATTGCAAGTGTCGACGAGCAATTGGTGGCTTTCTGAGGTGGGTTGGTTTTCTCTCCAAGTCTACGGACTTTCTTCTAATTCTATTGTGATAGGATTGCATGCTAGTTTAAGTTTTTTCTTGGAACTTAACTAGCACCCCCGTCATATGTGCATGAGTTTGACCAGACCATTTTGTGAACCTTAATTTGGGCTAGGTTCCTTTATGCTTTAGACATCCCGCACTTTTCATATCCTTCGGGACTTAGAGTTTCCTCGCCCGGGTAGTGGGCCGAGTAGTCAGAGTGTTGTGGGACGGGTGTTGCACTCGGGCCCGGGGGGCCGAGTGGGGTCTGGTGGCTGGGTTAGGCCAGTGTTAGCATTTTGGGGAGCCGTTTCAGATAAACGGTGGTCCCGGGGGTTTTCCTTTCCACTGTTCTTCTCGTCACCACCAGGTTGGGATCGTGGTGCACGTGTGTTAGCAGGACCTTGAACCCAGAACCCTTTTTGGATAAATACATGATTTTAGTCAGCCAATGTTTCTTCCAAGCCTCGCAAGGTTGTTTGAGTCTGTTCTCGTCTGTTGGGACGAAGGCATCAGCTCTTCGAGGTTTGGGCATAAAACTTGATTTCAAAGGGTTTTCCTAAAAGAGACTAAAAATCATTAAAAAGATGGATTTCTCTCAGATCGAATGGTTTTCTGAAATAAATGACATGGTTTCTTATAAACTTATCCACCCGAGCGGATTCGAGTGATCTGGGTTCTAAGGGCTGCTTTCTCTCTTGGGGACGTAGATGTTAGTCTCCCTGGGTTTCGGACCCTTCGTAGATCTGGCCGTGGAGTAGCTCCGGCCGTGAGTTGAGTGTTGAGTTCAGTGGAGTTGTGTTGTGGGAGCCGTGGGAGAGGCGGTGGTCCCAGCTGTGTAGTACCTTCGTTGAGTGGGTCTGTGTTGTGAGATTGAGTCGTGGAGGGTTCTCCGACTGAGTTTGTGCTTTGAGCATCGAGATACCGATCTGTTTGATCGAGGACCACAGCCTGCAGGAGCCACTTGTGAGACAGTGATACTGATGAGATACTGGAGTTCGGTGGGGTCGCACCCCTCGAACCACGCCCCGGGTGCGTTGATGATTCCGAGCCTGATGAGGCTGCGATGATGATACCGAGCCTGACGAGGCTGCGATGATGCGCCTAGTTCATATACTAGAGGTCGCTTGATACCCCTGGCCGTGCTACCATGGGGTCACTGTGTGAGATATCGAGTTTGTCCGTTGGGACACCCTGGTTGATACACCAGGGGGCGCAGGCTTGACTCGACTGGACCCGGGTGGGCAGTCGCTGAGATTTGTGATGTACTGAGAGAGTGATGGTGTAGCATGTGTCATAGTAGAGCGTCTTGGGCTTAGTACTTGTGACATGTTGTCAGCTGTGAGTGACTGCATACCATCATCCATAGTCTCTTCTTATTGAGCATAGTAGATAGAGGCATGATAGCTATAGATTCTTTTCCAGCTTATTTATCTTATTATCAGTCTTTTCTCTATCTTATGCCTCTGGTAGACTTAGTGGGCAGACCGTGGTTCTTGGAGACGGTACCCACTGAGAACTACTGTAGGATGTAGTTCTCACACCCTCTGTCGGTGACAGGTTGCTGAGGCTTTCTTCCGTTCCTGCTGTGCTTGACTGGACGGACCGAGGACAGGGAGTCGCGTGATAGTTCCCTACCAGCATTGTTACTTTAGAGAGAGGTAGATGTACCATCCCGGATTGTGGGAGTTGGTTATGTTTCCTGTTTAGCTATCTCCCATTTGGATTTGTAGATGTTGTATAGGTGCACTTCTTTTTGTATCATCTGATTTTGGGAGATAGGCTATGTGTTGTGGCAGCTTTGTAGTTGAGAAAAATTTTATAGTACAGCTTTTTATCCGCTCTGATATCTGTGTAGCTGTAGTTTTGTCTTTGCAGGCTAGACGCTTCGTCTGTACGGCAGTTTCCGTACAGATGGCGGATCTGTTAGCGAGCCCGGGTCGCAGTTTCGACCCCGGGGCGTGACAATAGGGTTGTAAACAATGGCTGAAGGTGGAAACATCAACAGAGCTCCGTTCTTCGATTGAACAAATTATGCCTACTGGAAAGTACGGATGAAAGCATTTCTTATTTCCATCGACGAACGGGTGTGGCAATCTATCGAGTTAGGATGGTCAAATCCAACTGAAGTTATTGTTGATGTTCACACCATCAAACCTAGGTCGAAATGGACCAAGGAAGAGATAGACTTATCTTCTTACAATGGCAAAGGAATCAATGCTTTATTTAATGCCTTGTCTCAAACTGAATTCTCTCGCGTCTCAGCATGTGAGACTGCGAAAGAAATCTGGGATGTTCTTCAAGTTACACATGAGGGAACTAACCTTGTGAAGATTCAAAAGCTGCAAATGCTTACGAGCAGATTTGACTCTATTTTCATTGCAGAAAATGAATCATTCACAGACTACTATACACGATTGCAAGACATCGTAAACACATGTGCTAACTTGGGAGAGAAGATTCCAGAATTTAAAATTGTAAGAAAGATCTTAAGAACTCTTCCTGAAAGATTTCGTTCCAAGGTTACGGCCATTGAAACTATTAAACACCCGGACGAAATCCGTGTAGAAGAATTAGTTGGTTCATTACAAACATATGAAATGACATTTCCTACTAACTATTCTTCTGGAAAAGCATCTACTTCTAAGTATTCAGGTTTTGCGTTGAAAACTACAAAAGAAGAAGACGCGGATTCATCCTCCTCAGGCGATGACGAGAACCTATCTATGGAGGACTTTGAGAAGCAGCTTGCTCTCTTGAGAAAAAATTTTCGCCGAAACTTTCGAAGGGGTAATTCTAGTAAAACTCCATCCTCCGGAAAGTGGAAGAAAGGCAAAGGTTTTTCAAGCCAAAAGTCAAGAAAGCAAGAAAGTTTTTCAAAGGATAAGAAAAGCTCAGAAGGACAAGTCCAATGCTTCAAGTGCCGAGGATACGGCCATATCTCAACGGAGTGTCCAAATAAGAATCCGTCCAAGAAGAAGGCGATGCAAGCCGTCACTTGGGATGACACCTCAACGACAAATGAGTCATCTTCAAGTGATGAAGAGAATAACGCAACGGCATTCCACGCGTCCTCATCTTCACCGTTCATATGCTTAATTGGCAAGTACATCTGAGTCATTGTCCAACTCCTCCCAAGTCGAAAAGAATGCAACGGACGATGAATAGGATAATTCTGAAGGTGAAGATTTTGCTCTTGCCTACCACAGACTTTTGAGGGATTCAAAGAAACTGGCAAAGCAAAACAAGGGGTTGAGAGGGAGATTGCAGGATCTCGAAGAAGAAGTAAAAGGGGTAACCTCTCTCTCGACCGGTCTTGAAGTGGAAAGGGATAACCTGATAAAAGAAAATGCTTCACTTCAAGAGAAAAATGAGCATTTCGAGAAGATACATGTAACGATGATTGACAAAGCTGGATACTTCTTGAAGCTCTATACCGAGGCCCGACAAGAAAAAATGGAGATGACAAAGACTATTTTCCAACTCAAGGATGATTTAAAGAGATTCTCTTCTGGAAGGAGCAAGTTGGATAAATTACTTGGTCTTGGTCAAACAAACCGATTCGGCCTCGGATACACTCAAACTGGAGACATTCCTAGTTCGAGTGAAACAGTTTTTGTGCCCCAGTCGGTAACTTCTCCTCCGACGACGGAATTCTCAGCATACAACGACAACAGCCCTACCTCACCCTCTTCGGGATCGTCAAGAACAAAGGTATGCTTTCGTTGTGGTTATGCAGGGCACATAAGAAGAAATTGCAAGAATGGAGCGCAAAGGTCAAATCAAGCACATCTTGCAACTACTACCAATGAGTTCATTTCCCGCAAATCAAAAAAGGATTTTTCAAAAGAAAAGAACATTGGTAGTACATTAAACAAGACGACGACTTCAAGGAAAAGCGATGGATCAATCAAGACGATTTCACCAAAGGTATCAACTTCACAATCATTTCCGACGTACTCCAAAACTCAAAAGGTTTGGGTACGCAAAGGTGAATTCTTCTTTCATCCTTGAATCACGTCGGTACAAAACGGCCCTTGGAATTACTGCATACGGATTTAATGGGGCCGGTTCGTCAACCATCTTTAGGAGGCAAATAGTATAATTTCCTTTTGGTTGATGATTTCTCTAGGTATTCATGCGTTACTTTTTTAAAAGAGAAAGCGGATACTTTCGACTCTTTTCATGAGGTTTGTCATCGTATTATGAATGAAAGAAATGAAAAGATCGTTCGTGTTCGAAGTGATAGAGGTGGAGAATTCATAAATTCTAAATTCATTGATTTTTGCACTTCCAACGGAATAAAACATGAATTCTCAGCACCCTATACACCTCAGCAGAATGGTGTTGTTGAGCGCAAAAACAGGGTTGTTCAAGAGATGGCGCGTGTGATGCTTCATAGCCGGAATTTACCGTTATATTTTTGGGCTGAAGCTGTGAACACCGCCGTCTATGTAATTAATCGAGTGTATTTGCGCCCTGGAACTTTAAATACACCATATGAGCTGTGGTTTAGTAGAAAACCGAATATCAAATATTTTCGTATCTTTGGGAGTCGATGTTTCATTCTGCGTGATCGTGAAAACCTCGGTAAGTTCGACTCTCGAAGTGACGAAGGGATTTTCATGGGTTATTCTACTAACAGTAGAGCATATCGGGTATTTAACTTGGAATCTAAAACGATGATAGAATCTATAAATGTTAAAGTAGATGAATCTTTCCACTTTGCATCTGGTAAATCTACCCTTGATATGTCTCTAGATGATGATACTCCTGTAAATGCATCCTCTCGTAATAACTCTTTCAATAAAGTTGTTGCATCTAATGGTTCTTCAAGTTTATCCAATGTGCAGGAATTATCACATGTACCTCCGACTACTCCATTACCGCAAACGTTACGCATCTCCAAGGATCATCCGGAATCTAACATTATTGGAGACCCACAAGAAGGAGTTAGAACTCGGAGACAGTTGGTTTGTGGAGTCGCATGCTACGTCTCCATGATTGAACCAAAGAACATCGATGAAGCTCTTCAGGATGACTACTGGATTGAAGCTATGCAGGAAGAGCTCCATCAGTTCGAAAGAAACAAAGTCTGGAAATTAACAAAGCCTCCGAAGCAACACAATGTGATTAGTACTAAATGGATTTTCAAGAATAAGAAAAACGAGGATGGTACCATCATCAGGAATAAAGCACGCTTAGTTGCTCAAGGCTACTCTCAAATAGAAGGTATAGACTTTGATGAGACATTCGCCCCGGTAGCTCGACTCGAGTCGATAAGAATTTTGTTCGCAATTGCTTGTCACTTTAAAATAAAATTATTTCAAATGGACGTTAAGAGCGTGTTTTTAAATGGGTTTTTAAATGAGGAAGTTTATGTGGCTCAACCGAAAGGTTTTGTAGACTGTAAACAACCTAATCATGTTTTTCGTTTGATAAAGGCTCTTTACGGTCTAAAGCAAGCACCGCGAGCATGGTACGAAAGGCTAACAAAGCACTTATTAGAAAAGGGCTACACTCGAGGGGGAGCAGACCGGACTCTCTTTGTGAAGCATTATCAGGATAATTTCATTGTAGCACAAATCTATGTCGATGACATTGTATTTGGTGCAACAAGAGATAATGATGCTTCTAAATTCGCGGAAACCATGGAAAGCGAATTTGAGATGTCTATGATGGGCGAATTAACTTACTTTCTTGGATTGCAAGTGAAACAAATTGAAGAAGGCATTCATTTATGTCAATCCAAGTATGCAAGGGAGTTGGTGAAGAAATTTGGATTAGAAGATTCTAAAGATTTTCCGACTCCTATGGGAACTAGCAATAAGGGATTAGGAAGTGAATCTCTTAGTGAGAGTGTAGACGAGAAGCTTTATCGCAGCATGATTGGAAGTCTACTCTATCTTACAGCTAGTCACCCGGATATATCCTTTAGTGTTGGGATTTGCGCGAGATATCAATCAGCACCAAAGGAGGTTCACCTGAAAGCGGTGAAAAGGATCATCCGGTACATCAAAGGAACTTTGAATTTTGGAATTTGGTATCCTATGGGAACAACGCTTGACATTATAGGATATTCAGATGCCGATTGGGCAGGATCTGTGGATGATCAGAAGAGCACGAGTGGTGCATGTTTTTATCTTGGCCATTGCCTTGTTGCATGGCATAGTAAAAAGCAAAACTGCATTGCACTCTCGACTGCCGAAGCGAAATATATTTCAGCAGGTAGTTGTTCAACCCAACTCCTTTGGATGAAAAGCGTGTTGAGCAACTTCCGAATTTCAGCAACTTCGGTAACAATTCTTTGTGACAACACAAGTGCTATAAACATTTCCAAAAACCCTGTGTTGCACTCAAGAACAAAACACATTGAACTTAGATATCATTTTCTAAGAGAGCTAGTTGAGTCAAATATTCTTCAAATTTTATACATTTCAACTGAAGATCAATTAGCTGACATCTTAACAAAACCTTTGGATCTAAAACGATTTATTCATTTGCGTAAGGCAATTGGAATGCTTTCCGTGAAATAATTCTTTTTGAAACTTTTGCTTAGGTTAGGTTTTGTTTTTGTGTTTTTGTTCACTATCTATGCTTAGACATAGAACATTAATTGAGCATGTGTATTATTGACTTTAATAGCATCTTTTCGTTTATTTAGAAATTTATTATGCTTTGGATATCATAGTAATTCATTTGATGCGATGATCATATATGTCAATTAAATCATCTTTGTTTTGATCAAAGTCAATTTCTCTCTCAAATGATCTCTTGGTTTAGTTTTTATCTTATTTGACAATCGAGTCGAGTATGAAATTGAGATCAATTTTTGGTTGAATACTTTATATTTTAAATAATTGATAGCCATTTGAGGGGGGGTCAAAGAAAAAGTGTTATGCTCAAAAGATGTGGAAAGAGTTACATCCCAATGAGGAGTGTGAAAACTACCACCACATGGAGGAAAGAGCTACCACCTCGGTCGTCCGAGTACTGTGTGCAGCTACCACATGAATACTAAGCATGGTTTTTCAAGATAGATTAGATAAAATGCTTTTTGGAATACTTGACTCTGTCAAATTCGAAGGTTGGTATAAGGTGGGGATTTTATTGAAAGAAGCTCAAAGAGCCACTCCTTACTATAATTTGACTAGATATATTATCTAACTTATCTGGGATTTCAAACATCTATTGATCTTCGTATTTCATTTTCTTTACCAAATTGATGATTTGATAAAGGCATTACTCATAAGATCATGTTAGATGTGATTGAAGTTGTTCAACTTTAAGGGATTTAATTTTTATAAATTTTCGTTTCATTTGTTGGATATTGTTGATAGATTTGACATAATCTATTTCTTGTTGTATGAAACGATGATTTTCATTTAAAGTTGATACACAAAAGTTCTTACATACTTTTTCTGGATTTTGTGGATTTTTTCTGAATTATTCTGAAGAAAAAGTTGGAGCCGATCCGGATTGGACAAGCCGATCCGGATCCCGAACGCAGGTATTTCCTGCAGGTAGCCGATCCTGACTGGATTCAAGATACGATCCGGATCGCGGCTAGGGTTTTATATAGAACAAAAGGGTTTTGATTTCTTTTTACTTCAATCTTTTGTTCCTAAGTCTCCAGAGCTTCTCTCTCTAGAATTCATCCATTTTGGAGGCTTCCAAACTCAAGTTCTTCGATTCTAAGTAAGTTTCCTTGATCAAAATCTCGGTTTTTCACAGTTTTTCATGTTTCTCCTCAAAACGTGATGAAAATTTTGGATCTTTTTCGTTTTGGATTGGTTTTTGATCAAATTTCTTTTGAAATAAGAACTCTGGGTAAATTAGTTTTGATTATATGCAGGTATTCTTCTGATTAACGGATTTTTAGGCTTCGATTTCTAAAATTTTAATTTTAGGGCATATAATAGGAATTTTTGAAAATCATGGGATTGATCTATTTTTAAAATTCTTTTGGCAAAACTAGTTTGATACCTAGTCTCTCTACATGATAATGATTGTTTAGGTATAATTTTTTCAAATTTTTGAAAATAAACAATTTTTGTCGTGTTCTTGAGTTGGTCTTCACAGGGCACTTCCTTCTTAAAGCACAAAGAGCAATGGAGTTTTCATGGATCATCTTTCTGCTAGTCACAATGGTGCACACTCGAGCAACAAACAAACTGAAAAGAGCTAAGAAAACTCTACGGAAAGGTGAGTTTCTTCTTGTCAGCGATTCAGAGGCTGAAGCTGATAATGAAGAAGTAGATTGTGTTACGGAATTTGAGTTGGCGTAGTTTCGTGAAAGGTTCAAGTCTTGAAGATTGAAGGTGAAGAAAGTTGGATCATTTAACTCAATCTCAAGAAAGAAGAATTCAAAAGGATCAGGTATGTTTAACTAAAGATTATTGGTGATCCGAATACTTCTTGTAGTGTAGAAACACCTGGAAGAATTTTTAACTGCATAAAAATCAAAAACTGGTGTTCGGACATGTTCAGGATCCGGATCAGAGCAGCAATCCGGATCCCGAAGGTTGTTGTTTCATACATTACTTCAATCCGGATCGCAGCATCTCACGATCCGGATCCCGAACGTTGAGTTTTCTGAAATGTATGAACGATCCGGATCAGGCATTCCGATCCGGATCCCGAACGTTTGTTTTCTGGAAACCGTCTTTATTGCTACTGCAATCCGGATCGCCCAAATCCGATCCGGATCGCCGTCCGTCAAAATTCCAGAAATGTTAGGTTTTTGATTCTTATCTCCTTCCAAATGTTTCTAACCTATAAATAGACCCTATGACTCTTTTTCTAGGGTTAATCCAAGAATCCAAAATCCACATAATCGATATAGAGCCGTCATATTCAAATATCATCTTATACGGCCCTAGATCCACATATAGAGAAGAAAGGAAATCATTAGAGAATACTCTATGTTTCTTCATCTATATTGATTAGTTTGATTCTAGGTTTTCATACTCACATCTTGAGTTGAATCAAACTAATGAATACTTAGATGGTATTTCCGATCTATCTTTGATCTAAGTATTCGGCGGATCATCACCACCCAAAAAACAACGATTTCCCCAAAATCGGCGCGTGGATTCGCGTGTCCTTGTGGATTCAAGGTTCAACCGCTCTCGTGGGTTCGGAGCGAGGCACGTTCGTGGATTCGAAGGGTGCTATTGGGTGCAGACCGTGGATTCGGTCGGACGTCGTGGATTCGACGTTGGACGCCATGGATTCGGCGTTGGGCGCAGATCGTGGATTCGAGAAGCGTCGCGGAGCGAGCGGAGAACATCCTCTAGGAGCGTATGGAAAAGGTTGAGTCGTAAGTGTGTACGGTAAATCACCTTGTACGTGTTTTAATTCTAGTGGATTTCTGCCGTGTTATCGGTCCCGTGGTTTTTTACTCCGGTGATGGAGTTTTCCACGTAAAAATCTTGCGTGTTATTTTTATTTCCGCATTGGGTTTTTATCGCAACGATTTTTGAGTGTTTATACGTTTACACCTATTCACCCCCCTCTAGGTGTTTTTTCCCCTATTTAGATCTACATTACATATAACCCAACAAGTGGTATCAGAGAGGGAATAGGGTTGTAAACAATGGTTGAAGGTGGAAACATCAATCGACCCCCTTTCTTTGATGGAACAAATTATGCGTACTGGAAAGTACGGATGAAAGCCTTTTTAATTTCCATCGACGAAAGGGTGTGGCAATCAATTGAATTAGGATGGTCTAATCCAACTGAAATTATCTCTGATGTTCGCACCTTAAAACCTAGGTCGAAATGGACCAAGGAAGAGTTAGATTCATCTTCTTACAATGGCAAGAGAATTAATGCTATTTTTAATGCCTTATCTCAAACTGAATTCTCTCGCGTCTCGGCATGTGAGACTGCGAAAGAAATCTGGGATGTTCTTCAGGTTACACATGAGGGAACTAACCTCGTGAAGATTCAGAAACTGTAAATGCTTACGAGCAAGTTTGACTCTATCTTGATGGCAGAAAATGAATCTTTCACGGACTACTATACACGATTGCAAGACATCGTAAACTCATGTGCTAACCTGGGAGAGAAGATTCGAGAATTTAAGATTGTAAGAAAGATCTTAAGAACTCTTCCTGAACGTTTTCGCCCAAAGGTTACAGCCATTGAAACTATTAAACACCCGGACGAAATACGTGTAGAAGAATTAGTTGGTTCATTACAAACTTATGAAATGACATTTACTACGAACAATTCTTCTGGAAAAGCATCCTCTTCTAAGTCTTCAGGTTATGCGTTGAAAACAACTAAGGAAGAAGACGCGGATACATCCTCCTCAGACGATGACGAGAACCTTTCTATGGAGGAATTTGAGAAGCAGCTCGCTCTCTTGACAAGAAAGTTTCGCCGCAACTTTCGAAGGGGTAATTCAAGTAAATCTCCATCCTTCGGAAAGTCGAACAAAGGCAAGGGTACTTCAAGTTACAAGTCAAGAAAGCAAGAGAACTTCTCAAAGGATAAGAAAAGTTCAGAGGGACAACTACAATGCTTCAAATGTCGAGGCTACGGCCACATTGCAACAGAGTGTCCCAACAAGTATCCGGCAAAGAAGAAGGCGATGCAAGTCGTCACTTGGGATGACAACTCAACGTCAAATGAGTCGTCTTCAAGTGATGAAGAAAAGAGCTCCACGGCATTCCACGCGTCCATATCTTCACCCTTCATGTGCTTCATGGCAAGTACATCCGAGTCATTGTCCAATTCCACTGTTGAAAAGACTGCAACGGACAACGAATCGGATGATTCGGAAGGTGAAGATTTTGCTTTAGCCTACCACAGACCTTTACGGGATTCAAAGAAACCGGCTAAACAAAACAAGGGGTTGAGAGGGAGATTGCAGGATCTCGAAGAAGAAGTAAAAAGGGTAACTTCTCTCTCGACCGATCTTGAAGTGGAAAGGGATAATCTGATAAAAGCAAATGTTTCCCTTCAAGAGTCCAATGAGCAACTCGAGAAGAATTATATAGATATGGTGAACAAAGCGAATTACTTCTTGAAGCTCTACGGCGAGGCCCGACGGGAAAAATTGGAAATGACAGAGACCATTTTCCAACTCAAGGATGACTTACAGCAATTTTCTTCTGGAAGGAGTAAGTTGGATAAACTTCTTGGTCTTGGTCAAACAAACAAGTTCGGCCTCGGATACAATCGAACTGAAGACAATTTTAGTTCGGTTGGGACAGTCTTTGTGCCTCAGTCGGTATCTCCTCCTCCGACACCGGAATTCACGACAACCAACGACAACAAGCCTACTTCATCCTCTTCGGAATCGTTAAGCACAAAGGTATGTTTTCGTTGTAATTTTGCAGGGCACATTGAAAGAAATTGCAAGATTAGAGCTCAAAGATCAAATCAACCACATCTTGCAACTGCTACCAATAAGTTCACTCCCCGGAATTCAAAGAAGGATTTTTCAAAAGAAAAGAACGTTGGTAGTACTCCAAACAAGACGATGACAAAAGAAAAAGATCAATCATACAAAACGTCTTCATCAAGGAAAATTTCTCAACCATTGCCAACATACTCCAAAACTCAAAAGGTTTGGGTATGCAAAGGTGAAATCCTTCCTTGTCTTTAATCGTTCTACGATTAAATGTTGTGTAGTTTATGTAGACTATTTTTTCTTTCTTTTGGCCGACCCGTCAACCATCTTTGGGAGGTAAATGGTATATTTTCTTATTGGTTGATGATTTCTCTAGGTTTTCTTGGGTAGCATTTTTAAAAGAGAAAGCTGATACGTTTGATTCTTTTCATGAGATTTGCCATCGTATTATGATTGAAAAGAATGAAAAGATCATTCGTGTTAGGAGTGATAGAGGTGGAGAATTCATAAATTCCAAATTCATTGATTTTTGCACTTCCAACGGCATAAAACATGAATTCTCAGCACCCTATACACCTCAGCAGAATGGTGTTGTTGAGCGCAAAAATAGGGTTGTTCAAGAGATGGTGCGTGTGATGCTTCATAGCCGGAATTTACCGCTACATTTTTGGGCTGAAGCTGTGAACACCGCTGTCTATGTCATTAATCGAGTGTATTTGCGCCCAGGAACTTTAAATACACCATATGAGCTGTGGTTTAGTAGAAAACCGGATATCAAATACTTTCGTATCTTCGGGAGTCGATGTTACATTTTACGTGACCGTGAAAATCTTGAAAAGTTTGACTCTCGAAGTGACGAAGGGATCTTTTTGGGTTATTCTACAAATAGCAGAGCATATCGAGTATTTAACATCGAATCTAAAACGATTGTAGAATCTATAAATGTTAAAGTAGATGAAGCTTTTCACTTTGGATCTGGAAAATCTACCCTCGATATCTCTCTAGATGATGATTCACCTGCCATTGCATCTTCTCATGATAATACTTCCAATATTAATGATGCATCTAATGGTTCTTCAAGTTTATCTGATGTGCAGGAATCATCTCATGTACCTCCGAGTACTCCGTTTCAACAAACGCTACGAATCTCTAAGGATCATCCTGAATCAAACATCATTGGAGATCCACAAGAAGGAGTTAGAACTCGGAGGCAGTTGGTTTGTGGATTCGCTTGCTACGTATCTTTAATCGAACCAAAGAACATAGATGAAGCTCTTCAGGATGACTACTGGATTAAAGCAATGCAGGAAGAGCTCCATCAATTTGAGCGAAACAAAGTCTGGGAATTAACGAAGCCTCCAAAGCAACATAATGTCATAGGTACCAAATGGATTTTCAAGAACAAGAAAAATGAGGATGGTACTATCATCAGGAACAAGGCACGATTAGTTGCTCAAGGCTACTCTCAAGTAGAAGGTATAGACTTTGATGAAACATTCGCCCCTGTAGCTAGACTCGAGTCCATTCGTATACTATTTGCTATTGCTTGTCATTTTAAAATCAAATTATTTCAAATGGACGTTAAGAGCGCGTTTCTAAATGGGTTTTTAAATGAGGAAGTTTATGTGGCTCAACCGAAAGGTTTTGTAGACCATAAACAACCTAACCATGTTTTTCGTTTGAAAAAGGCTCTTTACGGTCTGAAACAAGCACCGCGAGCATGGTACGAAAGGCTGACAAAGCACCTTTTGGAGAAGGGCTATACTCGAGGGGGAGCTGACAGGACTCTCTTTGTGAAGCATTATCAAAGCAATTTCATTGTAGCACAAATCTATGTCGATGACATTGTATTTGGCGCAACAAGAGATAATGATGCTTCTAAATTCGCGGAGACCATGGAAAGCGAATTTGAGATGTCCATGATGGGCGAATTGACTTATTTCCTTGGATTGCAAATTAAACAAAATGATGAAGGTATTCACTTGAGTCAATCCAAGTATGCAATGGAGTTGGTTAAAAAGTATGACTTAGAAAATTCGAAGGATTTTCCGACTCCAATGGGAACTAGCCACAAGGGACTTGGAAGTGAATCACAAAGTGAGAATGTAGACGAGAAACTGTATCGAAGTATGATTGGAAGTCTACTTTACCTCACGGCTAGTCGCCCGGATATATCCTTTAGTGTTGGGATTTGCGCGAGATATCAATCAGCACCAAAGGAGGTTCACCTGAAAGCGGTGAAAAGGATCATCCGGTACATCAAAGGATCAATTAATTTCGGAATTTGGTATCCTATGGGAACTAGTTTGGATATTGTTGGATACTCAGATGCCGATTGGGCAGGATCAGTGGATGATCGGAAAAGCACGAGTGGTGCATGCTTCTATCTTGGTCATTGCCTTGTTGCATGGCACAGTAAAAAGCAGAATTGCATAGCACTCTCGACTGCCGAAGCGGAATACATTTCAGCGGGTAGTTGTTCAACCCAACTCATTTGGATGAAAAGTGTGTTGAGCGACTTCCGGATTTCAGCATCTTCGGTAACAATTCTTTGTGACAACACAAGTGCAATTAACATTTCTAAAAACCCTGTGTTGCACTCTAGAACAAAACATATTGAACTTAGATATCATTTTCTTAGAGAGCTAGTTGAATCAAATACTCTTCAACTTTCATATATTTCAACTGAGGATCAATTAGCTGACATTTTAACAAAACCTTTGGATCAAAAACGTTTTATTCATTTGCGAAAAGCAATTGGAATGCTTTCCTTGAAATAAACTTCTTTTTGAAACCTTTGCTTAGGATAGGTTTTGTTTGTTTTTGTTTTGTTCATTATCTATGTTTGTACATAGGACATTAATTGAGCATAGATCATAATTGACTTTAATTGCATCTTTTCGCACATTTAGAAATTTATTATGCTTTTGCCATCATAATATTTCACTGTTGCAATGATCATTTATGTTAATTAAATCATCTTCTGAGTGATCAAAGTCAATTTCTCTCTCAATGATCTCTTGGTATAGTCATTATCTTATTTGACTGCTTAGTCGAGTATGAAATCGAGATCAATTTTTGGTTGAATACTTTATATCTTAAATAATTGATAGCCAATTGAGGGGGAGTCAAAGATATGTAAAATGCTCAAAAGATGTGGAAAGAGTTACATCCCAATGAGGAGTGTGAAAACTACCACCACATGGAGGAAAGAGCTACCACCTCGGTCGTCCGAGTATTGTGTGCAGCTACCACATGTATACCAAGCATGGTTGTTCATTTTTTTGATTAAGTAAAATGCATGTTGAAATACTTGACTCCGTCAAATTTCAAGGTTGGTATAAGGTGGGTTTTTAAAGAAAGATGCTCAAAGAGCCACTCTCTTCAACAGATTGTCTAGATAAATTATCTACCATATTTGGGATTTCAAACATCTATTGATCTTTGTATTTCATTTTCTTTACTGAATTGATGATTTGATAAAGGCATTACTCATAAGATCAAGTTAGATGTAATTGAAGGTGTTCAACTTTAAGGGATTTAATTCTTGTAAATTCTCGTTTCATTTTTGGATATTATTGATAGATTTGGCATAATCTAATTCTTGTTGTATGAAACGATGATTTTTGTTTAAAGTTGATACACAATTGTGCTTACATACTTTTTCTGGATCTTATGAAATTTCTCTAAAATTTTTCTGAAGAAAAAGTTAGAGCCGATCCGGATCGGGCAAGGTGATCCGGATCCCGAACGCAGGCTTCTTCCTGCGGCTGGCCGATCCGGATCGAAATCTCGATCCGATCCGGATCACGGCTAGGGTTTTAATAAGAACAAGAGGGTTTTGATTTCTTTTACCTTAATCTTTTGTTCTCAAGTCTCTAGAGCCTCTCTCTCTAGAATGATTGCACCTTGGAGCTTTTCAAACTCAAGTTCTTCGAATACAAGTAAGTTTTATTGATCAAAATCTCGATTTTTCACCGTTTTTCTTTTTCCTCCTCAAACGTGATGAATTTCTTGGATCGATTTCGTTTGTGGATGGTTTTTGATCAAATTTCTTTTGAAATAAGAACACTGGCTAGATTAGTTTTGATTATATGCTAGGTATTCCCAAGTTAAACGGATTTTTAGGCTTCGATTTCTAAAATTTTGGTTTTAGGGCATATAATAAGGATTTTCAAAAATCATGCAATTGATCTATTTTTAAAATTCCTTTTGCAAAACAAATTTGATTCTTAGTCTCTCTACATGATTATGATTGTTTGGGTACAATTTTTCAAATCTTTGAAAATTAACAATTTATCATGTGTTCTTGAGTTATTGTTCACAGGATTTTAAATCTATTAAGCACTTGCACCAATGGCGTTCGCCTGGATAATCTTCCTTTTGGTAGCAATGGTAGGACCTAGTGCGTCTTCTATAAAAAGAGAACAAGATGACTCAAATCAAGAAGAGACAAAGAAAGTTTGTCAAAATGATTCAGAATCAGATGAAGAAGACTGGGAAGAGATTTGTGAACAAGCACAAAAAGCTATTGACAAAGAAGATAGGTTGTACTTGAAGAACAAGAAGCTGATGAAATCTTCCTCAACAACCAAGCAGTACACTAGGCGAAAGAATTCGAGGGGAACTGGAATTCAGATTGATAGACCCCTCGCCAGAGCTCGCTCTCTCCCTAGAGAATCTCCATGGATTGAAGGTCAAGATGCACCGTCTGGTTCTATACTACATCCTTCAACGTCCTGGAGACACACAGCAAAAGCGAATGTAGGGTCCTCACTTCGACAAGAACAGCGAAGATCGTCTGCTGAACAAGACAGTGTATCTACGAATCTCAAACAGATTATCTCTGAGCAACATAAGATGAAAAGAAAGGTCTCCACAATGTCAAAAATGCTTCAAGCGATTTTGAAGAAGTTGGATTGTACCAATCCCACTAGTTCTGATTCAGACTGACTTAACCTTCTTTTTAATCTTTTCTTGTGCAGGTTTTTCAGTCTTTAGGACTTACTCTTAGTTCTAGTTCTTACATTTCGGAACAATTTTTAAACTTTTTAACTCTCCTTAAAGTTTTTGTAATTTTGGCTTTGTTTGTGACAAAAAGGGGGAGAGAGTTTAGAGAGAACATGAATAATGATTGAACAATGATTGATGTGAATGTGTGAACATCAAGGTAAGTATCATTTCAACTTTGACTTTGGTGAAAGGTAAGTATCAGAGTTTAGAGAGAACTTGAACAATGATTGAACAATGATTGATGTGAATGTGTGAACATCAAGGTAAGTATCATTTCAACTTTGACTTTGGTGAAAGGTAAGTATCACAACTTTGGTTTTTATCTTGTGATTTGTTGCATGTTCCTACTAACTATTCGACTAACTATTTGGACATGTATTATTACTAACAAGTTGTTTGATTACTAACAAATCAAAGTTATGACATTTGGAATTTTATTGCTTAAAAGATATGTCAATGCTTGATTGTGATCTTATTACATATCTGAATTACTCAATGTCATGGTGAGCATAAACTCTATCTCTGTTAGGTTTTGAATGCTAAATATTCTTGAGGTATCTAACGATCTCTTTTTGTCAAGAATGATTTCTTTGTGCAGAGAGTACAGATGTCTAAGTCTAGAGTCTGTTTTAGGAGTTTATCTCATGTTTTTAAATTTTTGGATCTCCATTGTAAATTTTTGTTGTATGGTGATAGCAACAAAAATATCTTCTTGAATTTTCTTTAGTGGATCTGTGTTTTGTCACGAAACCGCCAAAGGGGGAGATTGTTACGGAATTTGAGTTGGCGTAGTTTCGTGAAAGGTTCAAGTCTTGAAGATTGAAGGTGAAGAAAGTTGGATCATTTAACTTAATCTCAAGAAAGAAGAATTCAAAAGGATCAGGTATGTTTAACTAAAGATTATTGGTGATCCGAATACTTCTTGTAGTGTAGAAACACCTGGAAGAATTTTTAACTGCATAAAAATCAAAAACTGGTGTTCGGACATGTTCAGGATCCGGATCAGAGCCAGCGATCCGGATCCCGAAGGTTGTTGTTTCATACATTACTTCAATCCGGATCGCAGCATCTCACGATCCAGATCCCGAACGTTGAGTTTTCTGAAATGTATGAACGATCCGGATCAGGCATTCCGATCCGGATCCCGAACGTTTGTTTTCTGGAAACCGTCTTTATTGCTACTGCAATCCGGATCGCCCAAATCCGATCCGGATCGCCGTCCGTCAAAATTCCAGAAATGTTAGGTTTTTGATTCTTATCTCCTTCCAAATGTTTCTAACCTATAAATAGACCCTATGACTCTTTTTCTAGGGTTAATCCAAGAATCCAAAATCCACATAATCGATATAGAGCCGTCATATTCAAATATCATCTTATACGGCCCTAGATCCACATATAGAGAAGAAAGGAAATCATTAGAGAATACTCTATGTTTCTTCATCTATATTGATTAGTTTGATTCTAGGTTTTCATACTCACATCTTGAGTTGAATCAAACTAATGAATACTTAGATGGTATTTCCGATCTATCTTTGATCTAAGTATTCGGCGGATCATCACCACCCAAAAAACAATGATTTCCCCAAAATCGGCGCGTGGATTCGCGTGTCCTTGTGGATTCAAGGTTCAACCGCTCTCGTGGATTCGGAGCGAGGCACGTTCGTGGATTCGAAGGGTGCTATTGGGTGCAGACCGTGGATTCGGTCGGACGTCGTGGATTCGACGTTGGACGCCGTGGATTCGGCGTTGGGCGCAGATCGTGGATTCGAGAAGCGTCGCGGAGCGAGCGGAGAACATCCTCTAGGAGCGTATGGAAAAGGTTGAGTCGTAAGTGTGTACGGTAAATCACCTTGTACGTGTTTTAATTCTAGTGGATTTCTGCCGTGTTATCGGTCCCGTGGTTTTTTACTCCGGTGATGGAGTTTTCCACGTAAAAATCTTGCGTGTTATTTTTATTTCCGCATTGGGTTTTTATCGCAACGATTTTTGAGTGTTTGTACGTTTACACCTATTCACCCCCCTCTAGGTGTTTTTTCCCCTATTTAGATCTACATTACATATAACCCAACAGATTCGGACAAATTGACGGATGATGAATCAATGCCCATTAAATCTAAGCAAAAGACTTCCGACACATCAAGAGGAAAAGCACCTATGACTTCACCAACCATCTCGGTGAAAAAGAAACAACTAGCTCGACGCTTTGGACAAGCACGAGATGTTGATATTAACAAACCAATAGTTCCTGATTCTCCGCCTCGCTTGGAAGAAGTGTTCATTAATGCTGACCGTCTTAGGGCATTTGAACATCGAGAATGCATCGGAGAAAGACATGTGAATATTGGTGCCCTCTGAGATCACTCACCAGAGTTCGGGATGTTAATTGAACGAGCTAATCTTATCCAAGTTTGCAGATTCCCGGAATTACTTGGGTATTGTTTGCATCATGTGAGAACCTTTTACTCAAATGCGAGACATCTTCAGGAATATGAACACGGTTTGATGCAATTTTACACAAACATCCAAGGGATGAGACTCAAAATAACTCCGCAGTTGATCGGGGAAGTTCTAGAAATGCCATCGAGTAGATCGGGGGTTAACTATTTAACTGAAAAAGCTTGACGAATGCTCTGTGGCAAACCGTTATAAAAGGAATTTGTTTGGACGGCACTGAATCGACAGATAGTAAAACTGTTAAATCCAAACAACTCCGGCTTGAATACCGGTTTCTCAACTTCATCACCTGTTATAACATTCTCCCGAACATGCAAACAAAGGTGGTGAGATGGGATCGATTGCTGTTTTTATACCTCCTAGGGCATCCATCTGAAGCAGTTGGATTGAACATGAACATCCCATACATTATTTGGAACAGAATGTCTAGATATGTTGAGCACCCTCATCCTACCGAACGGCTTCCGTTTCCATCGATCATTATAAGGATTCTAAAGAAATTTCAAATCGATATCAGCTCAACATCGTACCAGCATTGTTTGGGGATGATAAATGAATCCACAATTGTTAAGTCTGTTCACAAATTGCCTCATGTTACTCCGACTCCTTCCTCTGGAAAGAAACCTTGTGTCGGCACCTCTGCCTCTCCATCACGACAAACACCCGGACCAGATGAAGAAGCATCTGTGAGGACCTGGATCCCCACGATGAGAATACTGGTTGACCAGCAGCTTCTGGAGGCCTTTGTGGCGTGTCGGTGGTATTTGTGCAGCAATCGGACACTAGTAATGGACTCGGTGTGTTAAATGGATCACGGGAGTAGTCTTATGACCCCGTCGGATGTTTAGAAGTGGTTTCGCGCGCTATGGATATTAAAAATTGGGCTCAGCGCGAAGTTTGGACCAAGGAACACCTTTCCGGATGCCTTCGGCAATTTTTAGAGTTGGAATTTGGCAAAACAGACTTCGGATTTGGACTCAGCGCGCGAAAACGATGAAAATGGACTACCTACTTGTATTTTTCGGAGCCCAGATGATCCAGCACGGATTTCAAGGCAGAGTTACTGTTCCGGCATCGGTGGGCGGCGCCGGCGGCGGCGGGCAGCGGCGGAGCGCGGCAGCGCGGACGCAGGTGCGACGGTGGGGAGGCGCGAGCAGCGCGCAGCGCGAAGGCAGGCGCGCGGGCAGGCACGTGGGCGCGCGGGTAGGTGCGCGGTCCACGTGCCGGCGTGCACCGGAGGCTGGCCACGTGGCGTGACACGAGTGGTCAGAGCGGTGGACCGGGTCCACGGAGCATGGGTGCTTGGGTGCTGTTCCTCAGCGCCCTGCGTGTCTCAAGCGGAGCCCAGCCGCTTGCTGCCCTCAGTTATGGGACAGCAAGCCCTCCTCCTCTACACACCCACTCCAACCTCTTCTCAAACTCTTTGTAAAAAAAAAGGGTAACATACCACGATGAGCTCAACGCGCGCGCTCGCCGCATGCGCCACCCGGCTTCGAGTAGGAAACCCACCACGCAACACCCTTCCAATTCCTCTCATTTCCCACTCTTCCCAACTCCAAGCTCTTCTTTTTCTTCATCTTCTCACCCTTTCCTCACATCCTCTGCCTCAACCGAAATCCTCTGTTTTGCTAACTTGAAGAAGGCGATGACGTGGCGGTTTCAATTAAGGTGAGGTGGTGGGTGGGCAACATTTAATGCACCCCAAAAAATATCTCACACCAACATAACCCAAAGCCACCCACACACTCCATTTTTTTTTCTCTTTTAATCCAAACCTCACAGACCCAAACTTCCAAATCAATAAATTAATTATATTAATTAAATAATCCATAAAGCCCCTCAACAACTCACTTTTTGCCTTCGGGGCCTCCGCACCGATCCGAAACCTCCCGAACTCCGCTGTAACTTGAAAATACACATGTTCACGGCTTTTTCTCCTCAAAAAGCTCAACCGATGAGTTGGGGTGCTCAATCCAAAAACCGGTCCCAAAACTGCCAGTTCCAACTCACTTTTCGCCCTCGGATCTTCCGCGTCGGTCCGGAACCTCCCGAACTCCGCTGTAAACTCAAAGTATACCTGTTCCAAGTGTTCCCAAATTTTTCTACACTCCACAGTGAAGTCGAGGGTTCCCGAAGCCAGTCCTCTATCGGCGCACAATGCCCGGAAAACCCCGAATTAAGCTGGGGCTTCCGTGTAGATCCGAACCAACCCGAACTCAACTGTAATCCAATACGGAACTCAACTGTAATCCAATTCTCCGCACCACGCCATCTTGCGAGGTCGGTGCGCTAACCGAAAAACCCGGTACTCTACAGACCGAGTGAGGACCCCTCCTTGTTAGGGCTCTTTTCCTTATTGGATAATCGTGTGGGTGTGCTTCGGGTAGCCTTGGTTGAGTTGACGCAGGATGTGGTTTGGTGCGTGTTGCACTAGTGGTTGTTTCTGTTGCCCCCAGCCTTTTATTGGAGCCCCATTGGTATTTCACGTCTCAGCTGAGGAGTGATGTGTTTTTGGATCCCTCGCCCGCGATTGACTCGCCCGTTTGAGATCTATGAGTGTTTGGAGTACGAGGGACGCCCGTTGCGAATTCTGGCTCGTGAGACGAGGCAATTACGCAATTGGGCTATGCCGTACTGGATGTTGCTGTTGTTGTTGTTGTTGTTGAGGAGTGATCGCGGGGAGTGAATGATGACTTAGGAGCTGGAGATGATGATGTTGAGTACTTACCCTTGGTGTTCGTGACTCCCGGTGGAATTGAGCTAGTTTCGAGGATGAAACTTTCCTTAGTGGGGGAGGATGTGAGGACCTGGATCCCCACGACGAGAATACTGGTTGACCAGCAGCTTCTGGAGGCCTTTGTGGCGTGTCGGTGGTATTTGTGCAGCAATCGGACACTAGTAATGGACTCGGTGTGTTAAATGGATCACGGGAGTAGTCTTATGACCCCGTCGGATGTTTAGAAGTGGTTTCGCGCGCTATGGATATTAAAAATTGGGCTCAGCGCGAAGTTTGGACCAAGGAACACCTTTCCGGATGCCTTCGGTAATTTTTAGAGTTGGAATTTGGCAAAACAGACTTCGGATTTGGATTCAGCGCGCGAAAACGATGAAAATGGACTACCTACTTGTATTTTTTGGAGCCCGGATGATCCGGCACGGATTTCAAGGCAGAGTTACTATTCCGGCAGCGGCGGGCGGCGCCGGCGGCGACGGGCAGCGGCGGAGCGCGGCGGCGCGGACGCAGGTGCGACGGCGGGCAGGCACGTCGGCGCGCGGGCAGGTGCGCGGTCCTCGTGCCGGCGTGCACCGGAGGCTGGCCACGTGGCGTGACACGAGTGGTCAGAGCGGTGGACCGGGTCCACGGAGCATGTGGGGGACAGCCTCGGGGCGCGTGCGTATAGTGGTGCAGGCGGCGTCGCAGGCGCGCACGTGGGTGCGCTGACCGCGGTTTCCCGCGCATTGGGTGCGCCACGTGTCGGCAGCAGGTTGTACCACGTGGCGCGCGGCGGGTGGTCACGTCGGCTGTTCCCTGTTATGGGGTGTTGTGGCGCGATCTAGCGCTTTCGGGCGCGCGATGAACGGCGGATCTGGGCGGCACTGTTTGCGCCCGGAAGTTCCTGGCGCCCGAAAATGCACCAGGAAGTGTGCTTTTTCCCTTTTTCTCCAGCCTATAAATAGGCAGTTGAGGCCTATTGAGCGGGTTTTTTTGGCATTTCTGGAGCTCCCCTCTTTCACAGAGGCTTCTACACTGTGTTTTCTACCCTCCCTTGGATCTTGGGCATTTTTGGAGACTCTGGCTTCGGCATTATCTGCGACGCGCCGCACAGTGACACACTTTGGATTTGTTGGGCTATTACCGTCGCTCTTCAGTCCGCGAGGCACACCGGATCACCCCGATGGAATTTTGAGCCAATATTCACGGCAGCGCGTTCACGAGAGGTAAGGCTTCGTTTTCCGTGTTGTTCACTTCCCCTTGTTTCGAGTTCTTTGCACTGTTCCCGAGGTGTTTCTGTGATCCCTTTTCCTGCTATGAGGTTTTTGATAGCGGAGGCTTGTCGATTTTCTATCTCTACGCTCGGACATCGGATGGAGACGTTCCTATACACTTTTTTCATCTACGCATCGCAAGGAACGTCCTCGAATTTTCCTGGATTTTTCTGAGTTTTTCCCGAAGGTGAAAACCCCCTTTTTCCAGAGCTATGTGCTACAGTTTTTTGTACAGGATCCTTTTGAGAGGGTCACCTTGTCGGATTTTTAACTTGAGGTACGGGGCTCGGAATTTGACGTGCAGGTACTCGTTTCGAAGGTATCGACGCTAGGAACATGACAGTATTTTTGTTGGATTTTTCCGAGTCCATTCTGCAGGTGGAAATTTCACATCTTTGAGGCTGTTTTCGCAGTTTTGTGGATTACCGGCGCCCCACATTGTATAACTTGTAACTTGGCCTACAGGTGTCGGAACGGGGCGTGTAAATACTCGTTTTGGGGCTACTCGTCGTGAGGATCGCAACCGTGAATCTTATGGAATTTTTGGAGTGCTGCCTGGAGGTGAGAATGCCCTTCCTTGAGCTATTTTGGAAAATAGCGAGTGTATGTTTGGGGGTATTGATTAGTGAGTTGTGTTGTTTGTTGTTTGTTGTGGTGTTGCATGTTGGGATGATGTTGTTTGGAGCCGAGATTTGCGCGACATGCATCGGGGATGTGGGTTCAGTGGATTTGGTTAGCAAGTGGCCACGCTCTTCGCCGACCCCAGGTTTGCCTTGGATTGAGCACTTTAGGTGGGTAGGCTTAATTTGGTAACTGTATAAGGTTTTTGTATTACGGTGAATATATGTGCACTTGTGGAAATGTCACCCCTCCATGACTGATAGCATGCATGTTTAATGTACAACCCATATTTAGCGTCGAGAGGGAAAGCTTGAATAATGGCCTAGATCATACAGATTGATATGCTTTAGTAATGATCTTTTAGCATGCCAGGCTGCACATAGTATTTTATGATATGATTACTCGATGGAGTAGTGGGCTATATCTATGTGCGGGTATTATTATGACCATTCTGTTGATGGACCCTGGATATTGGACAGGTTTAGTTCTTTAGGGATCCCGGCATGTTGTTTATTCCTAGAGGATCTATTATATGCTTTTTACCCCCTTTCATTTCCTTGAGGACATTTGCATGCTTGTATGGACATCTAGTTAGGCCATCTTTATTGCTGCACTACTATTGGAACTTGACTTAGGAGAAACCATGTTACCCTCTTCTCCTTCTTTATTAGTCAGGTGGTCTGTATTGCTCGGGTGCGAGCAGGGGTCTGGGGTAGTGTAGCCGGGACATTGGTGTCAGGGACGGGTTGTGCTGGATTGCGATTGGCAGGGTTTTGCGGTGACCGCGGACTTTTGGCGGTTGACCGGATATTTATTTGTGCATCAGATTGGGTATCAGATTTCTCTAGTGGACGGAGTTTCCCACTACTTGGGTACTTTTGCATCTGATGGAGGGCCGAGTCCTTCTTTAGTGGTTGAGCTTTCCCACTTTGATCAGAGTCGTGATCCAGTCCTGCTACATTGAGACACTTGACATAGATACTTGTTACGGAGGGATTCTTTACTCGTGTGGGTCGCTCCCATCGAGTGCCACTCCGGAGGTAGGCTTGACCGAGCCGTGTGCCGGTCTGTTACTTATACTTTGACCGAGCCGTGTGCCGGTCCGTTACTTATATTGAGATCGAGCCGTGTGCCGATCAGTTACTGAGTTCGACAGCAGAGCAGGCAGTACCGGGTGTCATACCGGTTCATTTGATTGGGTTTATTTCGGTCAGATACTTTTATTGTTGCACTCGTGCCTGGGGGCCGAGTGTAGTCTGGTAGCTGAGTTAGATCAGTGCTAGTATTGTTGAGAGCCATTTGGTTGACGGTGGTCCCGTGTCGTTGAGAGTACTTTGACCGCTGTGTGAGAGGTTGAGCATCATGATTCTATCCGTTCTGAGAGAGAGCGTGGATTTTGACTATAGCCTGCATGAGCCACTACTCGATAGCGAGTTAGTCCGTTTGGATGCCCTACGTAATTCCTTCCCGTCAGCGGGAGGTGGTTGTAGGTCGGCGCAGGTTTGACTGGACCAGGCGTGGCAGTCAGCTCGATTGGGTCGATTGTGCACTTCATGTGCTGGTGGTTGCATACCATTCTTTGGTTCTCCCCTTTTGAGCCTTTAGATAGAGGCATGATAGCTGTTGAGAGTCTCCAGCTCCCTTATTTCAGTCCTTACGGCTTTGGTTAGTTTTTGTCTCTTGAGGACTTAGTGGGCAGACCGTCGGGTCTAGCGGTGGTACCCACTGAGAACTCCCTTTTTGGTGTAGTTCTCACACCCTTTGGGGGTTTTCCCCCTCCTTTTTCCTTCCTCTCCTTTGTTTTGCAGAGTCTTAGCGGGTGTTGCTGATTCTGCGGTTGTTGATCGAGGCAAGGGAGTCGCGAGCTAGATCCCTACCCATCGTTGGAGAGTAGCGGTACCCCTTCAGAGGAGATCTTCAGTAGGCTAGTTGTTCTATTTTTCCCCTTTTGAGAGACTGTTGTAGTGAGGATATGTTATGTATCGAGAGTGTAGTGTACCGGTTTTTGGGATGAGCTTTCTGGCTCCACCGACAAGCTTTTTGACAGAAGAAAGGCGTGAGCGCGTGTATTTTCGATTTACAGCGGTGTTCGGGTGGTTCCGGGCGGCGGCGGAGGTGCCGAGGTCGAAAAGTGAGTTGTGGTGGTCACTTTTCCATTATTTTATTCTTTTTTTTATGGGTAATTTTGGTATTGAGGATGTTTTTACCTTTTTCCTCTCTTTTGTTAGTGCTGCTGTGAGGGAGGGGTATGGCAGTGAGGTTGGTGGAGTTTAATTAATGAGAGTGGTAGGTTGAATTAATTAAAACTCTTTAATTAAGTTTTATGCCTTAATTAAAATGCATTTATGCTTATATAAGCAGTCACCACCCTTGCCACCTAACCTCTCTCTTTTCCAAAAAGCAAAGGAAGCAGCAGCAGCTTTTGGGGATTTCGGTCTGAAGCTAGGGGAGGAAGAAGAAGTGAGGAGGAAGAAAAAGAGGAATTTCTTGGATTTTCTACTTCGCTTCGAAGGTGTGGAATCGAGCGGAGCGTGCTAGGCGAACATCGACGAGGTTGGTGTTTTTAATTTCTTTTGTGTGTGGGTTTTGGCTCTTCTTCTCTCCTCTCCATCTCTTTTCTTTCTTTTTTCACTACTTTGGCTGGGTGGACTTGATGTCCGAGGCTTAGAGCCGCGCGTACCGCACGCAAATTGCTGCGGCGCGTGATTTTGGGGGCTGCGCAGCGCGTGCGCGCTTGATCGCCGCGCGCAGCGCGCGCCCTGCTGCCACAATGGGCAGCAGGGCGCCATTTTGCCCGGGGTTGCGGCGCTGGGGCCGCGCGGCCCTGCAGGCCGCGCGCTTGGCGCGCGGCACCGCGGGGGTGCCGCGCGCTGGGCGCGCGGCACTGCAGAGATGCCGCGCAGCACTGCAAGGTGCCGCGCGGGCGGCCCTGCAGGCCGCGCGCCAGGCGCGCGGCGCTGCTAAGGGCCGCGCGGTGGCCTTTGGGCCCCGCGGCCCTGCAGGCCGCGCGCAGGGCGCGCGGCGCTGCAGGGCACCGCGCGGGGCCCTTTTTGGGCCCCACGGCCCTGCAGGCCGCGCGCAGGGCGCGCGGCGCTGCAGGTCACCGCGCGGGTGCCCTTTTGGGCCCCGCGGCCCTGCAGGCCGCGCGCAGGGCGCGCGGCGCTGCAGGGCACCGCGCGGGTGCCCTTTTGGGCCCCGCGGCCCTGCAGGCCGCGCGCAGGGCGCGCGGCGCTGCAGGGCACCGCGCGGGTGCCCTTTTTGGGCCCCGCGGCCCTGCGCTGCTAAGGGCCGCGCGGTGGACCTTTGGGCCCCGCGGCCCTGCAGGCCGCGCGCAGGGCGCGCGGCGCTGCAGGGCACCGCGCGGGTGCCCTTTTGGGGCCGCGGCCCTGCAGGCCGCGCGCCAGGCGCGCGGCGCTGCTGAGGGCCGCGCGGCGTCCCTTTGGGCCCTGCGGCCCTGCAGGCCGCGCGCACGGCGCGCGGCGCTGCAGGGCACCGCACGGGCACCCCTTGGGCCCTGCGGACCTGCAGGCCGCGCGTTTGACGCGCGGCGCTGCAGGGCGCCGTGCGGGCTTCCCTCGGGCCGCGCGGCGCTGTCGGCCGTGCGGCGGGTCGCCTTCGTGCGAGGAGTATTTTTTTCTGGAGCGGTTTGGCCATGAGCCGCACCTTACCGTCGACGGCGGCTCACCGGTGCGCCGCGGCGGTTACGCGACAAGTTTTCCGCGTGACGCCGACATTCTGCGGCACCGGGTGGGGTTTTTCCGCCAGGTCGAATGCGGGTTTCGACCGCGGGTTTTCTGATCCCTTTTTATCTCCTTTTCCGCAGTGGTGACTCAGTGCTGTCTTTCCACGAGGTCGGTGGTACGCGTGGTGCCACGTGGAGCTGTAGGATCACACCGGGACCTCTGTTTGGCGCACGATTTTGCGGATTCTTCGCAGGTGGGTTGGTTTCTCTCGAAAGGATTACAAGATGCCACTTTTGTTTCCAGACGCAAAGGTATGGTGACGTTGTGCTATCAGGCAAGTGCAGGTCAGTCGTGTAAGTCGCGGGTTCTAGTTTCCGACTAGGGCATGTATGATGCTCCTGGGAGTTCGCTCTAGATTACACAGCGGTATTGGAAGCCCTGGCCAAGTTACCAGGAGGGCGTTTTCCCCGGCCGAGTCACCGGGAGGGCAGTTTTTCGCTGGCCGAGCTACCAGGAGGGTACCTTTCCCCGGCCGAGTTACCGGGAGGACTTTTTCCCTGGCTGAGTTACCAGGAGAGTACTTCCCTGGCCGAGATACCAGTGGAAGTTCGCCCCCGGCCGAGTTACCGGGTGGCTGAGGGGAAATGACATGTGCGGGTGGTCATTTTCATATTATGCTAGATGTCATTTAGTACAGCATTGCATTGAGGCATATAGTGATAGATTTACTTACAGCTTTCATTCCAGTATCTATTTATCTATCTATCTATCTGTTTTTGCCTCCAGTGGACTTGGTGGGCTACCGAGGATAGGGCATCGGTACCCACTGAGATCTGACTTTTTAGTTGATCTCACACCCGCCGTGTGTGACAGGTGTTTCTGAGGCGGCCGTTCCAGGGCCGGTACGTGCGGAGTCTTCAGACCGTGGCAAGGGCTTGGCCGACTAGTGCCTCCTGGGTCTGTAGAGTCACAGGTAGAGCTACTCGGGTATTTTTTGGTTTCCCACTTTTGTATCTGATAGTGGTGGTGTACCCCATTTTGGGAGGTAGTGGATGTTGTACCTGGATTATTTACTTAGTGACTCTTGTATGCAGTTTACTTTCTTCAGTGTTGCATCTCTTTTGCTCTGATACTTGTATGGCTAGATCCCTTTTCACAGGTTAGACGCTTCGTCTGTGCGGCAGTTTCCGCACAGACGGCGGGTCTGTTGGCGAGCCCGGGGCGCAGGCTCGACCGCCGGGGCGTGACAGATTAGGTGGTATCAGAGCCTAGGTGTTTAGGTCTTTGGGGACTTAGGGACCCTAGGCTTTTGGTTGGACAGTTGAGTGACTGTCGAGAGAGATGTGTGGTAGCGAGAGTTTTGGTTGTGTTGTGACTCCCCCGGGATTTCGGGCGAGTGACTTTACATGTTAGCTCTCTAAAGTAGTTCTGTTGGCTGCAGACAACACAACACTTTAGAGTTGGAAACATGTTTTAGACTTTCGCTGGCTTTGGGTTGTGAGGTTTTGGTTCTCTGACACCCTGTTTTCCCTGTTACAGTTGCCTGAGATGCCTCCTAGACGTCGTGCGACGACGAGGGCGCACTCCGCGTCGGAGGACAGGCCCGAGCATGAGGAGGCTGCATAGGGTGAGGTTCATGAGCTGCGGGCCCAAGTGGCCCAGATGTCTGAGGCGTTGCGGCGCCAGGAGGAGGCTGCCAAACGCCAGGAGGAAAATTTGGAGCGGATGATGAGGTTACTTGAGCAGAGGACATCTGCGGCACCGCCAGCGGCGACTTCGTCGACCTCATCTCAGATCGCCCCGTTGACAGAGTCGGAGCAGAGGGAGCTCACGGATCGTTTAGCTTATGTCAGCCAGTTCCGTCCTCCGCGTTTCGCCGGGCAGAGTTCTGAGCCACGGGAAGTAGAAAACTAGATTTCAGCAATAGAGAAGTTATTTGAGAACCTGTTTATTAAGGAAAAGCATCAAGTGTATTTGGCTACACACTTCCTGCAGGGTGACGCAGAGACTTGGTGGCGTCGTGTCCGCCCCCCGGGACCACCAGGAGCTCAGGTTGTCACGCCCCGGGGTCGAAACTGCGACCCGGGCCCGCCAAACAGATCCGCCACCTATGCCAACCCGCATAGGCGAAGCGTCCTACCTGCAAGAAAAGTACTATAACTAAACAGATATCAGAGCTAAAAATGAAAATCTGCTGTAACTAAAATCAATCACTGTACAACTGGAAATGAAACAACACCGTCTGCCTCCCAAAATAATAATAATACAATATCCTCAAGTACAAGCTCTAAACCCAACCGGGAGGTAACCCCAATATATACAACAGTGTACAGTCTCTCAATACAAAATATCCTCACTACAATAGTCTCTCAAAAGAGGAAAAAGAAACAACTAAACTACAGATGATCTCCTCTGAAGGGTACCGCTACTCTCCAACGCCGGGTAGGGATCTAGCTCGCGACTCCCTCGCCACGATCAACAACCGCAGAGCCGGACACACCGGCTAAGACTCTGCACAACCAAAGAGAGGAGAGAAAAAGGGGGGAAAAAACCCCCAAAGGGTGTGAGAACTACTCCAAAAAGGGAGTTCTCAGTGGGTACCACCGCCAGACCCGACGGTCTGCCCACCAAGTCCTCAAGAGACAAAAAGTAACCCAAGTCATAAGACTGAAATGAGTAAGTTGGAGACTATCAACAGCTACCCTGCCCCTAACTAAAGGCTAAAAGGGGGAGAACCAAACAGTGGTATGCAACCACTAGCACATGAAGTGCACCATCGACCCAATCGAGCTGACTGCCACACCTGGTCCAGTCAAACCTGCGCCCACCTACAACCACCTCCCGCTGACGGGCAGGAATTACGTAGGGTGTCCAAACGGACTAACTCGCTATCGAGTAGAGGATCATGCAGGCTATGGTCAAAATCCACGCTCTCTCTCAGAACGGATAGAATCATGATGCTCAACCTCTCACACAGCGGTCAAAGTACTCGCAACAACACGGGACCACCGTCAACCAGACGGCTCTCAACAATACAAGCACTGATCTAAACTCAACTACCAGTCTGCACTCGGCCCCCAGGCACGAGTGTAACAATAAAAGTATTTGACCGAAATAAACTCAATCGAATGAACCGGTATAAAACCCGGTACTGCCTGCTCTGTCACCAATCTCTCGAACTCAGTATATCCACTGTCCAAATGACCGGAACCCAACACGGTCTGACCGGCACCCGACACGGTCTGACCGGAACCCAACACGGTCTGACCGGAACCCAACACGGTCTGAAGCCTACTCCGGAGCGGCACTCGAGGGGAGCTACCCACACGAGTAAAGCATCTCAGTCATCAACATCAACAGTATCTCGAAACAGCAGGACTTGATCATCAATCAGATCAAAGTGGGAAAACTCAACCACCAAGGAAAGACCCGACCTCAATCGGATGCAACTAAACGATAAGTGGGAAACTCCATCCACTAGGGAAAACCGACACCCAAATCTGGTGCATAGAGAAACATCCGGTCAACCGCCCAATATCCGCGGTTGCCGCAAAGCCCCGCAACTAAACCAACCTGTCCCAGACACGAAGTCCCGACTACACTACCCAGACCCCCTGCTCGAACCCGAGCAACACTGACCACCTGACTAACAAGAAGGAGAAGGGAAAAGCATGGTTTCTCCTAAGTCAAGTTCCAATAAGTAGTGCAGCAGTAAAAGGTGGCCTAACTACATGACCATACAAGCATGCAATGTCCTCAAGGAAATAAAGGGGGTAAAGCATAATAACAGTTCCTTTAGGAATAAGCAACATGCCGGAATCCCAAAACTAGATCTGTCCACAACTCAGGGTTCATTAAAAGAATGATCATAATAACTCCTCAGAGTACAAATCCGCACATAGCTACGAAATCCTGTCCCAAATCATAATCCAACCACAAGAAAGGCTATGTGCCAACATGGCATGTTATATAATTTCATAGGGTAACATTATCCTAGGTAAGCTTACACTAGTCATCACATAGATGTCCAAGTCATGCAAGTCCTCAGTATACCTCATAAATACTATTCTTGCAATCATTTATACCAATATCAATAACAAGCTTACCTACTTACCAATATAAACTATGTACCCTACACATGCATGCATCAGTCATAGAGGGGTGACATCCCCACAAGTGGACTTATACTTGCCACCACATAAACATTGCCTTAAACAATTACTGATAATAAGCTCACCCACCTGAAGCGCTTAACCCAAGGCAAACCTGAAGTCGGTGAAGTGGGTAGACGCCCGCGGTCCAAAATCTGCCAACAAAACACCCTCGGTACAAGTCGCGCAAGCCTTGGCTCCAAACAGCTGAAAACACCCCTGAGTACAACAATAAGGCTTAACATTACACTTTTATTCCAAAATTAACCAAACATACACCATCTGAAAACCAGTCCCAAAGCCGCGCATATTTCACCTGCTGCAAGTGCCCAGAAAAATCCAAAAAAAATACCACAGTAATCCTCGCGTCGATACCTTCGAAACGAGTACCTGCACGTCCAATTCCGAGCTTCCTACACTGAGAAACAATTCCGACAAGGGAACCACCCCGAATCAAACTACACTCAAAAACTGTAGCAACAATTACTGTTCACAGATAATCTTCACCTTCGAGAAATATTCAGAAAATTCCAAGAAAATTTGGGCATATTCCTCGTGAAGTGTAGATGCAAATCGCCTCTTGAATCGCCCCAATCCGATGCCTGTGCGCGAAGATATCACCAAAACACCGCGCCGCTGTCCCAGAACTCCGCCCAGAAAAAGGGGTTACAAGATGATCCGAAAGACCCATGAAAAACTCGGAATGGGAAAGACCAGTAAACATGGGAAACATAGCCCTACCTGTCGTGAAGCCAACGGCGCAAGAATCACTGAAAAAGGTGCTCGGGGTAAGCCGGGGGAGTCCTCGCACCAAAACGCGACGAAGAAGACCACAAACGAACGAGCGTCGCGCCGCGCCGTAAAAATAGAAACCTCGATAAGCGTGCCACCAAAAATCCCAAAACTTTGCAGAAAGATGCAGCCAAACTAGGGGATCAACTTTGCTGAAGGCACCCCAGCGAGAAAAGGCTCGGAAATGGCGGAAAAAGGGAGAAGAAGAGAGCTCGGATCGCCTTTTATAGGCTGCAGAAACAAATGGGAAAATACCGGTTATGTCCCAATTTCCGGGCGCATGCCACTTTCGGGCGCGTACTGTAGCAGCCCGAAAATCCAAAAGGCCCGCACTGTAGCAGCCCGGAAGTCCCCTGGGCCTCCACGTCGCCCGCCAAACAGGCGACAGCCGCACCCGCCGCACGCGTCGCGCCACGTGGCCACCCGCGGACGACGACACGTGGCACGCTCCCCGGTCAACGCCCGCCTGCCGCGCCCACGTGCCCGCCTGACGCCGCCGCCTGCCACCCTGCCGCGCACAGTAGACCCACCAATAGGAGAACGCCACGTGTCATGCCACTTCCTAGTGAACCCGGTGCACGAAATCATGTGGACCGAACCAATGCAAACCTGCCACGTGTCCAAGCCCGGTGCACCGTAAACCCTGAGCCATCCCGAAACTGCGTAGACCAACCGCCGTGAACCCACCTCTAGGATGATGCCACGTGTCACCCCCGGTCCACCGTGCGCCCCGCACTCCCCCGTAGACCGCGCCCCGCGGACCGGCCCACTCCTGAGCCGCCACGCGTCCAGCCCCCGGTGCACGCCTGCCGCGTGGACCGGGCGGCCCGCGCCTCCGTCCGCCGTGCTGCCGGCGGCCGCTCCGCCGCTGCCGCCGCCGCCGGAAACACTGTTCCGGCGTGAACAGTGTCCGGTGCTCAAAATGACAAGTGGGTAGTCCGTTTTAACCGTTTTCGCGCGCTGAATCCGAATTTGATGTCCATTTCGCCAAATTCCAACTCCAAAATTTGCCGAAGGCATCCGGAAAGGTAATCCTTGGTCCAAACTTCGCGCTGAGTCCAAATTTAATATCCACTTCGCGCGAAACCACTTCTAACGATCCGACGGAGTCCAATGATCACTCACGCGATCCATTAAACACACTGAGCCCAACACTAATGTCCAATTGGGGCACAAATCCCACCAACACGCCACATAGGCCTCTGGGAGCTGTAGATGATCCAGTTATCTCGACGTGGGGATCCAGGTCCTCACATCCTCCCCCACTAAGAAAAGTTTCGTCCTCGAAACTAACTCAAATCCCCCAAGGGTCCCACATACCACGGGTAGGTATCCATCAATAACGCCTCCAGCTCCCGAAACATCGCTCACTCCCCGTGATTACTTCCCAACAACAACAACAACAACAAGTACGGCATGGCCCGACATGCGATTTTCTCATCTCTCGAGCCAGAAATCGCAACGGGCGTCCCTCGTACTCCAACAATCACAGATCTCGGAAGGGGCAAGTCAATCACGGGCGAGGGATCCAAAAGCAAAACACTCCTGAGCTGAGACGTGAAACAATACAGAGGCCCCCCCTCAAGAGCCGGGGGGGAAAACAGAATAATCAACAGCGCAACACGCCCCAAACCACCTCCTGGTGTCTACTCAACCAGGATCACCCGAAGTATACCCACAGATTCATCTTATGAGGAAAATGATCCAATAAGCTGGGGCCTTCACTCGGTCACTTCCGATCCAAAATCACCCGTGTGGCCTACTCAACCACGAGCTACCCTCAAAAGGGATCCTCATGAGACACAATCTCAAGCCACGGTTGGACACTCAACAAGCCAACATAACTCCAACAGACCCACGGGTCGAAAAGATGCCCTGACGGGGACCAAACCGTCAGTGAACGGGAGGGAAAACTGGCTCGAAAGGCGATCAAAATGCGGAGGCTCAAACTCGCGGTCAAAAATCCCAAATCAGCAACAACAATCCGCGAAAATCCCACTCAAGATGCTGAGTAATCAGAACTGATAGCCAAGCAGGCATGGCCTACGCCCAGGTATAACAATCCAAGCTGGAAATAAAGGACGTACTGAAAGGCTCAACTGTGGAATCCAAGCTGCCTGCAAAACAGCGGTTCATCTTGCCCCAACTCTCATAGGGTTGGACTAAAGAAGTGTGGACCGAAGATCCACCCATGGTAACTCTACCGCCGCAATGGGAGGCATCACCAAAACACACAATTCCATCTCCCAACACAGGAAACACTAGCATTGGCGCTAATACCAGTCACATTATCCATTGGCCATGCCCCCCCCGGCACCGCCAAGTCTAGAAGCTTCTCACCTCAAGAATGAAAGTTGGTCTCAGTCAACTTGAATAACATCCACTTGGTCGGGTTCCACCGCCGTCCCTACGGCTCGAACAAAGCGACCCAGGAAGGTATGCTTCTGCAGCTACCACTTGTACTTCAATAACTTGGCATACCGCTTCATCCACACGGGCATGATAGCACATCCACAAAGCGCTCCTCGTACTCCAAGTCACTCTGGGAGCAAATCAAAATATCATCGAGAAAACACCACTCCCAGTCCGTCCAAGTACAACTGGGACCTACTATTCCTCAGATCTTGAAATCCACAGGGCAATCGTCATTCCATTGGCCTCACTAACAACTCATAATGCCCCCACCGCGTCCAAAACGCCTCCTAGGCGAAGTCCTCAGCTGTCTAACACCAAGTGGGTACTCGCATCATACACCAACTGCCGGAGTACAACTCCATCATAAGGTCCTAGATACCCTAAAAGGACCCTCACATTCGTGTATCAACGATGTGGCATCACCACCGTATACCAACGGCGTGGCACTAGGTCAAACAGACCCCTCGATCCATCGGACCCTGCAACAGTGCCAAGGCTCTCTCTCAGCTCTACCGGCGATATCCAATGAGGTGCCGTCCAGGGTGGCGCGGTTCCTCGAACCACGTCAAATGCAATCTCTATCTCCCTAACCGGCGGCATTACCAACGACTAAGGTGAAATCACACCCGGGATCTCATGGGAAGCAGAGATATCCATGAGTCCCGGTGCCGCCGTAAGCACCTCTCACTCTCCCGCTAAAACCAGAGTGCTCTAACAACCTCAACGAGCAAGCCTCCAATTGCCCGCCTTGCCGAAGATCAAAAGTCCTCTCTTGCCGCAGTCGAACATCCTGTGGCATAGTGCCCAACAGTCTCTAGCATAAGGTCAAAACACCTAATTGCTATAATTTCCAATAATTCTGCCGGTAACTCGCGGTCTCGGCCGCACTGGACATGATCCAAAAGCCTCCTCCACGTGCACAACAACAACAGGAACCTGTACCTCTAGTGCACGTGGTAACAAATCTGCCTCTAACCCATGTAAGAGTGGAACATGCTCTAACTCCGACTACCGTGGTGAAATCCCACCTGCGACACTCAATCCACTACCGTGGCACCCTCACACCGGGCGGCACAGATTCATCCGCTCAAAGCAAGTGGTTGCCGCTCAATCTGCCTGAAAATCAGGGCTATCACTAGGAAGCACGACCTCTGTCTCTGATCACATTGAGGCGACGAACAAAATCCTCCGCAAATAACAAATCCACGCCATCGCTGCGCCACTCAAATAAAATACCGACGTCGCCTTCGGGGTCCACCCGACCTCTGACATCTCGGGAATTCGTCATCCAAGAAAAGAAAATTAGTCATGCCCCTGCCGGCCAATCTGTCCTCCATCATCCGGCGCCAAGCGCCAAAATCCAGAACTCACCTCTGGCGGCAGATCTCTGCCCAAAGGAAATGCAATGCCACGCTCCATACAAAATGCCTGCTCCAACGAGGCGTCTAAATCTACAATGGAGGGACTGAATAACAGAAAGGTGTCCTGGCGCAATCCACTCCCAGTCTCATATATCCTATGCGCCTCGTCCCTAGAATCTGGAGCGCGCAGTTCAACAACTGCATACACTCACAAGCACAGGGAGGCTCTCAATTAATCACTCCATCACCACCAGCCGCGACTCTGCCTCCAAAGGCTCCAAACTCAATCTTACGAGTCGGGGTGGTTCATCTGCCAAATATGGCTCAATAAGTCGTTCATGTCCTACAGCTCACCAGCTGTCAACCATCCACCCTGCCGCGGTGTCTCGACACTAAACCTTGGCACAGAGGGGGCTACTCAGTGCTCCGGCAACTGTGTCACCAAGACCAGCTGCTCCCACAGCCGCTGATAAGCCTCTGACAATCCTGTCATCTGGGTCCGGGGTTCTCTGACCTCAATCCAGGTATCCGGCCCAAAACCAACTGCTCAAGCTCAACCGCTATGACAGGATGCACACGGGTCAAAACCCAGCGTCGGGGAGACACCGCTCGCCACGACGAAACAACAAAACAGCACACAACAACACTCGACCCAATCCAGCGAAAGTCTAAAGCATGTCACCCGTTCCACAGCATTATGTTGTCTGCAGCCAACATAATTACTTAGGAGAATAAACATGCCAATCACTCCTCCCGTCCCCTGGGAGAGGTATAAAACTCAATCAGGACTCTCGCAAAATCACGACTCTCACAAAGTCAACCAAGGGTCAAACCATAAGCCTAGGGTTTCTAAGTCCACCATGACCTACAACCTAGGCTCTGATACCACTCTAATCTGTCACGCCCCGGGGTCGAAACTGCGACCCGGGCCCGCCAAACAGATCCGCCACCTATGCCAACCCGCATAGGCGAAGCGTCCTACCTGCAAGAAAAGTACTATAACTAAACAGATATCAGAGCTAAAAATGAAAATCTGCTGTAACTAAAATCAATCACTGTACAACTGGAAATGAAACAACACCGTCTGCCTCCCAAAATAATAATAATACAATATCCTCAAGTACAAGCTCTAAACCCAACCGGGAGGTAACCCCAATATATACAACAGTGTACAGTCTCTCAATACAAAATATCCTCACTACAATAGTCTCTCAAAAGAGGAAAAAGAAACAACTAAACTACAGATGATCTCCTCTGAAGGGTACCGCTACTCTCCAACGCCGGGTAGGGATCTAGCTCGCGACTCCCTCGCCACGATCAACAACCGCAGAGCCGGACACACCTGCTAAGACTCTGCACAACCAAAGAGAGGAGAGAAAAAGGGGGGGAAAAAACCCCCAAAGGGTGTGAGAACTACTCCAAAAAGGGAGTTCTCAGTGGGTACCACCGCCAGACCCGACGGTCTGCCCACCAAGTCCTCAAGAGACAAAAAGTAACCCAAGTCATAAGACTGAAATGAGTAAGTTGGAGACTATCAACAGCTACCCTGCCCCTAACTAAAGGCTAAAAGGGGGAGAACCAAACAGTGGTATGCAACCACTAGCACATGAAGTGCACCATCGACCCAATCGAGCTGACTGCCACACCTGGTCCAGTCAAACCTGCGCCCACCTACAACCACCTCCCGCTGACGGGCAGGAATTACGTAGGGTGTCCAAACGGACTAACTCGCTATCGAGTAGAGGATCATGCAGGCTATGGTCAAAATCCACGCTCTCTCTCAGAACGGATAGAATCATGATGCTCAACCTCTCACACAGCGGTCAAAGTACTCGCAACAACACGGGACCACCGTCAACCAGACGGCTCTCAACAATACAAGCACTGATCTAAACTCAACTACCAGTCTGCACTCGGCCCCCAGGCACGAGTGTAACAATAAAAGTATTTGACCGAAATAAACTCAATCGAATGAACCGGTATAAAACCCGGTACTGCCTGCTCTGTCACCAATCTCTCGAACTCAGTATATCCACTGTCCAAATGACCGGAACCCAACACGGTCTGACCGGCACCCGACACGGTCTGACCGGAACCCAACACGGTCTGAAGCCTACTCCGGAGCGGCACTCGAGGGGAGCTACCCACACGAGTAAAGCATCTCAGTCATCAACATCAACAGTATCTCGAAACAGCAGGACTTGATCATCAATCAGATCAAAGTGGGAAAACTCAACCACCAAGGAAAGACCCGACCTCAATCGGATGCAACTAAACGATAAGTGGGAAACTCCATCCACTAGGGAAAACCGACACCCAAATCTGGTGCATAGAGAAACATCCGGTCAACCGCCCAATATCCGCGGTTGCCGCAAAGCCCCGCAACTAAACCAACCTGTCCCAGACACGAAGTCCCGACTACACTACCCAGACCCCCTGCTCGAACCCGAGCAACACTGACCACCTGACTAACAAGAAGGAGAAGGGAAAAGCATGGTTTCTCCTAAGTCAAGTTCCAATAAGTAGTGCAGCAGTAAAAGGTGGCCTAACTACATGACCATACAAGCATGCAATGTCCTCAAGGAAATAAAGGGGGTAAAGCATAATAACAGTTCCTTTAGGAATAAGCAACATGCCGGAATCCCAAAACTAGATCTGTCCACAACTCAGGGTTCATTAAAAGAATGATCATAATAACTCCTCAGAGTACAAATCCGCACATAGCTACGAAATCCTGTCCCAAATCATAATCCAACCACAAGAAAGGCTATGTGTGTAAGAACTCGAAATATCTTATGTTAACGAGTAGTCTAAAGGGGATTTTTGACCTGGTTTTGATCGCAAAAGACCCCTGTTGGCCTATATGGTCAATCGCCAGTGTGCAAGTTGCACGAGGCAAAAAGACTAATTCCCAATCCGGACGTGACCTTGGAAATCCGAGTTGACCGTTGCGATCGTCTCATCGAACTGAACGAGATTCATATTCAGTATTTTTCGATCTGACGGTCGGATCGTCCAGAAATCGATGAAGAAGCGAGCGAATCATCGGGACCCATGTAACAGCGGCCTGCGCACAGTGCTTTTAAGTTAACACTGTAGATGAATAGTAACCCCCAACCTTCGACACCCCGACGAATGCAACGCTGACTGTTTCACTGTCCGGATTCCGAACCTGGTGATCCAGGTAGTCGTTTTGAATGGTTTCGTCATTTTGGACGCAATGACACTGACGGAATTTTCGTTTGACGACCCTAGAGTCTCGAAAAGCGTGATAACTGTATTTGGGCACAGTACTGATGGACCGAGTTTTCATCTGGGCAGTTTCTCAAAAATCGGAAATCGCTACCTGATAGGTTTCGTCGAGCTGGACGTCGTGGCGAAGCCCATTTTTCGTTTCGACGAACAGAACATCTCGAAAAGCGTGAAATACGGAGAAATTGCAGCTTTTTGCACATGAAACCCTATAGAACCTGCCTCGGAAAGCGCGCCCCTGCATAGAGAGGGACCTAATAGTGATTGTAAGCTGCTGAGAGGACCAGGCGGGGAAAGAACAGAGTTGGAGGGACTAAATTGCAACTAGTGCTTATATGTATATAGATATATATATACGTATAGCTTGAGCTAGGGCTTCGAAAACCCTAAGCCCCGTAGCCCCTCTCCCAGCCGCAACTCCAACAATCTGCCCCCTCCTGCCGCACTTCCCGGACCACCCCGCACCGGCCGCCGCCTCGCTTTTGCCGGAAAAGAGAGATCAAGAATCACCTCGATCTCTCGGGTTGCGGGAGGAAGGTGCTGCGAAGGACCCTGGTCGACCCAGCCTCTGCCTGTGGAGTCCCTCGCGAAGCCGCGTCCGAGCCCGAGTGAAGCCAGCCCCGGCCGCCGCCGTGCGCCGCCGCGGCGAGCTTCCTCATCCTTGATCTTTCCGGCGAAGGTAAGCTCTCGGGATCTTCTCGTTATTTTGGTACAAGGACCCTACAGATGGGTTTCTGACATCACGGACGCCCCCTCGGTATAGGCCCAGCTGCGGCACTTGCCGTCCGTATCACACGGCGGGAGCAACCCCGCCGTATTATCGTTCTCGTGA
>CM055067.1:34057744-34172145 GCA_029204045.2 Tillandsia leiboldiana | reverse complement strand
ACAAGGCGCCTCAATGCTAATTAGATTGGCATTGCCTTGCATGACGGATTTTCATGGTTTATTCATGCGGCCATGTGGTTGTTTTGTGCAAAATCGTAATTTAAATTAATTCGAAACCCAATTAATTAGAACAAATTAGAGAATTTATTTTACATTATATGCCTGTGATGTGTTGAGGTTGATATCATGGATAGCAACCTTGTGATGATGTGAATGGGTTGTAATTTATAAGGACCCAGTGTTAGATTTATTTTGAGTGCCTGCGGGCACCAATTAAATTATGTAATTTGGAGACCTGCGTGTCTCATTATTATATGGTTTGTATTGTAATTGTTGCAAAAATAAAGGTAAAAGGGGTAGTTCAGGTTCCATGACGATTTGTTCCATTCAAGAGTTGATGCGGTGCAGATCAAGTTTGGACCAAAATTGATCGAGGGAGCCGACAAGAGTTGATCTACTCCAATCGATCAAGATGCAGAGCAAGTTTTTGTGTGTAATACCCTCTGACCCGATTCCGCCTGGTGGCTCAGGCTCGAATCAAATTAAATCCATGATCATCCACGTAGTTTTTTTATATATATGCGATATATGTGTGCGTGCATATGACGATGGTTTGCACGAGATGTAAATTTATAATGAATTAAAACTGATGAGATAACAAATCTCCCTAAATAAATATTAAGTTAGTGGTGTTATGAACCCATTAGTGGCCTTCCATCGTTGTAGGGGGTCTGGGCGTCTCTTTAGTGTTGATTGATGCACCCGGACACGGGGGTCAGTTGCATTAGGGAGCCGCAACCATTCTATTGGCATGAGATGCTATGTGGTAAGAAAGGGGTTGAATCCAAGAATCTGTCAGGATGAGGATTCAATGACTTTTTTATTTCATGACGAACGGTGGGTCTAACTTAACCAAAAGATAAGGCCGAGAATCTGTTAGGATGAGGCCTATATTTTTGGAGGCCAAAGATAAAATTGCGATTGCTTGAGAAGCATTGAACAAGAGTTGTTCACTCATTTCTTTACTCATTGCCAAGAATCTGTCAGGATGAGGTAGTGTGCAAATAGATGGGACCCCGCAATTCCCACTAGAAACTTTAGTAAAGTTTCCGTTTTCTCCACTCGGGGAGTGTGGAGATTCGCTAAAATTAGTGGGAGGCACCATTTAGATTTATTACCCTAAAAAAATGGATTATGATTAAGTACACAACTAATTAGAATCTTAACCATCTGCAAAAATGTCCCCTAAACCCACTTGTCAGAATACTTGATACTAATCGCTTAACTGGACCGAATTTCACCGATTGGCTGAGGATTTGAGAATTGTTCTCAATTCTGAGAAATTAGCCTATGTGTTGGACACGGAGGCTCCAGCAGTGCCCGCAAATCCAACAGCTCAACAAAAAGATGCTAGAAATAAATAGACTGATGATGATATGAAGGTAAAATGCTACATGCTTGCGTCTATGAGTAATGAGTTGCAACGCCAGCATGAGCACATGGAGAGTGCTGCTGACATCTTGCTTCATCTTAAAGAGTTGTATGATGAGCAAAGTCGAACAGCTCGTTACAAGGTGTCAAGGCGACTGTTCAGGACTAAGATGTCTGATGGTCACTCAGTCAATAATCATTGCTTGGCGATGATTAAGGACATTGAGGAGCTTGAGAAGCTCGGAATGACTATGGACGCAGAACTTCAAATTGATTTGATCTTACAATCATTACCTGATTATTTTCTCAGTTTATTTTAAATTTTCAAATGAATAAAATTACTTGCACTCTCGCCGAGCTGTTGAATATGTTGGTCACGCTGAAGGAATGCTAAAAGTCCATAAGGGCTCAGTTTTGGCTGTTGAACGGGTTCCTCCAAAAGAAAGTCTAAATGGAGAAAGAAGAAGCCTGCAAAGAAGCCAAAGACTGACACTGTCAAGGTAAATCCCAAAAAAGAAGGCCGCCAAAGGAACTTGCTTCCACTGTCAAAAGGATGGCCACTGGAAGAGGAATTCCCCGGACTATTTGGCTAGCCTGAAGGACAAGGTGAAGAATAAAACTTTGGAAGGTATGTCCGAGATTCATATCATTGAAACTACTTGCTTATCGTTTGTTCTACTTTTACATGGGTCATTGACTCGGGATGCACCTCGCATTTGTGTATTTCAATGCAGGCGCTAAGAAAGTAGACGACTTAGGGATGGAGAGATTACCCTATGCGTTGGAAACGGAGCAAGAGTTGCTGCTGTTGCTGTAGGGACTTATCCTTTATGTCTACCGACAGAGTAGTTTTAGAACTTAGAGATTGTCTTTATGTTCCTAGTGCGCTAGAAACCTTATTTCTGTTTCACGTTTGGTATTGGACGGTTATAAGTTTATTTTTGAATCAAACATTTGTTCAATTTATTTGAGAAATAATTTGATAGGTTGTGGTTCTTTAATAGACAATCTCTATTACTTACATATGGATGTTAGTATGAATACAGTTGACAATGGCATGAATGAGAATACTATTGGTTTTAAAAGACCTAGAGAGGAGGTAAACAAAAATACTTGTGGCATCTGAGGCTTGGTCACATTGGAGAAGATAGGGTTAACAAGCTGGCTAAGGATGGTATCTTAGGATCCTTACTCCCTGAACCATACCCAGCTTGTGAATCATGCCTTCAAGAAAAATGACTAAGTCTCCCTTTGTTGGACAAGGACAGAGAGCTACCGAAGTACTCGCCCTGATACATACTGATGTATGTGGCCCATTCGATGTGTCTGCTTGGGGCGGCTATCTCTACTTTATTACCTTTACTGATGATTATTCACGGTATGGGTACGTGTATTTAATTAAACACAAGTCTGAAGTTTTTGAAAAGTTTAAAGAGTTCAGACAAGAAGTAGAAAAGGAAATAGAAAAATCGATTAAGGCTCTTCGATCCGATCGAGGAGGGGAATACCTTAGCACGGATTTCTAACCTACCTCAAGATTAATGGTATTGTTTCTCAATGGACTCCTCCTGGAACACCAGAATTGAATGGGGTGTCTGAACGGAGGAATCAAACTTTATTAGATATGGTTCGATCTATGATGAGTTTTTACAGATTTACCTACGTCACTTTGGGGTTATGCACTTCTTACGGCTATTTATATTTTGAACAGAGTACCTTCCAAATCTGTTCCCACCACACCATATGAGATGTGGCATGGTAGGAAGCCAAGTTTTACTCACATTAAGACTTGGGGGTGTCCGGCTATATTAAGAAATTAAAGATGGACAAATTGGAAAGCAGATCAGTCAAGGGAAGATTCATTGTTTATCCCAAGGAATCACTTGGATACTATTTTTATCTCCCAGAAAGTCATAATGTGATTGTGAGCCGTCATGCCTTCTTTCTTGAAAATGAATTTATTTTAGCTGGAGGCAGTGGGAAAAAATAGAACTAGAGGAGAAAGTCTCTTTAGGATCGAGCATTCCAAGAGCCCTTCCTGATAACTCTGTGATACCAGAGATTACATTGCCACCTCGCAAGTCTAGTAGAATCTCTCATCCTCCTGATAGATACATGGGATTATTTATAGAGGACATGGAGGAAATGTTCCTAGTGGGAGACAAGGATCATAGAGATGATCCTAAGACTTATAGCGAGGCGATGTCACACATCGACTCCGAAAATGGTTGGAAGCTATGAAGTCTGAAATAGACTCAATGTATTCCAATCAAGTTTGGACTTTGGTTGATCCACCGGAGGGTATTGTACCCGTTGGATGCAAATGGATCTTTAAGAGAAAGATTGGTTCTTATGGAAAGGTAGAGACCTATAAAGCTAGGCTGGTAGCAAAAGGTTATAGTCAACGCGAAGGCATTGACTATCAGGATACCTTTTCACCTGTAGCCATGCTTAAATCTATCAGAACTCTGCTTGCTTTGCTGCTGCACATTATGACTACGAGATCTGGCAAACGGATGTAAAAACTGCTTTCCTGAATGGATATCTTGAAGAAGAAATCTATATGGAGCAGCCTTTGGGTTTCACTACCAAAGATAGAAGTCATAAAGTGTGCAAGCTTCAACGTTCCTTTATGGGTTGAAGCAAGCTTCTCGGAGTTGGAACACTCGTTTCAATGATGCAGTCGAGATCGTTCGATTTCATCAGAATGAGGAAGAGCCGTGTGTGTATAAAAAGGTTAGTGGGAGTGCTGTTACCTTCCTCGTATTGTACGTGGATGACATACTCCTAATAGGGAATGACATTCCTATGTTAACATCGGTGAAGTTATGGTTATCCAAAGAGTTTTCTATGAAAGACCTTGGAGAAGCATCTTATATCCTAGGGATAAAGGTCTATAGGGATAGACCTAAGAAGTTGCTTGGTTTATCGCAAGCTATGTACATAGATGAAGTGTTGAAAAGGTTCAGCATGGAGAATTCCAAAAGGGGTATGGTATCTCTAAGACATGGAATTCATCTCTCTAAGACTATATCTCCTAAGACACCTGAAGAGAGAAGTCGCATGAGCAGGATCCCTTATGCTTCCACAATAGGGAGTTTAATGTATGCGATGCTATGTACTCGACCTGATATAGCACAAGCCGTGAGCGTCACTAGTCGATATCAGTCGAACCCAGGCGAAGAGCATTGGGTAGCGTAAAGAATATCCTTAAGTACTTGAGAAGAACAAAGGATATGTTCTTGGTTCTTGGAGGTGGAGAACTCAAAGTTAATGGCTATACAGATTCAGACTTTACGTTGAGATGTCGGGACGAGTTGGTGAGATCACGAGATAGAGCCTGACCCTGGACAGCCGATAGCCAAGCATTTAGTTATTTGTTGTAACAAGGAAAATGTAATAAGTTGTTGTAATTGTGTAATTTAATATCTGTGTTATATTAGTGGTACGTAGTTAGTACTCTGATTGATTGCCAGCTAGCCGTGCATATATAGAAAAGGCTCAATCCCCAGTGGGATTGGGACTCTCCTATATATGTGGCGGTCTGTTGCGCCCTGGCTGGTTTTAAACTCTGATTTAAAACCAGCCAGGGCGCAACAGACCGCCACATATATAGGAGTCCAATCCCACTAGGGATTGAGCCTTTTCTATATATGCACGGCTAGCTGGCAATCAATCAGAGTACTAACTATGTACCACTAATATAACACAGATATTAAATTACAACAAAAATGCAAAATGGCTATGTAGATTTTGAAATTAATCTGGGTTTTAAGTTTAATTGGAATAAGTTAGAGTCAGAGTTGATCCTTGATCCATATGATTGATTCAGGTTTATTCGGTGCCTATGGTTCTAAGCATACAGTGTACGGTTTAGTCGCCTGCGATTTGTCAGGTGGTTATCTTCGGTCCGGGTTTTATCAGTTCGGCTCTCTGGGGTGCGATACTGGTTGGACCCCTGTTTTGGTAGCTTAACTTAATCTCTTTGAGCCTGCTTTTCTTTGATTATATTATATCTGCTATCTGCCTGATCTATGCCTGTTATCTGTTCTATTCTGCCTTACATGATTGTTCATAGTACCTCTAGCATTTATACTTTTACTTGGACCCTTCCATGGTTGATTGGTGAGCCTGTTTGTCCTGCTGATCAAATGATACACTGCTGAGCACATAGATTTACTTAACTGATATAAAACCCAAGCTTCGTAGGGTCGCCGGAGTCTGTTCTTATTTGATAGGACGAGGGCAACGCTCTTCGAGGTTTGGACTTTTCAAAACAGTTTTCTAAAAAAATATGTGTTTAAGTTTTGTATCATTTGGTTGGTTTGTGTGGTTGAGTTGAGTTATCTGTGAGCTTCTGTTGAGAGAGATTTGCCTTGATCTTGCATATGAGTTGATTTATTGTTTAGTTGCTGAGTGTTCCTACATGAGTGTTGAGATTCAGTAGATCTTGTCATTTGCATCCCAGTGGGGATTTTCCCGGCTTGTTGCCGATTACCCGGTCAGTGGACCGAGAGCTTGAGCATTGTATTATGATCGCCCGCACCGTTGTTCTTCACGTACACTAGCGGGCTGATCCCCCGCAGTGTGTACTTTACCGGTAAAAGTGGTTAGCAGTTGCAACCCGTGACCCTCAGTGGAGGGAATGTCAACCAGGTGGTGCCAAGTGGGCAGCCTTGCCTGAGGTCTTGTGAAGGCCAATATGGTAGCTTGTGATTGGGTCTTGGTGTTTTCATTTATATGATGCATGTGTTGTTAAGTTACTTTAACATACTTCCTTGATTCTTTGATCTGGCTTGTAGTTATCTACCTGTATATGATTCTTTGTGATGCCTTTGATTATAGTTTCATTGTTATCTTGCTGATTGTCCTAACTCCTTGATGCATTGATTATCCTGATACATGTTTGTCCTGTTTTAAATTCTGCTAAAATTATCTCCTATGCTTGTACCCAGATTATAAGTTTTGCTTTCTTTACAGCACCAGTTATATATCTGCTTTACTGTGACGCCCCACTTCCCAGGGGGTCACCCATCCTAGAACTACTCTAGCTCTAGCACGCTTAACTCTCATGTTCCTCTTGGATCTTGCTACCATCCAAATGCTATAGCCGGGTTAGAGATTTTAGTCCTATTATATCATTTATATAGAGGACTAATCCAAATTCCGGGGGTGTCACATTCTTCCCCCCTTTAAGCCCTGACGTCCACGTCAGGCTCAAGCACATTCACAAGCACCAGGCGATGTGAGACTCGTCTCGCTAGCCTTAGCCGACCTTGTGAGGAGCTGCACTCCACTCACAACGGTCATTAGCCGGGGAGCCTCGCTCTACCCGCTATATAACCCTGGCTCAGCCGAGACTCATCTCACATTTCGCGCTGGTGAAATGGCTCTGATACCAACTGTGACGCCCCACTTCCAGGGGGTCACCCATCCTAGAACTACTCTAGCTCTAGCACGCTTAACTCTCATGTTCCTCTTGGATCTTGCTACCATCCAAAATGCTATAGCCGGGTTAGAGATTTTAGTCCTATTATATCATTTATATAGAGGACTAATCCAAATTCCGGGGGTGTCACATTTACCCTAACCCATGGTCTATTACTATCCTCTAGCATTGTATACCAGTAGGTACGATCTGCTATTTCTCGGCTCGTCGTGCCACTGGATACACTCCGGTGTGTCCTCACCCTCGGGTGACTGTTTTCAGGTCGAGCGGGGTGTTGAGATGTCGGGACGAGTTGGTGAGATCACGAGATAGAGCCTGACCACTGGACAGCCGATAGCCAAGCATTTAGTTATTGTTGTAACAAGGAAAATGTAATAAGTTGTTGTATTGTGTAATTTAATATCTGTGTTATATTAGTGGTACGTAGTTAGTACTCTGATTGATTGCCAGCTAGTCGTGCATATATAGAAAAGGCTCAATCCCTAGTGGGATTGGGACTCTCCTATATATGTGGAGGTCTGTTGCGCCCTGGCTGGTTTTAAACTCTGATTTAAAAAAAAAAAAATAAAAAAAAAAAAAAAAATTTAGACGCTGGTTTTTAAACTCGGGGCGTGACACTTTATGTCTGATATAGACGATAGAAAGTCTTCGTCTGGGTATCTATTTATTTGCATGGTGGGTCAATAGTTTGGAAGAGTTCTAAACAAGAGACGATTGCTGATTCTACTATGGAGGCGGAGTAGATCGCTGCATCTGAAGCTGCCAAGGAAGCTGTTTGGATCAAGAAATTTATCACTGAGCTTGGCGTGGTTCCCTCTAGTAGGGATCCCCTGCCACTATGTTGTGATAATAATGGGCGCCATAGCATTAGCTAAGGAGCCGAGATCTCATCAGAAATCCAAAACATATCGAGCGGCGGTCTCACAAGATCATAGAGTACGTCAAAGATAAACATATTGAAGTGCAGAAGGTTTGCCACCAGCAGATAACGTGGCGGACCCGCTAACTAATGCTTTGACTCAGCAGAAACTAGAGACTCATCTTGGAGAAGATGTGCATTAGATACATGACTGATTGGCTTTAGTGCAAGTGGGAGATTGTTAGTTGTATGCCCCAAAAGCCTATCAGGCTGACGCATTTTTTATATGGGACATATTTGTACTTGATCTTTATTATTATTTGGGCATCTTATGCCATTCATGTTTAATGTGTCCATGAATCGTCCTTTGAATTAATGAGATGATAATGTATATTCTTAACAGTTAAGATTTTGAGATACATATATTGGTGATTAAGTCATAAATGCTCTCAATCGGAGGATCATCATGGGGACGATGATTGATCCAGTAAGATTGATGTATGTGCCGCTCTCTTTTAGGATGACGAGTCTCAAGTCATCAGTGTGTGGACACTGGAGCGAATGTGCAGGTGGTTGTTAGAGAAACAAGGGCACTGAGCGTGACCAATTACGAATAGTTACATGGATGTCTACTCATTCGTCAGTAACTGATTCGATGTTGCAGTGGTACAACTGATCCTTAGACCTGCGGACACCACGGCCATTCAATATGAGGCTACTGTAGTTTGATTATGCAATAAACTCTGATCCGAGTCACGGGTCTTAGTAGTATATGTTGGCTCCAGTCGGTTCATATTAGGAATGGGTATTTGTTTACAGGGGATCTATCGCTCTCGGTAGAGAGATAATTAGTCCTATGCTATTTGTAAGGCAAAGCTCAGAAATCCTCGGCCGGGGTAATATAGTTCATGGAAATTTGTTTCCAAGAGTAACCATATGAGCTTCTGCCCTATCAATTGTCTAATAACGAGTGATGGGTTTGATGAGTATTCCATGACCTCCACTCAGTTGGGACTATGCGATAGAAGGATTGTATTGTACGGTAACTGCACCTTGAGGTTCAGTCCAATATTCACTTCTGACTGGATTGCCACTATATGCTGCTAGGCGTCACTGGTGGATTGTGGGAACCAATAAGAATAATTATAGGTGAATAATTATTATACGATGGAAGAATCAAAAGTGTTTGATCCATCAAAAAGAGTTTCGATGATGATGTCGATGGGGATCGCATCATATCTCACTACCAGACAGAATTGAACCTATTAGGTCACACACATAAGGAATCGCGCAGGATCGATATTAAGGAGATGATAAAGAAGTTTATATAATGGATTAATTATAATCACAATACTAAAGTTTACTAATTTATTAGTAAAAGGACTAATTTGCAATTATTGTAAATTAGAGGTATTTAGGTGCAAAAGTTGCATGGTGTATTTACTAATCGTTAGTAAATATTTTGAGGACTTATGTGTAAATGTTACACACGAATCAAATTAGGATTCGGATTCGATTCATATTGAAACTAACTTAAGGATAATGGATAATCCAATCGGATTAGGATTCGATTAGGATTAGAATTAGGGTTAGGGTTTTCTCAATATAAATATATGTCATATGTGACATATTTTGCAACGAGAGAAAAAAAAGAGAAAAAGAAAACCCTAGCCGCCTATCCTCTTCCTCAAGTCCTCCACAATTAATTCATCGTTCTCGATCTTCGGTAGATTGCTAGCACAATTAGAAGATTGATTCATCCTCCTTACATCGACGCGAGAGTTAATTCGTGATTGGATCGCGAATCAAGGCGATCGATTATTTCGATCAAGGGCGTGATTCCGTGTGGACACAAGTAGAGGCCGGGTGCGTGCGCGGCTATCAAGGACGAACAATTTTTTCCAACGATCGTCGGCTTCGCGGTGATCTCGACCCGCGCAAGGTAAAAATTAAATCCTAATTGATAAGATCAATTAGATTACCTTTTTCGATCTAAAACAATACATGAGGTGATCTTTGTTTTAAGAAAATTTTTAATTGCGTTTGTTTCTTCCGCTGCGCATATCTGATTACTTTCTTACAGGCACGAGTGCAACAATAAAGTATATGACCGAACAAACCCAATCGAATGAACCGGTATAAAAACCGGTACTGCCTGCTCTATCATCAATCTCACGAACTCAGTATCTCCACAGTCCAAATGACCGGAACCCAACACGGTCTGACCGGAACCCAACACACGGTCTAAAGCCTACTCCAGAGTGGCACTCGAGGGGAGCGACCCACATGAGTAAGGTATCTCTGTCATCAGTATCACAAGTATCTCTATATAGCAGGACTAGATCATGACTATGATCAAAGTGGGAAAGCCCAACCACTAAAGAAGACCCCGGTCCTCAATCAGATGCAAAAGTACTAAAATAGTGGGAAACTCTGTCCATTAGAGAAATCTGATACCCAATCTGATACATAAATAAATATCCGGTCAACCGCCCAATATCCGCGGTTGCCGCAATACCCTGCCGTCTATAATCAGGTCCTATAACTAACCTCCGGTCAACCGCCCAAAGTCCGCGGTCACCGCAACACCCTGCCAGCCTCAATCCAGCACAACCCGTCCCTGACACCAATGTCCCGGCTACACTACCCCAGACCCCTGCCCGCACCCGAGCAACACAGACCGCCTGACTAACAAAGAAGGAGAAAAGGATAACATGGTTTCTCCTAAGTCAAGTTCCAATAAGTAGTGTAGCAGTAAAAGGTGGCCTAACTATATGTCCATTCAAGCATGCTTTTGTCCTCGGAAACGATAAAAGAGAGTAAAACATATAGTAGCAAAGCATACTACAGTATTCCTACTATGATATACCAATCTCGCATAAATAGGCCAATGAATAACCATGTATGATCTCTATATCATCTAGTGTGGGATAATTATAACCTGTCTACCACATGCTAAGTCTCTAGTTCAACAAACATGTCACGCCCCGGGTCGAAACTGCAACCCGGGCTCGCTAACAGATCCGCCATCTGTACGGAAACTGCCGTACAGACGAAGCGTCTAGCCTGCAAAAAGACAAAACTACAGCTACACAGATATCAGAGCGGATAAAAAGCTGTACTATAAATTTTTTTCTCAACTACAAAGCTGCTACAACACATAGCCTATCTCCCAAAATCAGATGATACAAAAAGTAGTGCACCTATACAACATCTACAAATCCAAGGGGAGATAGCTAAACAGGAGACATAACCAACTCCCACAATCCGGGATGGTACATCTACCTCTCTCTAAAGTAACAATGCTGGTAGGGAACTATCACGCGACTCCCTGTCCTCGGTCCGTCCAGTCAAGCACAGCAGGAACGGAAGAAAGCCTCAGCAACCTGTCACCGACAGAGGGTGTGAGAACTACATCCTACAGTAGTTCTCAGTGGGTACCATCTCCAAGAACCACGGTCTGCCCACTAAGTCTACCAGAGGCATAAGATAGAGAAAAGACTGATGATAAATATAATAAGCTGGAAAAGAATCTACAGCTATCATGCCTCTATCTACTATGCTCAATAAGAAGAGACTATGGATGATGGAATGCAGTCACTCACTGCTGACAATATGCCACAAGTACAAAGCCCAAGACGCTCTACTATGACACATGCTACACCATCACTCTCTCAGTACATCTCAAATCTCGGCGACTGCCCACCCGGGTCCAGTCGAGTCAAGCCTGCGCCCCCTGGTGTATCAACCAGGGTGTCCCAACGGACAAACTCAATATCTCACACAGTGACCCCATGGTAGCACGGCCAGGGGTATCAAGCGACCACTAGTATATGAACTAGGCGCATCATCGAAGCCTCGTCAGGCTCGGTATCATCATCGCAGCCTCATCAGGCTCGGAATCATCAACGCACCCGGGGCGTGGTTCGAGGGGTGCGACCCCACCGAACTCAAGTATCTCATCAGTATCACTGTCTCACAAGTGGCTCCTGCAGGCTGTGGTCCTCGATCAAACAGATCGGTATCTCGATGCTCAAAGCACAAACTCAGTCGGAGAACCCTCCACGACTCAATCTCACAACACAGACCCACTCAACGAAGGTACTACACAGCTGGGACCACCGTCTCACCCACGGCTCCCACAACACAACTCCACTGAACTCAACACTCAACTCACGGCCGGAGCTACTCCACGGCCAGATCTACGAAGGGTCCGAAACCCAGGGAGACTAACATCTACGTCCCCAAGAGAGAAAGCAGCCCTTAGAACCCAGATCACTCGAATCCACTCGGGTGGATAAGTTTATAAGAAACCATGTCATTTATTTCAGAAAAATCGTTCGATCTGAGAGAAAGCCATCTTTATAATGATTTTAGTCTTTTTAGGAAAACCCTTTGAAATCAAGTTTTATGCCCAAGCCTCGAAGAGCTGACGCCTTCGTCCCAACGGACGAGAACAGACTCCGACAACCTTGCGAGGCTTGGAAGAAACATTGGCTGACTAAATCATGTATTTATCCAAAAAGGTTCTGGGTTCAAGGTCCTGCTAACACACGTGCACCACGACCCCAACCTGGTGGTGACGAGAAGAACAGTGGAAAGGAAAAACCCCCGGGACCACCGTTTATCTGAAACGGCTCCCCAAAATGCTAACACTGGCCTAACCCAGCCACCAGACCCCACTCGGCCCCCCGGGCCGGAGTGCAACACCCGTCCCACAACACTCTGACCACTCGGCCCACTACCCGGGCGAGGAAACTCTAAGTCCCGAAGGATATGAAAAGTGCGGGATGTCTAAAGCATAAGGAACCTAGCCCAAATTAAGGTTCACAATTGGTCTGGTCAAAATCATGCACATATGACGGGGGTGCTAGTTAAGTTCCAAGAAAAATACTTAAACTAGCATGCAATCCTAAAACATTAGAATTAGAAGGAAGTCCGTAGACTTGGAGAGAAAACCAACCCACCTCAGAAAGCCACCAATTGCTCGTCGACACTTGCAATTGGCACAGCGGCTTACCTGGCCTCCAAGGGGTCCGCACGCAACCCGAAGCCCAATGCCAGAAACCGCACGCAAAACGGAGCACGCGGCGACCAACCACACGACCGCGCGCTCCGCGGAAGCAAAAACCGCACCGCAAGCTGTCAGAAGCGAAGAAATCGCAAAATCAATCAAAAAGGTCAAAACCGAGCATCCGACGGCGAAAAACAGCTTCCGTCGGCGAAAACAGCCTCCGTCAGCGAAAAATCAGCGCCCGACGGCGAAAAACAGCCCGTCGGCGAAAACCAGCGCCCGACGGCGAAAACAGCTCCGTCGGCGCAAAAACTGCTCAAAAACAGCTTGCGAAAAACCAGCGAAAACTGCTCAAACTGCTCGCGAAGTCTGCTCGAAAAACGCGCTAAACCGCTCGCAAACTGCTCGAGAAAAACGGCGAAAACCTGCGCGAAAACCTGCGCGAAACGGCGCGAAAACCTGCGCGAAAACTGCGCGAAAACCTGCGCGAAACGGCGCGAAAACCTGCGCGAAAACTGCGCGAAAACCTGCGCGAAAACTGCGCGAAAACCTGCGCGAAACGGCGCGAAAACCTGCGCGAAAACTGCGCGAAAACCTGCGCGAAACGGCGCGAAAACCTGCGCGAAAACCTGCGCGAAACGGCGCGAAAACCTGCGCGAAAACTGCGCGAAAACCTGCGCGAAACGGCGCGAAAACCTGCGCGAAAACCCCTCGCGAAAACAGCGGCCGACGGTGGGAAACAACGACGCCGGCACGCAAACCGAGGCGCCACCACTGTCCCGGGAGCACGCCGAGCGGCGAAAAAACCAGCCGCGCGACGAGGGAGGCCCGCCGCACGCCGCCCAACCAAGCGGCGCCGCGCAGCGGCCTGCTGGGCGGTGCCGGAGCGCACCGCGCAGCGCCCAGCGGCGCTGCGCGCGGCGCCCAGCGGCGCTGCGCGCGGCGCCCAGAGGCGCTGCGCGCGGGCCCGCGCGCAGCCCTGCCGCGCGGCCCTGCCGCGCGCGCCCGCGCGCGGCCAGGAGGGCCCGCGCGCACGCGCGCGGCCCTGCCGCGTGCCCCCGCGCGCGGCCAGGAGGGCCCGCGCGCACGCGCGCGGCCCTGCCGCGCGCCCCCGCGCGCGGCCCTGCCGCGCGCGCCTGCGCGCGGCCAGGAGGGCCCGCGCGCACGCGCGCGGCCCTGCCGCGCGCCCCCGCGCGCGGCCCTGCCGCGCGTGCCTGCGCGCGGCCAGGAGGGCCCGCGCGCACGCGCGCGGCCCTGCCGCGCGCCCCTGCGCGCGGCCAGGAGGTGCCGCGCGCACCTGCGTGGGGCCAGGAGGTGCCGCGCGCACCTGCGCGCGGCCCTGCCGCGCGCCCCTGCGCGCGGCCCTGCCGCGCGCCCCTGCGCGCGGCCAGGCAGCGCCGCGCGCACTTGCGCGCGGCCCTGCCGCGCGCACCTGCGCGCGGCCAGGCAGCGCCGCGTGCAGCACTTTGCTGCACGCGGCGCCGCGCCCAGCGGCACCGCCACAGGGTGCTGCCAATAGCAGCACCCTGGCGCCGCGCGTGCGCCGTTGGGCGCGCGCGCGGCCGCCGGCGACGGCAAAACCCAGAAAAAAACCCAAAAATCCGATAAAATCCAAAAATCCCAAAAATCCAAGAATCCACATTTTTCATGATTTTTAAACACCAATTAAAAATCCTCAAAGCTCCAAAACACCGAAAAAACCCCAAAAAGAGAAATTGCTTACCTCGTTGTCGCACGCCGCACGCCCACGAGCTTCGCACGGCCTCCAACGGCGAGTCCAAAAATCCAAAAAGCTCCAATCCCTTTTCCTTCTTTTTCTTCTTCTTCCTTCTCCTCTCTTTTCTTTTCCTTTCTTTCTCTTTTCCTTTCTTTCTCTTTTCCTGCTGCAGAGGGTGGAGGTGGAGAAGCTTTTATAAAGCAAAAGCTTTATTAATTAAATCTGTTAATTAATTAATTCCAATAATCCAACTCCAACTCACTTTTTGCCTTCGGGCTCTCCGCCGCTGCCCGGAACCTCCCGAACTCCGCTGTAAATCGAAAATACACGCGCTCACAGCTTTTTCTCTCCAAAAAGCTCATCCGTTGAGGCGGGGTGCTCAAATCACTTACCGGCTCCAAAATTGCCAGTTCCAACTCACTTTTTGCCTCCGGGTCCTCCGCGTCAGTCCGGAACCTCCCGAACCTCGCTGTAAATCAAAAGTACACGTGTCCACAGCTTTTTCTCCTCAAAAAGCTTATCCGTTGAGTCGGGGTGCTCAAATCAATTACCGGCTCCAAAATTGCCAGTTCCGACTCACTTTTTGACTCCGGGCCCTCCGCGTCAGTCCGGAACCTCCCGAACCTCGCTGTAAATCAAAAGTACACGTGTCCACAGCTTTTTCTCTTCAAAAAGCTCGTCCGTTGAGTCGGGGTGCTCAAATCAATTACCGGCTCCAAAATTGCCAGTTCCGACTCACTTTTTGCCTCCGGGCCCTCCGCGTCAGTCCAGAACCTCCCGAACTTCGCTGTAATCTGAAAGTACACCTGTTCCAAGTGTTCCTGAATTTCCGGCGCTCCACGGTGAAGTCGAAAATTTCCAATCTCATCCCCAATCGGCCTACAAAGCCCGGAAAAACCCCGAATCGAGCTGGAGCTTCCGCGTTGATCCGAATCAACTCGGCATGAACAGTAACCTCAAATGCAGCATGCCCAAGGCAACTCTCTGCTCCAAGCCATCTGTGTGGTCGGCGCGCTATCCAAAGTCCCGGTACTCTACATTCTCCCCTCCTTCAAAAGGTTTCGTCCTCGAAACCAAAATACACACCCTACCACAAGAAACTTACATCGGGAAATCATCAACTCCAACTCTCTCTCAAAAGAAAAGCAGCCGAAAATAGCGAAAAGTCCAAAATTTCCAAAGGACCGATGCCTTCGCCCCGATCAAAACAGAACAGGTCCCCGCATCGCCTCCATTTCTGGAGTAGTCCTCCGAAATTTTTCATTCCGCTGCTATTTTCGGCGTTAAAACGGAAAAACCAGGAGAGAGAGATGTTGAAGCTGTCCCAGCTGTGGCCGCAACCCAAAACCACAGTCCACCAACTCAACCAAGTAGGGGTGCAAAACTCTGATCTCAACCACAAGGAAAGGAAGTCATACCAAGTACCAAGCGATCCGCTAACCTGGCGCCCACCAATCGGCAACCCAAACTCATCCTCTCGGTTCTCAGGTGGTCGCTCAACCCAACAAACAGGCATCGCCGAACCTTCACTGGGTAAACTCAACCGTAAATTCCATAACTTCACAAGTAAGAATTTCTTCGGTTGCTTCAGATAGCTCAAATCCTTGTTCGACTTCAACGAAGAAAAGCCGATAAAGTGCGCGGGTTCAATTACACTTCTTCCTACCGGACGAAAATCACGGTCCAAACTCCTCGCGTAAATTCAAGTCTATAAACATAAACCTCTGCGGCTGGTGGCTTCCAAAAGATCGAAGTCTCTAAAAGGCAAAAACTCCTCCGTTGCTCCTTAGCAACCAAAACAATCAAGTCTCGCAGGTACATCCCTCGATTAGGCAACCAACAATCCCCCCCCTTGGAGTTGCTGCCCTAACCTCCAGTGATCTTGAAGCTCTAAGCCACTTCGGAAACAAATCCAAATGTCCACGACGGGTCTGGCTGCTAACCCGTTCCAACACAGCTGGAGAACTCGATTCTTCAAATACTAACAACCGCAGGCCTCAGTCCATGCACTTGACCGCAGGGCAAGCTCAAAAAGCCTCTACCGGGTTCTGAACACTAACCGGGCACAGCCCCGGCTGCAAGGTTCCATAACCATGACGACCACTAACTCGGTCTCCAATCCACTATCTCGGCACCTCAACCGCCGAGAACCTCCAGGTCTCTGTCTCCTCTGAGACACATGATCCTGGGGCTGGCACCATGGCAACCTCGATCCACTCCACTATCCCGAAATCAGGCAATACAGGAAGACTCTCTCTCTGGAGCTGGTCCCTCGCTCTCCGTCCCTCCTGGACGTGATCAGTGATCCTCGGTCAATCCATCGCACATGCCCAATCGCTGCATCTACGGTCGGCACTCGCCGGGAATACACAATGAGATAGATATCCAGGTGCAGTTCCCTCTCAACATAACAACCCCGAAGCCTCAACCTGGGTTACAAGGGGCCCACTGCTCAACCCTCGCGGAAACTCACTCCCGGTGGTCCAACAGGACGAACCCGACGCCACCAACTCTCGGCGTCCCAAACGAAAGGCGCAAGATCCCGCGCCCTGAAGCTTCTCCAGGATGAACAAATCCTTGAACAGCTTTTCCATAGCAGCGATCCAGTTCTCGGCCTCCCAAGGCCCCCAACTTAAATCCCAAAATCTGCAGGGGATGGGACTGGATGAAGTAGAACAACCGGTTGACAACCTCTCGCTGCTCCTGCACCATCAGTGGTGCGACCAGGGTCGAAATCGACGATGTCGCGACTGGAGTACTACTGGCGATACCTCGGGAGATGCTCTCAGCTCAAACATGCGCAACACACGCTCCATGTTCTTCTCCTGGCGCCGCAACGCCTCCGACATCTGGGCCCCCTGAGCCCGCAGATCCTGTGCCTCACCCTGCCTAGCCTGCTCGGCAGCCCGCCGTCCGGGCTCCTCAGCTGAGGTCAAACGCCCGCTCGTCGCTGCACGACGTCTCGGCGGCATCACAGGTAGCTGAAACAAAACAAACATCAGGACACAACAACCATACGACCCAATCCAGCGAGAGTCTAAAATCTGTTATCCTTCCTAAAGTATTATGTTGTCTGCAGCCAACATAATCACCTTGAGAGAATAACCTATCAAATCTCTCATCCCAACCCGAGGGAGAGGTAAAAACTCAATCTGGACTCTCGCTAAAAGTCACGACTCTCACGTAGTCATCCTAATGTCCAACCACAAGCCTAGGGTTTCTAAGTCCTCAATGACCTTTAACCTAGGCTCTGATACCACTCTAATCTGTCACGCCCCGGGGTCGAAACTGCGACCCGGGCTCGCTAACAGATCCGCCATCTGTACGGAAACTGCCGTACAGACGAAGCGTCTAGCCTGCAAAAGACAAAACTACAGCTACACAGATATCAGAGCGGATAAAAAGCTGTACTATAAATTTTTTTCTCAACTACAAAGCTGCTACAACACATAGCCTATCTCCCAAAATCAGATGATACAAAAAGTAGTGCACCTATACAACATCTACAAATCCAAGGGGAGATAGCTAAACAGGAGACATAACCAACTCCCACAATCCGGGATGGTACATCTACCTCTCTCTAAAGTAACAATGCTGGTAGGGAACTATCACGCGACTCCCTGTCCTCGGTCCGTCCAGTCAAGCACAGCAGGAACGGAAGAAAGCCTCAGCAACCTGTCACCGACAGAGGGTGTGAGAACTACATCCTACAGTAGTTCTCAGTGGGTACCGTCTCCAAGAACCACGGTCTGCCCACTAAGTCTACCAGAGGCATAAGATAGAGAAAAGACTGATGATAAATATAATAAGCTGGAAAAGAATCTACAGCTATCATGCCTCTATCTACTATGCTCAATAAGAAGAGACTATGGATGATGGAATGCAGTCACTCACTGCTGACAATATGCCACAAGTACAAAGCCCAAGACGCTCTACTATGACACATGCTACACCATCACTCTCTCAGTACATCTCAAATCTCGGCGACTGCCCACCCGGGTCCAGTCGAGTCAAGCCTGCGCCCCCTGGTGTATCAACCAGGGTGTCCCAACGGACAAACTCAATATCTCACACAGTGACCCCATGGTAGCACGGCCAGGGGTATCAAGCGACCACTAGTATATGAACTAGGCGCATCATCGAAGCCTCGTCAGGCTCGGTATCATCATCGCAGCCTCATCAGGCTCGGAATCATCAACGCACCCGGGGCGTGGTTCGAGGGGTGCGACCCCACCGAACTCAAGTATCTCATCAGTATCACTGTCTCACAAGTGGCTCCTGCAGGCTGTGGTCCTCGATCAAACAGATCGGTATCTCGATGCTCAAAGCACAAACTCAGTCGGAGAACCCTCCACGACTCAATCTCACAACACAGACCCACTCAACGAAGGTACTACACAGCTGGGACCACCGTCTCACCCACGGCTCCCACAACACAACTCCACTGAACTCAACACTCAACTCACGGCCGGAGCTACTCCACGGCCAGATCTACGAAGGGTCCGAAACCCAGGGAGACTAACATCTACGTCCCCAAGAGAGAAAGCAGCCCTTAGAACCCAGATCACTCGAATCCACTCGGGTGGATAAGTTTATAAGAAACCATGTCATTTATTTCAGAAAAATCGTTCGATCTGAGAGAAAGCCATCTTTATAATGATTTTTAGTCTTTTTAGGAAAACCCTTTGAAATCAAGTTTTATGCCCAAGCCTCGAAGAGCTGACGCCTTCGTCCCAACGGACGAGAACAGACTCCGACAACCTTGCGAGGCTTGGAAGAAACATTGGCTGACTAAAATCATGTATTTATCCAAAAAGGTTCTGGGTTCAAGGTCCTGCTAACACACGTGCACCACGACCCCAACCTGGTGGTGACGAGAAGAACAGTGGAAAGGAAAAACCCCCGGGACCACCGTTTATCTGAAACGGCTCCCCAAAATGCTAACACTGGCCTAACCCAGCCACCAGACCCCACTCGGCCCCCCGGGCCCGAGTGCAACACCCGTCCCACAACACTCTGACCACTCGGCCCACTACCCGGGCGAGGAAACTCTAAGTCCCGAAGGATATGAAAAGTGCGGGATGTCTAAAGCATAAGGAACCTAGCCCAAATTAAGGCTCACAATTGGTCTGGTCAAAATCATGCACATATGACGGGGGTGCTAGTTAAGTTCCAAGAAAAATACTTAAACTAGCATGCAATCCTAAAACATTAGAATTAGAAGGAAGTCCGTAGACTTGGAGAGAAAACCAACCCACCTCAGAAAGCCACCAATTGCTCGTCGACACTTGCAATTGGCACAGCGGCTTACCTGGCCTCCAAGGGGTCCGCACGCAACCCGAAGCCCAATGCCAGAAACCGCACGCAAAACGGAGCACGCGGCGACCAACCACACGACCGCGCGCTCCACGGAAGCAAAAACCGCACCGCAAGCTGTCAGAAGCGAAGAAATCGCAAAATCAATCAAAAAGGTCAAAACCGAGCATCCGACGGCGAAAAACAGCTTCCGTCGGCGAAAACAACCTCCGTCAGCGAAAAATCAGCGCCCGACGGCGAAAAACAGCCCGTCGGCGAAAACCAGCGCCCGACGGCGAAAACAGCTCCGTCGGCGCAAAAACTGCTCAAAAACAGCTTGCGAAAAACCAGCGAAAACTGCTCAAACTGCTCGCGAAGTCTGCTCGAAAAACGCGCTAAACCGCTCGCAAACTGCTCGCGAAAAACGGCGAAAACCTGCGCGAAACGGCGCGAAAACCTGCGCAAAAACTGCGCGAAAACCTGCGCAAAACGGCGCGAAAACCTGCGCGAAAACTGCGCGAAAACCTGCGCGAAAACTGCGCGAAAACCTGCGCGAAACGGCGCGAAAACCTGCGCGAAAACTGCGCGAAAACCTGCGCGAAACGGCGCGAAAACCTGCGCGAAAACCTGCGCGAAACGGCGCGAAAACCTGCGCGAAAACTGCGCGAAAACCTGCGCGAAACGGCGCGAAAACCTGCGCGAAAACCCCTCGCGAAAACAGCGGCCGACGGTGGGAAACAACGACGCCGGCACGCAAACCGAGGCGCCACCACTGTCCCGGGAGCACGCCGAGCGGCGAAAAACCAGCCGCGCGACGAGGGAGGCCCGCCGCACGCCGCCCAACCAAGCGGCGCCGCGCAGCGGCCTGCTGCGCGGTGCCGGAGCGCACCGCGCAGCGCCCAGCGGCGCTGCGCGCGGCGCCCAGCGGCGCTGCGCGCGGCGCCCAGCGGCGCTGCGCGCGGCGCCCAGCGGCGCTGCGCGCGGGCCCGCGCGCAGCCCTGCCGCGCGGCCCTGCCGCGCGCGCCCGCGCGCGGCCAGGAGGGCCCGCGCGCACGCGCGCGGCCCTGCCTCGCGCCCCTGCGCGCGGCCAGGAGGGCCCGCGCGCACGCGCGCGGCCCTGCCGCGCGCCCCCGCGCGCGGCCCTGCCGCGCGCGCCTGCGCGCGGCCAGGAGGGCCCGCGCGCACGCGCGCGGCCCTGCCGCGCGCCCCCGCGCGCGGCCCTGCCGCGCGTGCCTGCGCGCGGCCAGGAGGGCCCGCGCGCCCCTGCGCGCGGCCCTGCCGCGCGCGCCTGCGCGCGGCCAGGAGGTGCCGCGCGCACCTGCGCGCGGCCAGGAGGTGCCGCGCGCACCTGCGCGCGGCCCTGCCGCGCGCCCCTGCGCGCGGCCAGGCAGCGCCGCGCGCACTTGCGCGCGGCCCTGCCGCGCGCACCTGCGCGCGGCCAGGCAGCGCCGCGTGCAGCACTTTGCTGCACGCGGCGCCGCGCCCAGCGGCACCGCCACAGGGTGCTGCCAATAGCAGCACCCTGGCGCCGCGCGTGCGCCGTTGCGCGCGCGCGCGGCCGCCGGCGACGGCAAAACCCAGAAAAAAACCCAAAAATCTGATAAAATCCAAAAATCCCAAAAATCCAAGAATCCACATTTTTCATGATTTTTAAACACCAATTAAAAATCCTCAAAGCTCCAAAACACCGAAAAAACCCCAAAAAGAGAAATTGCTTACCTCGTTGTCGCACGCCGCACGCCCACGAGCTTCGCACGGCCTCCAACGGCGAGTCCAAAAATCCAAAAAGCTCCAATCCCTTTTCCTTCTTTTTCTTCTTCTTCCTTCTCCTCTCTTTTCTTTTCCTTTCTTTCTCTTTTCCTTTCTTTCTCTTTTCCTGCTGCAGAGGGTGGAGGTGGAGAAGCTTTTATAAAGCAAAAGCTTTATTAATTAAATCCGTTAATTAATTAATTCCAATAATCCAACTCCAACTCACTTTTTGCCTTCGGGCTCTCCGCCGCTGCCCGGAACCTCCCGAACTCCGCTGTAAATCGAAAATACACGCGCTCACAGCTTTTTCTCTCCAAAAAGCTCATCCGTTGAGGCGGGGTGCTCAAATCACTTACCGGCTCCAAAATTGCCAGTTCCAACTCACTTTTTGCCTCCGGGTCCTCCGCGTCAGTCCGGAACCTCCCGAACCTCGCTGTAAATCAAAAGTACACGTGTCCACAGCTTTTTCTCCTCAAAAAGCTTATCCGTTGAGTCGGGGTGCTCAAATCAATTACCGGCTCCAAAATTGCCAGTTCCGACTCACTTTTTGACTCCGGGCCCTCCGCGTCAGTCCGGAACCTCCCGAACCTCGCTGTAAATCAAAAGTACACGTGTCCACAGCTTTTTCTCTTCAAAAAGCTCGTCCGTTGAGTCGGGGTGCTCAAATCAATTACCGGCTCCAAAATTGCCAGTTCCGACTCACTTTTTGCCTCCGGGCCCTCCGCGTCAGTCCGGAACCTCCCGAACTTCGCTGTAATCTAAAAGTACACCTGTTCCAAGTGTTCCTGAATTTCCGGCGCTCCACGGTGAAGTCGAAAATTTCCAATCTCATCCCCAATCGGCCTACAAAGCCCGGAAAAACCCCGAATCGAGCTGGAGCTTCCGCGTTGATCCGAATCAACTCGGCATGAACAGTAACCTCAAATGCAGCATGCCCAAGGCAACTCTCTGCTCCAAGCCATCTGTGTGGTCGGCGCGCTATCCAAAGTCCCGGTACTCTACAAAACATGTACAATTATCAGGTAAGCATCAATCCACATGATCTAGGCCATTTCCATGCTTACCTCTCGCTCATATTGATTGTACATTAAATTAGGCATGCTATCAATCATAGAGGGTGACATTCCCACAGGTAAGCTTATCTTAACCATACATGAACATCCACTATTACACCTCCCATAAGGCATAACATGCATATAAACCCTGCCAACCCCTTAAACAGTTACCATTACTAAGTTTACCCACCTGAAGTGCTTAAACCAAGGCAAACCTGAGGTCGGTGAAGAGCGTGGCCACTTGCTGTTAAGGATTTTGTTTTGGCGTATTTCGTGAAAGTGTTTAAGTCTTGAAGATTGAAGATGAAGAAGCTTGGATCATATACCTCAATCTCAAGACAGAAGAATTCAAAAGGATCAGGTAAGTTTAACTAAACAATCTTGGCGATCCGAATACTTCTTATATTGTAGAAACACTTGGATGGGTTTTTAATCGCATAAAAATAAAAAACTGGACATGTTATATGTTCAGGATCCGGATCAGAGTACTAAAGTCCGGACCACGAACATAGGTTAGTTCATGCGCAAATCCAGTCCGGAACACATCTTGTTCAGTCCGTACCCCGAACGTGGATTTTGCAGAAACTGCATGAACAGTCCGGACCGTGGGATTTCAGTCCGGACCCCGAACGTGGTCATTCTGGAAAAACTCTTTTTAATGACGACAGTCCGGATCGCACTAATTACAGTCCGGACTGTCGACCCGAAAATATCCAGATAAGGTTAGTTTTTGATTCTTATCCTCTTCCAATGGTTTCTAACCTATAAGTAAACCCTAATTCTATCTTTTAGGGTAATCCACGATAAGTTTTATACTCCGGGAAATGACGGAAAAATATTAACGGAGAATCAAATTAATGAATACTTAGATGGTATTTCCGATCTATCTTTGATCTAAGTATTCGGCGGATCATCACCACCAACAAAACAACGATTTTCCCCAAAATCGGCGCGTGGATTCGCGTGGGCTTGTGGATTCAAGGTGCTACCGCTCTCGTGGATTCGGAGCGAGGTACGATTCGTGTGATCAAAACGTACTACTTGGTGGAGACTGTGGATGTCACACCCCGGGGTCAAAACTGCGACCCGGGCTCACTAACAGATTCGCCATCTATACGGAAACTGCCGTACAGACGAAGCGTCTAACCTGCAAAAAGAATCAACTACAGAAATACAGATATCAGAGCTGAAAGTAACTACTAAGAACTGAAAACCAAACACTGTACAACTGAAAATAATACAATATCCATCTCCCAAATACGATCGTATACAAAGTCCTCTGATACAAAAGTCAAAAGGGAGATATCTCCAATAAAATACATCGATGTACAAGCTCTCAATACAAAAAAATCCTCACTACATCAGTCTCTCAAACTGTAAAATAAAGTACAACTCTATACCTCACAACAAAGGTCTCTCAACAGAGGAAAAAGAAGTAAACTAATCAACTGAATCTCTCCTCTGAAGGGGTACCGCTACACTCCAACGACGGGTAGGGAACTAGCTCGCGACTCCCTCGCCTCGGTCAGAAGGATCAGCAACAGGAGCACAGGAACAGGAGAAGAAGACCTTGGGGAAAAGACACCACGACGGGCGTGAGAACTACTTCCCACAGTAGTCTCAGTGGGTGCCGCCAACAAGCCCAACGGTCTGCCCACTAAGTCTACTAGAGGCATGAAGTAACGAAGTAATACGGAAAGAAAAGAGCTGGAAAAGGTTAAGTCTACAGCTACTATGCCTCTAACTAGATGCTCAAGAGGTGGAACAGATGATAAAATGCTGCATCTACTAACAAATCAGTCATGTCACCCAAACTAAACTGACTGCCTCCTCGGGTCCAGTCAAGCCTGCGCATACCTACTGCCGCACATCCTAGAGGAACAGACTTACGTAGGGCGTCCCACACGGACTAACCCACCCCTCGCGCAAAACTGCCTCAACAGGCCCACCATCGCATACACTGCGGGAAACTGCCTCAACAGGCCAACCATCGCATCCACTGCGGGAAACTGCCTCAACAGGCCAACCATCGCATCCACTGCGGTATCTCAGGGGGCGCGACCCCAACTGAGGAAAACGACGCGGCATAGAGTATCAAAAATTGGCATAAGCAGGCTATAGTCAAAATCCACGCTCACTCCCAGAACGGTAGGACTCAAGATCCCCAAAATGTCTCGCACAACAGTCGGAGCACTCTCGACGACTCAGCTGATCAGCTCACACGAAACACGAGACACTAGCCTTTCCAACAGCTCGCAGCAAAAAGCACACTGGCTGGAGGTACTCCACAGCCAGGAACGACCCACAACTCAGGCTAACAATACTGGTCGGACCACACTCAACGACCTGGGCCCACCGTCAACCCCAACGATTCCCAACAACACTGACCGGAGGATACTCGACGGCCCGGGACTACCGTCTGCTCAACGGCTCCCTCCCACGACAGCACAACAGGGATACAAGACCTCCCGGGACTACCGTTTACCCAAACGGCTCCCGGCACAGATAAGCAACCCACTAACAACTACCAGACTCCACTCTGCTCCCAAGCACGAGTGCAAAGGCATCCCACACTAAAAGAAAGTCCCGACCTCTCGGCCCACTACCCGGGCGAAGATAACACTATGTCCAAGAATAGAAAAACAGTGTGGGTGTCTAAACATAAATAACCCTAGCCCAAGTGAGGGTTTTCTACTGGTCTGGTTACACATGCAACGTATGATGGGGGTGCTAGGTCAAGTTCCAAGATAACTATATTAACAGATGATGAAAGGAATAACAATTCCTACAATCTAGCATTCTACACAAGGAAATAAACTATCATGCATAGTCCTACAACAGTAGAATTACTGTACAGTCCATAAAATTTGGAGATAAGGCCACCCACCTCGGTTCGCCACCAATTGCTCGTAGACACTTGCAATTGGTCTCCATGCGAAACGGTGCCCGCTGCCGAAGTCCGCACGCAAAACGAAGCACGCCGTCAGGGTCCGCACACAAAACGGTGCACAGTGCCGGAGTCCGCACGCAAAACGGAGTCCATACGCAAAACGGTGCACAGTGCCGGAATCCGCACGCAAAACGGCGACCGCACGTAAAACGGTGCACGGTGCCAGAATCCGCACGCAAAACGGCGACCGCACGCAAAACGGTGCACGGTGCCGGAATCCGCACGCAAAACGGCGACCGCATGCAAAACGGTGCATGCCGACGGGGTCCGCACGCAAAACGGTGCAGCAAAACCCGGTCCCCGACCGCGCCGCCGCCGCCAAAACGCCCCAATCGAAAGCCTTGCGTGCTCCACGAGGCCCACGAGGCCCACGACGCCACGCCGCAACACCTCCCAACCTCCTCCCTCACTCTCCCTCACTCTCGGTTGGAGAAGAAAGGAAAAAGGAGAAAAAATGGAGGTGCGGGGGAGAAAGAAGAAGAAGAAAAGGAGGGAGAGAGAAAAAGTGGTCCACGGCTCTCGGTCCCCGGTGCACCCGCCGGTTCACGGCACTCATGCGGGTGCACCCGGTCCAGGCGGGCAAAAGGCGGGCCACGTGGCCGCGCCTCTGCGCGCCACGCGGCCGCGCAGCCCGGACGCCGCATGAGCGGCGTAACACCACGCCCCCACCCCGGGCACGGGACACGCGCCCGTGACACGGGCGCGCGCCCCCGCGCCCGCGCGGGCGCCAACGGGGGCCCGCCACGTGGCGGCCCCCGCGTGGCCCGTGCCTAAGGCGCGCCTCCCCGCGCGCCTAACGCGCTTGCTGCGTGTGCCTCGAGCCCCGTGCCGCCACCTCGGGATCCGCACCGCGCCAATGCCTCGGTTTGCGTGCCGCGTCGCCTCGAAAAATGCGCACGCCTACCGGACTCCAAAACCAACAAATAAATATTCCGTTCCTAGCGATTTCGCGCGCTGAATCCAAAAATGATGTCCATTTTTCCAAATTCTCATCCGAAAATTGCAGAGTGCCCCCGGATAGCCCAGTTGATCCGATTTTCCGCGCCGGGTCCAATTCTGAAGTCCGATTTGCCAAATTCCAACACTAAATATTCCCGAAGGCGACCGGAGAAATAATCTTTAATCCAAACTTCGCCCGGAGTCCAAATTTGACATCTACGTCGCGCGAAACCACCCGTAAACACTCGACGGATCCTCCAATTACCCACGCGATCCCTTTTAAGCACAAAGTCCAACACTTGAGTCCAAATTGCGCACAAACACTCCCAACGGCCACTAAAAGCTGCCCAACAACCAGCAAAACCCTTCGCGGGGGATTCCGGGACCTCATATCCTCCCCCACTAAAAGAAAGTTTCGTCCTCGAAACTAGATCAAGTCCATCAGGAGTCACAAATACCACGCGTAGGTATCCATCAATACGCCTCCAGCTCCCAAAACACCACTCACTCCCCGTGATTACTCCGCAACAACAACAACGGCAAGTACGGTATGGCCCGATGTGCAATTCTCTCATCTCTCGAGCCAGAAATTACAACGGGTGTCCCTCGTACTCCAACAATCACAGATCTCAAAGGGGCAAGTAAATCACGGGCGAGGATAAACACATCGCTCCCGAGCTGAGACGTGAAATACCAAAGGGGCACCAATAAAAGGCTGGGGGAAACTGAAATAACCACATCATGGTGCCAATCACAACAAGACGACCCGAAGTACCCACACGTTCATCCAATAAGGAAAGGAATCCAATAAGCTGGGGTCTTCACTCGGTTACTTCCCGATCCAAAACCACCCGAGTGGACTACACAACTGCAGGCTACCCTCAAAAGGGATCCTCAAGAGACACAATCTCGCACCACAGTTGGTCGCTCAACATGCTATCATAATCCCAACGGTTCCACGGGTCGAAATCGATCGCTCAACTAAAAAAAGAACGCCCGGACGGGGACCAAACCGTCGGTGGACGGGACTGAAAGCTGGCTCGCAAGGCGATCATAAAGCTGATGCCCAAACTCGCGGTCAAAAGTCCAAACCATCAACGACAATCCACGTAAATCCCACTCAAGATGCTGAAAGCTGTAGTCTCCACTGGTGCCACAGGGCAGAAACTGTAAACTGAAGCCGAATCTTAATCTATCATAGTAGAGAATAGAAATACTGAGAAATCAGAACTGATAGCCAAGCAGGCATGGCCTACGCCCAAATATATCAGTCAAAGCTGGAAATAATAGGCATACTGAAAGGCTCAACAGTAGGATCCAAGCTGCCTACAAAACAGCGGTTCGTCCTGCCACAGTACTCATAGGGTTGGACTGATGAAGCGCGGACCAAAGATCAACCCACGGTAACTCCACAGCAACAAAGGGAGGCATCACCAAAACACGCAAAACCGTCTCCCAACACTGGAAATACTAGCATTGGCGCTGGTATCAGTCTCATTATCCATTGGCCATGCTCACCCGGCACTGCCAAGTCCAAGAAGCTTCTCACCTCAAGAATAATGCTGGTCTCAGCAAAACTCGAATAACATCCATATGGTCGGGTTCCACCGCCGCTCCAACGGCTAGAAAAAAAAGTGACCCAAGAAGGCATGCACTTGGAGCTAAAACTTGTGTGCTCTATGCCAACCAATCCCCAAGCGCTGGGTCGAAACACCGAACTGCCACAGTTTCTAACAAGTCTGCCGATACAACTCACGGCCTCAACTGCATTGGACATAATCCACAGGCCTCCTCCACACGCACAATACCAACAGAAACCTATATCTCTAGTGCACGTGGTAACAAATCTACCTCCAGTCTGCTATAAGGAAATCATGACCGCGATAACCGGGCGGTACAGACTCACCCGCCCGATGTAGATGGTCGTCGCTCAGTCTGCCCCAACGTCGTGGCCCTATCTGCCTGTGGTCACACTGCGGCGCAGAATGCGGCCCACCACAAAGGACACAGTCATCCCGCTGCTGCCGCTGATACCTCGGCTGTGGAGAACCTCCTGGTCTCTGTCTCCTCTGAGACTCACGACCCTCAGACTGGGATCGTGGCGGCCCCGGGGGTCTCGATCTACTCGACTGTCCAAACTCAGGCGGCACTGGATGCCTCTCCCCGGAGCTGGTCCCTGGCGCTCCGTCTATCTCTGACATGATCACTGATCCTCGGTCAACCCGCTAAGCATGCTCAATCGCTTCATCTAACGTCGGCACCCGCCGAGAATACACCAAGTGATAGATATCCTGGCGCAGTCCTCTCCCAACTAGCTCAACCTTCTGGGCCTCATCCCGGGCGAAATGGGGTACACCGCTCAACAATCGCAAAACTCGCGAACATATTCCAGAAGAGGTCGACTCCCCTGCAGCAGGAGTCTAAGATCCCCTTCCAGTTTCTGCTTACACTGTCAGAAAAGAAGGCCCTGAGCCGCAAAGCACGAAACTGGTTCCAAGTCAACAACTGCGCTCCAGGTGGTCCAACAGGACGAACTCGACGCCACCAAATCTCGGCGTCCTGTCAGACTATCTCAATCTCCCTAAAGCAACCACCTGGTAACTCAGCCAGGGCATGTACCTACCTGGTAACTCGACCAGGGGTATGTACCCATCTGGTAGCTCGGCCAGTGGAAAGTGTCCTCCTGGTAACTCGGCCAGGGCATGTGCCCACCTGGTAACTCGGCCAGGGGCAAAGTGTCCATCTGGTAACTCGGCCAGTGGAAAGTATCCTCCTGGTAACTCGGCCAGGGCATGTGCCCACCTGGTAACTCGGCCAGGGGCAATGTATCCATCTGGTAGCTCGGCCAGTGGAAAGTGTCCTCCTGGTAACTCGGCCAGGGCATGTGCCCACCTGGTAACTCGGCCAGGGGCAATGTGTCCATCTGGTAGCTCGGCCAGTGGAAAGTATCCTCCTGGTAACTCAGCCAGGGCATGTGCCCACCTGGTAACTCGGCCAGGGGCAATGTGTCCATCTGGTAGCTCGGCCAGTGGAAAGTATCCTCCTGATAACTCGGCCAGGGCATGTGCCCACCTGGTAACTCGGCCAGGGGCAATGTGTCCATCTGGTAGCTCGGCCAGTGGAAAGTATCCTCCTGGTAACTCGGCCAGGGCATGTGCCCACCTGGTAACTCGGACAGGGGCAATGTGTCCATCTGGTAGCTCGGCCAGTGGAAAGTATCCTCCTGGTAAACTTTCCACTGGCCGAGCTACCAGATGGACAGGGCATGTGCCCACCTGGTAACTCGGCCAGGGGCAATGTGTCCATCTGGTAGCTCGGCCAGTGGAAAGTGTCCTCACAGTTGGGACCGCCGTCACTCCAAACGGCTCCCACAACAACACCCCACTCATAGCCGAGAAGAACCGACTAACGCGGCAAAGATCCGAAAATCCCAATAGACCGGTGCCTAGAACCCCAATCAAACAAGAACAGACTCTAGGCTCAGCCTATCGAAGTTCTCGATCCTTTACCGTTAAGGGATTTGGCCCTTCTCGGTTAAAGTGGGAAACTATCTCAACACACAAACTCCTAGGTCTCGCTCCGCTCGAATAGCTTTGCCTCCCGCTGCTCGGGTACTCATCAGATGCGGGGTGTGTGTCCTCTTCACAACACGACGTCTCAGGGGTATCACAATCCACTGCACAATAACAAACATCAGGACTCTCGCTAAAAGTCACAACTCTCACGTAGTCATCCTAATATCCAACCACAAGCCTAGAGTTTCTAAGTCCACCACGACCTACAACCTAGGCTCTGATACCACTCTAATCTGTCACGCCCCGGGGTCGAAACTGCGACCCGGGCTCACTAACAGATCCGCCATCTGTACGGAAACTGCCGTACAGACGAAGCGTCTAACCTGCAAAAAGAATCAACTACAGAAATGCAGATATCAGAGCTGAAAGTAAACTACTAAGAACTGAAAACCAAACACTGTACAACTGAAAATAATACAATATCCGTCTCCCAAATACGATCGTATACAAAGTCCTCTGATACAAAAGTCAAAAGGGAGATATCTCCAATAAAATACATCGATGTACAAGCTCTCAATACAAAAAAATCCTCACTACATCAGTCTCTCAAACTGTAAAATAAAGTACAACTCTATACCTCACAACAAAGGTCTCTCAACAGAGGAAAAAGAAGTAAACTAATCAACTGAAGCTCTCCTCTGAAGGGGTACCGCTACACTCCAACGACGGGTAGGGAACTAGCTCGCGACTCCCTCGCCTCGGTCAGAAGGATCAGCAACAGGAGCACAGGAACAGGAGAAGAAGACCCTGGGGAAAAGACACCACGACGGGCGTGAGAACTACTTCCCACAGTAGTTCTCAGTGGGTGCCGCCAACAAGCCCAACGGTCTGCCCACCAAGTCTACTAGAGGCATAAAGTAACGAAGTAATACGGAAAGAAAAGAGCTGGAAAAGGATAAGTCTACAGCTACTATGCCTCTAACTAGATGCTCAAGAGGTGGAACAGATGATAAAATGCTGCATCTACTAACAAATCAGTCATGTCACCCAAACTAAACTGACTGCCTCCTCGGGTCCAGTCAAGCCTGCGCCTACCTACTGCCGCACATCCTAAAGGAACGGACTTACGTAGGGCGTCCCACACGGACTAACCCACCCCTCGCGAAAAACTGCCTCAACAGGCCCACCATCGCATACACTGCGGGAAACTGCCTCAACAGGCCAACCATCGCATCCACTGCGGGAAACTGCCTCAACAGGCCAACCATTGCATCCACTGCGGGAAACTGCCTCAACAGGCCAACCATCGCATCCACTGCGGTATCTCAGGGGGCACGATCCCAACTGAGGAAAACGGCGCGGCATAGAGTATCAAAAATTGGCATAAGCAGGCTATAGTCAAAATCCACGCTCACTCCCAGAACGGTAGGACTCAAGATCCCCAAAATATCTCGCACAACAGTCGGAGCACTCTCGACGACTCAGCTGATCAGCTCACACGAAACACGAGACACTAGCCTCTCCAACAGCTCGCAGCAAAAAGCACACTGGCTGGAGGTACTCCACAGCCAGGAACGACCCACAACTCAGGCTAACAATACTGGTCGGACCACACTCAACGACCCGGGCCCACCGTCAACCCCAACGGTTCCCAACAACACTGACCGTAGGATACTCGACGGCCCGGGACTACCGTCTGCTCAACGGCTCCCTCCCACGACAGCACAACAGGGATACAAGACCTCCCGGGACTACCGTTTACCCAAACGACTCCCGGCACAGATAAGCAACCCACTAACAACTACCAGACTCCACTCTGCTCCCAAGCACGAGTGCAAAGGCATCCCACACTAAAAGAAAGTCCCGACCTCTCGGCCCACTACCCGGGCGAAGATAACACTATGTCCAAGAATAGAAAAACAGTGTGGGTGTCTAAACATAAATAACCCTAGCCCAAGTGAGGGTTTTCTACTGGTCTGGTTACACATGCAACATATGACCGGGGGTGCTAGGTCAAGTTCGAAGATAACTATATTAACAGATGATGAAAGGAATAACAATTCCTACAATCTAGCATTCTACACAAGGAAATAAACTATCATGCATAGTCCTACAACAGTAGAATTACTGTACAGTCCATAAAACTTGGAGATAAGGCCACCCACCTCGGTTCGCCACCAATTGCTCGTAGACACTTGCAAATGGTCTCCACGCGAAACGGTGCCCGCTGTCGAAGTCCGCACGCAAAAAGGAGCACGCCGTCGGGGTCCGCACGCAAAACGGTGCACAGTGCCGGAGTTCGCACGCAAAACGGAGTCCACACGCAAAACGGTGCACGGTGCAGGAATCCGCACGCAAAACGGCGATCGCACGCAAAACGGTGCACGGTGCCGAAATCCGCACGCAAAACGGCGACCCACGAAAAACGGTGCACGATGCCGGAATCTGCACGCAAAACGGCGACCGCACGCAAAACGGTGCACGCCGACGGGGTCCGCACGCAAAACGGTGCAGCAAAACCCGGTCCTCGACCGCGCCGCCGCTGCCAAAACGCCCCCATTGAAAGCCTTGCGCGCTCCACGAGGCCCACGACGCCACGCCTCAACACCTCCCAACCTCCTCCCTCACTCTCCCTCACTCTCGGTTGGAGAAGAAAGGAAAAAGGAGAAAAAATGGAGGTGCGGGGGAGAAAGAAGAAGAAGAAAATGAGGGAGAGAGAAAAAGTGGTCCACGGCTCTCGGTCCCCGGTGCACCCGCCGGTCCACGGCACTCATGCGGGTGCACCCGGTCCAGGCGGGCAAAAGGGGAGCCACGTGGCCGCGCCTCTGCGCGCCACGCGGCCGCGCAGCCCGGACGCCGCATGCGCGGCGTGACACCGCGCCCCCACCCCAGGCGAGGGACACGCGCCCGTGACACGGGCGCGCGACCCGCGCCCGCGCGGGCGCCAACGGGGGCCCGCCACGTGGTGGCCCCCGCGTGGCCCGTGCCGAAGGCGCGCCTCCCCGCGCAACTAACGCGCCTGCCGCGCGTGCCTCGAGCCCCGTGCCGCCACCTGGGGATCCGCACTGCGCCAACGCCACGATTTGCGTGCCGCGTCACCTCAAAAAATGCGCACGCCTACCGGACTCCAAAACCAACAAATAAATAGTCCATTCCTAGCGATTTCGCGTGCTGAATCCAAAAACGATGTCCATTTTTCCAAATTCTCATCCGAAAATTGCGGAGTGCCCCCGGATAGCCCACTTGATCCGATTTTCCGCGCCGGGTCCAATTCTGAAGTCCGATTTGCCAAATTCCAACACTAAATATTCCCGAAGGTGACCGGAGAAATAATCTTTAACCCAAACTTCGCCCGGAGTCCAAATTTGACATCTACGTCGCGCGAAACCACCCGTAAACACTCGACGGGTCCTCCAATTACCCACGCGATCCCTTTTAAGCCCAAAGTCCAACACTTGAGTCCAAATTGCGCACAAACACTCCCAACGGCCACTAAAAGCTGCCCAACAACCAGGAAAACCCTTCGCGGGGGATTCCGGGACATCACAGTGGATTCGGTCAGACGTCGTGGATTCGACGTTGGACGCCGTTGATTCGGCGTTGGACGCAAATCGTGGATTCGAGGCGCGTTGCGGAGCGAGCGGAGAAGATCAACTCGGAGCGTATAGAAAAAGGTTGAGTCGTGTGTGAGTACGTTATATCACCTTTGTACGTGTTTAATCTTAGTTGATTTCACGGTGTTATCGGTCCCGTGGTTTTTTACTCATGTGATGGAGTTTTCCACGTAAAAATTTTGCGTGTTATTTTTCATTTCCGCATTGGGTTTTATTACGCAAAGATTTTTGAATGTTTATCGTTTACACCTATTCAACCCCCTCTAGGTGTTTTTTTCCCCTATTTAGATCCATATTATACATAACCCAACACTTGCTAATAACATCTGCTGAACCCGTACCCACGGTACATGTCGCGCAAACCTCGGCTCCTAGCAGTGCTCCAAAAACACTCGCGAACCTTCCTGGGTACAAAAAAGGTCCAAAGTTACACTTTATGCTAAAAAATCCAAGTATACACCATCTGCTGAAACTAGTCCCGAAGATGTTCAATTTTCACCTGTAGAACGGACTCTGAAAAATCCAACAAAAATACTGTCGCGATCGTCGCGTCGAGCCCTTCAAAACGAGTACCTGCACGTTAAAATTTGAGTCCCGGAGGCCGAGTTACAAATTCCACAACGCGGTGAGCGCGAAACTCCACACCATACACAACTGTAATACTCTGCACAGTAAAGGGAAAGAAGTATACCTTCGGGCAAATCTCAGAAAATTCCCCGAAAAATACGAAGGTAATCCTTGCGACGCGTAGATGCAAAAAGTGTACAGGCACGTCTCCATCCGATGTCCGAGCGCGGAGATATCGCCGAAGAACCGAGCCGCTGTCTAGGACTCAACCACAGAAAAATTGGTCACAGTAAGCTTAGAAAAACTCCTCAAAAAGCACAAAACAAGGGGAAGCTAGAAATACCTAGATCGTAGCCCTGCCCGTCACCGATCCAACGGCGCAAGAATCGCCGGAAAAGGTGGTCGGGGTAGGCCGGGAGAGCTCGCGTAACGAAACGAGACGAAAGGGAACACCGGCGAAGGAACGTTGCGCAGCGCCGAAGAAAATGGAAACCTCGAGAAGCATGCCACGTAAAATGCCCGAAATCCACAGATGGATGCAGCACTGCACGGGGATCAACTTTGCTGAAGGCGTCGTGGCGAGGGGAGGCTTGGAAATGCAGGAAAGAGGGAGAAGAATGTGGCTCGGGTCGCTTAAATAGCCTCCAGAAACAAATCACGAAATGACGGATAAGTCCCCACTTCCGGGCGCCCGAATTGATTCGGGCTGCTACAGTGTTGGGCCCGGCCCAACACTGTTCATGCCCGAATCGCCCAGGGGAAGCCACGTTTTCCACCGAACAGCGGGCAGCCGTGCGGGGCCATCCACCGCACGACGCGTGGCGCGCCGATGTGCTGACGCGTGGCGCGCACTCAATCAACGCCCCCTCTAGGTGTTTTTTTCCCCTATTTAGATCCATATTATACATAACCCGACAAGTGGTATCAGAGCGGGAATAGGGTTGTAAACATTGGTTGAAGGTGGAAACATCAACAGACCCCCGTTCTTCGATGGAACAAACTATGCCTACTGGAAAGTACGGATAAAAGCATTTTTAATTTCCATCGACGAACCGGTGTGGCAATCAATCGAGTTAGGATGGTCAAATCCAACTGAAATTATTGTTGATGTTCACACCATCAAACCTAGGTCGAAATGGACCAAGGAAGAGATTGACTCATCTTCTTACAATGGCAAAGGAATTAACGCCTTATTTAATGCTTTGTCACAAACTGAATTCTCTCGCGTCTCGGCATGTGAGACTACGAAAGAAATCTGGGATGTTCTACAAGTTACACATGAGGGAACCAACCTTGTGAAGATTCAAAAGCTGCAAATGCTTACAAGCAAGTTTGACTCTATTTTCATGGCAGAAAATGAATCTTTCACAGATTACTATACGCGATTGCAAGACATCGTGAATACATGTGCTAACTTGGGAGAGAAAAATCCAGAATTTAAAGTTGTAAGAAAGATTTTAAGGACTCTTCCTGAAAGATTTCGTTCCAAGGTTACGGCCAATGAAACTATTAAACACCCGGACGAAATCCGTGTAGAAGAATTAGTTGGTGCACTTCAAACATATGAAATGACATTTCCTACTAACTATTCTTCAGGAAAAGCAACCTCTTCTAAGTCTTCAGGTTTTGCGTTGAAAACAACAAAAGAATAAGACGCGGATTCATCCTCCGCAGACAATGACGAGAACCTATCTATGGAGGATTTCGAGAAGCAGCTTGCTCTCTTGACAAGAAAATTTCGCCGAAACTTTCGAAGGGGTAATTCAAGTAAAACTTCATCCTTCGTAAAGTCGAAGAAAGGCAAAGGTTCTTCAAGCTACAAGTCAAGAAAGCAAGAGAGTTTTTCAAAGGATAAGAAAAGCTCAGAGGGACAAGTCCAATGCTTCAAGTGCCGAGGATACGGCCATATCTCAACGGAGTGTCCCAATAAAAATCCGTCGAAGAAGAAAGCGATGTAAGCCGTCACTTGGGATGACACCTCAACGTCAAATGAGTCATCTTCCAGTGATGAAGAAAACAACGCAACGGCGTTCCACGCGTCCACAACTTCACCCTTCGTATGCTTAATGGCAGGTACATCTGATTCCTTGTCCAACTCATCCCAAGTTGAAAAGAATGCAACGGACAACGAATCGAGTAATTCCGAAGGTGAAGACTTTGCTTTTGCCTACCATAAACTTTTAATGGATTCAAAGAAACTAGCAAAGCAAAACAAGGGTTTGAGAGGGAGATTGCAGGATCTCGAAGAAGAAGCAAAAAGGGCAACTTCTCTCTCAAACGCTCTTGAAGTGGAAAGGGATAACTTGATCAAAATAAATGTTTCTCTTCAAGAGAAAAATGAGCATTTCGAGAAGGAACACGTAAAACTGGTGGATAACGCAAGTTACTTCTTGAAGCTCTACTCCGAGGCTCGACAAGAAAAAATGGAAATGGCGAAGACCATTTTCCAACTTAAGGATGATTTGAAGCGATTTTCTTCGGGAAGGAGCAAGTTAGATAAGATGCTTGGTCTTGGTCAAACAAACCGTTTCGGCCTTGGATACAATCGAACTGGAGACTGTCCTAGTTCGAGTAAGACAGTTTTTGTGCCCCAGTCGGTATCTCCTCCTCCGACGACGGAATTTACTGCAATCAACGACAACAACCCTACCTCACCTACTTCGGGTTCGACAAGTTCAAAGGTATGTTTTCGTTGTGGTTTTGCACGGCACATACGAAGAAATTGCAAGATTGGAGCGAAAAGATCACATCAAGCACCTCTTGCAACAACTACCAAAAAGGTGATTCCCCGGAAATCAAAGGAGAACCTTTCAAAGGAATAGAACCTTGGTAGTTCACCCCACAAGACGATGTCAAAGAAAAGCAATCAATCAAACAAGACGCTTTCACCAAGGAGAATAACTTCACAATCATTGCCAACGCAGTCCAAAAAGGTTTGGGTGCGCAAAGGTGAATTCTTTCCTTGTCTTTGACTTCTCTGCGATTGAATGTCCTGTAACGTATGTAAACTATATTTTTTTTTGAAAGGGGTTAGATCTGAAAATAATTGCTATGTAGTTCCAAACAAAATTTCTGAAGATTGTAACCTAGTTTCTTTAGATAATGAAACTCTTTGGCATGAAAGACTAGGTCACATAAATTTTAAGGAACTAGCAAGGATTTCAAATAAAGACGTGGTTAAGGGGGTTCCTAAACTTTCTTTTAAAGAAAACATTGTGTGTGGAGGTTGTCTAAAGGGAAAACAATCAAGGGCTGCACACAAGAACTTGAACCACGTTGGTACCAATCGGCCCATAGAATTGCTGCACATGGACTTAATGGGGCCGACTCGTCAACCATCCTTGGGAGGTAAATGATATATTTTTCTTTTGGTTGATGATTACTCTAGATATTCATGGGTAACATTTTTAAAAGAGAAAGCGGATACTTTCGACTCTTTTCATGAGGTTTGTCATCGTATTATGATCGAGAGAAATGAAAAGATCGTTCGTGTTCGAAGTGATAGAGGTGGAGAATTCATTAATTCTAAATTCATTGATTTTTGCACTTCCAACGACATAAAACATGAATTCTCAGCACCCTATACACCTCAGCAAAATGGTGTAGTCGAGCGCAAAAACAGGGTTGTTCAAGAGATGGCGCGTGTTATGCTTCATAGCCAGAAACTCCCGTTACATTTTTGGGCTGAAGCTGTGAACACCGCCATCTATGTAATTAATCGAGTGTATTTGCGCCCGGGAACTTTAAATACACCATATGAGCTATGGTTTTGTAGAAAACTGAATATCAAATATTTTCGTATCTTTGTGAGTCGCTGTTATATTTTGCGTGATCGCGAAAATCTTGGTAAATTCGACTCTCGAAGTGACGAAGAGATTTTCATGGGTTATTCTACAAACAGTAGAGCATATCAGGTATTTAACCTGGAATCTAAAACGATGGTAGAATCTATTAATGTTAAAGTAGATGAAGCTTTTCATTTTGCATCTGATAAATCTACCCTTGATATGTCTCTAGATGATGATACTCTTGTAAATGCATCTTCTCATAATAATTCTTTCGATAAAGTTGATGCATCTAATGGTTCTTCAAGTTTATCTGATATGCAGGAATCATCATATGTACCTCCGAGTACTCCGTTACCTCAAACGTTACGTATCTCCAAGGATCATCCGGAATCGAACATTATTGGAGACCCACAAGAAGGAGTCTGGACTCGGAGACAGTTGGTTTGTGGAGTCGCTTGTTACGTCTCCATGGTAGAACCAAAGAATGTCGATGAAGCTCTTCAGGATGACTACTGGATTGAAGCAATGTAGGAAGAGCTCCATCAGTTCGAAAGAAACAAAGTCTGGGAACTAACGAAGCCACCGAAGCAACACAATGTGATTGGTACAAAATGGATTTTCAAGAAGAAGAAAAACGAGGATGGTACCATTATCAGGAACAAAGCACGCCTAGTTGCTCAGGGCTACTCACAAATTGAAGGTATAGACTTTGATGAGACGTTCGCCCCGGTTGCTCGACTCGAGTCGATTCGTATTTTGTTCGCGATTGCTTGTCATTTTAAAATCAAACTCTTTCAAATGGACGTTAAGAGCGCGTTTTTAAATGGGTTTTTGAACGAGGAAGTTTATGTGGCTCAACCGAAAGGTTTTGTAGACCATAAACAACCTAACCATGTTTTTCGTTTTAAAAAGTCTCTTTACGGTCTAAAACAAGCACCGCGAGCGTGGTACGAAAGGTTGACAAAGCACCTTTTGGAGAAGGGCTACACTCGAGGGGGAGCAGATCGGACTCTCTTTGTGAAGCATTATCAGGATAACTTCATTGTCGCACAAATCTATGTCGATGACATTGTATTTGGTGCAACAAGGGACAATGATGCTTCTAAATTCGCAGAAACCATGGAAAGCGAATTTGAGATGTCTATGATGGGGGAACTAACATATTTTCTTGGATTGCAAGTGAAACAAAATGAAGAAGGCATCCATTTGTGCCAATCCAAGTATGCAAGGGAGTTGGTGAAGAAATTCGATTTAGAAAACTCTAAAGATTTTCCGACTCCAATGGGAACTAGCAATAAGGGATTAGGAAGTGAATCTCTTAGTGAAAGTGTAGACGAGAAGCTTTATCGAAGCATGATTGGAAGTCTACTCTACCTCACGGCTAGTCGCCCGGATATATCCTTTCGTGTTGGGATCTGCGCGTGATATCAATCAGCACCAAAGGAGGTTCACCGGAAAGCGGTGAAAAGGATCATCCGGTACGTCAAAGGAACACTGAATTTCGGAATTTGGTATCCTATGGGAACAACTCTTGACATAATAGGATATTCAGATGCCGATTGGGCAGGATCAGTGGATGATCGGAAGAGTATGAGTGGTGCATATTTTTATCTTGGCCATTGTCTTATTGCATGGCATAGTAAAAAGCAAAACTGCATTGCACTCTCGACTGCCGAAGCGGAATATATTTCAGCGATTAGTTGTTCAACTCAGCTCATTTGGATGAAAAGCGTGTTGAGCGACTTCCGAATTTCAGCAACTTCGGTAACTATTCTTTGTGACAACACAAGTGCTATAAATATTTCTAAAAATCCTGTGTTGCACTCGAGAACTAAACACATTGAACTTAGATATCATTTTCTAAGAGAGCTAGTTGAATCAAATATTCTTCAAATTTCCTATATTTTAATTGAAGATCAATTAGCCGACTTTTTAACGAAACCTTTGGATCAAAAACGGTTTATTCATTTACGTAAAGCAATTGGAATGCTTTCTTTGAAATAACACTTTTTGAAATCATTGCTTAGGTTAGGTTTTGTTTTGTGTTTTTGTTCCTTATCTATGTTTGTACATAGAACATTAATTGAGCATATGTAATTGACTTTACTTGAATCCTTTCATATATTTAGAAATTTATTATGCTCTGGATATCATAATAATTCATTTGATGCAATGATCATTTATGTCAATTAAGTCATGTTTAATTGATCAAAGTCAATTTCTCTCTCATGTGATCTCTTGGTAAAGTTTTTATCATATTTGAAAATTGAGTTAAGTATGAAACTCGAGATCAATCTTTGGTTGAATACCTCATATCTTAGATAATTGATAGCCAATTGAGGGGGAGTTTATTAAAATGTTTATGCTCAAAAGATGTGGAAAGAGTTACATCCCAATGAGGAGTGTGAAAACAACCACCACATGGAGGAAAGAGCAACCACCTCGGTCGTCCGAGTGCTGTGTGCAGCTACCACATGTATACCAAGCATGGTTTTTCAAGTTGATAAGATAAAATGCTTTTCGGAATACTTGACTCTGTCAAATTCCAAGGTTGGTATAAGGTGGGGATTTTATTGAAAGATGCTCAAAGAGTCACTCCTTACAATAAATTGATTAGATATATTATCTAACCTATTGGGGATTTCAAACATCTATCGATCTTGGTACTTCATTTTCTTTACCATATTGATGATTTGATAAACACATTACTCATAAGATTATGATAGATATCATTGAACTTGTTCAACTTTAAAGGATTTAATTTTTATAAATTTTCGTTTCATTACTTGAATATTATTGATAGATTTAGCATAATCTATTTCTCTTGATATGAAACGATGATTTTTGTTTAAAGTTGACATGCAAAAGTGCTTACATACTTTTTCTGGATTTTCTGGAATTTTTCAAAATTTTTCTGAAGAAAAAGTTGGAACCGATCTGGACTGGAATATCCGTTCCGGATCCCGAACGCAGGAATTTTCTGCGGGTAGCCGATCCGGACTGGATTCTTGATCTGTTCCGGACCGCGGCTAGGGTTTTATAAGAAACAAAAGGGTTTTGATTTCTTTTTACAACAAACTTTTATTTCCAAGTCTCCAGAGTTTCTCTCACTAGAAAACAATCGATTTGGAGCCTTTCTTTCTCAAGTTATTCGAATTCAAGTAAGTTTTTATTATCAAAACATAGGTTTTTCACAGTTTTTCTCAACTTTCTCAAAACGTGCATGGAAATCTTGTAACTTTTTCATTTTTGATTACTTTTTGGTCAAATTTCTTTTGAAATAAGAACTCTGAGTAGATTAGTTTTGTTTATATGCTTGTTATTCTCTTGATTAACGGATTTTCAGGCTTCGATTTCTGAAAATTCGGTTTTAGGGCATATAATGAGAATTTTTGTAAATCATGGAATTGATCTATTTTTAAAATTCTTTTTGCAAAACTAATTTGATTCCTAGTCTCTCTACACGATAATGATTGTTTAGGTACAATTTTTAAAATTTTTGAAAATAAACAATTTTTCGTGTTCTTGAGTTCTTGCTCGCAGGTTTCTTTAATCACTAACGCACTAGCAGCAAAGATGGCTTTTGCTTGGATCATTGTGCTCATTGTAGCAATGGTAGGAACTCGAGCATATGTTAAAAAGGAACAAGATGGAACACATCAAGAAGAAACGAAGAATGTTCCTCAAATTGAGTCAGAATCAGAAGACGAAGAAGATTGGGACGCATATTGTAAAGAAGTACAACAGGCTGTTGATGACGAAAATATGTTTTATTTAAAGAACAATAAGCTGATGAAATCTTCCTCGACAACCGAGCAATACACTAGGCAAAAGAATGCCAAGGGTAGTGGAATTCAAATTAATGAACCCCTCGTCAGAGCCCACTCTCTGCCTAGAGAAACTCCTTGGAATGAAGGTCAAAATGCACCGTCAGCGTCCACACAACCTCCTTCGACCTCCAGGAGAAACACCACAGAAGCTGATATATTGTCCTCTATCCAACGTGAATAGAAGAGATTGTCTAATGACCAAGAAATTATATCAATTGACATTGAACACATCAATTATGGACAACAACAGATAAGAAGAAAATGTTCCAAAATATCAAGAATGCTTAAAGGAATTTTGAACAAATTGGATTGTAGCAGTTCAGACAGGTCTGATCTGGAATGATCATTTGCTCTAATGATCTAATCTTCGGTTTCTTTGTTGTTCTTTTTAATCTTTTGTTTTGCAGGTTTTAGTCTTAGTTCTTGCACTTTTTGAACATTTAACTCCCTTATTTTTTTGGTAATTTTGGCTAACTTTTAGTGACAAAAAGGGGGAGAGAGATTTGAACTGGTTAAAACAATGGTCTCTGTGAGAACTTAGAACTTTGGAATGAAACCTGGAAGGTAAGTATACAACAACTTTTGGTTTTGTATTGTGAATGAATGCATGCCTCGACTAACTATTTGACTAACTATTTGGGCATGTATTATTACTAACAAGTTGTTTGATTACTAACAAACTTATGACATTTGGATTTTATTGCTTAGAAGATATATCTATCTCTGATTGGTATTTTAATACATATCTGATTTTATAAATGTCATGGTGAGTATAAACTCTATCCCTCTGGTTGGTTTTTTGAATGTCAAATTCTTGATGTATCTAACGATTTCTCTTGTCAAGAATTACTTCTTTTTGCAGAGAGTACAAACGTCTAAGTCTAGAGTTTGTTTTAGGAGTTTATCTCATGTATTTAGTTTATTTGGATCTCAAATGTAAATTTTTGTTGTATGGTGATAGCAACAAAAATATCTTTTTGAATTTTCTTATGTGGATCTATGTTTTGTCACGAAACCGCCAAAGGGGGAGATTGTTAAGGATTTTGTTTTGGCGTATTTCGTGAAAGTGTTTAAGTCTTGAAGATTGAAGATGAAGAAGCTTGGATCATATACCTCAATCTCAAGAAAGAAGAATTCAAAAGGATCAGGTAAGTTTAACTAAACAATCTTAGTGATCCGAATACTTCTTATATTGTAGGAACACTTGGATGGGTTTTTAATCGCATAAAAATAAAAAACTGGACATGTTATATGTTCAGGATCCAGATCAGAGTTCTACAGTCCGGACCCCGTACATAGGTTAGTTCATGCGCAAATCCAGTCCGGAACACATCTTGTTCAGTCCGGACCCCGAACGTGGATTTTGCAGAAACTGCATGAACAGTCTGGACCGTGGGATTTCAGTCCGGACCCCGAACGTGGTCTTTCTGGAAAAACTCTGTTTAATGACGACAGTCCGGATCGCACTAATTACAGTCCGGACTGTCGACCCGAAAATTTCCAGATAAGGTTAGTTTTTGATTCTTATCCTCTTCCAATGGTTTCTAACCTATAAGTAAACCCTAATTCTATCTTTTAGGGTAATCCACGATAAGTTTTATACTCCGGGAAATGACGGAAAAATATTAAAGGAGAAAAACTTATAAATCCACATATAGAGAAGAAAGGAAATAACTAGATTTAATTCTATGTTTCTTCATCTATATTAATTAATTTGATACTAGGTTTTCTTACTCAGATTTTGAGTAGAATCAAATTAATGAATACTTAGATGGTATTTCCGATCTATCTTTGATCTAAGTATTCGGCGGATCATCACCACCAACAAAACAACGATTTCCCCAAAAATCGGCGCGTGGATTCGTGTGGGCTTGTGGATTCAAGGTGCTACCGCTCTCGTGGATTCGGAGCGAGGTACGATTCGTGTGATCGAAACGTACTACTTGGTGGAGACCGTGGGTTCGGTCAGACATCGTGGATTCGACGTTGGACGCCGTGGATTCGGCGTTGGACGCAAATCGTGGATTCGAGGCGCGTTGCGGAGCGAGCGGAGAAGATCAACTTGGAGCGTATAAAAAAAGGTTGAGTCGTGTGTGAGTACGTTATATCACCTTTGTACGTGTTTAATCTTAGTTGATTTCACGGTGTTATCGGTCCCGTGGTTTTTTACTCCTGTGATGGAGTTTTCCACGTAAAAATTTTGCGTGTTATTTTTCATTTCCGCATTGGATTTTATTACGCAAAGATTTTTGAATGTTTATCGTTTACACCTATTCACCCCCCTCTAGGTATTTTTTTCCCCTATTTAGATCCATATTATACATAACCCGACACTTGCTAATAACATCTGCTGAACCCGTACCCACGGTACATGTCGCGCAAACCTCGGCTCCTAGCAGTGCTCCAAAAACACTCGCGAACCTTCCTGGGTACAACAAAAGGTCCAAAGTTACACTTTATGCTAAAAAATCTAAGTATACACCATATGCTGAAACCAGTCCCGAAGATATGCAATTTTCACCTGCAGAACGGACTCTGAAAAATCCAACAAAAATACTGTCGCGATCGTCGCGTCGTGCCCTTCGAAATGAGTACCTGCACGTTAACATCTGAGTCCCGGAGGCCGAGTTACAAATTCCACAACGCGGTGAGCGCGAAACTCCACAACATACACAACTGTAATACTCTGCACAGTAAAGGGAAAGAAGTATACCTTCGGGCAGATCTCAGAAAATTCCCCGAAAAATACGAAGGTAATCCTTGCGACGCGTAGATGCAAAAAGTGTACAGGCACGTCTCCATCCGATGTCCGAGCGCGGAGATATCGCCGAAGAACCGAGCCGCTGTCCAGGACTCAACCACAGAAAAATGGGTCACAGTAAGCTCAGAAAAACTCCTCAAAAAGCACAAAACGAGGGGAAGCTTGAAATATCTAGATCGTAGCCCTGTCCGTCGCCGATCCAACGGCGCAAGAATCGTCGGAAAAGGTGGTCGGGGTAGGCCGGGAGAGCTCGCGCAACGAAACACGATGAAAGGGAACACCGGCAAAGGAACGTTGCGCAGCGCCGAAGAAAATGGAAACCTCAAGAAGCGTGCCACTTAAAATGCCCGAAATCCACAGATGGATGGAGCACTACACGGGGATCAACTTTGCTGAAGGCGTCGTGGCGAGGGGAGGCTTGGAAATACAGGAAAAAGGGAGAAGAAGGCCGCTCGGGTCGCTTAAATAGGCTCCAGAAACAAATCACGAAATGACGGATAAGTCCCCACTTCCGGGCGCCCGAATTGATTCGGGCTGCTACAGTGTTGGGCCCGGCCCAACACTGTTCATGCCCGAATCGCCCAGGGGAAGCCACGTTTTCCACCGAACAGCGGGCAGCCGTGCGGGGCCATCCACCGCACGACGCGTGGCGCGCCGATGTGTTGACGCGTGGCGCGCACTCAGTCAACGCCCGCTGCCGAGCCCACGTGCGCGCTGCCAGCGCCGCCTGCGCCTCCTGCCAGGCACGCGCCCCGAGGCCAGCTCCGTGGACCGGGCGCACGCGGACCGGCAAACCAGTGGCCGCCACGTGGCCCCGCCCGGTCCATGCACCAGGCCGCACTTCCCATGTACCGCGCGCTCGTGCGCCCACCACTCCGGGGCCGCCACGCGTCCAAGCCCCTGGTGCACGCCTCGCCCGGTGGACCGAGCGGCTGCGCCTCACCCCACCGCCTGCCGTCGCCGCCGGCGCTACTCCGGCCGCCGGAACAGTGCTCCAAAGCCTCAAAATCCGTGTTTTGGCGACCGGGCTCCGATAAATACAAGTGAATAGTCCGTTTTCATCATTTTCGCGCGCTGAATCCAAATTCGCTGTCCGATTTGCCAAATTCCAATTGTAAAAATTGCCGAAGGCATCCGGAAAGGTGTTTCTTTGTCATGCCCTGGGTGTAAACCAGAAAGGTGTTCCTTTGTCATGCCCGTCTACAGATCCGCCGTGCACACGGTATTTCCCGTGTACACGAAGCGCTAGTAACCTGCTCAGATATAAGAGATAATAAAAAAAGCATAAACAGAGCTGAACTAAAAACTAATACATCTCAGACTGAAGCTGGAAATAAAATACAGTACATCTGTAAAAATAATACATCTGTCTCTCCCAGCTCACCAAAAAAATACAAACAGCTGGCCAAAGCCAGACCCAAAAGTAAAGTACAACTGTCTGAGGGAAAAGGGTACACCAATAGTCCAGCTAACTCGCTTATCCTGCCTCGTGGTCTATCTACTCAGCTGTCCTCTCACCTCGACAACGCCACTGAAAACCCACCAGTCCCCGCAGAAGACACTGCAAAACAAAGGAGAAGACAAAGAGGAAAGGAAAAATGGGGGTGAGAACTACCAGTGAACCAGTAGTGTCACGCCCTGAGTCCGCCAATTTGTACTGTTCGGGCACGCCAACAGACCCGCGAATCGGGTAAGGCCTTTTTCCTACCCGAAAGGAATGGTAACATCCATAATAACACAACAAGTGTATGCGGAAGCTCAATATCAGAGTATTAAAAATCACTATAAATTTAAAACTTTCATTCAATAACATACAGTTAATGCGGAAATGAAACATACAAGAGTGAACCATGCATTACTTTATTACACTTTACATTCCTGAACTTGCAATATAAAATTATTACAATTCTTTTACATAAATTCCTCACCATACAAGGTTCACTCAAGAAATATATAAATGGGATACCTCTGCTAGACCCTCTAGGTCTCTATGCTGTTGGGCCCTTGCCCCTGTCGTATACCTCGTCGTCTGCCTCTGAACCGTCGCGATCGCTGCATCCACTCCTGAACCTGTGGGGGGAGTCACCCAAGGGGTGTGAGAACTGCGACATAGTTCCCAGTGGGTTCAACCACCGAGAAAAAGTGTCCTACACCACTTGGTCCAATGGAAGCAATAATAATAGTGCTAGGAAACTAAAATCCTCGAAATCAAAATGCAGCTATGCAAAATAATATATCACTGTCTGTATATACACATCGACCCAGCACTACTCTGTCTAGTCATACTAGGCTACTAAGCACCAACTCGGCCACTATGCCGCTGCATACAGGGTTCAACTAACCCGGCCATCTTGGCCACTCTATTTTCTCTTTATTCTTTAAATTCTGGTGCTTTAGTTCAAGTTAACCCTCGGAAATTCTTATCCAACGGGCCCAAGCCCGGTAGTCCTACTACCATAAGATAAGATTTCTAAGGTTGCCGATAACACCCGCAAGTGTTACCCCGTCCTACGGAAGAAACGTCCCGAACGGGTCACTGCCCGGGAGAGGGATACTGCCCGTACCTCCAACCTGGGCTTATTGCACCGTAGGTCCGCCCGTTTTATTTTTATATTTTCTTTCTTTTCTTTTTTACTTTAGTTCTTAGCCTCTTTGCCTTTGAAAACTTGCTTTCCTTTCTTATTCGAGCTTATAGCTCCCATTTTGCCACTGGCAAATCTCTTTCTCTTTTCTTTGAGCATTTAGCTCTTTACTTTCACTTTAAGCCTTTCGAAAGTACCTCGTCCGACGGGTCACTGCCCAGGGAGTCCTGCTCCACTTGACGAGTCTCAAATTCGAAGGCGCCATTTACATTCTCTTTATGCTTTTTAGCCAATTTTAGCTTGCTTTTAACTTTAAGCCTTTCGAAAGTACCTCGTCCGACGGGTCACTGCCCAGGGAGTCCTGCTCCACTTGACGAGTCTCAAATTCGAAGGCGTCATTTACATTCTCTTTATGCTTTTTAGCCACTTTTAGCTTGCTTTTAACTTTAAGCCTTTCGAAAGTACCTCGTCCGACGGGTCACTGCCCAGGGAGTCCTGCTCCACTTGACGAGTCTCAAATTCGAAGTCGTCATTTACATTCTCTTTATGCTTTTTAGCCACTTTTAGCTTGCTTTTAACTTTAAGCCTTTCGAAAGTACCTCTTCCGACGGGTCACTGCCCAGGGAGTCCTGCTCCACTTGACGAGTCTCAAATTCGAAGGCGTCATTTATATCCTCTTTTCATTCTCTTTATCTTAAGCAATTTGCTTGTCTTGCTTATTAACCACTTTTTCATCCCTTACCCTAGGTCTTGCCACACGGGTAACCAGAGAGTCTCCTGGACTCTTACACATTTCACTTTCTTTGTTTAACTCAAATTGAAGTTAAAGTTATTGTCCATTTGCCCAGACACCCTATGACTCTCTAGGGTTATATTTGTTTAATTCTTTAACCTTGGGGTCTTATCCCGCTTTCCTGATTCCTTACTGAATCCTAGAGTTAACTTAACTCTATTTTTCGATTTCACTTTTAACTTAGAGTTACTCTGACTCCAATTTCCTGTTTTCACTTTCATGTCTCCACACTTGATCCACTTTTCTCATTTTCCTGATTCCTTATTGAATCCTAGAGTTAACTTAACTCTATTTTGCTGTTCCACTTTATCTTAGAGTTACACTGACTCTAATATCCTGTCTGTGAATTCAAACTCCACTAGTTCACCTTAGGTTCCCTTTACCTAAGTTCCATGTCATACTTGTCCTAGAGTTCCCTGACTCTATGCTGATCACTAGTTCACCTTAGGTTCTCTTTACCTAAGTTCCATGTCATGCTTGTCCTAGAGTTCCCTGTGTGGGGACCCAGATCCCTACGACGAGATTACTGGTTCATCTACAGCTCCCGGAGGCCTATGTGGCATGTTGGTGGGATTGGTGCCCCAATTGGACATTAGTGTTGGGCTCAGTGTGTTAAATGGATCACGTGGGTGATCGGTGGACTCCGTCGGAGCTCCAGAAGTGGTTTCGCGCGCCATGGATATTAAAATAGGACCCAGCGTGAGGTTTGGATCAAGGAACATCTTCCCGGATGCCTTCGGCAATTTTTAGAGTTGGAATTTGGCAAATTGGACTTCGGATTTGGATTCAGCGCGCGAAAATGATGAAAATGGACTATTCACTTGCTTTTTCCGGAGTCTGGGTGATTCGACACGTTTTTCGAGGCAAGGGTACTGTTCCGGCACCGGCGGCGGCGGCGCGCGGCGGCGGGCAGCGGCGGAGCGCGGCGGAGCAGGCAGCGGCGGGTGCGCGGTCCACCGCGGAGGCGTGCACCGGTCGCGGGCCACGTGGCGGTTCCCGGTTGGGCCGGCGCAGCGGGCGCGGTCCACGGGAAAGGCAGGTGTACGGTGGACCGGTGGGGGGACACGTGGCGCACACCGGTTGGCCGGTCCACGTGCACCCGGTCCACGGTGCACCTGCGGGCGCCTCGGGAAGCGTGCGCGCAGAGGCGCAGGCGGCGGGCGCAGAGCGCACGTGGGCGCGTTGTCGGGCGGTTCCCGCGCTTGGGGTGGACACGTGTCGGCGTCTGGGGGGCGCCACGTGTCGCGCGGGGAGCGGCGGGGGTTGCTGTCGCCTGTTTGGCGGGCGACGTGGAGGCCCAGGGTGGATTCGGGCGGCTACAGTGCTCGCGCGCGGGGATTTCGGGCTGCTACAGTGCGCGCCCGAAAGTTCCCTGCGCCCGGAAATTGGGACATATTCGGTATTTCTTCAATTGTTTCTGCAGCCTATAAAAGCGATCCGAGCCTCCTTATTTCCCCTTTTTCCACCATTTCCGAGCCTCCTCTCGCCTGGGTGCCTTCAGCAAAGATGATCCCCGAGTTTGGCTGCATCCTTCTGCAAAGTTTTGGGATTTTTGGTGGCACGCTTATCGAGGTTTCCATTTTTACGGCGCGGCGCGACGCTCGTCCTTTTGGGTTCCCGTTCGTCGCGTTTCGGTGCGCTAGCTCCCCCGGCCTACTCCGACCACCTTTTCGCGTGATTTCTTCGCCGCTGGATTCGCAACGGACAGATCTACGATCTTGGTATTTTCAGCTTTCCCTCATTTCACGCTTTTCGAGGTGTTTGTTCGAGCTTACTGTGACCCCATTTCTGTGAAGGGGATTTGGACAGCGGCTTGGTATTTCGGCGTTATCTCCGCAACCGGACATCGTTTGACGACGTGCTTATACACTTTTTTCATCTACTCGGGGCAAGGAATATCACAGTATTTTTATTGGATTTTTCTGAGTTTTGCCCGAAGGTATATGTTCTTCCCCTTATCTGTAAATGGGATTACAGTTATGTTGCTATGTGGTTTTGCGCACCTGTACTGTGGAATTTGTAACTCGGCCTACGGGGCTCGGAATTGGACGTGCAGGTACTCGTTTCGAAGGTATCGACGCGAGGATTGCTGTGGTATTTTTATTGGATTTTTCTGGGCACTTCCGGCAGGTGAAATAAGCACGACTTTGGGACTGATTTTCAGATTGTGTATACTTGGTTAATTTTGGAATAAAAGTGTAATGTTGAGCCTTATTGATGTACTCAGGGGTGTTTTCAGTTGGTTGGAGCCAAGGCTTGCGCGACTTGTACTGAGGGTGTTATGTTGGCAGATTTTGGACCCTGGGCGTCTACCCACTTCACCGACTTCAGGTTTACCTTGGTTTAAGCGCTTCAGGTGGGTAAGCTTATTATCAGTAACTGTTTAAGGCAATGAATATGTTGTGGCAAATATAAGTGCACTTGTGGGGATGTCACCCCTCTATGACTGATGCATGCATGTTTAGGGTACATGGTTTATGTTGGTAAGTAGGTAAGCTTGATAATGATATTTGTATAAATGATTGCAAGAATAGTATTTATGAGGTATATTGAGGACTTGCATGACTTGGACATCTATGTGATGACTAGTGTAAGCTTACCTAGGATAATGTTACCCTATGAGATTATGTAACATGCCATGTTAGCACATAGCCTTTCATGTGGTTGGTTTATGCTTTGGGACAGGATTTCGTAGCTATGTGCGGATTTGTACTCTGAGAAGTTATTATGATCGTTCTATTGATGAACCTTGAATTGTGGACAGGTCTAGTTTTGGGATTCCGGCATGTTGTTTATTCCTAAAGGATTTATTATTATGCTTTACCCCCCCTTTATTTCCTTGAGGACTTTTGCATGCTTGTATGGTCATGTAGTTAGGCCATCTTTTACTGCTGCACTACTTATGGGAACTTGACTTAGTAGAAACCATGCTTTTCCTTTCTCCGCCTTTGCTAGTCAAGTGGACAGTGTTGCTCGGGTTCGAGCAGGGGTCTGGATAGGGTAGTCAGGACTTCGTGTCTGGGACAGGTTGGCTTAGTTGTGGGGCTTTGCGGCAACCGCGGATATTGGGCGGTTGACCGGATGTTTCTCTATGCACCTGATTGGGTATCAGTTTTCTTTAGTGGATGGAGTTTCCCACTTATCGTTCAGTTGCATCCGATTGAGGTCGGGTCTTTCCTTGGTGGTTGAGTTTTCCCACTTTGATCAGATTGATGATCAAGTCCTGCTGTTTAGAGATACTGGTGACATTGATGACAGAGATGCTTTACTCGTGTGGGTAGCTCCCCTCGAGTGCCGCTCCGGAGTAGGCTTCAGACCGTGTTGGGTTCCGGTCAGACCGTGTTGGGTTCCGGTCAGACCGTGTCGGGTGCCGGTCAGACCGTGTTGGGTTCCGGTCATTTGGACAGTGGAGATACTGAGTTCGGGAGATTGGTGACAGAGCAGGCAGTACCGGGTTTTATACCGGTTCATTCGATTGAGTTCATTTCGGTCAAATACTTTTATTGTTACACTCGTGCCTGGGGGCCGAGTGCAGACTGGTAGTAGACCAGTGATAGTACTGTTGAGAGCCGCCTGGTTGACGGTGGTCCCGTGTCGTGGCGAGTACTTTGACCGTCGTGTGAGAGGTTGAGCATCATGATTCTATCCGTTCTGAGAGAGAGCGTGGATTTTGACCATAGCCTGCATGATCCTCTACTCGATAGCGAGCTAGTCCGTTTGGACGCCCTACGTAATTCCTGCCTGTCAGCGGGAGGTGGTTGTAGGTGGATGCAGGTTTGACTGGACCAGATGTCGCAGTCAGCTCGATTGGGTCGATGGTGCACTTCATGTGCTAGTGGTTGCATACCACTATTTGGTTCTCCCCCTTTTTGCCTTTAGTTAGGGGCAGGGTAGCTGTCGAGAGTCTCCAGCCTACTCATTTCAGTCTTATGACTTGGGTTAGTTTTTGTCTCTTGAGGACTTGGTGGGCAGACCGTCGGGTCTGGCGGTGGTACCCACTGAGAACTCCCTTTTTGGTGTAGTTCTCACACCCTTTGGGGGTTCCCCCCCCCTTTTTCCTCTCCTCTCCTTTGTTTTGTAGAGTCTTAGCGGGTGTTGCCGACTCTGCGGATGTTGATCGTGCGAGGGAGTCGCGAGCTAGATCCCTACCCGTCGTTGGAGAGTAGCGGTACCCTTCAGAGGAGATCATCAGTGGATTAGTTGTTTCTTTTTCCTCTTTTGAGAGACTATTGTAGTGAGGATATTTTGTATTGAGAGACTGTACACTGTTGTATATTGGAGTTACCTCCCGGTTGGGTTTAGAGCTTGTACTTGAGGATCTTGTATTATTATTATTTTGGGAGGCAGACAGTGTTGTTTTATTTCCAGTTGTACAGTGATTGATTTTAGTTACAGCAGATTTTTATTTATAGCTCTGATATCTGTTTAGTTATAGTACTTTTCTTGCAGGTAGGACGCTTCGCCTATGCAGGTTGGCATAGGTGGCGGATCTGTTTGGCGGGCCCGGGTCGCAGTTTCGACCCCGGGGCGTGACAGATTAGAGTGGTATCAGAGCCTAGGTTGTATGTGATGATCCGGACTCCCGCAGGAACTGTACAACATTAAACAGTGACTGTAGGGAGCCTATTCGGTGAAGCAGAGCTTGTAGAATCGAAATTGGACATTTAATATAGACTCAGTGCGAAAATCGGAGCAAATGGAATTTTCCGGGAGCTTTCGGCAAAATTTCGGATGAGAATTTGGCGAAATGGACAGCGGATTTGGACTCAGCGCGCGAAAACGATCAAAACGGTATATTCACTTTATTTTTCGGCGCCAAAACACTGTTCACCGGAACAGTAACTCCGGCGACCGGAATTACTGTTCCGGCCGCCGGCGGCTACCGGCGGGCGACGGCAGGCGGCGGCACAGCGGCGGCGCAGCGGCGGAGCGCGGCAGAGCGCAGCGGCGCGCGGCGCGGGCGGGGGGCGCTGGTGCGGGGTCCATGGGCTTGCCGTGCACCGGGTGCACCGAAGCCTTACCTTGACACGTGGCGTTTTCCCATTGGCCGGCCGGCTTCTAGAAGGTGCACGTGGCGGCGCTCCGATTGGCCAACATTTTCCGGAAGACCCGGCGCGGGGACCGGGCCCGTGCTCCACGTGGACACGTGGCGTCTTCTGAGTGGCATTGCACAAGGCTGTTTCCTGTTTTGTCAACACGTGGCGCGTCCTGGATGGTCCATTCCGGTGTTTGCTGTTCTGCCCGGGATCTGGTGAGGGACCTTGGCCCATTATAAATAGAGCCTCCCACCCCCACCATCTTTCACCTCGGGCTCCGTGCTGTAGAGAGAGAACCAGAGAAAGTGCCCTATACAAAAATTCTTCCTCTCTCTCTCCTCTCTCTCTCCTCAGAATTTTAGAATTTTTGAAGGTACCGATAGTCAGTTATCTGCGACGCGGCGCACTGCGACGGTTTTCTTTTTCGGCCCATTTCCCGTCGCAGTTCCGTCGAAAATTCCCTGTGGGCTAAACAGGAGGAATTTTTGGACGATTTTCACGACAGCGCGTTCCTAGGAGGTAAGGCTTCGATTTCCGTGTTGATCACTTTGCTCTATTTCGTACTTTTGGCACGTTTCCCGAGGCCTATTTGACCCCCCTTTTTGCTGTGGAAATTTCTGGACAGTGTCAACTTCTCCGATTTTTATCTTGGCGTAGGAGCATCAGATCGAGGCATTTAAAGAGTCGATTTTGATCTACTCTTCGCGAGGAACGCAACCGTAATTTTTCTGGATTTTTCTGAGCACTATACAGAGGTGAAAAACTCCTCTCTTTTCGTGCTATTTGAAAAACAGCAAAAGCTGTATTTTTATGAATAATATAGTAACACCCTGTGCAATGTGTGTTGCTGTAGGGCACCATTTTCGGCAGACAGCAGTTCTAGGGGACTGTGGACAGCCAGGAGACTTTCTGGGTGTGATTTGAGCTGTTCGAGGTGGGCGGTTGTTGCTTACCTCATTTTTGACAAGCTCACTGGGATTACTGGAACTCCCTTAAAATTTAATTGATGAGAACAATTGGGACAAACTAATATGACAATTGATAAGAACAATTGGGACAAACTAATATGACAATTGATGAGAACAATTGGGACAAACTAAATTGATGAGAACTATTGGGACTACTAACAGGACTACTAACAGGACTACTAACAGGACTACTAACAGGACAATTGATGAGAACCGCTGGGACGAACTCTCCTAAAATTTAATATAACCCCACAGATGATATGATGACTTATATTGGGACACTGTGTTTGAGACAAAGGCTATAATCTCGCATGCAAATGACTTTTATTCAGTAAATCAATCTTTTTAAATCTTTGACACTATTTTACAACTTTTAAAATAAAGACAGTTGCATGCATGCCCGGACATCAGGTAGGGCCACTATTTATTGCTACACTATCATATTAAGGCTTGACATGTTTTATTGCTCTCTTTTGCTTTCAGTTGCTTGTCGCTCGAGTATGAGCAGGGGTTTGGAATAGTATAGCCAAGGTTATGTTAGATTATAAACTTGTGGGGTGTTGCGGTGACCGCGGACTGTAGGCGGTCGGCCGGATGTTTATCCTTGCATCAGAATGGGGTTGAGTCTGGTCTATTTTTGGCATCAGCAGGGGATCGGGCTTTTCTTTAGTGGATGGTTTTTCCTACTTATTGAGTACTATGGCATCATATCAGAGTTTCTTAGTGGATGGCTTTTCCCACTTTGATCATAGTCATGATCCAGTCCTGCTGTTTACGACACTTATGATACTTATTACTGAGGTACTTTTACTCGTGTGGGTCGCTCCCCTCGAGTGCCACTCCGGAGTGTGTTACAGACAGACTTTGAGTCCTTGAGACTCCTATCCCCTATCGGTGTTATGCGTTGACCAGCATACCCAATTTGGCAAACACTATTCCCTATCGGTGTCATGCGTTGGCCAGCATACCCGATTTGGCAAACACTATCCCCTATCGGTGTTATGCATTGGCCAGCATACCCGATTTGGCAAGGCACAGCAGGCAGTACCAGTGACACAAGACTGAGTTATTTCAGGCAGGCATGTTTGGTATTGTTGCATACAGTCATTTCATGCTACATGACATTTAGAGGCATACTAGTGGTGGTTTCCCTTTATTCAGCAGTTCTGTTTACAGCTTTACCACTTATTCCTTTCTGGCCTCTAGTAGTCCTAGTGGGTGCGTCAGAGTTGAGGTTTTGCCCACTAGGGGAGGCTACTAGTTTATCTGGTAGTTCTCACCCCCATTGTTCTTTTCTGTTTCTTTCTTCTCCTTTATTTTTGCAGAGTCGTCTGCGGGAGCTGCTAGGCCATCGGCAGCTGATCGAGGTAAGGGGATCGCTGAATAGATAGATCTCCTGGGAGACTGAGAGCTGTTAGATAGATGCTGCACCCTTTACTCAGACTGTGGTATTCTTCTTTTATTCTAGGTCTGGCTTTCGCCAGCTGGATGTACTATTTTGGTGAGCTGGGAGATTATTGTACATATTACAGCTTCATTAGTAGTTCCAGTCTGAGATACTATGTGGTTCTTCCACTTCAGCTCTGTATTATGCTCTTTTATTGTTTATATTATATCGGAGCAGGTTACCAGCGCTTCGTGTACTCGGGAAATCCCATGTGCACGGCGGATCTGTTGGCGAGCCCGGGTTCCGGGGCGTGACATTGTAGGTCATGGTAGACTTAGAAACCCTAGGCTTATGGTTTGACCCTTGGTTGACTTTGTGAGAGTCGTGATTTTTTAGCGAGAGTCCTGATTGAGTTTTATACCTCTCCCAAGGGACGGGAGGAGTGATTGGCATGTTTATTCTCCTAAGTGATTATGTTGGCTGCAGACAACATAATGCTGTGGAACGGGTGACATGCTTTAGACTTTCGCTGGATTGGGTCGAGTGTTGTTGTGTGCTGTTTTGTTGTTTCGTCGTGGCAAGCGGTGTCTCCCCGACGCTGGGTTTTGACCCGTGTGCATCCTGTCATAGCTGTTGAGCTTGAGCAGTTGGTTTTGGGCCGAATACCTGGATTGAGGTCAGAGAACCCCGGACCCAGATGACAGGATTGTCTGAGGCTTGTCAGCGGCTGAGGGAGCAGCTGGTCTTGGTGACACAGTTGTCGGAGCACTGAGTAGCCCCCTCCGTGCCAATGTTTAGTGTCGAGGCGCCGAGGCAGGGTGGATGGTTGACAGCTGGTGAGCTGTGGGACATGATCGAACTATTGAGCCATATTTGGCAGATGAACCACCCCGACTCGTAAGATTGAGTTTGGAGCCTTTGGAGGCAGAGTCGCGGCTGGTGGTGATGGGGTGATTAATTGAGAGCCTCCCTGTGCTCAAGAGTGTATGTAGTTGTTGAACTGCGCGCTCCAGATTCGAGGGACGAGGCGCATAGGATATATGAGACTGGGAGTGGATTGCGCCAGGACACCTTTCTGTTATTCAGTCCCTCCATTGTAGATTTAGACGCCTCGTTGGACCAGGCATTATGTATGGAGCGTGGCATTGCAGTTCCTTTGGATAGGGATCAGCCGCCAGAGGTGAGTTCTGGATTTTGGCGCTTGGCGCCGGATGATGGAGGACAGATCAGCCGGCAGGGGCATGTCTAATTTCTTTTCCTGGATAACGAGTTCCCGAGATGTCAGAGGTCGGGTGGACCCCGAAGGCAACATCAGTATTTTTATTTGAGTGGCGCAGCGATAGCGTGGATTTGTTATCTGCGGAGGACCTTATTCGTCGCCTCAATGTGATCAGAGACAGAGGTCGTGCTTCCTAGTGATAGCCCTGATTTTCAGGCAGATTGAGCGACAACCACTTGCTTTGAGCGGATGAATCTGTGCCGCCCGGGTGGAGGGCGCCACGGTAGTGGATTGAGTGTCGCAGGTGGGATTTCACCACGGTAGTCGGAGTTAGAGCATGTTCCACTTTTACATGGGTTAGAGGCAGATTTGTTACCACGTGCGCTAGAGGTACAGGTTCCTGTTGTTGTTGTGCACGTGGAGGAGGCTTTTGGATCATGTCCAGTGCGGCCGAGACCGCGAGATACCGGCAGAATTCTTGGAAATTATAGCAATTAGGTGTTTTGACCTTATGCTTGAGATTGTTGGGCACTATGCCACAGGATGTTCGACTGCAGCAAGAGAGGACTTTGATCTTCGGCAAGGCGGGCAATTGGAGGCATGCTCGTTGGGGTTGTTAGAGCACTCTGGTTTTAGCGACAGGGTGAGAGGTGCTTACGGCGGCACCGGGACTCAGGGATATCTCTGTTGCCCGCGAGATCCCGTGTGTGATTTCACCTTAGTTGTTGGTAATGCCGCCGGTTAGGGAGATAGAGAGTGCGTTTGACGTGGTTCGAGGAACCGCGCCACCCTGGACAGCACCTCATTGGATATCGCCGGTGGAGTTGAGAGAGACCCGATGGCACTGTTGCAGGGTCCGATGGATCGAGGGGTCTGTTTGACCTAGTGCCACGCCGTTGGTATACAGTGGTGATGCCACGTCATTGATACACGAATGTGAGGGTCCTTTTATGGTATCCAGGACCTTATGATGGAATTATACTCCGGCTGTTGGTGTATGATGCGAGTACCCACTTGGAGTTAGAAAGCCGAGGACTTCGCCTAGATGGCGTTTTGGACACGGTGGTGGCATTATGAGTTGTTAGCGAGGCCCAATGGAATGACGAATGCCCTGTGGACTTCAAGATCTGAGGGATTGTATGTCCCAGTTGTACTTGGACGGACTGGGAGTGGTGTTTTCCGAGGATATTTTGATTTACTCCCAGAGTGACTTGGAGCACGAGGAGCACTTTGTGGATGTGCTACCATGCCCGTGTGGATGAAGCGGTATGCCAAGTTATTGAGGTACAAGTTGTAGCTGCAGAAGCATACCTTCTTGGGTCGCTTTGTTCGAGCCGTAGGGGCGGCGGTGGAACCCGACCTAATGGATGTTATTCAAGTTGACTGAGACCAACTTTCATTCTTGAGGTGAGGAGCTTCTAGACTTGGCGGTGCCGGGAGAGCATGGCCAATGGATAATGTGCCTGATACTAGCGCCAATGCTAGTGTTTCCTGTGTTGGGAGATGGAATTGTGTGATCTAGTGATGCCTCCCATTTTGGTGGTGGAGTTACCGTGGGTGGATCTTCGGTCCACACTTCATTAGTCCAACCCTATGAGTGTTATGGCAGGCAGCTTGGATTCCACAGTTGAGCCTTTCTGTACGTCCTTTATTTCCAGCTTGGATTGATATACCTGGGCGTAGGCCATGCCTGCTTGGCTATCAGTTCTGATTACTCAGCATCTTGAGTGGGATTTTCGCGGATTGTCGTTGCTGGTTTGGGATTTTTGACCGCGAGTTTGGGCATCCGCATTATGATCGCCTTTCGAGCCAGTTTTCACTCCCGTTCACTGACGGTTTGGTCCCCGTCAAGGCATCCTTTCAACCCGTGGGTCTGTCGGGGTTTTGTTGGCATGTTGAGTGGCCAACCGTGGCATGAGATTGCGTCTCTTGAGGATCCCTTTTGAGGGTGGCCCGTGGTTGAGTAGGCCACTTGGGTAATTTTGGATCGGAAGTAACCGAGTGAAGACCCCAGCTTATTGGATCCTTTTCCTCATAGGATGAATCTGTGGGTATACTTCGGGTGGTCCTGGTGGAGTAGACACCAGGAGATGGTTTGGTGCGTGTTGCGCTGATGATTATTCTGTTTCCCCCGGCTCTTGATGGGGCCTCTGTGTTGTTTCACGTCTCAGCTCAGGAGTGTTTTGCTTTTGGATCCCTCGCCCGTGATTGACTTGCCCCTTTTGAGATCTGTGATTGATGGAGTACGAGGGACGCCCGTTGCGATTTCTGGCTCGAGAGTTGAGAAAATCGCATATCGGGCCATGCCGTACTTGTTGCTGTGGTTGTTGGGGAGTAATCACGGGGAGTGAGTGATGTTTCGGGAGCTGGAGGCGTTATTGATGGATACCTACCCGTGGTATTTGTGACTCTTGGTGGATTTGAGCTAGTTTCGAGGACGAAACTTTCCTTAGTGGGGGAGGATGTGGGGACCCGGATCCCCACGACGAGATTACTGGTTCATCTACAGCTCCCGGAGGCCTATGTGGCATGTTGGTGGGATTGGTGCCCCAATTGGACATTAGTGTTGGGCTCAGTGTGTTAAATGGATCACGTGGGTGATCGGTGGACTCCGTCGGAGCTCCAGAAGTGGTTTCGCGCGCCATGGATATTAAAATAGGACCCAGCGTGAGGTTTGGATCAAGGAACATCTTCCCGGATGCCTTCGGCAATTTTTAGAGTTGGAATTTGGCAAATTGGACTTCGGATTTGGATTCAGCGCGCGAAAACGATGAAAATGGACTATTCACTTGCTTTTTCCGGAGTCCGGGTGATTCGGCACGTTTTTCGAGGCAAGGGTACTGTTCCGGCACCGGCGGCGGCGGCGCGCGGCGGCGGGCAGCGGCGGAGCGCGGCGGAGCAGGCAGCGGCGGGTGCGTGGTCCACCGCGGAGGCGTGCACCGGTCGCGGGCCACGTGGCGGTTCCCGGTTGGGCCGGCGCAGCGGGCGCGGTCCACGGGAAAGGCGGGTGTACGGTGGACCGGTGGGGGGACACGTGGCGCACACCGGTTGGCCGGTCCACGTGCACCCGGTCCACGGTGCACCTGCGGGCGCCTCGGGAAGCGTGCGCGCAGAGGCGCAGGCGGCGGGCGCAGAGCGCACGTGGGCGCGTTGTCGGGCGGTTCCCGCGCTTGGGGTGGACACGTGTCGGCGTCTGGGGGCGCCACGTGTCGCGCGGGGAGCGGCGGGGGTTGCTGTCGCCTGTTTGGCGGGCGACGTGGAGGCCCAGGGTGGATTCGGGCGGCTACAGTGCTCGCGCGCGGGGATTTCGGGCTGCTACAGTGCGCGCCCGAAAGTTCCCTGCGCCCGGAAATTGGGACATATCCGGTATTTCTTCAATTGTTTCTGCAGCCTATAAAAGCGATCCGAGCCTCCTTCTTTCCCCTTTTTCCACCATTTCCGAGCCTCCTCTCGCCTGGGTGCCTTCAGCAAAGATGATCCCCGAGTTTGGCTGCATCCTTCTGCAAAGTTTTGGGATTTTTGGTGGCACGCTTATCGAGGTTTCCATTTTTACGGCGCGGCGCGACGCTCGTCCTTTTGGGTTCCCCTTCGTCGCGTTTCGGTGCGCGAGCTCCCCCGGCCTACTCCGACCACCTTTTCGCGTGATTTCTTCGCCGCTGGATTCGCGACGGACAGATCTACGATCTTGGTATTTTCAGCTTTCCCTCATTTCGCGCTTTTCGAGGTGTTTGTTCGAGCTTACTGTGACACCATTTCTGTGAAGGGGATTTGGACAGCGGCTTGGTATTTCGGCGTTATCTCCGCAACCGGACATCGTTTGATGACGTGCTTATACACTTTTTTCATCTACTCGGCGCAAGGAATATCACAGTATTTTTATTGGATTTTTCTGAGTTTTGCCCGAAGGTATATGTTCTTCCCCTTATCTGTAAATGGGATTACAGTTATGTTGCTGTGTGGTTTTGCGCACCTGTACTGTGGAATTTGTAACTCGGCCTACGGGGCTCGGAATTGGATGTGCAGGTACTCGTTTCGAAGGTATCGACGCGAGGATTGCTGTGGTATTTTTATTGGATTTTTCTGGGCACTTCCGGCAGGTGAAATAAGCACGACTTTGGGACTGATTTTCAGATTGTGTATACTTGGTTAATTTTGGAATAAAAGTGTAATGTTGAGCCTTATTGATGTACTCAGGCAGTTGTTTGGAGCCAAGGCTTGCGCGACTTGTACTGAGGGTGTTATGTTGGCAGATTTTGGACCCTGGGCGTCTACCCACTTCACCGACTTCAGGTTTGCCTTGGTTTAAGCGCTTCAGGTGGGTAAGCTTATTATCAGTAACTATTTAAGGCAATGAATATGTTGTGGCAAATATAAGTGCACTTGTGGGGATGTCACCCCTCTATGACTGATGCATGCATGTTTAGGGTACATGGTTTATGTTGGTAAGTAGGTAAGCTTGATAATGATATTTGTATAAATGATTGCAAGAATAGTATTTATGAGGTATATTGAGGACTTGCATGACTTGGACATCTATGTGATGACTAGTGTAAGCTTACCTAGGATAATGTTACCCTATGAGATTATGTAACATGCCATGTTAGCACATAGCCTTTCATGTGGTTGGTTTATGCTTTGGGACAGGATTTCGTAGCTATGTGCGGATTTGTACTCTGAGGAGTTATTATGATCGTTCTATTGATGAACCTTGAATTGTGGACAGGTCTAGTTTTGGGATTCCGGCATGTTGTTTATTCCTAAAGGATCTATTATTATGCTTTACCCCCCCTTTATTTCCTTGAGGACTTTTGCATGCTTGTATGGTCATGTAGTTAGGCCATCTTTTACTGCTGCACTACTTATGGGAACTTGACTTAGGAGAAACCATGCTTTTCCTTTCTCCGCCTTTGCTAGTCAAGTGGACAGTGTTGCTCGGGTTCGAGCAGGGGTCTGGATAGGGTAGTCAGGACTTCGTGTCTGGGACAGGTTGGCTTAGTTGTGGGGCTTTGCGGCAACCGCGGATATTGGGCGGTTGACCGGATGTTTCTCTATGCACCTGATTGGGTATCAGTTTTCTTTAGTGGATGGAGTTTCCCACTTATCGTTCAGTTGCATCCGATTGAGGTCGGGTCTTTCCTTGGTGGTTGAGTTTTCCCACTTTGATCAGATTGATGATCAAGTCCTGCTGTTTAGAGATACTGGTGACATTGATGACAGAGATGCTTTACTCGTGTGGGTAGCTCCCCTCGAGTGCCGCTCCGGAGTAGGCTTCAGACCGTGTTGGGTTCCGGTCAGACCGTGTTGGGTTCCGGTCAGACCGTGTCGGGTGCCGGTCAGACCGTGTTGGGTTTCGGTCATTTGGACAGTGGAGATACTGAGTTCGGGAGATTGGTGACAGAGCAGGCAGTACCGGGTTTTATACCGGTTCATTCGATTGAGTTCATTTCGGTCAAATACTTTTATTGTTACACTCGTGCCTGGGGGCCGAGTGCAGACTGGTAGTAGACCAGTGATAGTACTGTTGAGAGCCGCCTGGTTGACGGTGGTCCCGTGTCGTGGCGAGTACTTTGACCGCCGTGTGAGAGGTTGAGCATCATGATTCTATCCGTTCTGAGAGAGAGCGTGGATTTTGACCATAGCCTGCATGATCCTCTACTCGATAGCGAGCTAGTCCGTTTGGATGCCCTACGTAATTCCTGCCTGTCAGCGGGAGGTGGTTGTAGGTGGATGCAGGTTTGACTGGACCAGATGTGGCAGTCAGCTCGATTGGGTCGATGGTGCACTTCATGTGCTAGTGGTTGCATACCACTGTTTGGTTCTCCCCCTTTTTGCCTTTAGTTAGGGGCAGGGTAGCTGTCGAGAGTCTCCAGCCTACTCATTTCAGTCTTATGACTTGGGTTAGTTTTTGTCTCTTGAGGACTTGGTGGGCAGACCGTCGGGTCTGGCGGTGGTACCCACTGAGAACTCCCTTTTTGGTGTAGTTCTCACACCCTTTGGGGGTTTCCCCCCCCTTTTTCCTCTCCTCTCCTTTGTTTTGTAGAGTCTTAGCGGGTGTTGCCGACTCTGCGGATGTTGATCGTGCGAGGGAGTCGCGAGCTAGATCCCTACCCGTCGTTGGAGAGTAGCGGTACCCTTCAGAGGAGATCATCAGTGGATTAGTTGTTTCTTTTTCCTCTTTTGAGAGACTATTGTAGTGAGGATATTTTGTATTGAGAGACTGTACACTGTTGTATATTGGAGTTACCTCCCGGTTGGGTTTAGAGCTTGTACTTGAGGATATTGTATTATTATTATTTTGGGAGGCAGACAGTGTTGTTTTATTTCCAGTTGTACAGTGATTGATTTTAGTTACAGCAGATTTTTATTTATAGCTCTGATATCTGTTTAGTTATAGTACTTTTCTTGCAGGTAGGACGCTTCGCCTATGCAGGTTGGCATAGGTGGCGGATCTGTTTGGCGGGCCCGGGTCGCAGTTTCGACCCCGGGGCGTGACACCCTGACTCTATGCTGATCACTAGTTCACCTTAGGTTCTCTTTACCTAAGTTCCATGTCATGCTTGTCCTAGAGTTCCTTGACTCTATATTGATCACTCTATCCAGTGTCCTTAGGTTATTACCTAAGACCATGCCACTCATCCGCCCTAGGATAACTCCTAAGTTGATGTCACTCGTCAAACCCCTATACTAGGTTTTCTCCTAGTCTTACTACCAACAAATGTTGTTCCCTTATGTCACGTGATTCCTAGGGTTATACCCTAACATGATCACAATCATAATAGCTAATCCTTTTTCATGCATGCAATTATTTTCATCTTATTCATAAAATAATAATTATCTCTACGCATGCATAATCATCATATATCTTTGGCAACCAACAGTTGCACTTTTCCTCTGTGTCCCTTTGCACATGCATATCTATTCCACTATCTCTGGCAACCAACAGTTGTACTTTTTCATCTGAATCCATCTACACATGCAATCTTAATCATAATTACCTAACGCCTCTAACTGGCTACTATCATGCTTCGAATCAAAAAGCAAAGGAGCAAGGGGAGAGGTCACCCATTTTCGGCAGAATTCCCCACCTTGTGGTGTCCCCAATTGCTTGTAGACACTTGCAATTGGTCTCCGCGCCATTCCACTTGTCTCCTCGAGCTTGCACGCAAAACGGTGCACATCCCTCGAGTCCGCACGCAAAATGGTGCACGTCCTACAATCCTGTACGCAAAACGATGCATGTCATTAAAATCCATACGTAAAAATAGTGCGCGCCACTTCAGCCGGCACGCAAAACGATGCGCGGCAACACGATCTGCACGCGAAACGGTGCACGTACCTCAAATCATCACACAAAATGGTGCACGTCTGACTGTAGGGTTGCACGCAAAACAGTGCATATTTTCTAAGCCTGCGCCCAAAACTGTGCATATTTGTCAAATCCGCACGCAAAACGATGCATATCTCCACGAGCGGCACGCAAAACGAGGCGCGCCCAAAATGCCCGCGAACCTCGCGCATTAAAACGGCACAGTAAAACTTGGTCCCTAACACGCACGTAGGCAAAAGGGGTCAAATCCAAAATCCAAGAAGGAAATTCCAAACTGTGCCAAAAATACCGCAAAATGACATACGGGACCTACCTCAACATCGTCGCGTCGTCCAACGTGTCCACTAGGCTCTTTGGAACATCTTGCGCGCTCCACGGAGTCCACGGCACGCTCGTGCGCCCTCAAAAACCCCAGGCGAAATCGCCCGGTTCGTCTCCTGGTACGCTCGGGTGAAGCCAAAACGGAGAAGAGGAGGAAAAATGAGCCATTTCGGGCCTTTATAGGCCATTTCCGGACTTTCGGGCGCACCCTTTCGGGCGCCCGAAAACTTTCGGGCGGCTACAGGAACCGGCCAGCCGCGGTCCACGCATCCACGCAGCGCCAGCTGGGCGCCACGTCACCCTCGCTCGGCCAATCAGGGGATGACACGTGGCCGTCGACCCGTGCACCGCGACCACGGAACAGCGACGGCCATTGGGAGGCCGCCACGTGGACCGCACTACCGCCTGCTCTGACGCCCGGCCGCAGCGTCGCGTCGCGTCAGCGCGTCACGTCGCGCTGAGCCACCAATAGGAGGCCGACACGTGGCCTGTCCCCGCTGACACGCGCCAGGGCCCGCGTGCCTTCCCGACGCGCACCCCGCTCCCTCGGTCAGACCGTCCAATGAGAAGACGCCACGTGGCGGTCTTCACCTACCACGCGCGCCTCGGGCCGCGCGCCACAGCGCGTTGCGCGCGAAAACTTGCCTCGGGATTCACGCCCGCTGCCTCGGGATTCGCGCCCGCTGCCTCGGGATCCGTGCCAACTGCCTCGGGATCCGTGCCAACTCAGTATTCGGGCGCGCTACAGTAACTTTCGGGCGCATCGAAGTCCGGACCGGGCTGCTACAGTAACCGGTTTGCTACAGTGGAAAAACCCGGTTCGCTGCAGCCCGAAAACCGGTTTGCTACAGTACTTTCCGGGCGCCCGGTTCCCACTTTCGGGCGCCCGAAACTTGGGCCCAAGCCCAGTTTCGCCCGTTTTCGTCCGTTCTTGCCCGTTTCTCACCCGTTTTCGCTCAAATTTGACGGGCAGCCACAGTTTAACTTAATTTAACTCATGGTACTTAAACTTTTCAGTTTGGACCCTCTTTGGGTTACCAGAAGTCTCACTGTATTTAATTTCGCTGGCGGAGCCCGTTCTCACTATCCGGGTGTCCGATCAACGCGAAACTTTTACTGTGGCCCTAAAACACATTTACGGAGCTCCCGTAATTTTCTCAGAAATTTCCGAAACTGTGAATTTTCCACTTACAATCTGGGCCCACTTTCTCATGTAAGATTCAAGATCTCACAATCTAATCCCGATTTGGGCCCAATTCGTTTCCAGGTCATCCTTTACCTCAATAAATTCAATAAAATAGCATTTCATACCATTTTATTTACATTTATTTATATACCAAAATTTTGGTTCACTACATTCTACCCCCCTTAAAATAAGTTTCGTCCTCGAAACTTGAGTCACATCTCGACTCCTACTTGATCAAGAGGGGGAAACTTGCCCTCCCTACGGGGCTCACTGAACCTCGTGACCGGCATCATATTGCCTGCTCGCCTACAATTACACGAGCAGCTCGTTCCTGGATCCCTATCTCGTTTTAGTGACAACCTCAGACCTGTTGTCTGGCCACTTTCACCAAGTAGGTGAGAGACACATTTGAGCACTTGCTCTCTTAATTGCCACAAATGGCGAAGTCTCATCTTGCAAAATCTTCACTTTAATTCCGAGATCATCTTATCTTTCACAAGGAGGTTGCATCTGCAACTAATTACATTTACCGCATTTTCCGGTCACTCCGCTGCCTAATGTGGAGTGCAAAGGCCAATCCATAAGTCCTCAACTATCTCACACGCTGCTAGCACTCTAAGTCCACGGGTTATCAGTTACCCCGACATCTCGGACTACTAATAGGTTCACAGACCACGGTCCAATAGGGTCCTATAGCCCAACCAGTCCAACTATGTATAATGGCTCTCACTAGCACACAGACCCAATCGTCATGCGGGTAGATCCCCACCTAGGATTACTACACCAGCACTCCCACTAGGAGCTACAGTACCTCAATCACCACTAGCTCTACGGCCTGGTCATTTCACACTCTCAGTGTACTAATCTCAGTGTACTAATAGCCTCAACGCTCACACGTGGCATTCCACGTTCCCGGGTCATCGCTCGGACTGCCGCCCCGACCAAATCTCTATCATGCCCCGCCATCAGGTCCCGGGCCGCTGTCTCTCACAGCTGACTGCGCCTGCCCACTGGGCTACAGGCCCACAGTCCACAAACATGGTCCAGGCACGGATCGTCCCCAAGCGAACCCGCTAATCGTCGCCACGCGACCACTATGCTCACTGAGCAAAACCAACTGACAAGTCATCAATCCACGATCCAAACTCTCTATCAACTCTGGCCACACTGGGCAAAGGCTACTATGCCACCTAATCAGCTCTCTCTGGCTAAGCGATACTTGTGCTTCATGAGCACCCAAACAGTTGGGCGTCCTACGCCCCCATGCTAACTTGCAAAAATCTAGTGTCAAGCGATTCGCTTACGTACCCCTACGGCTCTTGGGCACTCTCTCCCAACTGGGTCGAGGCACCACAATAACAGTTCACCACCCTGGTAATTAACACTCAAATCCTGCGGTGGCAATCCTTGCCATTACCCCCATTCATCAGAACGACGCCAGTAAACTCTCGCTCTATCGAGAGATCCACGAATCTTGAAGCCTACTCTAGGCTTGTAAATCTTTCTTGCCCTAACCCTTAGGACATACTTATCTGGTTCTCGCACATAGCGATTACCAGCGTTCCGTGAGTCGGTCTCTCACTGGACCTTTCTAACCATACTTTGCCAGCAAATTAGCTGACACAAGCTTATAACACTCTCTGCTGAAGGCGCGGGGTGCGCCGACAAAAGCTCGGCGGCCACTGCCACTCGCTCTACCATTGTCCCTACAAGCGGCGACGCCATATACTCATGCGTCACTATACAGCCTCAGCTTGCTGCGCTATCAGCCACTGGAGCCTATTGATCTGCTCCGACCGTTGCCTTGACGCCACTCATAGGCATCGGAATCTGTCTTCCTGTCGGTGGTAAGTCCTCGTCTAGCGGCAAGAAGCTTGATCTGCTGCTGGACCACCCAATAAGTGCGGCCACCTGCTATCGCAGCTCATGTACGTTGTTTGACCCCGAGCCCTCTCGTGACTCGAGTCGAAACAGGTGCGTTTCCCTATGTGGTGTCATCGCCAACATGCACACCACAACGAAACAACTAGCCCAAACTTAGCCATTTGAGCAACGCGCAGTCTACCTACCGACAAAAAGGCTCGTGGACTCAATCATGCGAAAGTATAGGAGGGTACTCCTTTTCATCTCCAACATTACGTTGTCAGCCGCCAACGTAATATCCGAAGAATGAAAGCTCGTCGCCCTCGATCAGTCCCAACATCCTTTTTGGGAACAACAATAATCAATCGAATACTTTCGCCCACTAATCAACACGCTCTCTCGTACCAATCCCTAGGGTCTTCCTAAGGCTCACTAACCACCTAGGACTATTCCTAGGCTCTGATACCACTCTTATCTGTCACGCCCCGAGTCCGCCAATTTGTACGGTTCGGGCACGCCAACAGACCTGCCAATCGGGTAAGGCCTTTTTCCTACACGAAAGGAACGGTAACATCCATAATAACACAACAAGTGTATGCGAAAGCTCAATATCAGAGTATTAAAAATCACTATAAATTTAAAACTTTCATTCAATAACATACAGTTAATGCGGAAATGAAAGCATACAAGAGTGAACCATGCATTACTTTATTACACTTTACATTCCTGAACTTGCAATATAAAATTATTACAATTCTTTTACATAAATTCATCACCATACAAGGTTCACTCAAGAAATATATAAATGGGATACCTCTGCTAGACCCTCTAGGTCTCTATGCTGTTGGGCCCTTGCCCCTGTCGTATACCTCGCCGTCTGCCTCTGAACCGTCGCGATCGCTGCATCCATTCCTGAACCTGTGGGGGGAGTCACCCAAGGGGTGTGAGAACTACGACATAGTTCCCAGTGGGTTCAACCAATGAGAAAAAGTGTCCTGCACCACTTGGTCCAATGGAAGCAATAATAATAGTGCTAGGAAACTAAAATCCTCGAAATCAAAATGCAGCTATGCAAAATAATATATCACTGTCTGTATATACACATCGACCCAGCACTACTCTGTCTAGTCATACTAGGCTACTAAGCACCAACTCGGCCACTATGCCGCTGCATACAGGGTTCAACTAACCCGGCCATCTTGGCCACTCTATTTTCTCTTTATTCTTTAAATTCTGGTGCTTTAGTTCAAGTTAACCCTCGGAAATTCTTATCCAACGGGCCCAAGCTCGGTAGTCCTGCTACCATAAGATAAGATTTCTAAGGTTGCCGATAACACCCGCAAGTGTTACCGCGTCCTACGGAAGAAACGTCCCGAACGGGTCACTGCCCGGGAGAGGGATACTGCCTGTACCTCCAACCTGGGCTTATTTCACCGTAGGTCCGCCCGTTTTATTTTTATATTTTTTTCCTTTCTTTTTACTTTAGTTCATAGCCTCTTTGCCTTTGAAAACTTGCTTTCCTTTCTTATTCGAGCTTATAGCTCCCATTTTGCCACTGGCAAATCTCTTTCTCTTTTCTTTGAGCATTTAGCTCTTTACTTTCACTTTAAGCCTTTCGAAAGTACCTCGTCCGACGGGTCACTGCCCAGGGAGTCCTGCTCCACTTGACGAGTCTCAAATTCGAAGGCGCCATTTACATTCGCTTTATGCTTTTTAGCCACTTTTAGCTTGCTTTTAACTTTAAGCCTTTCGAAAGTACCTCGTCCGACGGGTCACTGCCCAGGGAGTCCTGCTCCACTTGACGAGTCTCAAATTCGAAGGCGTCATTTACATTCTCTTTATGCTTTTTAGCCACTTTTAGCTTGCTTTTAACTTTAAGCCTTTCGAAAGTACCTCGTCCGACGGGTCACTGCCCAGGGAGTCCTGCTCCACTTGACGAGTCTCAAATTCGAAGGCGTCATTTACATTCTCTTTATGCTTTTTAGCCACTTTTAGCTTGCTTTTAACTTTAAGCCTTTCGAAAGTACCTCGTCCGACGGGTCACTGACGAGTCTCAAATTCGAAGGCGTCATTTATATCCTCTTTTCATTCTCTTTATCTTAAGCAATTTGCTTGTCTTGCTTATTAACCACTTTTTCATCCCTTACCCTAGGTCTTGCCACACGGGTAACCAGAGAGTCTACTGGACTCTTACACATTTCACTTTCTTTGTTTAACTCAAATTGAAGTTAAAGTTATTGTCCATTTGCCCAGACACCCTATGACTCTCTAGGGTTATATTTGTTTAATTCTTTAACCTTGGGGTCTTATCCCGCTTTCCTGATTCCTTACTGAATCCTAGAGTTAACTTAACTCTATTTTTCGATTTCACTTTTAACTTAGAGTTACTCTGACTCCAATTTCCTGTTTTCCCTTTCATGTCTCCACACTTGATCCACTTTTCTCATTTTCCTGATTCCTTATTGAATCATAGAGTTAACTTAACTCTATTTTCCTGTTCCACTTTATCTTAGAGTTACACTGACTCTAATATCCTGTCTGTGAATTCAAACTCCACTAGTTCACCTTAGGTTCCCTTTACCTAAGTTCCATGTCATACTTGTCCTAGAGTTCCCTGACTCTATGCTGATCACTAGTTCACCTTAGGTTCTCTTTACCTAAGTTCCATGTCATGCTTGTCCTAGAGTTCCCTGACTCTATGCTGATCACTAGTTCACCTTAGGTTCTCTTTACCTAAGTTTCATGTCATGCTTGTCCTAGAGTTCCTTGACTCTATATTGATCACTCTATCCAGTGTCCTTAGGTTATTACCTAAGACCATGCCACTCATCCGCCCTAGGATAACTCCTAAGTTGATGTCACTCGTCAAACCCCTATACTAGGTTTTCTCCTAGTCTTACTACCAACAAATGTTGTTCCCTTATGTCACGTGATTCCTAGGGTTATACCCTAACATGATCACAATCATAATAGCTAATCCTTTTTCATGCAAGCAATTATTTTCATCTTATTCATAAAATAATAATTATCTCTACGCATGCATAATCATCATATATCTTTGGCAACCAACAGTTGCACTTTTCCTCTGTGTCCCTTTGCACATGCACATCTATTCCTCTATCTCTGGCAACCAACAGTTGCACTTTTTCATCTGAATCCATCTACACATGCAATCTTAATCGTAATTACCTAACGCCTCTAACAGGCTAGTATCATGCTTCGAATCAAAAAGCAAAGGAGCAAGGGGAGAGGTCACCCATTTTCGGCAGAATTCCCCACCTTGTGGTGTTCCCAATTGCTTGTAGACACTTGCAATTGGTCTCCGCGCAATTCCACTTGTCTCCTCGAGCTTGCACGCAAAACGGTGCACATCCCTCGAGTCCGCACGCAAAACGGTGCACGTCCTACAATCCTGTACGCAAAACGATGCATGTCATTAAAATCCATACGTAAAAATGGTGCGCGTCACTTCAGCCGACACGCAAAATGATGCGCGGCAACACGATCTGCACGCGAAACGGTGCACGTACCTCAAATCTGCACGCAAAACGGTGCACGTCTGACTGTAGGGTTGCACGCAAAACGGTGCATATTTTCTGAGCCTGCGCCCAAAACTGTGCATATTTGTCGAATCCGCACGCAAAACAATGCATATCTCCACGAGCGGCACGCAAAATGAGGCGCGCCCAAAATGCCCACGAAACTCGCGCATTAAAACGACACAGTAAAACTTGGTCCCTAACACGCACGTAGGCAAAAGGGGTCAAATCCAAAATCCAAGAAGGAAATTCCAAACTGTGCCAAAAATACCGCAAAATGTCATACGGGACCTACCTCAACATCGTCGCGTCGTCCAACGTGTCCACTAGGCTCTTTGGAACATCTTGCGCGCTCCACGGAGTCCACGGCGCACTCGTGCGCCCTCGAAAACCCCGGGCGAAATCTCCCGGTTCGCCTCCTGGTACGCTCGGGTGAAGCCAAAACGGAGAAGAGGAGAAAAAATGAGCCATTTCGGGACTTTCGGGCGCACCCTTTCGGGCGCCCGAAAACTTTCGGGCGGCTACAGTAACCGGCCCACCGCGGTCCACGCGTCCACGCAGCGCCAGCTGGGCGCCACGTCACCCTCGCTCGGCCAATCAGGGGATGACACGTGGCCGTGGACCCGTGCACCGCGACCACGGAACAGCGACGGCCAATGGGAGGCCGCCACGTGGACCGCACTACCGCCTGCTCTAACGCCCGGCCGCAGCGTCGCGTCGCGTCAGCGCGTCGCGTCGCGCTGACCCACCAATGGGAGACCGACACGTGGCCTGTCCCCGCTGACACGCGCCAGGGCCCGCGTGCCTTCCCGACGCGCACCCCGCTCCCTCGGTCAGACCGTCCAATGAGAAGACGCCACGTGGCGGTCTTCACATACCACGTGCGCCTCGGGCCGCGTGCCACAGTGCGTTGCGCGCGAAAACTTGCCTCGGGATTCACACCCGCTGCCTCGGGATTCGCGCCCGCTGCCTCGGGATCCGTGACAGCTGCCTCGGGATCCGTGCCAACTGCTTCGGGATCCGTGCCAACTCGGGATTCGGGCGCGCTACAGTAACTTTCGGGCGCATCGAAGTCCGGACCGGGCTGCTACAATAACCGGTTTGCTACAGTGGAAAAACCCGGTTCGCTGCTGTCACGCCCCGGCGTCGAAACTGCGACCCGGGCTCGCCAACAGATCCGCCGCCCATACGGTGAACCCCGTATAGACGAAGCGCCAAACCTGCAAAAGATAGATACTAAACTATCCAGATATCAGAGCTGAAAATAACCTGCTGGAAATAAAATAAATTAATACAAAGTCCTCACCAAAGTACAAGTCACTCAACTCTGAAAGAAAAGTACAACTCTATACCTCACAACAAGGTCTCTCAACAAGAAACTCTCAAAATGATAAGGGTACATCTACTCTCTGGACGACGACTGGTAGGGATCTAGCTCGCGACTCCCTCACCTCGATCTGAAGAAGCAGCAACAGGAGCAGCAGGAACAGGAGTAGAAGTCCCTGTGGGAAAATACACCACGACGGGTGTGAGAACTACGTCCCAAGTAGTTCTCAGTGGGTGCCGCCAACAAGCCCAACGGTCTGCCCACTAAGTCTACTAGAGGCATAAAGTAACAAATACAGTGCTGTAAGGAAAGCTGGGGAAAAGTAAACTCTACAGCTACTATGCCTCTATCTAGATGCTCAAGAAGTGGAACAGAAGGAACATGATGCCACAACTAACTCTCATCTCTGATCACCCAATCTGAACTGACTGCCTCATCAGGTCCAGTCAAGCCTGCGCCAACCTACTGCCGTTACGTCCCGGAGGAGCGGACTTACGTAGGACGTCCATGACTGCCAACCTACTGCCGTTACGTCCCGGAGGAGCGGACTTACGTAGGACGTCCATGACTGCCAACACCAGCACAGCCAGAGGGACAAATGCAACGACAAGTCGCGATAGAAAAGCTCAATCTCACGCCGGTACAACAACCCGGTCTCGCCTACTCCGGAGTGGCACTCGAGGGGAGCGACCCGCTCGAGTAAAAAGTAACCCATCTCAAGTATCTCTGTAAAGTATCTCTGTCAAGCCAAATGTGGCTCATGCAGGCTATGATCCACGATCAAACAGATCGGTAACTCCAAGCTCAAAGCGCAACTCGGTCGGAAAAAGAACCTCGACTCGAACAGGAATAGCCCAACACACTCCCACAGCTATGTCGGAGAACCCTCAATGACTCAATCTGATAAATGCACGACCATGGCTGAGTCGGGAAACCTCCACGACTCGATCTGTCAGAACCCCAAGATCCTCAAGGCTAAGTGGGAGAACCACCTCCACCACTAAATCAGAGAAACAACCTCTAGATCACACTCTGCCAACTCATGGCACCAAGTCGCATCCACTGCGAGAAACTGTCTCAACAGGCCAAACAGGCCAAACGTCGCATCTACTGCGAACAACTGCCTCAACAGGCCGACATCGCATCCACTGCGAACAGCTGACTCAACAGGCCAAACAGGCCGAACATCTCAACCACTGACCCAATGAAGGGTCCGGGAACACCGAAAGACTAGAACCTACAACCCAAATCAAACAAGAACAGGCTCTAGGCATAGCCTCTCGTTGTTCTCGTCCCAAGAAAAGGCAGACCTTAGAACCCAGACCACTCGAATCTTCTCGGTGGTTAATTTATAGAAAAAACTGTGACATTTCTTACTGAAGCCATCTGATCTGTAAGAAATCCATATTTAATGATATTTTAGTTCTGCTTAGGAAAACAGTTGAAACCAAGTTTTATATCTAAGCCTCGAAGGGCTAATGCCTTCGTCCAATCAAACAGGAACAGACTCAGGCGACCCTACGATGCTTGGAAGAAAATATTTGGTTGACAAAAATCATGTGTGTGTCCAAAAAGGTTCTGGGTTTAAGGTCCTGCTAACACTGATCTACCGCTGCCACTATCACAGCGGCGACAGATAAAACAAGAAAAATAAAACATCTCGGGACCGCCGTCTACCCAAACGGCTCCCGCTACAGATGAACAACCAACTACATCTACCAGACGCCACTCTGCTCCCAAGCACGAGTGTAACATGCATCCCACACTAAAAGATAACACCTGACCACTCGGCCCACTACCCGGGCGAGGAAGGACACTATGTCCAGGAAAGTAGAAGTGTGGATGTCTAAAGCAGAAATAACCCTAGCCCAAGTGAGGGTTTTCTACTAGTCTGGTTACACATGCAACATATGACGGGGTGCTAGGTCAAGTTCCAAGATAACCATAATCAACAGCTTGTAGGGAAGGAAAATAAACACATGATCATCTAACAGCATTAGGAACATCAATTCCTATAATCTAGCATGCTATATAGAACACATCTATAACATGCAAGTCCCTACACAGATAGAATTAATGCACAGTCCATAGGTCATGAAGACAAGGCCACCCACCTGAAAATGCTAACAGTCCGGAGTCGCACAGCTGAGACAGTCCAGAAACAGATATCTCTGCACACCCACCAATCCAACGATACAGGAACAGTGATCAATACCTCCTGGGTACAAAAACACAACCCAAAGATACACATAATTCCATAAAATCCAAGCATCACAAATCTGCTGGGAACAGTCCCATAAATGCGAAATTTTCACCTGTAAAACGAACTCCAAAAATTCCAATAAAAATACTGCTGCGATCCTCGCGTCGATACCTTCGAAACGGGTACCTGCACGCCCAATTTGGAGCCCCGTAGGCCAAGTTACAAATTCCACAATACAGGTGCGCAAACACTCACAACCACACAACTGTAAACTCAAACACAGATAAAAGGGGAATAGTATACCTTCGGGCAAACCTCAGAAAAATCCTGGAAAAATACAATGATAATCCTTGCGACGAGTAGATCCAAAAAGTGTATAGGCTCGTCTCAATCCGACACTCGGGTGCGGAGATAAAATTCCGGCAAGGGGCCGCTGTCCAAAAACTCCACCAAAAAACAGCGGCTTAGAAATGCCTCGAAAACCGTGTCATAAACTCTGAATCCAGCAAGATGATCAACACGAAAGTCGAAGACGTACCTCTCTTGATTCCAACCCCGCAGAAATCGTCCAAAAATACTGACAGAGTAGCTCTGTAGACCTCTCAGATCAAACTGCGACGATAACGGGCCTCCGATGAAAAATCGCCACACTGCGCTCCGATGCCGAAGTCATCGACGCCGCGGCTTCCAAAAAATCCGGGCCTCTGCCAGAAGATGCGCAAGATGAAGATCTCCAACTTTGCTAAAGGGGCCATGGGCAGGGGAGCTCGGGAAAGGGGGCAAAACTCCCCCACAAGACAGCTATTTATAGGCCCAGCCCGAAAAATCCGAATTTTGGACTTTTGGCCCAAAGTTTCGGGCGCTTGGCATTCCGGGCTGCTACAGTAACGGGCCGGGCCCGTTACTGTTCACGCCCGAAATCCCCTAGGCCCGCCACGCGTCCCATTCCTGCTCCCCGCACCCGGCGCACGCACCGCGACGAACCACGGGACGCCACGTGTCGCGACCAGAGGTCGTGCACCGGTGCGCCCGACCAACCACGGGGCGCCACGTGGCGCCCCCATGACGCCTCCGACCGCGCCCACGCCGCGCCCACGTGCGCCCACGTGCGCGGCCGCGCCGCCCGCGGCCCCGTGCCGGGCACGCATCCCGAGGCAGACCCTGCCGCTGCGTGGACCGCGCGCACCAGGACCCGCCAACAACCAGCCGCCACGTGTCGCCACCTGGTCCACCGTGCACCCGCACCTCTTCCGTGGACCGCGTGTTACGGCATTTTGGTATTGGCATATTTCGTGAGTCAAGTCAGTGAGTTGAGTCGGAGTCTTAAAGGGATCAAATTGTCAATCAGCAATCAAAGACTTAGAGAAGATTCAACAAGAGCTCAAGTTGACACTCAGTATCTTGAATCTTGAAGATTGAAGTTGAAGAATTGTGGATCAGTTACATCAATCTCAAGAAGAAAGTATTCAAAAGGATCAGGTATGGTTAACTAAATAATTTTGGTGATCCGAATACTTTCTTATAGTATAGAAACACTTGGAAGAATTTTTAATTTCATAAACTGGTGTTCGGACATGTTCAGGATCCGGATCAGGGCCAACGATCCGGATCCCGAAGGTTGTTGCTTCATACAAGACTTCGATCCGGATCCATGCAATTTCCGATCCGGATCCCGAATGTTAAGTTTTCTGATTTGTATGAACGATCCGGATCGGGCAATGCGATCCGGATCCCGAACCCTTGGTTTTCTGGAATCGTCAATCTCGTTACGACGATCCGGATCGCAGTAAATCCGATCCGGATCGCCGTCCTGAAAATTTCCAGATAAGGTAAGTTTTTGATTCTTATCTCTTTCCAAAGGTTTCTAAACTATAAATAGACACTTAGGGTTTCTCAAAAACGTGGGAGCTACGGCCGATCAATTTATAAAACACTTGAGAGCAACCCTAGAGGCTAGGTTTTCATCGTTCTTCTTTATAGCCTCTTTTAGGTCAATTCGATGGTTCTTTCAAGAACATATCTTTTGTCGAATTGATCTAATCTTTGCTTAGAGATTTCTTCTACGGTTCCTCAATGAGAATCTAAGCAAAGGATCACCATCGAAGTCAATATTCTTATCGACTGAGTTTGCGTCGTGGATTCGACGTGGCATCGTGGATTCGGTGTGCTAAAGGCGTTTCGTGGATTCGAAGCGTGCGTTCGTGGATTCGAACGTGAGCAGTGGACGGGCAAAACGGTGGAGTGCGAGGTCCAAGAAATTGAAGGAGGGGTTAAATCCGTGGAGACGGTAATCACCTTGTTATTCTTCTTTTCTTAGGGATTGTTATTGCGTGGATATCCAACCGGTCAGCGCAAGGTCCGAAGAAGCTGAAGGAGGGGTTGAGTCCGTGGAGTCGGTAATCACCTTGTTATTCTTCTATTCTTAGTGGATTGTTATTGCGTGTTGGTCCCGTGGTTTTTCTCCTGGATTGGAGTTTCCACGTATATCTCGGTGTGCTATTTTTATTTTCCGCATTGTTTTTATTTTGCACTGAGATTGAGTTTTTAAGTATTACACCTATTCACCCCCCCCTCTAGTTGTTTGATAGTACCTATTTAGATCCTTTGGGATTAATAACTCTACAATTGGTATCAGAGCGGGTTTTAGGTTTATCTATCATGTTGGGTGAAAGTGGTAATATTTATAGACCTCCTCTTTTTGATGGGACTAATTATGCTTATTGGAAAGTGCGGATGAGAGCTTTTCTCATCTCAATTGATGAGCGTGTTTGGCAAACCGTGGAACACGGCTGGGTGCATCCTGTTGAGGAAGTAGGAAATTCGACTACCCCAAAACCTCGCTCTAGATGGTCCAAAGAGGAATTTGAAAGATCTTCTTACAATGGGAAAGGTATGAATGCTTTATTTAATTCTCTTTCCACGACTGAGTTCACACGAATTTCCGCGTGTGAAACCGCAAAGGAAATTTGGGATATTCTCAAAATTACACATGAGGGTACTAATCTTGTAAAAATTCAAAAGCTCCAGATGCTTACAAGTCAATTTGACTCTATTCATATGGAAGAGCATGAATTGTTTACAGATTATTACACTAGACTTCAAGATGTAATAAATACATGTGCTAATTTAGGAGAAAAGATCCCGGAGTCGAAAATTGTAAGAAAGATACTTCGGACTCTTCCGGAACGGTTTAGGGCAAAGGTTACCGCCATTGAAACCGTTAGTCATCCGGATGAGATGAGTGTAGAGGAATTAGTAGGTGCTTTGCAAACTTATGAAATGACTTTTCCTACTAATCAAGTTTCTTCCAAGTCTTCTTCTAAGCTTACAGGTATTGCATTCAAATCAACAAAGGAAGAAGATAGCGAATCAAGTTCCGATGATGAAATCTCTTTTGCCGATTTTGAAGAACAATTGGCGCGGATCGTAAAGAAATTTCGTCGGAAATTTTGGAAGAATCGAACCGATGGATCTTCATCCACGAAACTATCAAAAGGATCATCGGGTTCTAAATCCTCTAATCTCAAAAGCTTTGCAAAACCCTCTAAAGAAAAAGAGAAAGATGATTTCGAAGGGGAAATCCAATGCTATCGATGCAAAGGCTACGGCCATTTTTCAACGGATTGTCCTTCTCCGAAATCATATAAAAAGAGGGCTTTGCAAGCAAAAACTTGGGACGATTCTACTTCTAATGAATCGACCTCTAGTAAAGGGGAAAAAGTTGTTGCCTCTCATGCCTCTCATATTCCCTCTTCTAATGGTTGCTTATCATCTTTAATCACTGACTCTATTCCTTTGATTTTGCATGAAACATCAACATCCGGCGGAGAGTCATCAAGTGAGGGGGAGTCAGACGAGGAAGAACTCGTTGAGGCATATCAACAACTTCTTGCGGAATCTAAGAAGATGGCCAAGCATATCAAGAAGTTGAGGAAGCAACGACTTGAGAATCAAGACGAGAATCATGCTTTAAAGATAAAACTTCATGATCTCGAGGAGGAACAAGGACGTTTATTGAATAACAATAAAATCCTCCAAGAAAAGCTAAACCAATCGGAGACAAACGCTAAATCATATACGGACAAGATTGGTTTTCTAGAAAAACAGTTTGAGGAGATTCATGTCACCAACCAAGCATTGATCAAACAAGTTCATCAACTTAAATCCGACATACAAAGGATTTCAACCGATTCCAAGAAACTTGAGTGTATGTCCGGTTTAGGTCAAACAAGCAAGGTTGGTTTGGGATTCAAAAAGGACCAAACTGTGCATGCTTCAAGTTCCACAATGAAATTGAAAGGAAGAACTTGTCACTTATGTGGACTTGAAGGACATTTGGTGAAGAATTGCCCGAAAAAGAGAAAGAAGAGTCCTTCGGCAACTTCATCTACGGAGCGAACTCAACGGAATCAAAAGACACATCAAGTCAAAGGAGTTCACTCAACCCACCAAAGGTCCGAGCCACAACATCAATCATTCAAGTGGATCACTGCGAGGCAAAGACCTAAGGTGGATCAACAGTCAAAGCGGACAACCCCCGGCCACAACGAATCAAGACAACCCAAAATCCAGCGATTTGGATTCGGAAAGGTGATATCTTTCCTTGTCTTAAGTTCTAAATAGCTTATGACTGTATGTAATGCTTTGATTAGTTTTCCTTTCATATTTTTCTTAATCTTTGCATTACATGTTTCTCAATGCTCTTCGTTTTTATACTTTGTTTTTGAACAAAAGGGTTTTTACTGAACAAGTGCATTGAATAAAAAGGGCTTCACTTTTATTCACTCCAAATTAATTTTATTTGGATTATCAACTTTACTCCTTAATCATAATCTTGAAGATACTTCATTATAGGAGTTTTTGATTTTATAAGCATCAAATTTTAGAAATCATGTGTGATCTTTAGATGCTTAATCTATCTCGGTTGTGTGAATTCATTGTGATAAACGTGAGACAACCGATAGACTAAAATTTGGGATTTAATTCTTTCACGTAAGAGATTGCATTCTTTCAAGGGTATTGAAATGATTTGCAAAAGATGTGGAAAGAGTTACATCCGAAAGGAGTGTGAAAACTACCACCACATGTAGGAAAGAGCTGCCACCCCGGTCGTCCGGTTTGTGTGTGAAGCTACCACATGTTATGGATGCTTGATAGTATTTTATGAGAAATCTTTAGTTGAAGCATTTGGAGATTTATATGCAAAACTCTTATATTTTGAACAATCTCCTGGTTGGTATAAGGTGGGATAGTTGAAAGATGCTCAAAGAGCCACCCTTAGGTATTTTAGTGCTTATCTCAATTTGAAAGGGTAGAATTCAAGATTGATGTCGTTTGGAAATCTCCGTATGTCATCTTTGTAAATCCGTTACATCTTGATAGACTTTGGATCTCAAGATTATTTTTGATGACTTGTGTTTGATGAATATAACATGAAAAACGGTTTATAATGTTTTACCTTTATTTTTCATGATTTTGGAGTAAATCTTTTTAATTTTGTGAAATTAATTGGATTGAATGACATCTGTGTGAATTCACTGTTTAAAGCACTTAAATTGATTTCTTGATGGAATACAAATCGGTATTTGAAAAGATTCTAAAATCTGGATTTGTTTCAAGAAATTATTTAATTTTTGCTTTCTGGTACCGGTACGCAATCTGCATTTTTGTTATATATACCAGAACTGAGCTTTTATCTCTCTTTCTCCATGAACTAATTTTGTTAGTAATTTCCTTTTGTCTAGTATGTTCACTGTTTGACAATTTGTGACAAAAAGGGGGAGAAGAGAAATGACGGAGATGAGATCATCAAGAGAGGACAAACGAAACGAAAATGGAAAAATGGGGGAGAACGGAAAATGATGATCGTACCACAAAGGGGGAGAACATAGATGCTCAAGAACATGGAGAACATGTTAGAGATGCTCAAGATAGGGGGAGACAAAGAAAGGTTGAAAGAGCTGGGAAAAACAAAAGAACCAAAAGGATGAATCAAATGTAGGATTTTAATTTCTAACGACTGACGTTTAATTTTGTTTGGAGTTTTGTTTTGCAGGAATTACATCACTTTAAGACTCCAAGTCCTAAGTCATAGAGTATGTTCTAGGACTGTTTGGTTCAAATGTAATTTTGTATTTATTGGATCTTTCACGCAAAGAAAATCAATGTTTTGGTGATAACATTGAATTTCGATTTTTGGTTTAAGATAAGTGACTTGAGCGCTTTTATGTATTTTTGGGTTTTGTCACGAAATTGCCAAAGGGGGAGATTGTTACGGCATTTTGGTATTGGCATATTTCGTGAGTCAAGTCAGTGAGTTGAGTCGGAGTCTTAAAGGGATCAAATTGTCAATCAGCAATCAAAGACTTAGAGAAGATTCAACAAGAGCTCAAGTTGACACTCAGTATCTTGAATCTTGAAGATTGAAGTTGAAGAATTGTGGATCAGTTACATCAATCTCAAGAAGAAAGTATTCAAAAGGATCAGGTATGGTTAACTAAATAATTTTGGTGATCCGAATACTTTCTTATAGTATAGAAACACTTGGAAGAATTTTTAATTTCATAAACTGGTGTTCGGACATGTTCAGGATCCGGATCAGGGCCAACGATCCGGATCCCGAAGGTTGTTGCTTCATACAAGACTTCGATCCGGATCCATGCAATTTCCGATCCGGATCCCGAATGTTAAGTTTTCTGATTTGTATGAACGATCCGGATCGGGCAATGCGATCCGGATCCCGAACCCTTGGTTTTCTGGAATCGTCAATCTCGTTACGACGATCCGGATCGCAGTAAATCCGATCCGGATCGCCGTCCTGAAAATTTCCAGATAAGGTAAGTTTTTGATTCTTATCTCTTTCCAAAGGTTTCTAAACTATAAATAGACACTTAGGGTTTCTCAAAAACGTGGGAGCTACGGCCGATCAATTTATAAAACACTTGAGAGCAACCCTAGAGGCTAGGTTTTCATCGTTCTTCTTTATAGCCTCTTTTAGGTCAATTCGATGGTTCTTTCAAGAACATATCTTTTGTCGAATTGATCTAATCTTTGCTTAGAGATTTCTTCTACGGTTCCTCAATGAGAATCTAAGCAAAGGATCACCATCGAAGTCAATATTCTTATCGACTGAGTTTGCGTCGTGGATTCGACGTGGCATCGTGGATTCGGTGTGCTAAAGGCGTTTCGTGGATTCGAAGCGTGCGTTCGTGGATTCGAACGTGAGCAGTGGACGGACAAAACGGTGGAGCGCGAGGTCCAAGAAATTGAAGGAGGGGTTAAATCCGTGGAGACGGTAATCACCTTGTTATTCTTCTTTTCTTAGGGATTGTTATTGCGTGGATATCCAACCGGTCAGCGCAAGGTCCGAAGAAGCTGAAGGAGGGGTTGAGTCCGTGGAGTCGGTAATCACCTTGTTATTCTTCTATTCTTAGTGGATTGTTATTGCGTGTTGGTCCCGTGGTTTTTCTCCTGGATTGGAGTTTCCACGTATATCTCGGTGTGCTATTTTTATTTTCCGCATTGTTTTTATTTTGCACTGAGATTGAGTTTTTAAGTATTACACCTATTCACCCCCCCCTCTAGTTGTTTGATAGTACCTATTTAGATCCTTTGGGATTAATAACTCTACACCGCGCCCACTGCGCCAGCCAACCTGAAGGCGCCACGCGTCCTCCGCCCGGGTGCACGCCTCCGCGGTGGACCGCGCGCCTCCGCCGCCGCCAGCCGCCGCGCTCCGCCGCCCGCCGCCGCCGCCGGCGCCCCTCCGGCGGCCGGAACAGTACCAAATACCTCGAAATCCGTGCCGGGTCATCCGGGCTCCGAAAAATACAAGTAAATAGTCCATCTTGACCGTTTTCGCGCGCTGAATCCAAATCCGAAGTCCGATTTGCCAAATTCCTCTTCTAAAATTTGCCGAAAATTCCCGGAGAAGTGTTCTTTACTCAAATTTCGCGCTGAGTCCAATTTTAATAACCATTTCGCGCGAAACCACTTCTAAAACATCCGACGGGGTCCTCCGATCACTCACGTGATCCATTATACAACCGAAGTCCATCACTTGAGTCCAAATGGGTGCAGAAACACCGCCGACATGCCACATAGGCCTCCAGAAGCTGCTAATCGCACTGTAGAAGCCCTGCAGAGATCTGGGTCACCACATCCTCCCCCACTAAAAGAAAGTTTCGTCCTCGAAACTAGCTCAACCCAAAAGGTGCCACAGAAACAAGGGTAGGTACATAACACTGCCGTCTCCAGCTCTCGAGTCACCTGTCTCTCCCCGTGATTACTCCACAACAACAACAACAACCGGTACGGCATGGCCCAAATTGCGTAATTCTCTCATCTCACGAGCCAGAATTCGCAACGGGCGTCCATCGTACCACAAGTACTCGCAGATCTCAGAGGAAACGAGTCCATCACGGGCGAGGAATCCACAAGCCTGACACTCCCGAGCTGAGACGTGGAAGAAAAGGCTGGGGGAAAAGAGAGAACAACCAATGTAGCACGCACCAAAACCGCTCCCTAGTGCCAGCTCAACCAGGCGATCCGAAACATACCCATACGGTCATCCAAAGAAAAGAAGCACTAATCGGCTAGGGTCCTCGCTCAATCACTCTCGGATCCTGACCATCCGCATGGACTGCTTCACCGCAGTCTACCGTCAAAAGGGACCCTCAGGGACACAACCTCGAGCCCTGTTCATCAACGGTCCCACCCAGCGCCAACTGAGGAACCACTAAACTCAACCCCGAAAAGCTATCCGGCTCCAGGTATCCGCCACCACAGTGGCCCTGTCGCGGTGATACTGAATACACAAGAATAACCCAATGGTAACTCCACAGCCACTATGGGAGGCACCACTAACACAAAGGTCCATCCCCCATCTCTGGCAAAGCTGCAATCGGCGCTAGTACCAGTCTCATCATCCATTCGCCATGCTCTCCTGGCACTGCGAAATCCAACAAGCTCCTCACCTCAACAATAAATGTTGATCTCAGCCAACTCAAATAGCATCCACATTGGCTGGAAATCCACCGCCGCTCCTATGGCTAACACAATGTGACCCAAGAAGGTAAGCTTCTAAAGCTAAAACTTGTATCCCAATAACCTGGCATACAGCTTCATCCACACAGCATACTAACACATCCACCAGTGCTCCTCATGCTCCAAGTCGCTCTGGGAGTAGATCATAATATCCCTGGAGGATCTTATTACCAATGCGATCAAGTACAGCTGGAGCACAATTCCTCAAACCCAAAGAGTGGCAGGGCGTTAATCAATCCAATTGGCCTCACTAAGAGCTCAAGATGCCCTACCGTGTCCTGAACGCCATCAAGGCAAGGTCCTCGGCTGTCTGATTCCAAGTAGGTACCCGCACCAAACAATAACTGCCGGAGTATGACTCCATCAAAAGGTCCAGAATAATACTCGGACCTGTCTACACACGAACCATAAAAGGGCCCTCACAGTCGTGTATCAACGATGTGGCATCACCACCGTATATCAACGGCGTGGCACTAGGTCAAACAGACCCCTCGATCCATCAGATCCTGCAACTGCGCCATCAGCTCTCACAGCTCTACTGGCAATATCCAATGAGGTGCTGTCGAGGGTGGCGCGGTTCCCCGAACCACGCCAAACTTAAACTCTATCTCCCGAATCGGCGGCATTAACAACAGCTCAGGTGGAATCACACCCGGAATCTCGTGGCAACAGAGATATCTTTGGGTCCCGGTGCCGCCGTAAGCACCTCTCACACTGTCGCTATAACCAGTGTGCTCTAACGACCTCAACAACCAAATCTCCTCTCGTCTGCCCCGCAGAAGGTCAAAGTCCTCCGCAGATAACAAAACCACGCTACCGCTGCGCTACTCTGAAATAGATGCTGATGCTGCCGTCGGGGTCCACCCGATCTCTGGCATCTCGAAAATTCGCTATCCAGGTAAAGAGATCAGAAATGCCGCTACCGGTCGGTCTGTCCTCCATCACCCGACGCCAAGCGCCGATATCCAGCACTCGCCTCTGGCGGCAGATCCCTATCCAAAGGGACTGCAACGCCACGCTCTACACACAAAGCCTACCCATCGAAGCGTCAATAATCCAAGACGGAGGGACCAACTACACTGAAAGGTATCCTGGCACAAACCATTCCCCGTCAAACATATCCTATGCGTCTCATCCCTCGAAACCTGGAGCGTGCAGTTCAACAACTGCATAACTCCCTAGCACATGAAGGCTCTCAGATAGTCTCTCCATCACCACCAACCCCAATTCTGCCTACAAAGGCTCCAACTCAAACCTGTGAATCGGGATGGTTCAACTGCCTGGACTGGCTCCATCGATCAATGACGTCCCGAAGCTCAGCTACTATCCACTATCCACCCTGCCTCGGTGCCTCGGCACTGCTCGTCGGCACGGAGGGGGCTGCTCGCTCCATCGGCGCCACTGGTACAACTGAAGATACCCCTGCATAGGAAGAAAGTACTGGAGGACACTCAAGCGGTACTGCAACTAGCTATGCTCTCTGCTCCAACAAGCGCATCAAACGTTCCATGGCTTCTTCCTGGCATCAGACAGCCTCCGACATCTGTGCCATCTGGACCCATAACTCCTGGGTCTCGCTCTGCCTCCCGCTGCTCGGGTTACTCATCAGATGCGGAATGCGCATTCCTCACTGCACGACGTCTCAAAAGCATCGTAGGTCCACTGCACAATAACAAACATCAGGACACAACAATCATATGACCCAATCCAGCGAAAGTCTAAGGCATGTTACCAATTCCACAACATTATGTTGTCTGCAGCCAACATAATCGCTTAGGAGCATAAACATGCCAATCACTCATCCCGTCTCTTGGGAGAGGTACAAAACTCGATCAGGACTCTCGCTAAAAGTCACGACTCTCACGTAGTCATCCTAATGTCCATCCACCAGCCTAGGGTTTCTAAGTCCTCGATGACTTACAACCTAGGCTCTGATACCACTCTAATCTGTCACGCCCCGGCGTCGAAACTGCGACCCGGGCTCGCCAACAGATCCGCCGCCCATACGGTGAACCCCGTATAGACGAAGCGCCAAACCTGCAAAAGATAGATACTAAACTATCCAGATATCAGAGCTGAAAATAACCTGCTGGAAATAAAATAAATTAATACAAAGTCCTCACCAAAGTACAAGTCACTCAACTCTGAAAGAAAAGTACAACTCTATACCTCACAACAAGGTCTCTCAACAAGAAACTCTCAAAATAATAAGGGTACATCTACTCTCTGGACGACGACTGGTAGGGATCTAGCTCGCGACTCCCTCACCTCGATCTGAAGAAGCAGCAACAGGAGCAGCAGGAACAGGAGTAGAAGTCCCTGTGGGAAAATACACCACGACGGGTGTGAGAACTACGTCCCAAGTAGTTCTCAGTGGGTGCCGCCAACAAGCCCAACGGTCTGCCCACTAAGTCTACTAGAGGCATAAAGTAACAAATACAGTGCTGTAAGGAAAGCTGGGGAAAAGTAAACTCTACAGCTACTATGCCTCTATCTAGATGCTCAAGAAGTGGAACAGAAGGAACATGATGCCACAACTAACTCTCATCTCTGATCACCCAATCTGAACTGACTGCCTCATCAGGTCCAGTCAAGCCTGCGCCAACCTACTGCCGTTACGTCCCGGAGGAGCGGACTTACGTAGGACGTCCATGACTGCCAACCTACTGCCGTTACGTCCCGGAGGAGCGGACTTACGTAGGACGTCCATGACTGCCAACACCAGCACAGCCAGAGGGACAAATGCAACGACAAGTCGCGATAGAAAAGCTCAATCTCACGCCGGTACAACAACCCGGTCTCGCCTACTCCGGAGTGGCACTCGAGGGGAGCGACCCGCTCGAGTAAAAAGTAACCCATCTCAAGTATCTCTGTAAAGTATCTCTGTCAAGCCAAATGTGGCTCATGCAGGCCATGATCCACGATCAAACAGATCGGTAACTCCAAGCTCAAAGCGCAACTCGGTCGGAAAAAGAACCTCGACTCGAACAGGAATAGCCCAACACACTCCCACAGCTATGTCGGAGAACCCTCAATGACTCAATCTGATAAATGCACGACCATGGCTGAGTCGGGAAACCTCCACGACTCGATCTGTCAGAACCCCAAGATCCTCAAGGCTAAGTGGGAGAACCACCTCCACCACTAAATCAGAGAAACAACCTCTAGATCACACTCTGCCAACTCATGGCACCAAGTCGCATCCACTGCGAGAAACTGTCTCAACAGGCCAAACAGGCCAAACGTCGCATCTACTGCGAACAACTGCCTCAACAGGCCGACATCGCATCCACTGCGAACAGCTGACTCAACAGGCCAAACAGGCCGAACATCTCAACCACTGACCCAATGAAGGGTCCGGGAACACCGAAAGACTAGAACCTACAACCCAAATCAAACAAGAACAGGCTCTAGGCATAGCCTCTCGTTGTTCTCGTCCCAAGAAAAGGCAGACCTTAGAACCCAGACCACTCGAATCTTCTCGGTGGTTAATTTATAGGAAAAACTGTGACATTTCTTACTGAAGCCATCTGATCTGTAAGAAATCCATATTTAATGATTTTTAGTTCTGCTTAGGAAAACAGTTGAAACCAAGTTTTATATCTAAGCCTCGAAGGGCTAATGCCTTCGTCCAATCAAACAGGAACAGACTCAGGCGACCCTACGATGCTTGGAAGAAAATATTTGGTTGACAAAATCATGTGTGTGTCCAAAAAGGTTCTGGGTTTAAGGTCCTGCTAACACTGATCTACCGCTGCCACTATCACAGCGGCGACAGATAAAACAAGAAAAATAAAACATCTCGGGACCGCCGTCTACCCAAACGGCTCCCGCTACAGATGAACAACCAACTACATCTACCAGACGCCACTCTGCTCCCAAGCACGAGTGTAACATGCATCCCACACTAAAAGATAACACCTGACCACTCGGCCCACTACCCGGGCGAGGAAGGACACTATGTCCAGGAAAGTAGAAGTGTGGATGTCTAAAGCAGAAATAACCCTAGCCCAAGTGAGGGTTTTCTACTAGTCTGGTTACACATGCAACATATGACGGGGTGCTAGGTCAAGTTCCAAGATAACCATAATCAACAGCTTGTAGGGAAGGAAAATAAACACATGATCATCTAACAGCATTAGGAACATCAATTCCTATAATCTAGCATGCTATATAGAACACATCTATAACATGCAAGTCCCTACACAGATAGAATTAATGCACAGTCCATAGGTCATGAAGACAAGGCCACCCACCTGAAAATGCTAACAGTCCGGAGTCGCACAGCTGAGACAGTCCAGAAACAGATATCTCTGCACACCCACCAATCCAACGATACAGGAACAGTGATCAATACCTCCTTGGTACAAAAACACAACCCAAAGATACACATAATTCCATAAAATCCAAGCATCACAAATCTGCTGGGAACAGTCCCCTAAATGCGAAATTTTCACCTGTAAAACGAACTCCAAAAATTCCAATAAAAATACTGCTGCGATTCTCGCGTCGATACCTTCGAAACGGGTACCTGCACGCCCAATTTGGAGCCCCGTAGGCCAAGTTACAAATTCCACAATACAGGTGCGCAAACACTCACAACCACACAACTGTAAACTCAAACACAGATAAAAGGGGAATAGTATACCTTCGGGCAAACCTCAGAAAAATCCCGGAAAAATACAATGATAATCCTTGCGACGATTAGATCCAAAAAGTGTATAGGCTCGTCTCAATCCGACACTCGGGTGCGGAGATAAAATTCCGGCAAGGGGCCGCTGTCCAAAAACTCCACCAAAAAACAGCGGCTTAGAAATGCCTTGAAAACCGTGTCATAAACTCTGAATCCAGCAAGATGATCAACACGAAAGTCGAAGACGTACCTCTCGTGATTCCAACGCCGCAGAAATCGTCCAAAAATACTGACAGAGTAGCTCTGTAGACCTCTCAGATCAAATTGCGACGATAACGGGCCTCCGATGAAAAATCGCCACACTGCGCTCCGATGCCGAAGTCGTCGACGCCGCGGCTTCCAAAAAATCCGGGCCTCTGCCAGAAGATGCGCAAGATGAAGATCTCCAACTTTGCTAAAGGGGCCATGGGCAGGGGAGCTCGGGAAAGGGGGCAAAACTCCCCCACAAGACAGCTATTTATAGGCCCAGCCCGAAAAATCCGAATTTTGGACTTTTGGCCCAAAGTTTCGGGCGCTTGGCATTCCGGGCTGCTACAGTAACGGGCCGGGCCCGTTACTGTTCACGCCCGAAATCCCCTAGGTCCGCCACGCGTCCCATTCCTGCTCCCCGCACCCGGCGCACGCACCGCGACGAACCACGGGACGCCACGTGTCGCGACCAGAGGTCGTGAACCGGTGCGCCCGACCAACCACGGGGCGCCACGTGGCGCCCCCATGACGCCTCCGACCGCGCCCACGCCGCGCCCACGTGCGCCCACGTGCGCGGCCGCGCCGCCCGCGGCCCCGTGCCGGGCAAGCATCCCGAGGCAGACCCTGCCGCTGCGTGGACCGCGCGCACCAGGACCCGGCAACAACCAGCCGCCACGTGTCGCCACCTGGTCCACCGTGCACCCGCGCCTCTTCCGTGGACCGCGCCCACTGCGCCGGCCAACCTGAAGGCGCCACGCGTCCTCCGCCCGGGTGCACGCCTCCGCGGTGGACCGCGCGCCTCCGCCGCCGCCAGCCGCCGCGCTCCGCCGCCCGCCGCCGCCGCCGGCGCCCCTCCGGCGGCCGGAACAGTACCAAATACCTCGAAATCCGTGCCGGGTCATCCGGGCTCCGAAAAATACAAGTAAATAGTCCATCTTGACCGTTTTCGCGCGCTGAATCCAAATCCGAAGTCCGATTTGCCAAATTCCTCTTCTAAAATTTGCCGAAAATTCCCGGAGAAGTGTTCTTTACTTAAATTTCGCGCTGAGTCCAATTTTAATAACCATTTCGCGCGAAACCACTTCTAAAACATCCGACGGGGTCCTCCGATCACTCACGTGATCCATTATACACCCGAAGTCCATCACTTGAGTCCAAATGGGTGCAGAAACACCGCCGACATGCCACATAGGCCTCCAGAAGCTGCTAATCGCACTGTAGAAGCCCTGCAGAGATCTGGGTCACCACAGCTGCAGCCCGAAAACTGTTTTGCTATAGTACTTTCCGGGCGCCCGGTTCCCACTTTCGGGTGCCCGAAACTTGGGCCCAAGCCCAGTTTCGCCCGTTTTCGTCCGTTCTTGCCCGTTTCTCGCCCGTTTTCGCTCAAATTTGACGGGCAGCCACAATTTAACTTAATTTACCTCCTGGTACTTAAACTTTTCAGTTTGGACCCTCTTCGGGTTACCAGAAGTCTGACTGTATTTAATTTCGCTGGCGGAGCCCGTTCTCACTATCCGGGTGTCCGATCAACGCGAAACCTTTACTGTGGCCCTAAAACACATTTACGGAGCTCCCGTAATTTTCTCGGAATTTTCCGAAACTATGAATTTTCCACTTACAATCTGGGCCCACTTTCTCATGTAAGATTCAAGATCTCACAATCTAATCTCGATTTGGGCCCAATTCGTTTCCAGGTCATCCTTTACCTCAATAAATTCAATAAAATAGCATTTCATACCATTTTATTTACATTTATTTATATACCAAAATTCCGGTTCACTACAAGTAGCCTCCCCTAGTGGGTAAAACCTCAAACTCCGACGTGCCCACTAGGTCTATCAGAGGCAAAAGGGAAAGAAGAGTGGTAAGCAATAAAGACTGCTGAAGAAAGGAAACTACCACTACTATGCCTCTAAATGCAAACCCACAAGGGAAACCGTATGTATCAGTAACTAACCGTCCCAAGTAAACTCAATCTATCCACCAGTAAAAACTGGTACTGCCTGCTGTCGCCCTCATCATCGGGCAAATAAAGCCGCGCCGATGTGATGGCAAAACTCAATCACTGTCTAACCCCCACTCTCTAGAGGGGAACTCCCCAACGCTCTAGAGGGGAACTCTACCTGACCCCGACACTCCGGAGGGGAACTCGAGGGGAGCGACCCACACGAGGAAAGCATCACCGGGCATATAAAGCCGCGCCGGTGTGATAAAAAAACTCAAGCACTGTCTGACCCCCACGCTCTAGAGGGGAACTCCCCAACGCTCTAGAGGGGAACTCGAGATCTCACTATAGCAGGACTGGATCACGACTCTGATCAAAGTGGAAAAAACCGATCCACTAAAGGGAAACCTGATCTCCAATCTGATGCATAAGTAACCATCCGGTCAACCGCCTAATATCCGCGGTCGCCGCGATACCCACTGTCAACAATCAAGCCCAACAACCGACACCCGGTCAACCGCCCAATATCCGCGGTCACTGAAATAATCGACAATCACAATCATGTCCCACATCCGACATCCGGTCAACCGCCTACTATCCGTGGTAGCCGCAATAACCCTCAATCCAAAATCGGGTAAAATAATCTGTATCCGGTCAACCGCCTACTATCCGCGGTAGCCGTAATAACCCCTAATCCATAATCAAATACCACCTGTCCCTGACCCCAAGGTCCCGGCTACACTATCCCGTACCCCTGCTCATACCCGGGCAACAAGAACCACCTGACTAAAGAATAAGGAGAAGGAAGCAAGCATGGTTTCTCCTAAGTCAAGTTCCAATATGATAGTGTAGCAACAAATAGTGGCCTATCTAGATGACCATACAAGCATGCAAAAGTCCCGAGAAGATAGAAAGAATACAGATATCATTTTCTGACTTATGTTTAGCATGAAAACAGTTCCTGGCATTCAATATAGCATGATAATAGTTCCATACCGTTCCTACATGAATAGCAAATATTAAACATATAAACCGCTATTCATCCACAAATAACTATCCACCTATGCATGTCCAATAATATCACCAAGTGGTGCCCACCATCCAGATAAATCACATGGCCTCAATATCATAATCAATCCACATGCAAGGTTATGTGCTAACATAGCAATCCACATGTCCAAACCCACATGCATAATCCCAATTTAATATTCAAATTTCCACTTAAGCATGCATAATCAATATGTCCAATAAAAGGATCTCTCTAATATTCCTAGTGAGTATGTCAGAATAGAGGGATAAAGCAACCACCCACCTCGATCGCGAAGCACGGTTCCAAACTCGACCACCCTCAAGAAAATCCTCGGTTCACCGCGCAAACTGCACCAACAATCCAAACGGCGCACAATTACAACAATAACACACAAACTGCCGTTGTCCATACAACCAGCCACGAAAATGGCTAAATCTCACCTACGAGATGAACTTAGAAAAATCCGGAAAAATTACCGCTGCGATCCTCGCAGCGAGCCGATCGAAACGAGTCCTTGCACGGCCAATTCCGATGCCTGTAGACCAAGATACAAAATCAACAATGTGACTACCTCAATCATCCCAAGTACAAAAATCTGTAAAACTTTGCTCTGAAAAAGTGGGATTTTCACCTTTGAAGAAAACTCAGAAAATTCCAAGGAAAATACGATGATGTTCCTCGAGACACGTAGATAGAAATCGAGTATTGGCACGCCTCAATCCGATGTCCGGGTGCGAAGATATCGGCAAAATACTCCGGTGCTGTCCAAAACAGTACACAGCAAACAGGGGATCAACAGTGCCTCGGGAACCATGCCCAAAGTCCGGAATACGAAGAAACGATCAACATGAAAAACAAAACCCTACCTCTTAGGAACACATCGGCGCAAGAATCGTCAAAAACGGAGGTCGGAGAAGGCCAGGGGAGTCCTCGGACCGAAATGCGATGAAAAGGGCAAATAAGGAAAGTGCATCGCAGCGCGCCGAAAAAATGCCAACCTCAAAGTGCGTGCCACCAAAAATTCTGAAACTTCCTCAGAAGATAGAGCACAAGACGAAGTTCATCTTTGCTTCAGGGCACAGTAGGAGGTGAGCTCGGGAAAAGCCCCAAATCGCAGGCCAAAGGGGGCTATTTATAGCCAAAAAGCAACAAATCTAAAAATACCCAACAAGTCCCAAGTTTCGGGCGCCTGATTAAATCGGGTTGCTACAGTAACGGGCCCGGCCTGTTACTGTGCGCGCCCGAAACAACCTCGGCCCGCCACGCGGCCCAACCGCGCCCCGCGCGCCCGGTGCACGTGCGCCCGCCTATCATGGCGCGCCACGTGGCGCACGGTCCACGGCGGGAACCGTGGGCCGCGGTTCACGCCGGGCCACCCGGGTCCATGCGCCCACCAATGGGCGAGCTCCACGTGGCCACGCGGGGTCCACGGTGCGCCGCGCACGGCGCCCGGTGCACGAAACTGATGCTCCTGCCAAACCCGAACCCGCCACGTGTCCAATCCTCCGGTGCACGCCTGCCCCGTGGACCGCACGCCTGCCCGCTCGCCCGCGCGCCTGCCCGCGCTTGCTCCGCCGCTGCCCGCGCCTGCTCCGCCGTGCTCCGCCGCTACCGGCGATGCCCGGCCTGCCGGAACAGTACCCTGCTGCCTCGAAAATCGTGCCAAGTCATCCGGCTTCGAAAAATTCAAATAGTGCATTTCGATCGTTTCCGCGCGCTGAATCCAAATCCGCTGTCCGTTTTTCCAAATTCCAAATCCAAAAATTGCCGAAAGCTTCCGAAAAGGTGTTTTTAATCTAGTTTTTCGCATTGAGTCCAATTTTGATATCCGTTTCATGCGAAACCCCTTCTAAACATTCGACGGTGTCATCCGATTACCCACGTGATCCATTTAACACCCGAAGTCCATCACTTGTGTCCAGTTCGTGCACAAACACCGCCGACACACCGCGTGGGCCTCCAGAAGCTGCTAAACACACTGCAGAAGTTCTGTTGATCCAACAGTAATCCTCTTGCGGAAATTCGGGTCCTCACATCCTTTGTCCAAACTTCGCGCTGAGCCCAAATTTAATACTCATTGCGCGCAAAACCACTTCTAAACATCCGACGGGGTCATCTGACTACTCTCGTGATCCAATTCACACACTGAGTCCATCACTAGCGTCCAAATTGTGCACAAACACCGCCGACGTGCCACATAGGCCTCCAGAAGCTGCTGGTGACACAACAAAAGCCCTGTAGAGATCCGGTTCACCACATCCTCCCACACTAAAAGAAAGTTTCGTCCTCGAAACTAATACAACTCAAAAGGTGTCACAAAATCAAGTGTAGTTACTCAAACATCACCCTCTCCAGCTCCTAAGTCACTACTCACGCCCCGTGATCACTTCTCAATAGCAACAACCGCAACAACCAGTACGGCATAGCCCGATTGTGCAATTCCCTCACCTCACGACCCAGAATTCGCAACGGGCGTCCCTCGTACTCCAAACACTCTTAGCTCTCAAATGGAGCGAGTTAATCACGGGCGAGGGATCCAAAAGCAAAACACTCCTGATCTGAGACGTGAAACATCACAGGGGCTCTGTCAAAAAGCTGGGGGAAACAAAATAACCACCAGTGCAACACGCACTAAACCACATCCTGTGTCAACTCAACCAAGGCAACCCGAAGCGTACCCACACTATTTATCCAATAAGGAAAAGAGCCCTAACAAGGAGGGGTCCTCACTCGGTCACTTCCAGATCCAAACCACCCGAGTGGACTACTCAATCGCAGGCTACCCTCAAAAGGAATCCTCTAGAGATACAATCTCATGCACAGTTGGTCACTCAACATGCTATCATAACCCCAACGGACCCACGGGTCGAAGTCGATCTCTCATCTAGTAAAGAACACCCTGACGGTGGCCAAACCGTCGGTGAACGGGACTGAAAGCTGGCTCGAAAGGCGATCATAATACTGATGCCCAAACTCGCGGTCAAAAGTCTGAACCATCGACGACAATCCGAGTAAATCCCACTCAAGATGCTGAAAGCTGCAGTCTCAACTGGTGCCGTATGGCAAAAACTGTAAACTGAAGTTGAACTCTTAATCTATCATATAGTATAGACCAGGAATGCTGAGTAACCAGAACTGGTAGCCAAGCAGGTATGGCCTACGCCCAGGTCTACCAATCAAAGCTGGAAATAATAGGCGTACAGAAAGGCTCAACTGTGGGATCCAAGCCGCCTACAAAACAGCGGTTCGTCCTACCACCATACTCATAGGGTTGGACTGATGAAGCGCGGACCGAAGATAAACCCACGGTACTCCACAGCCACTATGGGAGGCATCACTATAACTCGCCAATCCATCTCCCAACACTGGAAATACTAGCATTGGCGCTGGTATCAGTCTCATCATCCGATTGCCAAGCTCTCCTGGCACTGCCCAGTCCAAGAAGCTCCTTACCTTGACCATAAATCTTGATCTCGGCCAATTCCCAACTAGTATCCATATTGGTCGGATTCCTACAGCCGCCCCTACGGCTACCACAATGTGACCGAAGAAATAAGCTTCTGAAGCTAAAACTTGTATCTTATTAACTTGGCATACAGCTTCATCCACACGGGTATTGTAGCACATCCATGAGTGCTCCTCTTACTCCAAGTCGCTCTGGGAGTAAATCAAAATATCCCTGGAGGATCTTGTTACCAATCCAATCAAGTACAGCTGGAGCACAATTCCTCAAATTATAAGAGTGGCAGGGCATTAATCAATCCACTTGGCCTCACTGTGAGCTTATGATGCCCTACCGTGTCCTGAATGCCATCTAGGCAAAGTCCTCGGCTGTCTGATTCCAAGTAGGTACTCGCACCATACAATAACTGCCAGAGTATGACTCCATCAAAAGGTCCTAGATACCACCCGGACCTGTCCACACTCGAACCATAAAAGGACCCTCACAGTCGTGTATCAACGACGTGGCATCACCACCGTGCATCAACGGCGTGGCACTAGGTCAAACAGAGCCCTCGATCCATCAGATCCTGCGACTGTGCCATCAGCTCTCTCAGCTCTACAGGCGATATCCAATGTGGTGCTGTCGAGGGTGGCGCGGTTCCCCGAACCACGTCAAACGCAATCTCTATCTCCCTAACCGGCGGCATCACCAACAGCTCAGGTGAAATCACACCCGGGATCTCATGGGCAACAGAGATATCCTTGAGTCCCGGTGCCGCCGAAAGCACCACTCACACTGTTGCTATAACCTGTGTGCTCTAATAATCTCAACAAGCAAGCCTCCTCTTGTCTGCCTTGCCGAAGATCAAAGTCCTCTCTTGCCGCAGCCAAACATTCTGTGGCACTGTGCCAATCAATCTCAAGCACATGGTCCAAATACCGAACTGCCACAGTTACCAATAAGTCTGCCGATATAACACGCGGCCTCAACTGCATTGGACATGATCCACAAGCCTCCTCCACATGCACAACACTAACAGGAACCTGTACCTCGAGTGCTCGTGGTAACAAATCTGCCTCTAGTCCATGCAGGAATGCAACATGCTCGAACTCCGACTGCTGTGATGAAATCACACCTGCAACAACCCGATCCGCTGCTGTGGCGCCCTCCAACCGGACGGCACAGATTCATCAGCTCAAAGCAAGTGGTTGTCGCTCAATCTGCCTGAAAATCAGGACTATCCACAAGGGAGCACGACCTCTGTCTCTGCTCACATTGAGGCGACGAATAGGGTCCTCCGCAGATAACAAATCCACGCTACCACTGCGCCACTCTGATAAAGACGCTGATACTGCCATCGGGGTCCACCCAATCTCTGGCGTCTTAGGAATCCACCGTCCTGGAAAAAGAAATCAGAAATGCCTCTGCCGGCCGATCTGTCCTCCATCACCCGGCCCAAGCGCCAATATCCAGAACTCGCCTCTGGCGGCAGATCCCTATCCAAAGGAACTGCAACGCCACGCTCCAAACATAATGCCTACTCCAATGAGGCGTCCATAATCCAAAATAGAGAAACCGAATAAACTGAAAGGTATCCTGGCGCAATCCACTCCCAGTCGCACATATCCTATGCGCCTCGTCCCTCGAAACCTGGAGCGCGTAGTTCAATAACTGCATAACCCTCTAGCTCAGGGAGGCTTTCAATTGATCACTCCATCACCACCAACCACGACTCTGCCTCCAAAGGCTCCACACTCAATCTTACGAGTCGGGGTGGTTCATCTGCCAAATCTGGCTCACTCAATCAAACATGCCCCACAGCTCCTCTGCTGTCAATTATCCACCCTGCCTCGGTGCCTCGGCACTAAATATTGGCACAGAGGGGGCTACTCAGTGCTCCATCGGCGCCACAGAAATCACCGCCCCTGAGGATACTGCAACCGGGTGGTCTCAGAATGAAGCACTGTCGAGCTGCCCGCTGCTCCGACAACTGTGTCACTAAAACCAGCTGCTCGCTCACTCTGCCGCTGATAAGCCTCTGACAATCCTGTCATCTGGGTCCGGAACTCTCTGACCTCGATCCTGGTATCCGGCCCAAAACCAACCGCTCAAGCTCAACTGCTATGACAGGATGCACACGGGTCAAAACCCAGCGTCGGGGAGACACCGCTCGCCACGACGAAACCACAAAACAGCACACAACATCGCTCGACCCAATCCAGCAAAAGTCTAAAGCGTGTCACTCGTTCCACAGCATTATGTTGTCTGCAGCCAACATAATCACTTAGGAGAATAAACATGCTAATCACTCTTCCCGTCCCTTGGGAGAGGTATAAAACTCAATCAGGACTCTCGCTATAAATCACGACTCTCACGAAGTCATCCAAGGGTCAAACCATAAGCCTAGGGTTTCTAAGTCCACCATGACCTACAACCTAGGCTCTGATACCAACCTAATCTGTCACGCCCCGGGGTCGAAACTGCGACCCGGGCTCGCCAACAGATCCGCCACCTATGCCAAACTCCGCATAGGCGAAGCGTCCTACCTGCAAGAAAAGTGCTACAGCTAACAGATATCAGAGCTAAAAATGAAAATCTGCTGTAAAACTAAAATCAACCATTGTACAACTGGAAATAATACAACAATGTCCATCTCCCAAAAATGATAATCGTACAATATCCTCATATACAAAACTCACAACTCAACAGGGAGGTATGTCCAATAAATACATCAGTGTACAGGCTCTCAGTACATATCATGTCCTCACTACATGAGTCTCTCAAAAGAGGAAAATAAAATAGCCAATCTACTGCAGGTCTCCTCTGAAGGGGTACCGCAACTCTCCAACGACGGGTAGGGATCTAGCTCGCGACTCTCTCGCCTCGATCAACAACCGCAGAATCAGCAACACCCGCTAAGACTCTGCAAAACAAAGGAGAGGAAGGAAAAAGGAGGGGGAAAACCCCCAAAGGGTGTGAGAACTACATCAAAAAGGGAGTTCTCAGTGGGTACCACCGCCAGACTCGACGGTCTGCCCACTAAGTCCTCAAGGGACATAAACTATCCAAAGCCGTGAGAACTGAACAAGAACGCTGATGACACTCAACAGCTACCATGCCTCTATCTAAATGCTCAAAAGGGGAGAAACCAAGAATGATATGCCACCACTAGCACATGAAGTGCACAATCGACCCAATTGAGCTGACTGCCACATCTGATCCAGTCAAACCTGCACCCACCTACAACCACCTCGCGCTGATGGGCAGGAATTACGTAGGGTGTCCAAACGGACTAACTCGCTATCGAGTAGTGGCTCATGCAGGTTATAGTCAAAATCCACGCTCTCTCTCTCAGAACGGATAGACTCAAGATGCTCAACCTCTCACACAACGGTCAAAGTACTCACAACGACACGGGACCACCGTCAAACCAAACAGCTCCCAACAACACTAGCACTGGTCTAAACACAGCTACTAGACTCCACTCAGCCCCCAGGCACGAGTGCAACAATAAAAGTATCTGACCGAACAAACCCAATCGAATGAACCGGTATAAAACCCGGTACTGCCTGCTCTGTCATCAATCTCACGAACTCAGTATCTCCACTGTCCAAATGACCGGAACCCAACACGGTCTAAAGCCTACTCCGGAGTGGCACTCGAGGGGAGCGACCCACACGAGTAAAGTATCTCTGTCATCAGTATCACAAGTATCTCTATATAGCAGGACTAGATCATGACTATGATCAAAGTGGGAAAGCCCAACCACTAAAGAAGACCTCGGTCCTCAATCAGATGCAAAAGTACTCAAATAGTGGGAAACTCTGTCCACTAGAGAAATCTGATACCCAATCTGATGCATAAATAAATATCCGGTCAACCGCCCAATATCCGCGGTTGCCGCAATACCCTGCCGTCTATAATCAGGTCCTATAACTGACCTCCGGTCAACCGCCCAAAATCCGCGGTCACCGCAACACCCTGCCAGCCTCAATCCAGCACAACCCGTCCCTGACACCAATGTCCCGGCTACACTACCCCAGACCCCTGCCCGCACCCGAGCAACACAGACCGCCTGACTAACAAAGAAGGAGAAAAGGATAATATGGTTTCTCCTAAGTCAAGTTCCAATAAGTGTTGGGTTATGTATAATTGGATCTAAATAGGAGAAAAAACACCTAGAGGGGGGTGAATAGGTGTAAACAATAAACACTCAAAAATCTTTGTGATATAAAACCCAATGCGGAAAAATAAATAACACGCAGAGATTTTTACGTGAAAAACTCCAAACCGGAGTAAAAAACCACGGGACCGATAACACGGTGAAATCCACTAGAATTATAACACGTACAAAGGTGATATACCGTACTCACAGACGACTCATCCTTTTTCCATACGCTCCTAGTTGATCTTCTCCGCTCGCTCCGCAACGCTTCTTGAATCCACGATCTGCGTCCAACGCCGAATCCACGACGTCCAACGTCGATTCCATGACGTCTGACCGAATCCACGGTCTTCACCCAGTAGCATGCTTCGAATCCACGAACGTACCTCACTCCGAATCCACGAGAGCGGTTGCACCTTGAATCCACAAGGCCACGCGAGTCCACGCGCCGATTTGGGATAAATCGTTGTTTTTTGGGTGGTGATGATCCGCCGAATACTTAGATTAGAAATAGATCGGAAATACCACCTAAGTATTCATTGATTTGATTCTACTCAAAATATGAGTATGAAAACCTAGAATCAAATCAATCAATATAGACGAAGAAACATAAGATTAAATCTATTGATTTCCTTTCTTCTCTATAGGTGGATTTTTCTCCTTTCGACCGTATTTAGGATTATATTTGATTATGACGGCTTACCCTAAAAAATGAATCGTAGGGTCTATTTATAGGTTAGAAACCGTTGGAAGAAGATAAGAATCAAAAACTATCCTTTTCTGGAATTTTTCAGGACGACGATCCGGATCGGATTTCGGCGATCCGGATTGCAGTAACGAGATAGACAGTTTCCTGAAAAGCAAAGGTTCGGGATCCGGATCGAAGTGCCTGATCCGGATTGTTCATACAATTCACCAAACACCACTGTTCGGGATCCGGATTGAAATGCCTGATCCGGATCGTTCATATATTATGATAAGAACCAGTGTTCGGGATCCGGATCAAGGAGGGCTACGATCCGGATTGCAGTTGCGTATGAACTAACACCCTTCGGGATCCGGATTGGAATATCTGATCCGGATCCTGAACATGTCCCATGTCCAGTTTTTGATTTTTATGCAATTAAAAATTCATCCAAGTGTTTCTACACTATAAGGAGTATTCGGATCACCAAAGATAAATAGTTAAACAAACCTAATCCTTTTGAATTCTTCTTTCTTGAGATTGAGTTATATGATCCAACCTTCTTTACCTTCAATCTTCAAGACTTAACCGAATTCACGAAATACGCCTACTCAAATTCCGTAACAATCTCCCCCTTTGGCGGTTTCGTGACAAAACACAAATCCACTCAAGAAAATTCAAAAAGATATTTTTGTTGCTATCACCATACAACAAAAATTTACAATGAGATCCAAATAACGATAGATACATGAGTTAAACTCCTAAAACAGACTCTAGACTTAGACATCTGTACTCTCTGCAAAAGAAATCATTCTTGACAAAAGAAATCGTTAGATACCTCAAAAATTTTATGTCATTCAAAAACCACACACAGAGATGAAGTTTATACTCATTTATACTTACCATGACATTTATACATTCAGATATGTAATCGGATCATAGTTAAAAACCAACATATCTTCTATGCAATCAAAATCCAAATGTCACAGTATTGTTAGTGAACATCAACTTGTTAGTTATATTACATGCCCAAATAGTCAATCGAATAGTTAGTCGAGGCATGCATTCAAACACAATACAAAACCAAAAGTTGAAGTTATACTTACCTTCATGGTTCACAACTGGACAATCGATCATAGTATCATTGTTCAATGTTCTAATATTCTCTCCCCCTTTTTGTCACAAAGTTAGCCAAAATTACCAAAATGGAGAGAAAAGTTAACAAGTTCAAGAACCAAAAGTGTGAGAATTAAAACTAAAAACTAAAACTTAAAACCTGCACAAGAAGAGATTAAAAATCTGCAGAAGAAAAGGAAAAATTTGAGCACAAATCAATCATCTGAGCCAGAGTCTTCAGAGCTCGTGCAACCCATCTTAGAGAATATCTTTTTCACCAGCTTGTTCATTGAATTGACCTTCTTAGTTATGGTAATATGAGCTACCGTGATGAGCTCAAGCTCATTGGAAATTCTCTTCTGTTCCTTGTAGATGGATGAGACTGATGCTTCATCCGCTGGTGCGGGTGCTGGTTGTGATGGTGATGCTGAAGTGCCGGTACTGGGTTTCATTCCGCATGGAGGAACTGGAGTGACATGAGGCAACTTATGAAGGGACTTGACAACGGTGGACTCATCGATCATGCCCAAGCAGTGATGATAAGTTGTTGAACTAATATCAACCTGAAATTTCTTTAAGATCCTCATTATAATCAACAGAAATGGGGTTCTTTCAGTGGGATGGGGATGCTCAACATATCTCGTCATTCTATTCCAAATAATGTATGGAATGTTGATATTTAATCCCATTGCCTCTGACGGATGTCCTAAGAGATACAAAAACAGCATTCGATCCCATCTCAAGACTTTCGTCTGCATATTTGGAAGGATATTGTAACATGTGATGAAGTTTAGGAACCGGTACTCAAGACGAAGTTTTTTGGATTTGACAGATTTCTCCGTTGATTGAGTTCCCTCCAAACAAATTCCCTTTATAACCATTTGCCACAACGTGTTTGTCAAACTCTTTCCCTTCAAGTAATTAACTCCTATCTTGCTGGCTTGCATTCCCTAAACCTCGCCAATCAATTGTGGAGTAATTTTAAACCTTGTGCCTTGGATATTCGTGTAAAACTCCATTTGATCGTTTTCATTTTCTCGAAGGTGCCGAGCATTTGTATAGAAGGTCCTCACGTGATGCAGACAGTATCCAAGCAATTCTGGGAATCGGCATACTTGAATAAGGTTTGCTCGTTAAATCAGAACACCAAACTCAGGGGAGTGGTCTCGTAGAGCCTCAATATTAACATGCCTCTCGCCAATGCATTCACGATTCTCAAATGCCCTTAGGCGATCCGCATTAATGAACACTTGTTCCTCACGGGGTGGAGAATCCGGAATTATTGGTTCGTTAATCTCGAAACCTCGTGCTCGTCCAAACCGTCGAGCCAGTCTTTTTCTTTTCATCGAGATAGAGGATGTCATTGGCGCTTTTCCTTTTGATGTGTCGGAAGTCTTTTGCTTAGGTTGAATAGTCATTGATTCATCATCCGACAATCTGTCCCAATCTACTTCTTGATTATTTGCTTCAGCCTCTGAATCGCTGATAAGAAGAAACTCACCTTTCCGTTGAGTTTTCTTAGCTCTTTTCAGTTTGTTTGTTGCTCGAGTGTGTACCATTGCAACTAGCAGAAAGATGATCCATGAAAACGTCATTGTTGCTATTATTTGTGAAAAGAAATCCTGTGAGCAACAACTCAAGAACACGACAAAAATTATTAATTTTCAAAAACTTGAAAAATTATACCCAAACAATCATAATCGTGTAGAGAGACTAAGAATCAAATTAGTTTTGCAGAAAGAATTTTAAAAATAGATCAATCACATGATTTTCGAAAATTCCCATTATATGCCCTAAAACCGAAATTTTTGAAATCGAAGGCCAAAAATCCGTTTATCATGAGAATACCTAGCATATAATCAAAACTAATCTACCCAGAGTTCTTATTTCAAAAGAAATTTGATCAAAAACCATCCATAAACGAAAAAGATACATGAATTTCATCACGTTTTGAGGAAGAATATGAAAAACTATGAAAAACCGAGATTTTGATCAATAAAACTTACTTAGAATCGAAGAACTTGAGTTTGAAAGCTTCTAAGATGGATGAATTCTAGAGAGAGAAGCTCTGGAAACTTTGGAACAAAAGATTGAAGTAAAAAGAAATCAAAACCCTTTTGTTCTATATAAAACCCTAGCCGCGATCCGGATCAGTTCGTTATTCCGATCCGGATTGGCTACCCGCAGAAAAAATCTGCGTTCGGGATCCGGATCGGCATGTCCAATCCGGATCGTCTGCCCGCAGAAAAATATTTGCGTTCGGGATCCGGATCGGCATGTCCAATCCGGATCGGCTCCAACTTTTTCTTTAGAATAATTTAGAAAAATTTCACAAAATCCAAAAAAAGTATGTAAGCACATTTGTGTATCAACTTTAAACGAAAATCATCGTTTCATACAACAAGAAATAGATTATGCCAAATCTAAAAAAATATTCAACAAATGAAATGAAAATTTATAAAAATTAAGTTCCTTAAAGTTGAACAACTTCAATTACATCTAACTTGATCTTATGAGTAATGCCTTTATCAAATCATCAATTTGGTAAAGAAAATGAAATACCAAGATCAATAGATGTTTGAAATCCCAAATAAGTTAGATAATATATCTAGTCAATTTATTGAAGAAAGTGGCTCTTTGAGCATCTTTCATTAAAATTCCACCTTATACCAACCTTAAAATTTTGACAGAGTCAAGTATTTCAACATGCATTTTATTTAATCAAACTTGAAAAACCTTGCTTGGTATACATGTGGTAGCTGCACACAGTACTCGGACGACAGAGGTGGTAGCTCTTTCCTCCATGTGGTGGTAGTTTTCACACTCCTCATTGGGATGTAACTCTTTCCACATCTTTTGAGCATAACACTTTTACTTTGACTCCCACTCAATTGGCTATCAATTATTTAAGATATAAAGTATTCAACCAAATATTGATCTCGATTTCATACTCGACTAAATAGTCAAATAAGATAATAACTATACCAAGAGATCATTGAGAGAGAAATTGACTTTGATCAAAACAAAGATGATTTAATTGACATAAATGATCATTGCATCAAATGAAATATTATGATATCTAAAGCATAATAAATTTCTAAGTATATAAAAGGATGCAATTAAAGTCAATAAAACTAATGCTCAATTAATGTTTTATGACTAAGCATAGATAATGAACAAAAACACAAAAACAAAACCTAACCTAAACAAGAGTTTCAAAAAGAGGTTATTTCAAGGAAAGCATTCCAATTGCTTTACGCAAATGAATAAAACGTTTTTGATCCAAAGGTGTGATGATCCGGAACTCTACAGGGCTTTTACTGTGTGACCGGCAGCTTCTGGAGGCCTACGGGGCATGTCGGCGGTGTTCGTGCGCCAATTTGGAGACAAGTGATTGACTCCGAGCTTAAAGTGGATCACGTGGGTAATCAGGGAACCCCGTCGGATGTTTATAGGTGTTTTCGCGCAAATCGGATATCAGATTTGGACTCGGCACGAAATTCGGATTGAAAATGCCTTTTCGGGAGCCTCCGGCGATTTATTGGATGGGAATTTGGCGAAGCGGACGTCAAATTCGGGTTCAGCGCGCGAAAACGGTCAAGATGGACTATCTGCTGGATTTTTCTGAGCTTCGGGTACTGTTCACCGCCGGAACAGTAACTCCGGCGATCGCCGCCGGCGGCGGCGGCGGCGGGCAGCGTCGGCGGGCGGCGGCGCGGCCTCGGGCAGGCGGAACGGCGGCGGCACAGGGCGCGGGCAGCGCGCGCGGCGCGCGGGCAGGCGCGGTCCACGCGGCCGTCGTGCACCAAGGCGGGGGCACGTGGCACCACCCCATAGGCCGGCTCACAGCTCACGGTCTACGGAGCATGATGGTTGGGTTTTGGTTCACGGTGCACCGGAGTGGACACGTGGCAGGTTACCATTGGTTCGGCTTACGGAGGCTCGTGCACCGGGTGCAGCGGTCAGTGGCGGGGACGCGTGGCGCTTCCCTATTGGCTGGTCAACTGTGCGGGCAGGAGGGGCAGCTGGCGCGGGCAGGCGCGCAGGCGCGACCGGTACTGTTGTCGGGGACGCGTGTCGACTCCCGGGGTTGGCCGCGTGGCGCAGCAGGAGTGGAGGATTTGGGCTGTCGCCTGTTCGGGCGACACGTGGCGGGCGCTGAGGCGGGTCGGACGGACCGTGGATCCCGTCCGACGGCGCGCCTTGGGCCGGGCCGCACTGTGCGCGCCCGAAAGTCTTGGGCCGGGCCGCACTGTGCGCGCCCGGAAACTTCCGGGCGCCGGAGAATGGGGACCCGGATGGCATTTTGCTAATTGTTTGGGAGGCCTATTTAAACAGCCCGAGCTCCTTTCTTCTCACTTTTTCCACCATTTCCGAGCCTCCTCTCACCAAGGTGTCTTCAGCAAAGTTGTTCCCCTTCGAGTTCTACATCTTCTGGAGGATTTCCAAGATTTGTGGTGGCACGCACTCCGAGGTTTGGATTTTACGGCGCGGCGCGACGCTCGTTCCCTTGTGTTTCCCTTCGTCGCATTTCAGTGCACGGACTCTCCCGAGCTACCCCGGCACTCTTTTTCAGCGATTCTTGCGCCATCGTCTTCACGACAGGTAGGGCTACGTTTTCCGTGTTTGCTGGTTTTTCCCATCCCGAGGTTTTCATGGGTTTTTCGGATCATCTTGTGACCTCTTTTGCTGTGATGGAGTTTTGGACAGCGGTTCGGTGTTTCGGCGATATCTCCGCAACCAGACATCGGATTGAGGTGATTCAAAAGGCAATTTGCATCTACGCACCGCCAGGAGTCTCTCTGAATTTTCTTGGATTTTCTGGAATTTTCCCCGAAGGTGAGAAACCCCTTTTTACAGAACTTTGTAGCACAGTTTTGGGTGGAAGTATTGTTCGGGGTAGTTCTCTTGTCGATTTTGGATCTCAGCGTAGAAAACTCGTGTGGGAACGTGCAGGTACTCGTTTCGACCGGTTCGTCGCGAGGATCGTGACGGTATTTTTCCTGGAATTTCTCGAGCACATCTCGCAGGTGAAAAAGGCAAAACTGTGGACTGATTGTATTTGGGGCAGATTTTGGTGTGAGCTTGGTGGATTAACTGTGCTTGTTCTTTTGGGGTATTTTGTGCAGCACCGTGGTGATCGTTGAGACCGGGCGCGGACTTCGCTGTTGGGATCAGGGTTTAGCGCTCGAGGTGGGTGGTTGCTTTACTCCTCTTTTCTGATATACCCACTAGGAATATTAGAGTGATCCCCTTTATTGGACATGTTGAATGGTCACCTAATGGACATGCATGCTTAACTAGATAATTGTGAGCCTATCATATGGAAAACATTATATTGGAAACTTGACATGTTGGAACTTATACATGCTTCATGGACATCGTTTTAGCATTTAACCTTGCATGAGGGGGGGGATGTACTTTCATATTGTGTTATTGTGAGGCGTCTTGTGGGAGGGTACCACTTGAGGATTTTTGGACAGGCATAGGTGGATGATTCATGTGAAGGTGATTAGCAGGTTATGGACATGTGCGGTTGGATTATGATTTAGCATGATGATTACACCCAGGTGGAGTTATTACTTGATACACATGATGAACCACTATTTGTCACTCCCCTTCTTTCTTCCATGAGGAGATAGGCTTGATTTCAGGGATATCTAGTTAGACCATTTCTGACCGCTACACTATATGTTGGGACTGCCTTGGGAGGAACCCTATTGTCTCTTCTTCCCCCTATTCCTTAGGCAGGCGGCTATTTGTTGCTCGGGTTTGAGCAGGGATCGGCATAGTGTAGCCGGGGCTTGAATTTTAGCTTTTGGGGTGTTGCGGCTATTGCGGATAGTAGGTGGTTGACCGGATGTCGGACCTGGGTCAGGATTGTCATTATAGGTGTGGTTGTTAACCCTCCATCTTTTGATTACCCGCTAGGCATTTGAGTAGCTTCTTTGATTAAAAGGATAAATGCACTTTATGTGTGGCAATGGCAGGCTTATTGTGATTAAACAGATATTGTTAGAACTTGCTTGATTGGGGATTATGATTGTAGGACAGTAACATCATGTTAAAAGGTAAGGCTAATCAATAATTGTGGGCTTTGGGTTTGTGGCATAAGCAGGCACAGGCTATCTCATATTTACTATTCTCATACTGTTCTATACATGCTCTAACATTATAAAGGTTATCGACATCTGTTTATTTTTTATATCATCTTGGGACATTTGCATGCTTGTATGGTCACCTAGTTAGGCCACCTTTTTCTGCTACACTATCATGCTGGAATTGACTTAGGAGAAACCATGCTTTTCTCTTCTTTTATTCGGGGGATAGTGCGCTCGGGTTCGAGCAGGGACTGGGATAGTGTGGTCAGACAGTTGTGGGCTTTGGGACAGGCAGGCTGTGAGGGCCGGGCATTGCGGCAACCGCGGATCTTTGGCGGTTGACCGGACAGTGGTTATTGCATCAGATTGGGATAGAGGATTTGGATTTCTTCTAGTGGATGGGTTTTCCACCGTGATCAGAGTCATGATCCAGTCCTGCTGATTTGGTACTTGTTACCAGGCATTATACTCGTGTGGGTCGCTCCCCTCGAGTGCCACTCCGGAGTGTGCGTTTTTACAGGCTTCGAGTCTTCGAGACTCCCTTTTTCCTATCGGTGTTATGCGTAGGCGGGCATACCCGATTTGGCAGGCAGAGCAGGCAGAGTACCAGTGCTTACTGGTGTATCGATTGGGTCTGGTCAGGCAGGCGTTGACATTCTGATGCATACATTCAGCTATTCTTTTAGCTCAGTTTTTAGAGGCATTCTAGTGGTAGCTTTTCATCAGGAGTCATACTCATTGCATACCACCTTTATTCCTTTTGCCTCTGGTAGACCTAGTGGGCGTGTCAGAGTTGAGGTTTTACCCACTAGGGGAGGCTACTGGTTTACTCGTAGTCTCACCCCCATTCTTCTTTCCTCTTTTGCTTCTCCCTTGTTTTGCAGTGTTTTTTTTGCGGGTGCCACTGGGCTTACAGTGGCGGGTCGAGGAGAGAGGACGGGCCGAGTAGATAGATCTCGAGGCAGGATGAGCATGTTAGCTGGATTGTTGGTGTACCCATGTTTTCCTCAGACGGTAGTACCTTTACTTTGGGACTGGCTTTTGCCAGCAGGTTGTATTTATTTTGGTGAGCTGGGAGAGACAGATGTATCATTTATACAGATGTATTGTATTTTATTTCCAGCTTCAGTCTGAGATGTATTAGTTTTAGTTCAGCTCTGTTTTTATTGCTCTTTTATTATATCTCTTTTATCTGAGCAGGTTACTGGCGCTTCGTGTACACGGAAAGTACCGTGTGCACGGCGGATCTGTGGACGGGCCCGGGTTCTGGTTTACACCCGGGGCGTGACAGATTAAGTTGGTATCAGAGCTTAGGGATAGGTCGGTTGGGACTTAGGAAACCCTAGGCTTTTAGCAGACCCTAGGATGATAGGACGCGAGAGACGCGACACCTTGCGAAAGTCGGCGATTTATTTGTTTTACTCTTCCTGTGAGTGAAGAGGGATCGACATACTCTATTTCTGTGGGACAGTATGTTGGCTGCAGACAACATAAGGTTACAGAAATAGAAGGATGTCTTTGACTTTCGCTAGATTGGGTCGAGTGTTTGGGGTGTGCTGATTGCGGTTTGTCGTGGCGAGCGGTGTCTCCCCGACGTTGGGCCTTGACCCGGGCGCACCTTGGTGCGGCAGTTGGGTCTGAGCTAGTTGTTTCAGGCCGGATACCGGATTAGAGTCAGAGGACTCGGGACCCTGATGACAGGATTGTCAGAGGCTTATCAGCGGCAGAGTGAGCGGGCATCTGGTTTTGAGTGACACAGTTGTCGGAGCAGCGGGCAGCTCGACAGTGCTTCTTTCTGAGACCACCCGGTTGCAGTATCCTCAGGGGCGGGGATTTTTGTAGTACTGAGGGAGTGAGTAGCCCTCCGTGCCAATGGTTAGTGCCGAGGCGCCGAGGCAGGGTGGATTGTTGACAGCGGATGAGCTATGGGACACCATTGATCAGTTAAGCCAGTTTTGGCAGATAAACCACCCCGATTCATAGGATTAAGTTTGGAGCCTCTTGGGGTAGAATCGTGGTTGGTGGTGATGGAAAGACTGCTTGAGAGCCTCTTGGTGTCAAAAGGATTTACGCAGTTACTGAACTACGCGCTCTATGATTTAGGGGACAAGGCGCATAGGATATGCTTGACTGTGAGTGGATTGCGCCAGGATGCCCTTCCGTGTATTCGGACCCTCTTTTGCAGGTTTTAGATTTTGGGGTGCTTTGATAGTGGAGGCATTGGGTATGGCGCGTAGCATTGCAGTTCCGTTGGATAGGGGTCTGCCGCCAGAGGCGAGTTCTGGATAGAGGCGCTTGGCGCTAGGTATTGGTGGACAGGTCGGCCGGCAAGGACATTTTCGTTTCCCTTCCGGGATGGTGGATATCCTTTTGGATGGATTATGTAAAGCTTACCCCAGGGGGATGTTACCCTTGGTGATCGATAACATGCATGTTTGGGGTACAACATATGTGATTGAGGGGTGAGCTTAGTAAGGGTAATTGTATAAGGAATTGCATGAATTGATGGTGCTTGTCGTATGACGATGATATCCAGGTGGATTTCTGAGACGTCCGAGGTTGGGTGGACCCCGATGACAGCATCAGCCCATTTTATCAGAGTGGTGCAGCGGTAGCGTGGATTGGCTGTCTGCGAGAGACCACATTCGTCGCCTCAGTGTGAGCAGGGACAGGGGCGAGCTCCCTTTGTGATTGGTTCTAGATATGTTTGGCAGGCTGAGCGACGACCACTTGCATCGAGAGGATGAATTTGTGCCGCCCGGTTGGAGGGCGCCACGGTAGTGGATCGAGTGTCGCCGGTGTGATTTCATCACAGCAGTCAGAGTTAGAGCATGTTGCAGTCCGGCATGGGCTAGAGGCAGAGTTGTTGCCCCGTGCACTAGAGGTACAGGTTACTGTTGGTATTGTGCAGGTGGGGAAGGCTTGTGGATCATATCCAGTGCAGTAGAGGCCGTAAGTTATGCCGGCAGACTTATTGGTATTTGTGGCCGTTCGGTGTTTAGACCCAGTGCTTGGGACTGGTTGGCATAGTGCCACTGGATGTTTCACTGCTGAGAGAAAGGACCTTGTTTTCTGCGAGGCAGACAATAGAAGGCTTGTTTGTTGCGACTGTTTGGGTACTCAGGTTACAGCGATAGTGGGAGAGGTGCCTACGGCGGCACCGGGACGTAAGGATATTCTTGTTGCCGTGAGATCCCGGGTGTGATTCCACCTGAGCCGATGATGATGCCGCCGGTTAGGGAGATTGTGATTTCGCTTGACGTGGTTCTGGGAACTGCGCCTACCTCGATAGCACCTCGTTAAATATCATTGTAGAGCTGTGAGAGTTGTGGGCATAGGTGCGTGGACCTGATGGATAGAGGGTTTGTTGGACCTAGCGCCGCGTCGTTGATACACGACTTGTGAGGGTTCTTTGTGAGTGGAGCCCAGGCAGGTCCGGGTATTATTTAGGACCTTTTGGATGGAGTTATACTCCGGCAGATGTTCGATTATGATGCCTGCATCAATTTGGAACTACAGCTGAGTATCTCGCCAAGATGACGTTCAGGACACGCTAGGGGCATTATGAGTACAGTGAGGCCAATGGAATGACTAATGCCTTATTGCCTTTAAGATTGAGGAATTCTGTGTTCCAGTTGGGCTTGAACGGATTGATAGCGGCATTTTTCAGGGATATCTTGGCTTTTACCCCTCCCTGAGTGATTTAGAGCTTGTGAAGCATTTATAGATGCTGTGGCAAGGTCTGTGAGGATAAGGTTCTTATGCTAAATGGTTTTTGGTACAAGTTTCATCGTTGAGAGCACATCTTCCTGGATTACGTATTCAGCCGCGGGGGGCGGCGGTGGAAGTCCAGTCAAAATAGATGCTATTTGAGATGGGCCGAGATCGGCCGTACTACTGAGGTGAGGAGCTTTTGGACCGGATGGTGCCAGCAGAATTTGACGAGCGGATGGTAAGATGGTATCAGCGACCGAGTGAGAACCCCTGCTTGTTAGGGCCCCTTTCCTGTGCGGGTGCTTGTGTGGATGTGTTTCGGGTTTGCCCTGGTTGAGTCGGCTCTAGAGGGTGATTTAGTGCGTGTTGCACTGGGCTGTTCGTTCTTTCCCCCAGGCTTTTGATGGAGTCCCTGAGGTTTTTCTGCGTCTTCGCTCAGGAGTGTTGTGTTTTGAACTCCTCGCCGTGATTGACTCACTTCTTGGAGCCCTGCGAGAGTTTGGAGTACGAGGGACGCTCGTTGCGAATTCCGGCTTGTGAGATGAGCGAATTGCGCGATCGGGCTATGCCGTACTGGTTGTTGCTGTTATTATTGCTGAGGAGTAATCACGGGAGTGATAGGCGACTTGAGAGCGGGAGACGGCTGGCTGTTGAGTACTACCCCTGGTTTCTGAGACTCGTTGAGAGTTGCTTTAGTTTCGAGGACGAAATTTCTTTAGTGGGGGAGGATGTGATGATCAGGAACTCTACAGGGCTTTTACTGTGTGACCGGCAGCTTCTGGAGGCCCTACGGGGCATGTCGGCGGTGTTCGTGCGCCAATTTGGACACAAGTGATTGACTCCGCGCTTAAAGTGGATCACGTGGGTAATCAGGGAACCCCGTCGGATGTTTATAGGTGTTTTCGCGCAAACGGATATCCGATTTTGGACTCGGCACGAAATTCGGATTGAAAATGCCTTTTCGGGAGCCTCCGGCGATTTATTGGATGGGGAATTTGGCGAAGCGGACGTCAAATTCGGGTTCAGCGCGCGAGGAAAACGGTCAAGATGGACTATCTGCTGGATTTTTTCTGAGCTTCGGGTACTGTTCACCGCCGGAACAGTAACTCCGTGCGATCGCCGGCGGCGGCGGCGGCGGCGGGCAGCGTCGGCGGGCGGCGCGCGGGCCTCGGGCAGGCGGAACGGCGGCGGCACAGGGCTGCGGGCAGCAGCGCGCGGCGCGCGGGGCAGGCGCGGTCCCCGCGGCGTCGTGCACCAAGGCGGGGGCCCGTGGCACCACCCCATAGGCCGGCTCACAGCTCACGGTCTACGGAGCATGATGGTTGGGTTTTGGTTCACGGTGCACCGACGACCCCGTGGACACGTGGCAGGTACCATTGGTTCGGCTTACGGAGGTCGTGCACCGGGTGCAGAGCGGTCAGTGGCAGGGACGCGTGGCGCTTCCCTATTGCTGGTCAACTGTGCGGGCAGGAGGGCAAGCTAGGCTGCGGGCAGGCGCGCAGGCGCGACCGGGTACTGTTGTCGGGACGGTCTGTCGACTCCCGGGGTTGGCCGCGTGGCGCAGCAGGAGTGGAGGATTGGGCTGTCGCCTGTTCGGGCGACACGTGGCGGGCGCTGAGGCGGGTCGGACGGACCGTGATCCCGTTCCGACGGCGCGCCTTGGGCCGGGCCGCACTGTGCGCGCCCGAAAGTCTTGGGCCGGGCCGCACTGTGCGCGCCCGGAAACTTCCGGGCGCCCGAGAATGGGGACCCGGATGGCATTTTGCTAATTGTTGGGAGGCCTATTTAAACAGCCCGAGCTCCTTTCTTCTCACTTTTTCCACCATTTTCCGAGCCTCCTCTCACCAAGGTGTCTTCAGCAAAGTTGTTCCCCTTCGAGTTCTACATCTTCTGGAGGATTTCCAAGATTTGTGGTGGCACGCACTCCGAGGTTTGGATTTTACGGCGCGGCGCGACGCTTGTTCCCTTGTGTTTCCCTTCGTCGCATTTCAGTGCACGGACTCTCCCGAGCTACCCCGGCACTCTTTTTCAGCGATTCTTGCGCCATCGTCTTCACGACAGGTAGGGCTACGTTTTCCGTGTTTGCTGGTTTTTCCCATCCCGAGGTTTTCATGGGTTTTTCGGATCATCTTGTGACCTCTTTTGCTGTGATGGAGTTTTGGACAGCGGTTCGGTGTTTCGGCGATCTCTCCGCAACCAGACATCGGATTGAGGTGATTCAAAAGGCAATTGCATCTACGCACCGCCAGGAGTCTCTCTGAATTTTCTTGGATTTTCTGGAATTTTCCCCGAAGGTGAGAACCCCTTTTTACAGAACTTTGTAGCACAGTTTGGGTGGAAGTATTGTTCGGCGGTTAGTTCTCTTGTCGATTTTGGATCTCAGCGTCGAAAACTCGCTTGGACGGAACGTGCAGGTACTCGTTTCGACCGGTTCGTCGCGAGGATCGTGACGGTATTTTTCCTGGAATTTCTCGAGCACATCTCGCAGGTGGAAAAAGGCAAAACTGTGGACTGATTGTATTTGGGGCAGATTTTGGTGTGAGCATGGTGGATTAATTGTGCTTGTTCTTGGGGTTTTTGTGCAGCACCGTGGTGATCGTTGAGACCGGGCGCGGACTTCGCTGTTGGGATCAGGGTTTAGCGCTCGAGGTGGGTGGTTGCTTTACTCCTCTTTTCTGATATACCCACTAGGAATATTAGAGTGCCCCTTTATTGGACATGTTTGAATGGTCACCTAATGGACATGCATGCTTAACTAGATAATTGTGAGCCTATCATATGGAAAACATTATATTGGAAACTTGACATGTTGGACTTATACATGCTTCATGGACATCGTTTTAGCATTTAACCTTGCATGGGGGGGGGATGTACTTTCATATTGTGTTATTGTGAGGCGTCTTGTGGGAGGGTACCACTTGAGGATTTTTGGACAGGCATAGGTGGATGATTCATGTGAAGGTGATTAGCAGGTTATGGACATGTGCGGTTGGATTATGATTTAGCATGATGATTACACCAGGTGGAGTTATTACTTGATACACATGATGAACCACTATTTGTCACTCCCTTCTTTCTTCCATGAGGAGGTGATTTCAGGGATATCTAGTTAGACCATTCTGACCGCTACACTATATGTTGGGACTGCTTGGGAGGAAACCTATTGTCTCTTCTTCCCCCTATTCCTTAGGCAGGCGGCTATTGTTGCTCGGGTTTGAGCAGGGATCGCATAGTGTAGCCGGGGCTTGAATTTTAGCTTTTGGGGGTTGCGGCTATGCGGATAGTAGGTGGTTGACCGGAGTCGGACCGGGTCAGGATTGTCATTATGGGTGTGGTTGTAACCCTCCATCTTTGATTACCCAATAGGCATTTGAGTAGCTTCTTTGATTAAAAGGATAAATGCACTTTATGTGTGGCAATGGCAGGCTTATTGTGATTAAACAGATATTGTTAGAATTGCTTGATTGGGGATTAGATTGTAGGACAGTAAACATCATGTTAAAAGGTAAGGCTATAATCAATAATTGTGGGCTTTGGGTTTGTGGCATAGCAGGCACAGGCTATCTCATATTTACTATTCTCATACTGTTCTATACATGCTCTAACATTATAAAGTTTACGACATCTGTTTATTTTTTATATCATCTTGGGACATTTGCATGCTGTATGGTCACCTAGTTAGGCCACCTTTTTCTGCTACACATCATGCTGGAATTGACTTAGGAGAAACCATGCTTTTCTCTTCTTTTATGCGGGGGATAGTGCGCTCGGGTTCGAGCAGGGAAGGGATCGTGTAGGCAGACAGTGTGGGCTTGGACCGGCAGGCTTGAGTGCGGGGCATTGCGGCAAACGCGGATCTTTGGCGGTTGACGGAAAGTGGTTATTGCATCAGAGGGGATAGGAGGATTTGGATTCTTATAGTGGAGGGTTGTCCACCTTGATCAAGATCAATGATCCAGTCCTGCTGATTTGGGACTTGTTACCCAGGC
>CM055067.1:33981047-34057644 GCA_029204045.2 Tillandsia leiboldiana | reverse complement strand
ATTAGGTGCGTGGACCTGATGGATAGAGGGTTGTGACCTAGCGCCGCGGGTCGTTGATACCGACTGTGAGGGTTCTTTGTGAGTGGAGGCCCAGCAGTGTTCGGATATGTAGGAACCTTTGGATGGTAGTTATACTCCGTGCCCAGATGTTTTTCGATTATGATGCCGGCAGTCAATTTGGAACTAGACTAGCTGAGTATGTTTGTAGTGCCAGAGTGATGACGTGCAGGACTCGTAGGGGCATTATGAGTACAGTGAGGCCAATGGAATGACTATGCCTTATTGCCTTTAAGATGCGGACTCTGTGTTACAGTTGGGCTTGAACGGATGATAGCGGCATTTTTCAGGGGATATCTGGCTTTTACCCCCCTGAGTGATTTAGAGCTTGTGAAGCATTATAGATGCTGTGGCAAGGTCTGTGAGGATAAGGTCTTATGCTAAATGGTTTTGGTACAAGTTTCATCGTGAGAGCACATCTTCCTGGATTACGTATTCAGCCGCGGGGGCGGCGGTGGAAGTCCAGTCAAATAGAATGCTATTTAGATGGGCCGAGATCGGCAGTTTTACTGAGGTGAGGAGCTTTTGGACCGGATGGTGCCAGCAAATTTGACGAGCGGATGATGGTAAGATTGGTATCAGCCGACGAGTGAGAACCCCTGCTTGTTAGGGCCCCTTTCCTGTGCGGGTGCTTGGTGTGGATGTGTTCGGGTTGTGCCCTGGTTGAGTCGGCTCTAGGGGTGATTTAGTGCGTGTTGCACTGGCTGTTCGTCTTTCCCCCAGGCTTTGATGGAGTCCTGAGGTTTTTCTGCGAGTCTTCGCTCAGGGTGTTGTGTTTTGAACTCCTCGCGTGATGACTCATTCTTTGGAGCCCTGCGGAGAGTTTGGAGTACGAGGGACGCTCGTTGCGAATTCCGGGTTGGGGAGATGAGCGATTGCGCGATCGGGCTATGCCGTACTGGTTGTTGTTATTATTGCTGAGGAGTAATCACGGTGGAGTGATAGGCGACTTGAGAGCGGGGAGACGGCGGTGTTGAGTACTTACCCCTGGTTTCTGAGACTCAGTTGAGAGTTGCTTTAGTTTCGAGGACGAAACTTTCTTTTAGTGGGGGAGGATGTGATGATCCGGAACTCTACAGGGCTTTACTGTGTGACCGGCAGCTTCTGGAGGGCTACGGGGCATGTCGGCGGTGTTCGTGCGCCAATTTGGACACAAGTGATTGACTCCGAGCTTAAAGTGGATCACGTGGGTAATCAGGGAACCCGTCGGATGTTTATAGGTGTTTTCGCGCAAATCGGATATCAGATTTGGACTCGGCACGAAATTCGGATGAAAATGCCTTTCGGGAGCCTCCGGCGATTATTGGATGGGAATTTGGCGAAGCGGACGTCAAATTCGGGTTCAGCGCGCGAAAACGGTCAAGATGGACTATCTGCTGGATTTTTCTGAGCTTCGGGTACTGTTCACCGCCGGAACAGTAACTCCGGCGATCGCGGCCGGCGGCGGCGGCGGCGGCGGGGGCAGCGTCGGGCGGGCGGCGGCGCGGCCTCGGGCAGGCGGAACGGCGGCGGCACAGCAGGGCGCGGGCAGCGCGCGCGTGCGCGCGGGCAGGCGCGGTCCACGCGGCCGTCGTGCACCAAGGCGGGGGCACGTGGCACCACCACATAGGCCGGCTCACAGCTCACGGTCACGGAGCATGATGGTTGGGTTTTGGTTCACGGTGCACCGGAGTGGACACGTGGCAGGTTACCATTGGTTCGGCTTACGGAGGCTCGTGCCGGTGCAGCGGGTCAGTGGCAGGGACGCGTGGCGCTTCCCTATTGGCTGGTCAACTGTGCGGGCAGGAGGGGCAGCTGGCGCGGGGCAGGCGCGCAGGCGCGACCGGTACTTGTTGTCGGGGACGAGTGTCGACCGGGGTTGCCGCGTGGCGCAGCAGGAGTGGAGGATTTGGGCTGTCGCCTGTTCGGGCGACACGTGGCGGGCGCTGAGGCGGGTCGGAAGGACGGTGGATCCCGTCCGACGGCGCGCCTTGGGCGGGCCGCACTGTGCGCGCCGAAAGTCTTGGCCGGGCCGCACTGTGCGCGCCCGGAAACTTCCGGCGCCCGAGAATGGGGACCCGGATGGCATTTTGCTAATTGTTTGGGAGGCCTATTTAAACAGCCCGAGCTCCTTTCTTCTCACTTTTTCCACCATTTCCGAGCCTCCTCTCACCAAGGTGTCTTCAGCAAAGTTGTTCCCCTTCGAGTTCTACATCTTCTGGAGGATTTCCAAGATTTGTGGTGGCACGCACTCCGAGGTTTGGATTTTACGGCGCGGCGCGACGCTTGTTCCCTTGTGTTTCCCTTCGTCGCATTTCAGTGCACGGACTCTCCCGAGCTACCCCGGCACTCTTTTCAGCGATTCTTGCGCCATCGTCTTCACGACAGGTAGGGCTACGTTTCCGTGTTTGCTGGTTTTTCCCATCCCGAGGTTTTCATGGGTTTTTCGGATCATCTTGTGACCTCTTTGCTGTGATGGAGTTTTGGACAGCGGTTCGGTGTTTCGGCGATCTCTCCGCAACCAGACATCGGATTGAGGTGATTCAAAAGGCAATTTGCATCTACGCACCGCCAGGAGTCTCTTCTGAATTTTCTTGGATTTTCTGGAATTTTCCCCGAAGGTGAGAAACCCCTTTTTACAGAACTTTGTAGCACAGTTTTGGGTGGAAGTATTGTTCGGGGTAGTTCTCTTGTCGATTTTGGATCTCAGCGTAGAAAACTCGTGTGGGAACGTGCAGGTACTCGTTTCGACCGGTTCGTCGCGAGGATCGTGACGGTATTTTTCCTGGAATTTCTCGAGCACATCTCGCAGGTGAAAAAGGCAAACTGTGGACTGATTGTATTTGGGGCAGATTTTGGTGTGAGCTTGGTGGATTAACTGTGCTTGTTCTTTTGGGGTATTTTGTGCAGCACCGTGGTGATCGTTGAGACCGGGCGCGGACTTCGCTGTTGGGATCAGGGTTTAGCGCTCGAGGTGGGTGGTTGCTTTACTCCTCTTTTCTGATATACCCACTAGGAATATTAGAGTGATCCCCTTTATTGGACATGTTGAATGGTCACCTAATGGACATGCATGCTTAACTAGATAATTGTGAGCCTATCATATGGAAACATTATATTGGAAACTTGACATGTTGGAACTTATACATGCTTCATGGACATCGTTTTAGCATTTAACCTTGCATGAGGGGGGGGATGTACTTTCATATTGTGTTATTGTGAGGCGTCTTGTGGGAGGGTACCACTTGAGGATTTTTGGACAGGCATAGGTGGATGATTCATGTGAAGGTGATTAGCAGGTTATGGACATGTGCGGTTGGATTATGATTTAGCATGATGATTACACCCAGGTGGAGTTATTACTTGATACACATGATGAACCACTATTTGTCACTCCCCTTCTTTCTTCCATGAGGAGATAGGCTTGATTTCAGGGATATCTAGTTAGACCATTTCTGACCGCTACACTATATGTTGGGACTGCCTTGGGAGGAACCCTATTGTCTCTTCTTCCCCCTATTCCTTAGGCAGGCGGCTATTTGTTGCTCGGGTTTGAGCAGGGATCGGCATAGTGTAGCCGGGGCTTGAATTTTAGCTTTTGGGGTGTTGCGGCTATTGCGGATAGTAGGTGGTTGACCGGATGTCGGACCTGGGTCAGGATTGTCATTATAGGTGTGGTTGTTAACCCTCCATCTTTTGATTACCCACTAGGCATTTGAGTAGCTTCTTTGATTAAAAGGATAAATGCACTTTATGTGTGGCAATGGCAGGCTTATTGTGATTAAACAGATATTGTTAGAACTTGCTTGATTGGGGATTATGATTGTAGGACAGTAACATCATGTTTAAAAGGTAAGGCTAATCAATAATTGTGGGCTTTGGGTTTGTGGCATAAGCAGGCACAGGCTATCTCATATTTACTATTCTCATACTGTTCTATACATGCTCTAACATTATAAAGGTTATCGACATCTGTTTATTTTTTATATCATCTTGGGACATTTGCATGCTTGTATGGTCACCTAGTTAGGCCACCTTTTTCTGCTACACTATCATGCTGGAATTGACTTAGGAGAAACCATGCTTTTCTCTTCTTTTATTCGGGGGATAGTGCGCTCGGGTTCGAGCAGGGACTGGGATAGTGTGGTCAGACAGTTGTGGGCTTTGGGACAGGCAGGCTGTGAGGGCCGGGCATTGCGGCAACCGCGGATCTTTGGCGGTTGACCGGACAGTGGTTATTGCATCAGATTGGGATAGAGGATTTGGATTTCTTCTAGTGGATGGGTTTTCCACCGTGATCAGAGTCATGATCCAGTCCTGCTGATTTGGTACTTGTTACCCAGGCATTATACTCGTGTGGGTCGCTCCCCTCGAGTGCCACTCCGGAGTGTGCGTTTTTACAGGCTTCGAGTCTTCGAGACTCCCTTTTTCCTATCGGTGTTATGCGTAGGCGGGCATACCCGATTTGGCAGGCAGAGCAGGCAGTACCAGTGCTTACTGGTGTATCGATTGGGTCTGGTCAGGCAGGCGTTGACATTCTGATGCATACATTCAGCTATTCTTTTAGCTCAGTTTTTAGAGGCATTCTAGTGGTAGCTTTTCATCAGGAGTCATACTCATTGCATACCACCTTTATTCCTTTTGCCTCTGGTAGACCTAGTGGGCGTGTCAGAGTTGAGGTTTTACCCACTAGGGGAGGCTACTGGTTTACTCGTAGTCTCACCCCCATTCTTCTTTCCTCTTTTGCTTCTCCCTTGTTTTGCAGTGTTTTTTTTGCGGGTGCCACTGGGCTTACAGTGGCGGGTCGAGGAGAGAGGACGGCCGAGTAGATAGATCTCGAGGCAGGATGAGCATGTTAGCTGGATTGTTGGTGTACCCATGTTTCCTCAGACGGTAGTACCTTTACTTTGGGACTGGCTTTTGCCAGCAGGTTGTATTTATTTTGGTGAGCTGGGAGAGACAGATGTATCATTTATACAGATGTATTGTATTTTATTTCCAGCTTCAGTCTGAGATGTATTAGTTTTAGTTCAGCTCTGTTTTTATTGCTCTTTTATTATATCTCTTTTATCTGAGCAGGTTACTGGCGCTTCGTGTACACGGAAAGTACCGTGTGCACGGCGGATCTGTGGACGGGCCCGGGTTCTGGTTTACACCCGGGGCGTGACAAAAGGTTTTGTTAAAAAGTCAGCTAATTGATCTTCTGTTGAAATGTAGGAAATTTGAAGAATATTTGATTCAACTAGCTCTCTAAGAAAATGATATCTAAGTTCAATGTGTTTTGTTCTAGAGTGCAACACAGGGTTTTTTGAAATATTAATAGCACTAGTGTTGTGACATAAAACAGTTACCGAAGTTGCTGAAATCCGGAAGTCGCTCAACACGCTTTTCATCCAAATGAGCTGAGTTGAACAACTACCCGCTGAGATATATTCCGCTTCGGCAGTCGAGAGTGCAATGCAGTTCTGTTTTTTACTATGCCATGCAACAAGACAATGGCCAAGATAAAAACATGCACCACTCGTACTTTTCCGATCATCCACTGATCCTTCCCAATCGGCATCTGAATATCCTATAATGTCTAGACTTGTTCCCATAGGATACCAAATTCCGAAGTTTACAGTTCCTTTAACGTACCGGATGATCCGTTTCACCGCTTTCAGGTGATCCTCCTTTGGTGCTGATTGATATCTCGCGCAGATCCCAACACTAAAGGATATGTCCGGGCGACTAGCTGTGAGGTAGAGTAGACTTCCAATCATACTTTGATAGAGTTTCTCATCTACACTATCACTAAGAGATTCACTTCCTAATCCCTTATTGCTAGTTCCCATAGGAGTAGGAAAATCTTTAGAATCTTCTAATCCGAATTTCTTTACCAACTCCTTTGCATACTTGGATTGACACAGATGGATGCCTTCACAATTTTGTTTCACTTGCAATCCAAGAAAGTATGTCAGTTCGCCCATCATAGACATCTCAAATTTGCTTTCCATGGTTTCTGCGAATTTAGAAGCATCATTATCCTTTGTTGCTCCAAATACAATGTCATCGACATAGATTTGTGCAACAATGAAGTTATCTTGATAATGCTTCACAAAGAGAGTCCGATCTGCTCCCCCTCGAGTATAGCCCTTCTCCAAAAGGTGCTTTGTCAACCTTTCGTACCACGCTCGCGGTGCTTGTTTTAAACCGTGAAGAGCCTTTTTCAAACGAAAAACATGGTTAGGTAGTTTACAGTCTACAAAACCTTTCGGTTGAGCCACATAAACTTCCTCATTTAAAAACCCATTTAAAAACGCGCTCTTAACGTCCATTTGAAAGAGTTTTATTTTAAAGTGACAAGCAATAGCGAATAAGATACGAATGGACTCGAGTCTTGCTACAGGGGCGAACGTTTCATCAAAGTCTATACCTTCTATTTGAGAGTAGCCTTGAGCAACTAAACGTGCTTTGTTCCTGATGATGGTACCATCCTCATTTTTCTTGTGCTTGAAAATCCATTTAGTACCAATCACATTGTGTTGCTTCGGAGGTGTCGTTAATTCCCAGACTTTGTTTCGTTCAAACTGATGGAGCTCTTCCTGCATTGCTTCAATCCAGTAGTCATCCTGAAGAGCTTCATCAACGTTCTTTGGTTCGATTAAGGAAACGTAGCAAGCGAATCCACAAACCAACTATTTCCGAGTTCTGACTCCTTCTTGTGGGTCTCCAATAATGTTTGATTCAGGATGATCCTTGGAGATGCGTAACGTTTGAGGTAATGGAGTACTCGGAGGTATATGAGATGATTCCTGCACATCAGATAAACTTGAAGAACCATTAGATGCATCATTAATATTGGAAGTATTATCATGAGAAGATGCATTTACAGGAGTATCATCATCAAGAGAGATATCAGGGGTAGATTTATCAGATACAAAGTGGAAAGCTTCATCTACTTTAACATTTATGGATTCTACAATCGTTTTAGATTCCAAGTTAAATACCCGATATGCTCTACTATTTGTAGAATAACCCAAGAAAATCCATTCGTCACTTCGAGAGTCAAACTTTCCAAGATTTTCGCGGTCACGTAAAATGTAACACCGACTCCCAAAGATACGAAAATATTTGATGTTTGGTTTTCTACAGAACCATAGTTCATATGGTGTATTTAAAGTCCCCGGGCGCAAATAAACTCGATTAATAACATAGATTGCAGTGTTCACAGCTCCAGCCCAAAAATATAGCGGTAAATTCCGGCTGTGAAGCATAACACGTGCCATCTCTTGTACAACCCTGTTTTTGTGCTCGACTACACCATTCTGTTGAGGTGTATAGGGTGCTGAGAATTCATGTTTAATGCCATTGGAAGTGCAAAAATCAATGAATTTAGAATTTATGAATTCTCCACCTCTATCACTTCTAACACGAATGATCTTTTCATTCTTTTCAATCATAATACGAAGGCAAATCTCGTGAAAAGAATCAAAAGTATCAGCTTTCTCTTTTAAAAATGCTACCCAAGAATACCTAGAGAAATCATCAACCAATAAGAAAATATACCATTTACCTCCCAAGGATGGTTGACGTGTCGGCCCTATTAAATCCATATGCAGTAATTCCAAGGGCCGTTTGGTACCGACGTGATTCAAGGATAAAAGTAGAATTCACCTTTGCGTACCCAAACCTTTTGAGTTTTGGAGTACGTCCGAAATGATTGTGAAGTTGATACCTTTGGTGAAAGCGTCTTGTGTGATCCATCGCTTTTCCTTGACGTCGTCGTCTTGTTTGATGAACTACCGAGCTCTTTTCCTTCGAATAATTTGCATTTGATTTCCGAGGAATCACCCTTTTGGTAGTCGTTGCAAGAAGTGCTTGAGTTGAGCGTTTGGCTCCCATCTTGCAATTTCTCCTTATGTGCCCTGCAAAATTACAACGAAAACATACCTTAGTGCTTGACGATCCCGAAGAGGGGGAAGTAGGTTTGTTGTCGTTGTTTGTCGTCAATTCCGGTGTCGGAGGAGGAGATACCGACTGGGGCACAAAGACTGTCCCAACCGAACTAAAATTGTCTTCAGTTCGATTGTATCCGAGGCCGAACTGGTTTGATTGACCAAGACCAAGAAGCTTATCCAACTTACTCCTTCCTGATGAAAATCGCTGTAAATCATCCTTGAGTTGGAGAATGGTCTCTATCATTTCCAATTTTTCCTGTCGAGCCTCGCCGTTGAGCTTCAAGAAGTAATTCGCTTTGTTTACCATATCTACATAATTCTTCTCGAATTGCTCATTGGACTCTTGAAGTGAAGCATTTGCTTTTATCAGATTATCCCTTTCCACTTCAAGATCGGTCGAGAGAGAAGTTACCCTTTTTACTTCTTCTTCGAGACCCTGCAATCTCCCTCTCAACCCCTTGTTTTGCTTAGCCAGTTTCTTTGAATCCCTCAAAAGTCTGTGGTAGGCTAGAGCAAAATCTTCACCTTCCGAATTATCCGATTCATCGTCCGTTGCATTCTTTTCAACTTAGGAGGAGTTGGACAATGACTCGGATGTACTTGCCATTAAGCACATGAAGGGTGAAGATGTGGACGCGTGGAACGCCGTTGTGTTATCTTCTTCATCACTTGACGATGACTCATTTGACGATGACTCATTTGACGATGAGGTGTCATCCCAAGTGACGGCTTGCATCGCTTTCTTCTTTGACGGATTCTTATTTGGACACTCCGTTGAAATATGGCCGTATCCTCGGCACTTGAAGCATTGGACTTGTCCTTCTGAGCTTTTCTTATCCTTTGAAAAACTTTCTTGCTTTCTTGACTTTTGGCTTGAAAAACCTTTGCCTTTCTTCCACTTTCCGGAGGATGAGGTTTTACTTGAATTACCCCTTCGGAAGTTTCGGCGAAAATTTCTTGTCAAGAGAGCAAGCTGTTTCTCAAAGTCCTCCATAGATAAGTTCTCGTCATCGCCTGAGGAGGATGAATCCGCGTCTTCTTCTTTTGTACTTTTCAAAGCAAAACCTGAAGACTTAGAAGAGGATGCTTTTCCAGAAGAATAGTTAGTAGGAAATGTCATTTCATATGTTTGTAATGAACCAACTAATTCTTCTACACGGATTTCGTCCGGGTGTTTAATAGTTTCAATAGCTGTGACCTTGGAACGAAATCTTTCAGGAAGAGTTCTTAATATTTTTCTTACAACTTTAAATTCTGGAATCTTCTCTCCCAAGTTAGCACATGTGTTTACGATGTCTTGCAATCGAGTATAGTAATCTGTGAAAGATTCATTTTCTGCCATGAAAATAGAGTCAAACTTGCTCGTAAGCATTTGCAGTTTCTGAATCTTCACAAGGTTAGTTCCCTCATGTGTAACTTGAAGAACATCCCAGATTTCTTTCGCAGTCTCACATGCCAAGACGCGAGAGAACTCAGTTTGAGACAAAGTGTCACGCCCCGGGGTCGAAACTGCGACCCGGGCCCGCCAAACAGATCCGCCACCTTTGCCAACCTGCATAGGCGAAGCGTCCTACCTGTAAGAAAAGTACTATAACTAAACAGATATCAAAGCTATAAATAAAAATCTGCTGTAACTAAAATCAATCACTGTACAACTGGAAATAAAACAACACTGTCTGCCTCCCAAAATAATAATAATACAATATCCTCAAGTACAAGCTCTAAACCCAACCGGGAGGTAACTCCAATATACAACAGTGTACAGTCTCTCAATACAAAATATCCTCACTACAATAGTCTCTCAAAAGAGGAAAAAGAAACAACTAATGCACTGATGATCTCCTCTGAAGGGTACCGCTACTCTCCAACGACGGGTAGGGATCTAGCTCGCGACTCCCTCGCACGATCAACATCCGCAGAGTCGGCAACACCCGCTAAGACTCTGCAAAACAAAGGAGAGGAGAGAAAAAGAGGGGGGAAAACCCCCAAAGGGTGTGAGAACTACACCAAAAAGGGAGTTCTCAGTGGGTACCACCGCCAGACCCGACGGTCTGCCCACCAAGTCCTCAAGAGACAAAAACTAACCCAAGTCATAAGACTGAAATGAGTAGGCTGGAGACTCTCGACAGCTACCCTGCCCCTAACTAAAGGCAAAAAGGGGGAGAACCAAACAGTGGTATGCAACCACTAGCACATGAAGTGCACCAACGACCCAATCGAGCTGACTGCCACATCTGGTCCAGTCAAACCTGCATCCACCTACAACCACCTCCCGCTGACAGGCAGGGATTACGTAGGGCGTCCAAACGGACTAGCTCGCTATCGAGTAGAGGATCATGCAGGCTATGGTCAAAATCCACGCTCTCTCTCAGAACGGATAGAATCATGATGCTCAACCTCTCACACGGCGGTCAAAGTACTCGCAACAACACGGGACCATCGTCAACCAGACGACTCTCAACAATACTAGCACTGCTCTAAACTCAACTACCAGTCTGCACTCGGCCCCCAGGCACGAGTGTAACAATAAAAGTATTTGACCGAAATAAACTCAATCGAATGAACCGGTATAAAACCCGGTACTGCCTGCTCTGTCACCAATCTCCCGAACTCAGTATCTCCACTGTCCAAATGACCGGAACCCAACACGGTCTGACCGGCACCCGACACGGTCTGACCGGAACCCAACACGGTCTGACCGGAACCCAACACGGTCTGAAGCCTACTCCGGAGCGGCACTCGAGGGGAGCTACCCACACGAGTAAAGCATCTCTGTCATCAATGTCACCAGTATCTCTAAACGGCAGGACTTGATCATCAATCTGATCAAAGTGGGAAAACTCAACCACCAAGGAAAGACCCGACCTCAATCGGATGCACTAAACGATAAGTGGGAAACTCCATCCACTAAAGAAAACTGATACCCAATCAGGTGCATAGAGAAACATCCGGTCAACCGCCCAATATCCGCGGTTGCCGCAAAGCCCCACAACTAAGCCAACCTGTCCCAGACACGAAGTCCTGACTACCCTATCCAGACCCCTGCTCGAACCCGAGCAACACTGACCACTTCACTAGCAAAGGCGGAAAAAGGAAAAGCATGGTTTCTCCTAAGTCAAGTTCCCATAAGTAGTGCAGCAGTAAAAGATGGCCTAACTACATGACCATACAAGCATGCAAATGTCCTCAAGGAAATAAAGGGGGGGGGGGGTAAAGCATAATAATAGATCCTTTAGGAATAAACAACATGCCGGAATCCCAAAACTAGATCTGTCCACAATTCAGGGTTCATCAACAGAATGATCATAATAACTCCTCAGAGTACAAATCCGCACATAGCTACGAAATCCTGTCCCAAAGCATAAACCAACCACATGAAAGGCTATGTGCTAACATGGCATGTTACATAATCTCATAGGGTAACATTATCCTAGGTAAGCTTACACTAGTCATCACATAGATGTCCAAGTCATGCAAGTCCTCAGTATACCTCATAAACACTATTCTTGCAATCATTATACAAATATCATTATCAAGCTTACCTACTTACCAACATAAACCATGTACCCTAAACATGCATGCATCAGTCATAGAGGGGTGACATCCCCACAAGTGCACTTATAATTACCACAACATATTCATTGCCTTAAACAGTTACTGATAATAAGCTTACCCACCTGAAGCGCTTAAACCAAGGCAAACCTGAAGTCGGTGAAGTGGGTAGACGCCCAGGGTCCAAAATCTGCCAACATAACACCCTCGGTACAAGTCGCGCAAGCCTTGGCTCCAAACGACTGAAAACACCCCTGAGTACATCAATAAGGCTCAACATTACACTTTTATTCCAAAATTAACCAAGTATACACAATCTGAAAATCAGTCCCAAAGTCGTGCTTATTTCACCTGCCGAAAGTGCCCAGAAAAATCCCATAAAAATACCACAGTAATCCTCGCGTCGATACCTTCGAAACGAGTACCTGCACGTCCAATTCCGAGCCCCGTAGGCCGAGTTACAAATTCCACAGTACAGGTGCGCAAAACCACACAGCAACATAACTGTAATTCCATTTACAGATAAGGGGAAGAACATATACCTTCGGGCAAAACTCAGAAAAATCCAATAAAAATACTGTGATATTCCTTGCGCCGAGTAGATGAAAAAAGTGTATAAGCACGTCGTCAAACGATGCCCGGTTGCGGAGATAACGCCGAAATACCAAGCCGCTGTCCAAATCTCCTTCACAGAAATGGGGTCACAGTAAGCTCGAACAAACACCTCGAAAAGCGCGAAATGAGGGAAAGCTGAAAATACTAAGATCGTAGATCTGTCCGTCGCGAATCCAGCGGCGAAGAAATCACTCGAAAAGGTGGTCGGAGTAGGCCGGGGGAGCTCGCGCACCGAAATGCGACGAAGGGGAACCCAAAAGGACGAGCGTCGCGCCGCGCCGTAAAAATAGAAACCTCGATAAGTGTGCCACCAAAAATCCCAAAACTTTGTAGAATGATGCAGCCAAACCCGGGGATCATCTTTGCTGAAGGCACCCAGGCGAGAGGAGGCTCGGAAATGGCGGAAAAAGGGGAAAGAAGGAGGCTCGGATCGCTTTTATAGGCTGCAGAAACAATTGAAGAAATACCGGATATGTCCCCATTTCCGGGCGCAGGGGATTTTCGGGCGCGCACTGTAGCAGCCCGAAATCCCCGCGCGCGAGCACTGTAGCCGCCCGAATCCGCCCTGGGCCTCCACGTCGCCCGCCAAACAGGCGACAGCAACACCAGCCGCTCCCCGCGCGACACGTGGCGCCCCCCAGACGCCGACACGTGGCCGCCCCAAGCGCGGGAACACCCCGTCAACGCGCCCACGTGCGCTCTGCGCCCGCCGCCTGCGCCTCTGTGCGTACGCTTCCCGAGGCGCCCGCAGGTGCACCGTGGACCGGGTGCACGTGGACCGGCCAACCGGTGCGCGCCACGTGTCCCCCCACCGGTCCACCGTACACCCGCCTTTCCCGTGGACCGCGCCCGCTGCGCCGGCCCAACCGGGAACCGCCACCTGGCCCGCGACCGGTGCACGCCTCCGCGGTGGACCGCGCACCCGACAGAGCCTGCTCCGCCGCGCTCCGCCGCTGCCGGCCGCCGCGCGCCGCCGCCGCCGGTGCCGGAACAGTACCCTTGCCTCGAAAAATGTGCCGAATCACCCGGACTCCGGAAAAAGCAAGTGAATAGTCCATTTTCATCATTTTCGCGCGCTGAATCCAAATCCGAAGTCCAATTTGCCAAATTCCGACTCTAAAAATTGCCGAAGGCATCCGGGAAGATGTTCCTTGATCCAAACTTCGCGCTGGGTCCAATTTTAATATCCATGACGCGCGAAACCACTTCTGGAGCTCCGACGGAGTCCACCGATCACCCACGTGATCCATTAACACACTGAGCCCCACACTTGTAGAACACCGGGATTTGGATGACGCACCGACCTTGCAGGATGGTGTGGTGCGGAGGAGTTTGCCTTGGATGTGTCCCCTTTGTGTTACAGAGGAGTTCGGGTTGATTTGGATCCCCGCGGAAGCCTCTGCTTGTTTCGGGCTTTGTACGCCTTAGGTGACTGGCACGGGAAGCTCCGACACCGCTATGGGTTGTAGAAAAATTGGGAAACACTTGGAGCAGGTGTATTTTTGATTTACAGCGAGGTTCGGGAGGTTCCGGACTGACGCGGAGGACCCGGAGGCAAAAAGTGAGTCGGAACTGGCAATTTTGGAGCCGGTATTTGATTTGTGCACCCCGACTCAACGGATGAGCTTTTTGAAGAGAAAAAGCTGTGAGCGCATGTACTTTTGAATTACAGCGAGGTTGGGGAGGTTCCGGGCAGCGGGGGAGAGCCCGAGGGCAAAAAGTGAGTTGGAGTTGGGTTTTGGAATTAAGTTAATTAAGTTAATTAATTTATTTAAAGCTTTTGCTTTATAAAAACCCCTCCCCTCCTCCTCTGCAGCAAAGGAAAAAAAGAAAGAGAGAAAGAAAGAATGAGAGAAAAAGGGAAAGATAAGGAAAGGAAAAGAGAAGAAGGAAGATGAAGAGGAGGAAATGGAGTGGGTTTCTTGAGCTTTTCTTCCCCGAGCGAGGGCGTGAAGCCGAGCGAGGTCGGCGAGCCTCGTCGAGGTCGGTTTATTTTTATGATTTTAATTTGGTTATGGTTTTTGCTTCTCTCCTCTCCTCTCTTTTATTTTTCTTTCCCTGCTGCTTGTGGAGGCTGTTGCTGTCCGGGGTCGCGGCGAGGCTGCGCGGGCCGCGCGCGTGCAATTTGTACGGCGCGCGGCTAGGGAGGCGAGCCGCTGCGCGGGCGCGCATGGGCGCCGCGCGCAGCGAGCGCCCTGCTGCTGTTGAGGTGCAGCAGGGCGCCGGGCCGCCGGCAGCATCGCCTGGGCGGCGGCGCGAGCGGCGGGCTGCGCGCAAGGCGCGCAGCACCGCAGGCACGCGCGCGGCACTGCGGTGCAGGCGCAGTACAGCGGGGCTTGCAGGCCGCGCGCAGGGCGCGCGGCACTGCAGACCACCCCCCCCTCCCGCGCGGGTGGCCTCCTGGGCCCCGCGCGGTGTGCAGGCCGCGCGCTGGGCGCGCGGCGCTGCAGGCCCCGCGCGGGCGGCCCCCTGGGCCCCGCGCGGTGTGCAGGCCGCGCGCTGGGCGCGCGGCGCTGCAGGCCCCGCGCGGGCGGCCCGCTGGGCCCCGCGCGGTGTGCAGGCCGCGCACTGGGCGCGCGGCACTGCAGGCCCCGCGCGGGCGGCCCCCTGGGCCCCGCGCGGTGTGCAGGCCGCGCGCTGGGCGCGCGGCGCTGCAGGCCCCGCGCGGGCGGCCCGTTGGGCCCCGCGCGGTGTGCAGGCCGCGCGCTGGGCGCGCGGCGCTGCAGGCCCCGCGCGGGCGGCCCGTTGGGCCCCGCGCGGTGTGCAGGCCGCGCGCTGGGCGCGCGGCGCTGCAGGCCCCGCGCGGGCGGCCCGTTGGGCCCCGCACGGTGTGCAGGCCGCGCGCTGGGCGCGCGGCACTGCAGGCCCCGCGCGGGCGGCCCCCTGGGCCCCGCGCGGTGTGCAAGCCGCGCGCTGGGCATGCGGCGCTGCAGGCCCGCGCGGGCGGCCCCTTGGGCCCGCGCGGTGTGCAGGCCGCGCGCTGGGCGCGCGGCGCTGCAGGCCCCGCGCGGGCGGCCCGTTGGGCCCCGCGCGGTGTGCAGGCCGCGCGCTGGGCGCGCGGCGCTGCAGGCCCCGCGCGGGCGGCCCGTTGGGCCCAGCGCGGTGTGCAGGCCGCGCGCTGGGCGCGCGGCGCTGCAGGCCCGCGCGGGCGGCCCCTTGGGCCCGCGCGGTGTGCAGGCCGCGCGCTGGGCGCGCGGCGCTGCAGGCCCCGCGCGGGCGGCCCCTTGGGCCCCGCGCGGTGTGCAGGCCGCGCGCTGGGCGCGCGGCGCTGCGGGCCCCGCGCGGTGTACAGGCCGCGCGCTGGGCGCGCGTCGCTGCGGGCCCCGCGCGGGCGGCCTCCTGGGCCCCGCGCGGTGTGCAGGCCGCGCGCTGGGCGCGCGGCACTGCAGACCCTCGCGCGGGCGGCCTTGTGCCGTGCGGACTTGCTGGGCGCCGCGCGGGCGGCCTTGTGCCGCGCGGACTTGCTGGGCGCCGCGCGAATGGCTGGGTTTTCTGGAGCCGTGCAGCTGCGCCGCCTTTGCCGCGCGGGCTGTGACTTGGCGACGCACCGCGGCGTGTGTGCGCGATGGGTTTTCCGCGCAACGCGCGGCGTTTCTCGTCGCCGGTTTGGTTTCTTTTGCCCTTTGTGAGCGCGGTTTTAGCCGCATGTTTCCTGATCCCGGTCCCTCTTCTTGTCTCGCAGTTGTGGCATACGGTTAGCTTCTCACGTGGCCGGTGGCGCGTGTTTTGCCGCGTGGAGCTGCGGGATCGCATCGGGACCTCCATTTGGCGCACGGTTTTCGCGGATGGATCGCAGGTGGGTTGGTTTCTCCCAATGAACTACGGATTGCCCTTTATGCTTCCGAATGCAAAGGTATCGTATCCTTACTATCAGGTGATTGCGGAACAGTCGTGTAAGTCGAGGGATGTCGTTTCCGACTTGGACACGAGTGTTAGTAGCATCGTTAGAGTATACGAGATACCACTGGCAGAGTTATTAGATGGGTATAAATCACTGGCTGAGTTACCAGATGAGTAGATACCACTGGCAGAGTTACCAGATGGGTATAAATCACTGGCTGAGTTACCAGATGAGTAGATACCACTGGCAGAGTTACCAGATGGGTATAAATCACTGGCTGAGTTACCGGATGAGTAGATACCACTGGCAGAGTTACCAGATGGGTATAAATCACTGGCTGAGTTACCAGATGAGCGGATACCACTGGCAGAGTTACCAGATGGGTATAAATCACTGGCTGAGTTACCAGATGAGTGGATACCACTGGCAGAGTTACCAGATGGGTATAAACCCCTGGCTGAGTTACCAGATGAGTAGTTACCACTGGCAAAGTTACCAGATGGGTATTAATCACTGGCTGAGTTACCAGATAGGTAAGTATCACTGGCCGAGTTACCAGAGAGATAGTTATGCCCTGGCCGAGTTACCAGGTGGTTACTAGAAGGGATTGAGGTGGCCTTCTAGTGTCTTGTAGAGTTCTAGCAGTCCCAGTGCGGGGGCGGAAACTATGGGCGCCTAAGCCTACAGCCCGTTCTTGTTTGATAAAGGGCTGTAGGGGACGCAGACGTTCGTAGTTTCCAAGCCTCCCGTGAGAGAGACTGAGAACTTACTTCCAGCATTGCATTGAGACATGTAGCGATAGATTCATTTCCAGTTATCTATCTATCTATCTATCTATCTATCTATCTGTGTTTTTGTCTCCAGCAGACTGAGTGGGTGTACCATGGGTTTAGCTTTGGTACCCACTGAGATCTGACTATTGCAGTAGATCTCACGCCCGCTGTGATGACAGGTGTTCCTGAGGCGACCGTTCCAGGTTTGGCTCGTTCGGAGCTTTCTGACCGAGGTAAGGGCGTAGCTGGCTAGCTCCTACCCGAGTCGGTGGTGTCGGTGTTAGTGTCACTTGTACTTTTTAGTTTCCACTTTTGTACCATTTAGTGCTTTTGTACTTATGTTGTGGGTTCTAGTGGACTGCTGTACGTGGACTTTTCACCGCTTGGTGTTTCTGCTTCCTTTCAGCTCTGATACTTGTTAGCTATAGATCTCTTTTGCAGGTTAGACGCTTCGTCTGTACGGCAGTCTCCGTACAGGCGGCGGATCTGTTGGTGAGCCCGGGTCGCAAATCGACCCCGGGGCGTGACAGATTAGGTGGTATCAGAGCCTAGGAATATAGGTCGTTGGGGACTTAGAGACCCTAGGCTTTTGGTTGGACAGTGGGAAGACTGTCGTGTGAGACGTGACCTTAGCGAGAGTCTTGTCTGAGGGTGTACCTCCCCCTGAGGATTGGGGTGAGTGACCTCGCATGTTATTTCTCTAAAGGTGATTGTGTTGGCTGCAGTCAGCATAATGCTTTAGAAAGGTTAACATGTTTAGGCTTTCGTTTGTTTGGGTCGAGAGAGTCTTGGTCCTAATGTTTGTCTGTTGCAGTGGATTTTGGATGCTTCCGAGACGCCGTGCAGCGGCGAGGGCGTGGTTTGACCTGGGATGAGGGGCTCGTTTAGAGGAAAGCTAAATGGATGGAGCCGAGAGAGGCTTGAGAGATCCAGGCCCAAGCAGTCCTGGTATTTGAGGCGTTATGGCGCCAGGAAGAGAGAGCATGGAGCGTATGATGCACATGCTTGGACCGAGAGCATCTCCCGGAGTATCGTCAGTAGTACCTCCGGCCGCGACTTTGTCGATTTCTGTTCCTGATCGCACCATTGATGGTGCGGAAGCAGCGAGAGGTTGCTGTTAGGTTGTGTACCGCATCCAGTTCCATCCCTTGTAGATTTCGGGACTGAGTTGGAGCCGTGAGAGGCCGAGAACTGGAACGCTGTTATGGAAGATTTGTTCGAGGATTTGTTCATCCAGGATAAGCATCAGGGCGCTTGGTTATGCACTTTTGCATTCGGACGCCAAGAGAGCTGGTGGCGTCGGATTCGTCTTGTTGGACCATCGGGAGCGCAGTTGATGTTCTGGGGTGAGTTTCTGTGAAGGTTGAGCGATGTACCCCTGGACGCCCAGGATGAGGCTTAGAGGTTGGTTATGTTCGAGTGGGAGCTGCATCGAGATGCCTACCTCTTCGTGCATTTTCGGCGAGTGCCGACCTTGGATGCAGTGAGTGTGCATGCTCGATGGATTGACCGAGGATCAGTGATCCCGTCCGAGGGAGACGGTGAGCGGGGGACCCGCTTCGGAGAGAGAGCTCCGGCATCGCCGATTTTGCGATAGTCGCGTGATTCGAGGTTGCCGTGATTCCACCCTCTGGATCAGGGGTCTCAGAGGAGACAGAGACCAGGAGGTTCTCGACAGTGCTCGCTTCAGCAGCAGTGCCAGGATGTGAGTTTCCCTTCTGCATGGGCCGCATTCTTCGTCAGGGTTGTGGATCGCGTCTCACCTGGTGTGGTCGTCGGAGTTGGAGCTTGCTTAATGCCAACGCCGCTTGTGCGTTTCGGTAGAGCAGGGGTACCTTCGTGTGGGCCAGTGTCAGGACTGACGGTTGTGCACTTTTGGATCAGTTTTCAGATCACGTGAAGCACGTGGATGAGTGCTGCCTGTCCTGCCAGTGCGACTAGGACCTTGGATTGATCATCGAGATGTTAGTCCTACATCAGTGCAGAGGTGTTGATACGAGGTTGGATAGGAATCGGCCGTCCCAATTTATGCTATCATGGATTGTCGAGAGAGAAGACATTGACCCTCCGTGGACCTGGTCAGGAGGAGGGTATTTTTATAGCATGTGATGAGATATATGATGCCCTGGCTGAGTTACCAGGAGGTTACCTGCCCCTGGCTGAGTTACCAGGAGGTTACTTGCCCCTGGCCGAGTTACCAGGAGGTTGATGCCCCTGGCCGAGTTACCAGGTGCTTACTAGATTGGGACTGAGATCGAGACAGTGATTGACGTGGTTTGGGAACCGCGCCAACTTCGACAGCACCTCGGGGAGTATCAACCGTGAGACAGAGAGAGCTGTGAGCGCAGTTGTGAGATTTGGCGGATCGAGAGGTCTGTGAGACCTAGTACCTCGTCGTGGGGATACGACAATGAGGTTCCAGGCAGTTGTTACACAGTGGTGATGTCACGTTGTGGGTACACAACCGTGTGAGTTCTTGTAAGGTTCGAACTTGATTAGTCTCACCTTGTGCTTGGGCAGATGCCTTCGAGTGGTTGATATCTTTATGGAACCTTACAGCCAAGGGCTGTGCCTGGATACTGATCCGGAACCAGTAGGGCAGTTTGAGCGGTTTGCGTGGTCAAGTAGATTGACTAATGCCCTACTGATTGAGAGCTGTGTTTTTTCCTGTTTCACTGGACGGGTTGGTGGTGATACCGTCGTGGGTTTTTGCTTATCTCCGAGGCGACTTGGAGCTTGAGGGGCTCTTGAGGATGGTGCTACAACTTCTATGGAGGAAGAAGTTGGTTGCCTAGCTTTGAGAGTTGCACTTGGGCATCGAAAATTTTGTGGTTAGGCCTTGTGATTCAGCCACATGAGTGTCGGAGGACCCAACGAGGTGAGATACCGTTTGGGTTGGGCCTGGACCCATGTTAAAGTCAGAGATCAGAAGCTCTTGGACTATGCAAGGCCAGTGTAACTTGCGAGAGGCAAAGCTGAGGAAGATACCAGCATTGATCCGGATATTGCCGTGATAGTGAGGTCATGGAATTATTCTTGAATCCTCAAACCTTAAGTGCTTGGACACTCAGGAAGTCGGGTCGAGGTAACGCCGGTGGATAGATTTTGCAAGGATGTATGATTGCTTTATCCCAGCGAGGACATTTTGTTCAGTATGCCCTGTTTAGGCGAGCTGTGTAACCCTGGGAATTGAGTGCCGGAATCGAGAGAAGGTTCTCGAGGTTGAAAGTTTTCCCCTGTCAAGGGAGGTGATTTATGTTTTGTGGAACAGGAGTTTTGGTGGCCATGAAGCATCAGTGGGGTTTTGCCTTAAGGAGGCTTAGACTTCGGTTTTATGAGATCTCGAATCGAGGGAAACTACCAGCCTGAGAGTTATTTATAGAAATGAGTTTTGCGAAGTGAGGATCCTCGAGCAGTGATCAGGCTGGATGAGGCCTATTTGAACCCCGCAAGTTTTGTTTTGCTTTCCCTTCCTTGGTGGTGGACGAGGACTGCGTTATCCTCATCGACCGATGCGATTCTTGTTGGTGAAACCAAAGAATTTTGCAGTCGAATCTTACCTTTGGGGAAGGTTCAGTGTTGTCAGCATGAGGAATGTGAGTGACCACTTGGGAGCCGTGGGCAATCTGAGGATCTTCTATCCCTTTTGTTTTTGATTTACCCTCCTAAGTATGGATTTAGTTGGATTTCGAGGACGAAACCCTTTTAAGGGGGGGAGAGTGTAGAACACCGGGATTTGGATGACGCACCGACCTTGCAGGATGGTGTGGTGCGGAGGAGTTTGCCTTGGATGTGTCCCCTTTGTGTTACAGAGGAGTTCGGGTTGATTTGGATCCCCGCGGAAGCCTCTGCTTGTTTCGGGCTTTGTACGCGTTAGGTGACTGGCACGGGAAGCTCCGACACCGCTATGGGTTGTAGAAAAATTGGGAAACACTTGGAGCAGGTGTATTTTTGATTTACAGCGAGGTTCGGGAGGTTCCGGACTGACGCGGAGGACCCGGAGGCAAAAAGTGAGTCGGAACTGGCAATTTTGGAGCCGGTATTTGATTTGAGCACCCCGACTCAACGGATGAGCTTTTTGAAGAGAAAAAGCTGTGAGCGCGTGTACTTTTGAATTACAGCGAGGTTGGGGAGGTTCCGGGCAGCGGCGGAGAGCCCGAGGGCAAAAAGTGAGTTGGAGTTGGGTTTTGGAATTAAGTTAATTAAGTTAATTAATTTATTTAAAGCTTTTGCGTTATAAAAACCCCTCCCCTCCACCTCTGCAGCAAAGGAAAAAAAGAAAGAGAGAAAGAAAGAATGAGAGAAAAAGGGAAAGATAAGGAAAGGAAAAGAGAAGAAGGAAGATGAAGAGGAGGAAATGGAGTGGGTTTCTTGAGCTTTTCTTCCCCGAGCGAGGGCGTGAAGCCGAGCGAGGTCGGCGAGCCTCGTCGAGGTCGGTTTATTTTTATGATTTTAATTTGGTTATGGTTTTTGCTTCTCTCCTCTCATCTCTTTTATTTTTCTTTCCCTGCTGCTTGTGGTGGCTGTTGCTATCCGGGGTCGCGGCGAGGCTGCGCGGGCCGCGCGCGTGCAATTTGTACGGCGCGCGGCTAGGGAGGCGAGCCGCTGCGCGGGCGCGCATGGGCGCCGCGCGCAGCGAGCGCCCTGCTGCTGTTGAGGTGCAGCAGGGCGCCGGGCCGCCGGCAGCATCGCCTGGGCGGCGGCGCGAGCGGCGGGCTGCGCGCAAGGCGCGCAGCACCGCAGGCACGCGCGCGGCACTGCGGTGCAGGCGCAGTGCCGCGGGGCTTGCAGGCCGCGCGCAGGGCGCGCGGCACTGCAGACCCCCCCCTCCCGCGCGGGTGGCCTCCTGGGCCCCGCGCGGTGTGCAGGCCGCGCACTGGGCGCGCGGCACTGCAGGCCCCGCGCGGGCGGCCCCCTGGGCCCCGCGCGGTGTGCAGGCCGCGCGCTGGGCGCGCGGCACTGCAGGCCCCGCGCGGTGTGCAGGCCGCGCGCTGGGCGCGCGGCGCTGCAGGCCCCGCGCGGGCGGCCCGCTGGGCCCCGCGCGGTGTGCAGGCCGCGCGCTGGGCGCGCGGCACTGCAGGCCCCACGCGGGCGGCCCCCTGGGCCCCGCGCGGTGTGCAGGCCGCGCGCTGGGCGCGCGGCGCTGCTGGCCCCGCGCGGGCGGCCCGTTGGGCCCCGCGCGGTGTGCAGGCCGCGCGCTGGGCGCGCGGCGCTGCAGGCCCCGCGCGGGCGGCCCGTTGGGCCCCGCGCGGTGTGCAGGCCGCGCGCTGGGCGCGCGGCGCTGCAGGCCCCGCGCGGGCGGCCCCCTGGGCCCCGCGCGGTGTGCAGGCCGCGCGCTGGGCGCGCGGCGCTGCAGGCCCCGCGCGGGCGGCCCGTTGGGCCCCGCGCGTTGTGCAGGCCGCGCGCTGGGCGCGCGGCACTGCAGGCCCCGCGCGGTGTGCAGGCCGCGCGCTGGGCGCGCGGCACTGCAGGCCCCGCGCGGTGTGCAGGCCGCGCGCTGGGCGCGCGGCGCTGCAGGCCCGCGCGGGCGGCCCCTTGGGCCCGCGCGGTGTGCAGGCCGCGCGCTGGGCGCGCGGCGCTGCAGGCCCCGCGCGGGCGGCCCGTTGGGCCCCGCGCGGTGTGCAGGCCGCGCGCTGGGCGCGCGGCGCTGCAGGCCCCGCGCGATGTGCAGGCCGCGCGCTGGGCGCGCGGCGCTGCAGGCCCGCGCGGGCGGCCCCTTGGGCCCGCGCGGTGTGCAGGCCGCGCGCTGGGCGCGCGGCGCTGCAGGCCCCGCGCGGGCGGCCCCTTGGGCCCCGCGCGGTGTGCAGGCCGCGCGCTGGGCGCGCGGCGCTGCGGGCCCCGCGCGGGCGGCCTCCTGGGCCCCGCGCGGTGTGCAGGCCGCGCGCTGGGCGCGCGGCACTGCAGACCCTCGCGCGGGCGGCCTTGTGCCGCGCGGACTTGCTGGGCGCCGCGCGGGCGGCCTTGTGCCGCGCGGACTTGCTGGGCGCCGCGCGAATGGCTGGGTTTTCTGGAGCTGTGCAGCTGCGCCGCCTTTGCCGCGCGGGCTGTGACTTGGCGACGCGCCGCGGCGTGTGTGCGCGATGGGTTTTCCGCGCAACGCGCGGCGTTTCTCATCGCCGGTTTGGTTTCTTTTGCCCTTTGTGAGCGCGGTTTTAGCCGCATGTTTCCTGATCCCGGTCCCTCTTCTTGTCTCGCAGTTGTGGCATACGGTTAGCTTCTCACGTGGCCGGTGGCGCGTGTTTTGCCGCATGGAGCTGCGGGATCGCATCGGGACCTCCGTTTGGCGCACGGTTTTCGCGGATGGATCGCAGGTGGGTTGGTTTCTCCCAATGAACTACGGATTGCCCTTTATGCTTCCGAATGCAAAGGTATCGTATCCTTACTATCAGGTGATTGCGGAACAGTCGTGTAAGTCGAGGGATGTCGTTTCCGACTTGGACACGAGTGTTAGTAGCATCGTTAGAGTATACGAGATACCACTGGCAGAGTTACCATATGGGTATAAATCACTGGCTGAGTTACCAGATGAGTAGATACCACTGGCAGAGTTACCAGAAGGGTATAAATCACTGGCTGAGTTACCAGATGAGTAGATACCACTAGCAGAGTTACCAGATGGGTATAAATCACTGACTGAGTTACCAGATGAGTAGATACCACTGGCAGAGTTACCAGATGGGTATAAATCACTGGCTGAGTTACCAGATGAGCGGATACCACTGGCAGAGTTACCAGATGGGTATAAATCACTGGCTGAGTTACCAGATGAGTGGATACCACTGGCAGAGTTACCAGATGGGTATAAACCCCTGGCTGAGTTACCAGATGAGTAGTTACCACTGGCAAAGTTACCAGATGGGTATTAATCACTGGCTGAGTTACCAGATAGGTAAGTATCACTGGCCGAGTTACCGGAGAGATAGTTATGCCCTGGCCGAGTTACCAGGTGGTTATTAGAAGGGATTGAGGTGGCCTTCTAGTGTCTTGTAGAGTTCTAGCAGTCCCAGTGCGGGGGCGGAAACTATGGGCGCCTAAGCCTACAGCCCGTTCTTGTTTGATAAAGGGCTGTAGGGGACGCAGACGTTCGTAGTTTCCAAGCCTCCCGTGAGAGAGACTGAGAACTTACTTCCAGCATTGCATTGAGACATGTAGCGATAGATTCATTTCCAGTTATCTATCTATCTATCTATCTATCTATCTATCTGTGTTTTTGTCTCCAGCAGACTGAGTGGGTGTACCGTGGGTTTAGCTTTGGTACCCACTGAGATCTGACTGTTGCAGTAGATCTCACGCCCGCTGTGATGACAGGTGTTCCTGAGGCGACCGTTCCAGGTTTGGCTCGTTCGGAGCTTTCTGACCGAGGTAAGGGCGTAGCTGGCTAGCTCCTACCCGAGTCGGTGGTGTCGGTGTTAGTGTCACTTGTACTTTTTAGTTTCCACTTTTGTACCATTTAGTGCTTTTGTACTTATGTTGTGGGTTCTAGTGGACTGCTGTACGTGGACTTTTCACCGCTTGGTGTTTCTGCTTCCTTTCAGCTCTGATACTTGTTAGCTATAGATCTCTTTTGCAGGTTAGACGCTTCGTCTGTACGGCAGTCTCCGTACAGGCGGCGGATCTGTTGGTGAGCCCGGGTCGCAAATCGACCCCGGGGCGTGACAACACTAATGTCCAATTGGGGCACAAATTCCACCAACACGCAACATAGGCCTCCGGGAGCTGTAGATGAACCAGTAATCTCGTCGTGGGGATCCAGGTCCTCACATCCTCCCCCACTAAGGAAAGTTTCGTCCTCGAAACTAGCTCAAATCCCCCAAGAGTCACAAATACCACGTGTAGGTATCCATCAATAACGCCTCCAGCTCCCGAAACATCACTCACTCCCCGTGATTACTCCCCAACAACCACAACAACAAGTACGGCATGGCCCGATATGCGATTTTCTCAACTCTCGAGCCAGAAATCGCAACGGGCGTCCCTCGTACTCCAACAATCACAGATCTCAAAAGGGGCAAGTCAATCACGGGCGAGGGATCCAAAAGCAAAACACTCCTGAGCTGAGACGTGAAACAACACAGAGGCTCCATTAAGAGCCGGGGGAAACGGAATAACCATCCGCGCAACACGCACCAAACCACCTCCTGGTGTCAACTCAACCAGGACCTCCCGAAGTATACCCACAGATTCATCCTATGAGGAAAAGGATCCAATAAGCTGGGGTCTTCACTCGGTTACTTCCGATCCAAAATCACCCGAGTGGCCTACTCAACCACGAGCTACCCTCAAAAGGGATCCTCAAGAGACACAATCTCAAGCCACGGTTGGACACTCAACAAGCCAACATAACCCCGACAGACCCACGGGTCGAAAGGATGCCCTGACGGGGACCAAACCGTCAGTGAACGGGAGTGAGAACTGGCTCGAAAGGCGATCATAATGCGGATGCCCAAACTCGCGGTCAAAAATCCCAAACCAGCAACGACAATCCGCGAAAATCCCACTCAAGATGCTGAGTAATCAGAACTGATAGCCAAGCCGGCATGGCCTACGCCCAGGTATATCAATCCAAGCTGGAAATAAAGGACGTACAGAAAGGCTCAACTGTGGAATCCAAGCTGCCTGCCATAACACTCATAGGGTTGGACTAATGAAGTGTGGACCGAAGATCCACCCACGGTAACTCTACCGCCACAATGGGAGGCATCACTAAATCACACAATTCCATCTCCCAACACAGGAAACACTAGCATTGGCGCTAATATCAGGCACATTATCCATTGGCCATGCTCTCTCGGCACCGCCAAGTCTAGAAGCTCCTCACCTCAAAAATGAAAGTTGGTCTCAGTCAACTTGAATAACATCCATTAGGTCGGGTTCCACCGCCGCCCCTACGGCTCGAACAAAGCGACCCAAGAAAGAATGCTTCTGCAGCTACAACTTGTACCTCAATAACTTGGCATACCGCTTCATCCACACGGGCATGGTAGCACATCCACAAAGTGCTCCTCGTGCTCCAAGTCACTCTGGGAGTAAATCAAAATATCCTCGGAAAACACCACTCCCAGTCCGTCCAAGTACAACTGGGACATACAATCCCTCAGATCTTGAAGTCCACAGGGCATTCGTCATTCCATTGGGCCTCGCTAACAACTCATAATGCCACCACCGTGTCCAAAACGCCATCTAGGCGAAGTCCTCGGCTGTCTAACTCCAAGTGGGTACTCGCATCATACACCAACTGCCGGAGTATAATTCCATCATAAGGTCCTGGATACCATAAAAGGACCCTCACATTCGTGTATCGATGACGTGGCATCACCACTGTATACCAACGACGTGGCACTAGGTCAAACAGACCCCTCGATCCATCGGACCCTGCAATAGTGCCATCGGGTCTCTCTCAGCTCTACCGGCGATATCCAATGAGGTGCTGTCCAGGGTGGCGCGGTTCCTCGAACCACGTCAAACACAATCTCTATCTCCCTAACCGGCGGCATTACCAACAACTAAGGTGAAATCACACACGGGATCTCGCGGGCAACAGAGATATCCCTGAGTCCCGGTGCCGCCGTAAGCACCTCTCACCCTGTCGCTAAAACCAGAGTGCTCAAACAACCCCAACGAGCATGCCTCCAATTGCCCGCCTTGCCGAAGATCAAAGTCCTCTCTTGCCGCAGTCGAACATCCTGTGGCATAGTACCCAACAATCTCAAGCATAAGGTCGAAACACCTAATTGCTATAATTTCCAATAATTCTGCCGGTATCTCGCGGTCTCGGCCGCACTGGACATGATCCAAAAGCCTCCTCCACGTGCACAACAACAACAGGAACCTGTACCTCTAGTGCACGTGGTAACAAATCTGCCTCTAACCCATGTAAGAGTGGAACATGCTCTAACTCCGACTACCGTGGTGAAATCCCACCTGCGACACTCAATCCACTACCGTGGCGCCCTCCACCAGGGCGGCACAGATTCATCCGCTCAAAGCAGGTGGTTGTCGCTCAATCTGCCTGAAAATCAGGGCTATCACTAGGAAGCACGACCTCTGTCTCTGATCACATTGAGGCGACGAACAAGATCCTCTGCAGATAACAAATCCACGCTATCGCTGCGCCACTCAAATAAAAATACTGATGTTGCCTTCGGGGTCCACCCGACCTCTGACATCTCGGGAACTCGTTATCCAGGAAAAGAAATTAGACATGCCCCTGCCGGCCGATCTGTCCTCCATCATCCGGCGCCAAGCGCCAAAATCCAGAACTCACCTCTGGCGGCTGATCCCTATCCAAAGGAACTGCAATGCCACGCTCCATACATAATGCCTGCTCCAACGAGGCGTCTAAATCTACAATGGAGGGACTGAATAACAGAAAGGTGTCCTGGCGCAATCCACTCCCAGTCTCATATATCCTATGCGCCTCGTCCCTCGAATCTGGAGCGCGCAGTTCAACAACTGTATACACTCACAAGCACAGGGAGGCTCTCAATTAATCACTCCATCACCACCAGCCGCGACTCTGCCTCCAAGGGCTCCAAACTCAATCTTACGAGTCGGGGTGGTTCATCTGCCAAATATGGCTCAATAGGTCGATCATGTCCCACAGCTCACCAGCTGTCAACCATCCACCCTGCCTCGGTGCCTCGACACTAAACATTGGCACAGAGGGGGCTACTCAGTGCTCCGACAACTGTGTCACCAAGACCAGCTGCTCACTCTGCCGCTGATACGCTTCTGACAATCCTGTCATCTGGGTCCGGGGTTCTCTGACCTCAATCCGGGTATCCGGCCCAAAACCAACTACTCAAGCTCAACAGCTATGACAGGATGCACACGGGTCAAAACCCAGCGTCGGGGAGACACCGCTCGCCACGACGAAACAACAAAACAGCACACAACAACACTCGACCCAATCCAGCGAAAGTCTAAAGCATGTCACCCGTTCCACAGCATTATGTTGTCTGCAGCCAACATAATCACTTAGGAGAATAAACATGCCAATCACTCCTCCCGTCCCTTGGGAGAGGTATAAAACTCAATCAGGACTCTCGCTAAAAAATCACGACTCTCACAAAGTCAACCAAGGGTCAAACCATAAGCCTAGGGTTTCTAAGTCTACCATGACCTACAACCTAGGCTCTGATACCACTCTAATCTGTCACGCCCCGGGGTCGAAACTGCGACCCGGGCCCGCCAAACAGATCCGCCACCTATGCCAACCTGCATAGGCGAAGCGTCCTACCTGTAAGAAAAGTACTATAACTAAACAGATATCAGAGCTATAAATAAAAATCTGCTGTAACTAAAATCAATCACTGTACAACTGGAAATAAAACAACACTGTCTGCCTCCCAAAATAATAATAATACAATATCCTCAAGTACAAGCTCTAAACCCAACCGGGAGGTAACTCCAATATACAACAGTGTACAGTCTCTCAATACAAAATATCCTCACTACAATAGTCTCTCAAAAGAGGAAAAAGAAACAACTAATGCACTGATGATCTCCTCTGAAGGGTACCGCTTGTAAAGTACCGGGGCATTGGGTAGCGCGCCGACCACACAGATGACTTGGAGCAGAGAGTTGCCTTGAGCATGTTGTATCTGAGGTTACAGTTGATGCCGGGTTGATTCGGATCAACGCGGAAGCTCCAGCTCGATTCGGGGTTTTTCCGGGCTTTGTAGGCCGATTGAGGATGAGATTGGGAATTTCAGACTTCACCGTGGAGCGCCGGAAATTCAGGAACACGTGGAATAGGTGTACTTTCAGATTACAGCGAAGTTCGGGAGTTTCCGGACTGACGCGGAGGACCCGGAGTCAAAAAGTGAGTCGGGACTGGCAATTTTGGAGCCGGTAATTGATTTGAGCACCCCGACTCAACGGACGAGCTTTTTGAAGAGAAAAAGCTGTGGACACGTGTACTTTTGATTTACAGCGAGGTTCGGGAGGTTCCGGACTGACGCGGAGGACCCGGAGTCAAAAAGTGAGTCGGAACTGGCAATTTTGGAGCCGGTAATTGATTTGAGCACCCCGACTCAACGGATGAGCTTTTTGAAGAGAAAAAGCTGTGGACACGTGTACTTTTGATTTACAGCGAGGTTCGGGAGGTTCCGGACTGACGCGGAGGACCCGGAGGCAAAAAGTGAGTTGGAACTGGCAATTTTGGAGCCGGTAATTGGTTTGAGCACCCTGCCTCAACGGATGAGCTTTTTGGAGAGAAAAAGCTGTGAGCGCGTGTATTTTCGATTTACAGCGGAGTTCGGGAGGTTCCGGGCAGCGGCGGAGAGCCCGAAGGCAAAAAGTGAGTTGGAGTTGGATTATTGGAATTAATTAATTAGCGGAATTAATTAATAAAGCTTTATGCTTTATTTAAAGGCCCCAGCCTCCCTGTAGCAGCAGAGAAAGAAAGGAAAAGAGAAAGAAAGGAAGAAAGAAAGAAAGGAAAGGAAAAGAGAGGAAAAGGAAGAAGAAAAGGAAGGAGAGGAGTTTGGAGCTTCTCGGATTTTTGGACTCCCCGTTGGTGGCCGAGAGAGCGCCGTGGGCGTGCGGCGTGCGACAACGAGGTAAGTAATTTCTCTTTTTGAGGATTTTTAATTGGTGTTTAAAAATCATGAAAAATGTGGATTCTTGGATTTTTGGGATTTTTGGATTTTATCGGATTTTTGGGTTTTTTTCTGGGTTTTGCCGTCGCCGGCGGCCGCGCGCGCGCGCGCAACGGCGCACGCGCGGCGCCAGGGTGCTGCTATTGGCAGCACCCTGTGGCGGTGCCGCTGGGCGCGGCGCTGCGTGCAGCAAAGTGCTGCACGCGGCGCTGCCTGGCCGCGCGCAGGTGCGCGCGGCAGGGCCGCGCGCAAGTGCGCGCGGCGCTGCCTGGCCGCGCGCAGGGGCGCGCGGCAGGGCCGCGCGCAGGTGCGCGCGGCACCTCCTGGCCGCGCGCTGGTGCGCGCGGCAGGGCCGCGCGCAGGCGCGCGGCACCTCCTGGCCGCGCGCAGGTGCGCGCGGCACCTCCTGGCCGCGCGCAGGTGCGCGCGGCACCTCCTGGCCGTGCGCAGGCGCGCGCGGCAGGGCCGCGCGCAGGGGCGCGCGGCAGGGCCGCGCGCGTGCGCGCGGGCCCTCCTGGCCGCGCGCAGGCACGCGCGGCAGGGCCGCGCGCGGGGGCGCGCGGCAGGGCCGCGCGCCAGGCGCGCGCGGCAGGGCCGCGCGCAGGGGCGCGCGGCAGGGCCGCGCGCGTGCGCGCGGGCCCTCCTGGCCGCGCGCGGGCGCGCGCGGCAGGGCTGCGCGCGGGCCCGCGCGCAGCGCCTCTGGGCGCTGCGCGCAGCGCCGCTGGGCGCCGCGCGCAGCGCCGCTGGGCGCCGCGCGCAGCGCCGCTGGGCGCCGCGCGCAGCGCCGCTGGGCGCTGCGCGGTGCGCTCCGGCACCGCGCAGCAGGCCGCTGCGCGGCGCCGCTTGGTTGGGCGGCGTGCGGCGGGCCTCCCTCGTCGCGCGGCTGGTTTTTCGCCGCTCGGCGTGCTCCCGGGACAGTGGTGGCGCCTCGGTTTGCGTGCCGGCGTCGTTGTTTCCCACCGTCGGCCGCTGTTTTCGCGAGGGGTTTTCGCGCTGGTTTCGCGCTGTTTTTGCGCAGGTTTTCGCGCCGTTTCGCGCAGGTTTTCGCGCAGTTTTTCGCGCCGTTTCGCGCAGGTTTTCGCGCAGTTTTCGCGCAGGTTTTCGCGCCGTTTCGCGCAGGTTTTCGCGCAGGTTTTCGCCGTTTTTCGCGAGCAGTTTGCGAGCGGTTTAGCGCATTTTTCGAGCAGACTTCGCGAGCAGTTTGAGCAGTTTTCGCTGGCTTTTCGCAAGCTGTTTTTGAGCAGTTTTTGCGCCGACGGGGCTGTTTTCGCCGTCGGGCGCTGGTTTTCGCTGACGGGCTGTTTTTCGCCGTCGGGCGCTGTTTTTTTCGCTGACGGAGGCTGTTTTCGCCGACGGAGGCTGTTTTTCGCCGTCGGATGCTCGGTTTTGACTGTGTGGATTGATTTTTGCATTTTCTTCGCTTCTGACAGCTTGCGGTGCGGTTTTAGCTTCCGCGGAGCGCGCGGTCGTGTGGTTGGTCGCCGCGTGCTCCGTTTTGCGTGCGGCTTCTGGCATCGGGCTTCGTGTTGCGTGCGGACCCCTTGGAGGCCAGGTAAGCCGCTGTGCCAATTGCAAGTGTCGACGAGCAATTGGTGGCTTTCTGAGGTGGGTTGGTTTTCTCTCCAAGTCTACGGACTTCCTTCTAATTCTAATGTGTTAGGATTGCATGCTAGTTTAAGTGTTTTCTTGGAACTTAACTAGCACCCCCGTCATATGTGCATGATTTTGACCAGACCAATTGTGAACCTTAAATTTGGGCTAGGTTCCTTATGCTTTAGACATCCCGCACTTTTCATATCCTTCGGGACTTAGAGTTTCCTCGCCCGGGTAGTGGACCGAGTGGTCAGAGTGTTGTGGGACGGGTGTTGCACTCGGGCCCGGGGGGCCGAGTGGGGTCTGGTGGCTGGGTTAGGCCAGTGTTAGCATTTTGGGGAGCCGTTTCAGGTAAACGGTGGTCCCGGGGGTTTTTCCTTTCCACTGTTCTTCTCGTCACCACCAGGTTGGGGTCGTGGTGCACGTGTGTTAGCAGGACCTTGAACCCAGAACCTTTTGGATAAATACATGATTTTAGTCAGCCAATGTTTCTTCCAAGCCTCGCAAGGTTGTTTGAGTCTGTTCTCGTCTGTTGGGACGAAGGCATCAGCTCTTCGAGGTTTGGGCATAAAACTTGATTTCAAAGGGTTTCCTAAAAGAGACTAAAAATCATTAAAAAGATGGATTTCTCTCAGATCGAATGGTTTTCTGAAATAAATGACATGGTTTCTTATAAACTTATCCACCCGAGTGGATTCGAGTGATCTGGGTTCTAAGGGCTGCTTTCTCTCTTGGGGACGTAGATGTTAGTCTCCCTGGGTTTCGGACCCTTCGTAGATCTGGCCGTGGAGTAGCTCCGGCCGTGAGTTGAGTGTTGAGTTCAGTGGAGTTGTGTTGTGGGAGCCGTGGGAGAGACGGTGGTCCCAGCTGTGTAGTACCTTCGTTGAGTGGGTCTGTGTTGTGAGATTGAGTCGTGGAGGGTTCTCCGACTGAGTTCGTGCTTTGAGCATCGAGATACCGATCTGTTTGATCGAGGACCACAGCCTGCAGGAGCCACTTGTGAGACAGTGATACTGATGAGATACTTGAGTTCGGTGGGGTCGCACCCCTCGAACCACGCCCCGGGTGCGTTGATGATTCCGAGCCTGATGAGGCTGCGATGATGATACCGAGCCTGACGAGGCTGCGATGATGCGCCTAGTTCATATACTAGTGGTCGCTTGATACCCCTGGCCGTGCTACCATGGGGTCACTGTGTGAGATATTGAGTTTGTCCGTTGGGACACCCTGGTTGATACACCAGGGGGCGCAGGCTTGACTCGACTGGACCCGGGTGGGCAGTCGCTGAGATTCGAGATGTACTGAGAGAGTGATGGTGTAGCATGTGTCATAGTAGAGCGTCTTGGGCTTAGTACTTGTGACATGTCGTCAGCAGTGTGTGACGGCATACCATCATCCATAGTCTCTTCTTGTTGAGCATTGTAGATAGAGGCATGATAGCTGTAGATTCTTTTCCAGCTTATTTATATTTCTCATCAGTCTTTTCTCTATCTTATGCCTCTGGTAGACTTAGTGGGCAGACCGTGGTTCTTGGAGACGGTACCCACTGAGAACTACTGTAGGATGTAGTTCTCACACCCTCTGTCGGTGACAGGTTGCTGAGGCTTTCTACCGTTCCTGCTGTGCTTGACTGGACGGACCGAGGACAGGGAGTCGCGTGATAGTTCCCTACCAGCATTGTTACTTTAGAGAGAGGTAGATGTACCATCCCGGATTGTGGGAGTTGGTTATGTTTCCTGTTTAGCTATCTCCCCTTGGATTTGTAGATGTTGTATAGGTGCACTTCTTTTTGTATCATCTGATTTTGGGAGATAGGCTATGTGTTGTAGCAGCTTTGTAGTTGAGAAAAAAATTTATAGTACAGCTTTTTATCCGCTCTGATATCTGTGTAGCTGTAGTTTTGTCTTTTGCAGGCTAGACGCTTCGTCTGTACGGCAGTTTCCGTACAGATGGCGGATCTGTTAGCGAGCCCGGGTCGCAGTTTCGACCCCGGGGCGTGACACCGCTACTCTCCAACGACGGGTAGGGATCTAGCTCGCGACTCCCTCGCACGATCAACATCCGCAGAGTCGGCAACACCCGCTAAAACTCTGCAAAACAAAGGAGAGGAGAGAAAAAGAGGGGGGAAAACCCCCAAAGGGTGTGAGAACTACACCAAAAAGGGAGTTCTCAGTGGGTACCACCGCCAGACCCGACGGTCTGCCCACCAAGTCCTCAAGAGACAAAAACTAACCCAAGTCATAAGACTGAAATGAGTAGGCTGGAGACTCTCGACAGCTACCCTGCCCCTAACTAAAGGCAAAAAGGGGGAGAACCAAACAGTGGTATGCAACCACTAGCACATGAAGTGCACCAACGACCCAATCGAGCTGACTGCCACATCTGGTCCAGTCAAACCTGCATCCACCTACAACCACCTCCCGCTGACAGGCAGGGATTACGTAGGGCGTCCAAACGGACTAGCTCGCTATCGAGTAGAGGATCATGCAGGCTATGGTCAAAATCCACGCTCTCTCTCAGAACGGATAGAATCATGATGCTCAACCTCTCACACGGCGGTCAAAGTACTCGCAACAACACGGGACCATCGTCAACCAGACGGCTCTCAACAATACTAGCACTGCTCTAAACTCAACTACCAGTCTGCACTCGGCCCCCAGGCACGAGTGTAACAATAAAAGTATTTGACCGAAATAAACTCAATCGAATGAACCGGTATAAAACCCGGTACTGCCTGCTCTGTCACCAATCTCCCGAACTCAGTATCTCCACTGTCCAAATGACCGGAACCCAACACGGTCTGACCGGCACCCGACACGGTCTGACCGGAACCCAACACGGTCTGACCGGAACCCAACATGGTCTGAAGCCTACTCCGGAGCGGCACTCGAGGGGAGCTACCCACACGAGTAAAGCATCTCTGTCATCAATGTCACCAGTATCTCTAAACGACAGGACTTGATCATCAATCTGATCAAAGTGGGAAAACTCAACCACCAAGGAAAGACCCGACCTCAATCGGATGCACTAAACGATAAGTGGGAAACTCCATCCACTAAAGAAAACTGATACCCAATCAGGTGCATAGAGAAACATCCGGTCAACCGCCCAATATCCGCGGTTGCCGCAAAGCCCCACAACTAAGCCAACCTGTCCCAGACACGAAGTCCTGACTACCCTATCCAGACCCCTGCTCGAACCCGAGCAACACTGACCACTTGACTAGCAAAGGCGGAGAAAGGAAAAGCATGGTTTCTCCTAAGTCAAGTTCCCATAAGTAGTGCAGCAGTAAAAGATGGCCTAACTACATGACCATACAAGCATGCAAATGTCCTCAAGGAAATAAAGGGGGGGGGGGGGGGGGGGGGGGGGGGGGTAAAGCATAATAATAGATCCTTTAGGAATAAACAACATGCCGGAATCCCAAAACTAGATCTGTCCACAATTCAGGGTTCATCAACAGAATGATCATAATAACTCCTCAGAGTACAAATCCGCACATAGCTACGAAATCCTGTCCCAAAGCATAAACCAACCACATGAAAGGCTATGTGCTAACATGGCATGTTACATAATCTCATAGGGTAACATTATCCTAGGTAAGCTTACACTAGTCATCACATAGATGTCCAAGTCATGCAAGTCCTCAGTATACCTCATAAACACTATTCTTGCAATCATTATACAAATATCATTATCAAGCTTACCTACTTACCAACATAAACCATGTACCCTAAACATGCATGCATCAGTCATAGAGGGGTGACATCCCCACAAGTGCACTTATAATTACCACAACATATTCATTGCCTTAAACAGTTACTGATAATAAGCTTACCCACCTGAAGCGCTTAAACCAAGGCAAACCTGAAGTCGGTGAAGTGGGTAGACGCCCAGGGTCCAAAATCTGCCAACATAACACCCTCGGTACAAGTCGCGCAAGCCTTGGCTCCAAACGACTGAAAACACCCCTGAGTACATCAATAAGGCTCAACATTACACTTTTATTCCAAAATTAACCAAGTATACACAATCTGAAAATCAGTCCCAAAGTCGTGCTTATTTCACCTGCCGAAAGTGCCCAGAAAAATCCCATAAAACTACCACAGTAATCCTCGCGTCGATACCTTCGAAACGAGTACCTGCACGTCCAATTCCGAGCCCCGTAGGCCGAGTTACAAATTCCACAGTACAGGTGCGCAAAACCACACAGCAACATAACTGTAATTCCATTTACAGATAAGGGGAAGAACATATACCTTCGGGCAAAACACAGAAAAATCCAATAAAAATACTGTGATATTCCTTGCGCCGAGTAGATGAAAAAAGTGTGTAAGCACGTCGTCAAACGATGCCCGGTTGCGGAGATAACGCCGAAATACCAAGTCGCTGTCCAAATCTCCTTCACAGAAATGGGGTCACAGTAAGCTCGAACAAACACCTCGAAAAGCGCGAAATGAGGGAAAGCTGAAAATACTAAGATCGTAGATCTGTCCGTCGCGAATCCAGCGGCGAAGAAATCACTCGAAAAGGTGGTCGGAGTAGGCCGGGGGAGCTCGCGCACCGAAACGCGACGAAGGGGAACCCAAAAGGACGAGCGTCGCGCCGCGCCGTAAAAATAGAAACCTCGATAAGCGTGCCACCAAAAATCCCAAAACTTTGCAGAAGGATGCAGCCAAACCCGGGGATCATCTTTGCTGAAGGCACCCAGGCGAGAGGAGGCTCGGAAATGGCGGAAAAAGGGGAAAGAAGGAGGCTCGGATCGCTTTTATAGGCTGCAGAAACAATTGAAGAAATACCGGATATGTCCCCATTTCCGGGCGCAGGGGATTTTCGGGCGCGCACTGTAGCAGCCCGAAATCCCCGCGCGCGAGCACTGTAGCCGCCCGAATCCGCCCTGGGCCTCCACATCGCCCACCAAACAGGCGACAGCAACACCAGCCGCTCCCCGCGCGACACGTGGCGCCCCCCAGACGCCGACACGTGGCCGCCCCAAGCGCGGGAACACCCCGTCAACGCGCCCACGTGCGCTCTGCGCCCGCCGCCTGCGCCTCTATGCGCACGCTTCCCGAGGCGCCCGCAGGTGCACCGTGGACCGGGTGCACGTGGACCGGCCAACCGGTGCGCGCCACGTGTCCCCCCACCGGTCCACCGTACACCCGCCTTTCCCGTGGACCGCGCCCGCTGCGCCGGCCCAACCGGGAACCGCCACCTGGCCCGCGACCGGTGCACGCCTCCGCGGTGGACCGCGCACCCGCCAGAGCCTGCTCCGCCGCGCTCCGCCGCTGCCGGCCGCCGCGCGCCGCCGCCGGTGCCGGAACAGTACCCTTGCCTCGAAAAACGTGCCGAATCACCCGGACTCCGGAAAAAGCAAGTTAATAGTCCATTTTCATCGTTTTCGCGCGCTGAATCCAAATCCGAAGTCCAATTTGCCAAATTCCAACTCTAAAAATTGCCGAAGGCATCCGGGAAGATGTTCCTTGATCCAAACTTCGCGCTGGGTCCAATTTTAATATCCATGACGCGCGAAACCACTTCTGGAGCTCCGACGGAGTCCACCGATCACCCACGTGATCCATTAACACACTGAGCCCCACACTAATGTCCAATTGGGGCACAAATTCCACCAACACGCCACATAGGCCTCCGGGAGCTGTAGATGAACCAGTAATCTCGTCGTGGGGATCCAGGTCCTCACACAAAGCATTAAATAGAGCATTAATCCCTTTGCCATTGTAAGAAGAAAAATCTGTCTCTTCCTTGGTCCATTTCGACCTCGGTTTGATGGTGCGAACATCACCAATAAATTCAGTTGGATTAGACCATCCTAATTCAATTGATTGCCACACCTGTTCGTCGATGGAAATTAAAAAGGCTTTCATCCGTACTTTCCAGTACGCATAATTTGTTCCATCGAAGAACGGAGGTCTGTTGATGTTTCCACCTTCAACCATTGTTCACACCCCTATTCCCTCTCTGATACCACTTGTTGGGTTATGTATAATTGGATCTAAATAGGGGAAAAAACACCTAGAGGGGGGTGAATAGGTGTAAACAATAAACACTCAAAAATCTTTGCGATATAAAACCCAATGCGGAAAAATAAATAACACGCAGAGATTTTTACGTGGAAAACTCCAAACCGGAGTAAAAAACCACGGGACCGATAACATGGTGAAATCCACTAGAATTATAACACGTACAAAGGTGATATACCGTACTCATAGACGACTCATCCTTTTTCCATATGCTCCTAGTTGATCTTCTTCGCTCGCTCCGCAACGCTTCTCGAATCGACGATCTGCGTCCAACGCCGAATCCACGACGTCCAACGTCGACTCCACGACGTCTGACCGAATCCACGGTCTTCACCCAGTAGCACGCTTCGAATCCACGAACATACCTCGCTCCGAATCCACGAGAGCGGTTGCACCTTGAATCCACAAGGCCACGCGAGTCCACGCGCCGATTTGGGATAAATCGTTGTTTTTTGGGTGGTGATGATCCGCCGAATACTTAGATTAGAAATAGATCAGAAATACCATCTAAGTATTCATTGATTTGATTCTACTCAAAATATGAGTGTGAAAACCTAGAATCAAATCAATCAATATAGACGAAGAAACATAAGATTAAATCTATTGATTTCCTTTCTTCTCTATAGGTGGATTTTTCTCCTTTTGACCGTATTTAGGATTATATTTGATTATGACGGCTTACCCTAAAAAATGAATCGTAGGGTCTATTTATAGGTTAGAAACCGTTGGAAGAAGATAAGAATCAAAAACTATCCTTTTCTGGAATTTTTCAGGACGACGATCCGGATCGGATTTCGGCGATCCGGATTGCAGTAACGAGATAGACAGTTTCCTGAAAAGCAAAGGTTCGGGATCCAGATCGAAGTGCCTGATCCGGATTGTTCATACAATTCACCAAACACCACTGTTCGGGATCCGGATTGAAATGCCTGATCCGGATCGTTCATATATTATGATAAGAACCAGTGTTCGGGATCCGGATCAAGGAGGGCTACGATCCGGATTGCAGTTGCGTATGAACTAACACCCTTCGGGATCCGGATTGGAATATCTGATCCGGATCCTGAACATGTCCCATGTCCAGTTTTTGATTTTTATGCAATTAAAAATTCATCCAAGTGTTTCTACACTATAAGAAGTATTCGGATCACCAAAGATAAATAGTTAAACATACCTGATCCTTTTGAATTCTTCTTTCTTGAGATTGAGTTATATGATCCAACTTTCTTTACCTTCAATCTTCAAGACATAACCGAATTCACGAAATACGCCAACTCAAATTCCGTAACAATAAGTAGTGTAGCAGTAAAAGGTGGCCTAACTATATGTCCATTCAAGCATGCTTTTGTCCTCGGAAACGATAAAAGAGAGTAAAACATATTGTAGCAAAGCATACTACAGTATTCCTACTATGATATACCAATCTCGCAAAAATAGGCCAATGAATAACCATGTATGATCTCTATATCATCTAGTGTGGGATAATTATAACCTGTCTACCACATGCTAAGTCTCTAGTTCAACAAACATGTACAATTATCAGGTAAGCATCAATCCACATGATCTAGGCCATTTCCATGCTTACCTCTCGCTCATATTGGTTGTACATTAAATTAGGCATGCTATCAATCATAGAGGGTGACATTCCCATAGGTAAGCTTATCTTAACCATACATGAACATCCACTATTACACCTCCCATAAGGCATAACATGCATATAAACCCTACCAACCCCTTAAACAGTTACCATTACTAAGTTTACCCACATGAAGTGCTTAAACCAAGGCAAACCCGAGGTCGGTGGAGAGCGTGTGTCACGCCCCGGCGTCAAAACTGCGACCCGGGCTCGCCAACAGATCCGCCGCCATACGGGAAGCCAAGTATAGACGAAGCGACTAACCTGCAGAAGATCAACTATACTATACAGATATCAGAGCTGAAAGTAAACTGCTGAAAAAGAAAATATATACAACTCAAAAACCTCCCCAAAAAATAAGTCTCTCGAACTGTAAAATAAAATACAACTCTATACCTCAATACAAAGGTCTCTCAACATGAACTCTCAAAAAGTAAAGGGGTACATCTACTCTCTGGACGACGACGACTGGTAGGGATCTATCTCGCGACTCCCTTATCTCGATCAGCCGGATTAGCAACTGGAGCAGCAGGAACAGGAGTTGAAGTCCCTGTGGGAAAAGACACCACGACGGGTGTGAGAACTACGTCCCAAGTAGTTCTCAGTGGGTGCCGCCAACAAGCCCGACGGTCTGCCCACTAAGTCTACTAGAGGCATAAAGTACAATATAAAACTGAAATGAAAGGGCTGGAAAAGTAACTCTACAGCTACTATGCCTCTATCTAGATGCTCAAAAAGTGGAACAGATGGATACATGATGCATCTACTAACTCACACAGTATACTCACCCAATCTATACTGACTGCCGCATAGGGTCCAGTCAAACCTGCGCCCACCTACTGCCTCACATCCTCAACAGGACGGGTCTACCGTAGGGTGTCCGTGACTGCCAAAACTGGCCCAGCCAGAGGGACTGCGTCGACAAGTCGCGATAGCAAGTAACAGGCCCAACTCCGGTGTGGCACTCGAGGGGCGCGACCCCACCGAGGAAAGTATCCGCGTATCTCTGTCGAGCTCAATATGGCTCATGCAGGCTATAGTCCAAACCACGATCAACAAGATCGACTAACAACACCAACGCTCACTCATAGGCTGGAAAACCACACGGCCGGGACACCATCCGCCAGACGGCTCCCACAACAGAACACTAAACTCACAGGAAGGACCGACACCATAAGGGTTCGGAAACCCGATAGGTCGGTGTTTAGAACCCTATCAAACAAGAATAGACTCTAGGCTCCGCCTATCCAAGTTCCCGACCCCCTTATAGTTCGGGAACAGAACAACCTCGGTACAACACGCAGAAGACACCAACCAGGGCCCGAAAGTTCCGGGAGACCTACACCTACAACCCTATCAAACAAGAACAGGTTCCAGGCTCGGCCCCCGTGGCTTCCGTCCCGACAAAGGAACGGCCCCTAGAACCCAGACCACTCGAATCCTTTCGAGTTGGGAGATTTACAGGAAAAAGGTGACATTTGTTATTGAAAAGCATTTTCACTCAACCCACACAGGGTGAGGATTAAAAGTAGTTCCCTTTTTGAAAATCTATCTTGATTTGAGGAGAAACCTATTTTTTAATGATTTTTAGTTCTTTTAGGAAAAACAGTTACAAAACAAGTATTTTATCCAAACCCCGAAGGGCTGATGCCTTTGTCTAAATCAAACAAGAACAGATCGACTCTAGCGGCCCTTCGATGCTTGGAAGAAAACATTGGTAGACCAAAATCATGTGTATGTCGAAAAGGGTTATGGGTTCTAGGTCCTGCTAACACTGGTGCACTACTACCACTAACACAGTGGCGACAACCCAAACTGGGGAAAACAAGACCTCCCGGGACCACCGTTTACCCCAAACGGTTTCCCGGTACAGACAAGCGATCCACTACATCTACCAGACTCCACTCTGCTCCCAAGCACGAGTGCAAAAGCATCCCACACTAAAAGGAAGTCCCGACCGCTCGGCCCACTACCCGGGCGAGGATAACACTAAGTCCAGGAATGAGACACAATGTGTGGATGTCTAAACATAAATAACCCTAGCCATAGTGAGGGTTTTCTACTGGTCTGGTTACACATGCAACATATGACGGGGGTGCTAGGTCAGGTTCCAAGATAACAATAATTAAACAGGTGGTAGGAAGCAAAAGAGATCATAGATCATCAGATAAATACAAAGAATATTAACATTCAAATTCTAGCATGCTACCAAGTCCAATCACTATCATGCATGATTCTATATCAATAGAATTAGTGCACAGTCCATAGATCCTGAAAGCGAAGCCACCCACCTGAAGGTGCTAACTGTCCGGAGTCGTACAGCTGAGAATACCCAGAAATAGATATCTCTACTACCCACCAATCCAACAATACAGGAGCAGTGTTTAATACTTCCTGGGTACAAAAATACAACCCAAAGTTACACTTAATTCCATAAAATCCAAGTTTTACAATTCTGCTGGGAACAGTCCTTTTAATGCGAAATTTTCACCTGTAAAACAAACTCCAAAAATTCCAATAAAAATACCACAGCGATCCTCGAGTCGAGACCTTCGAAACGGGTACCTGTACGCCCAATTCCGAGCACCGTAGGCCAAGTTACAAATTACACAACACAGGTGCGCAAAACCTCACAACCACACAACTGTAATCCCATGCACAGGTGAAGGGAGAAAACCATACCTCCGGGAAGGTCTCGGAAAAACCCAACAAAAATACTATGATAATCCGCGCGACGAGTAGATACAAAAAGTGCAAAGGCTCGTCTCAATCCGATGTCCGAGCGCGGAGAAAACCCCGAATCAATCTGCTGTCCTCGAAATCCTCACAGAAAACTAGGGTCCCAGTAAGGATGGAAGAACTCCTCGAAAAGTGCAAAAAGAGGAAATGCTGAAAATACAAAGATCGTAGCCTTACCTATCACGGATCCAACGGCGAAGAAATCGCTCGAAAAGGTGGTCGGAGTAGGCCGGGGGAGCTCGCGCACCGAAACGCGACGGGAGAAACACCGGCGGAGGAACGTCGCGACGCGCCAAGAAAATGGAAACCTTGATAGGCGTGCTACGTAAAATCCCCAAAATCGACAGATGGATGCAGAACTGCGTAGGGATCAACTTTGTTGATGACCTCCCGTCGGTTTGAAGCTCGGAAGTGCCAAAAAAATGCAAAAGAAAGCGGCTCGGGCTATTTATAGGCCGCAACAAACAAATGGAAAAATTCCATTCATGTCCCCGGATTCGGGCGCTCCCAAAGATTCGGGCGCCCGAATCCGACCGCAGAGGAGAAACACTGTAGGCGCCCGGAATTCTCTCATGCAGCCACGTCACCCGCACAGCAAACAGCTGTGCGGGGCGCGCCCGGAGTGGCCACGTGGCCCTCCCGGTGACCGACACGTGTCCCGCACAGCAAACAGCTGTGCGGGGCGCGTGTGGTGCCGCCGCGTGGCGCCTCCCCTGTCAAACGGGTAGGTGGCGCCCGCCAATCACGGAGCGCCACCTGGCCTTGGCACTGTCACGGTCACACGTGCGAGCAGGCGCAGCCTGGCCGCCTGCCACGCACGCGCCCCGAGGCACCAACCTACGACCCCATGCGCCGCGCCTCATGAGCCTGCGAGTAGCACGCCGACAGGTGTCCCCTGCACCCGGTCCACGCACCCTACTTCGGGTTCCGTGGACCGCGCTGCGTGCACCGACCAACCGGGGACTGCCACGTGTCCACCCGCCTTGGTCCATGCACCGCCGCGCCACCCAGTAGACCGCGCATCACGAGCCCGCCAATCAGGCGGCGCCACGTGTCCATGCGCCGGGTCCGTGCACCCAGCCGCGCCCCTCTGTGGACCGAGTGCTGCGGACCGGCCAATAACAGGCCGCCACGTGGCAGCCGGCGGTCCACGGCCCCTCCCATGCACCGAAATTCAGCGAAAACTTCCCGGAGTCCGTTTTTGGCCATCCGGACTCAGAATCAAACAAGCAAATAGCCTTTTTTATGCGTTTTTCCGCACTGAATCCAAATCCAACCTCTGTTTGGCCCAAAACCATTTCAAAAATTTGGCAAATTCAGCCGAAGGCCAATCCAGCTGTGGATATCACACATGGTCCATCTGTGGCATCCCTTTGATGCACTATGGGCCAGACACACCAACACTAGGTGTTCTACGCCACGGTTCATGGGAGAAGCTACACGGGGATCGGGGTCACCACATCCTCCCCCACTAAAAGAAAGTTTCGTTCCCGAAACTGAAACACACCACAACAACAAAACTAAAACAATCGAATCAACCCAAAGAACTCAACACTAAACTAACAAGAAAGGTACGGCTCCACCAGCAGGAAAGTCATCAACCCCAACCCTCGATTTAGAAAACAGCTGAAATTAGCAAAAAGTCCGAAAATTTTGAAAGATCAGTGCCTTCGCCCCAATCAAACAAGAACAGGTTTGGGCACTGTCTCCATTTCTGGAGCAATCTTTTGAAGTTTTCGTCCTGTTTGTAAATTTCAGCACAAAGGCGAGAAAAGGGAGAGAAGTGTTGGTGCCGTTCCTGCTGTGGCTACAAAAACGAAAGCTACCACTAACCGAGACTCCTAAGGACACAACCTCTAGTCCTAAACGTCACAACTGCTCCCGAGGTGGCGTCTGTCCACAGTCGCTGAAGCCCATGCTGCTGGAAGGATACGCCGGCAACCCGAGAAAAATGAACTCCTCCTGTCAAACTCGCAGAAGGGTAACTACTCTCATTCCATTATCAGTCGTAGCACGGCACCGCACCAACCAGTCCAACCTGTGTGCTCAGTCCAAGTCCTGGAGCTGTCCTTGAATCGTCACATCAGCAAGTGAAGTCCTAAGTCTCAACTGCACTTATCATACACCGCAACCCTCCTCTACTCGAAGGATACTGGGAAGAGTCCAAACGCTAAAACATGTAGCATAAATTCCTAACCCACACCCATGCAAAGATGCTGATGCAGATGCTCTACTAATAATGCAGAAAAATGCAGTGGTATCGAAATGCTCAACTCAGCTAACAAAAATAAGATCATACCTGCCGCGACACGATCTGCTACCGGGGTGTCCTCCACCAGGGCTGCATAAACCCGTCCACTGGGTGCCGCAGATCGTCGTCCCGTCTGTCCCGACGTCGTGGCCCACTCTGTCTGACGGTGTGCCGGAGGGGCTTCCGCTGCATGGATAGGCAAAGGGGGTGCTGTCGCAATCGGCCGCACTGACAAAATAGCCAGGGGGCAAGCTGCACGGAAGTGTCCCAACTCTCCACAGAGGAAACACCGCCCCTGTCTCTGATCACACTGCGACGGTGGATGAGGCCCGCCACAGATGACACACCGCTCCTGTCGCTGCTGCCGATACTGCTGCTCCTGCGGGGGCCCACCTTATCTCTGGCGCCTACGAAACCCACGACCCTCAGGATGAGATTTTGGAGGTCTCGGAGGTCCCTGCCGGCTCGTCTGACCCTCATCATCCGGTGCTGGGCGCTTGACCCCCGAAATCCCTGCGGGAGCTGGGGCCACCTCGACCATTACCGCCTCTCCGTGCTCCACTAGAGGGCCTGCTCCATAGAGGCATCCAGAGTCTGCAATCTCTGTGAGCGGACAAACTGGTAGATATCACGGCGCAGTCCTCGCTCAAACATGTAGATCTGGTGCGCCTCATCCCTAGCCGCGTGCGGTACACAAGCCAACAACTGGTTGAACTCTGCAAAGTACTCCTGCACAGGCCGATCTCCCTGTCGGAGATTCCTCAGCTGCTCCTCCAACCTCTGCCTGACGCTCTCCGGGAAAAAGGCTCCAAGAAGTAGACTGCGGAACTCCGCCCAAGTAAGAAGCTGGGTCCCAGGTGGACCAACTGGTCGAACACGCCGCCACCAGGCCTCGACATTGCTCTCCAAAAAGTGAGTCGCCAATAGAACCTGAAACTGCTCCTCGATAAATAAGCTCTCAAAATGGCGCTCCATAGCCGTGATCCACGACTCTGCCTCCCACGGCTCTGAACTCTGCCCCGAAAAACGAGGTGGGTTAAACTGACGAAATCTCAACAACAAATCCACCACCTCTCGCTGCTCTGCCCGGGTCAACTGTCCTGCCGTCCCGAACGGCTGTCTACCGGTATCTGGTGCAATAGGGACTGCCTTCACTGCTGGTACAACTGGGGGGTGCCACAGCTGGTGACGAAGGTGCGGGGAAACTCCTTGGGGGTGCTACAGCTGGCTGTACCCTCTGCTCCAACATAAGCGTCATCCGACCCATGGCCTCCTCCTGGCGCTGTGTAGCCTCCTCCTGGCGCCGTGTAGCCTCCTCCTGGCGCCGTGTAGCCTCCTCCTGGCGCCGAACAGCCTCTGCCAACTGGGCCATCTGAGCCCGAAGCTCCTGCACCTCACTCTGCTGACCCTGTGCTGGCTCCTCCTGCCCAGGCTCATCGGAGGGGGAAGGCTGAGAACGCGTCTGAACCCTGCGTCGGGGAGGCATCGTGCCCACCTGCAATACACATGCAAACATCAGGACAGTACCAAACAACTCTCGACCCAATCTAGCGAAAGTCAAAGGCATGCCCCCCTTCCCGTAGTATTATGTTGTCTGCAGCCAACATAGTTGCCACCGAAGGAAGACATGTCGGTCACTCATCCCATCCCTTGGGAGAGTTTGGAACCCAATCAGGACTCTCGCTAAAAATTACGGCTCTCACGTAGTCATCCTAATGACCAACCACAAGTCTAGGGTTTCTAAGTCCTCAATGACCTACATCCTAGGCTCTGATACCACTCTAATCTGTCACGCCCCGGCGTCGAAACTGCGACCCGGGCTCGCCAACAGATCCGCCGCCCATACGGGAAGCCCCGTATAGACGAAGCGACTAACCTGCAAAAGATCAACTATACTATACAGAAATCAGAGCTGAAAGTAAACTGCTGAAAAAGAAAATATATACAACTCCAAAACCTCCCCAAAACATAAGTCTCTCGAACTGTAAAATAAAATACAACTCTATACCTCACTACAAAGGTCTCTCAACATGAACTCTCAAAAAGTAAAGGGGTACATCTACTCTCTGGACGACGACGGCTGGTAGGGATCTATCTCGCGACTCCCTTTTCTCGATCAGCTGGATCAGCAACTGGAGCAGCAGGAACAGTAGTAGAAGTCCCTGTGGGAAAAGACACCACGACGGGTGTGAGAACTACGTCCCAAGTAGTTCTCAGTGGGTGCCGCCAACAAGCCCGACGGTCTGCCCACTAAGTCTACTAGAGGCATAAAGTATAATATAAAACTGAAATGAAAGGGCTGGAAAAGTAACTCTACAACTACTATGCCTCTATCTAGATGCTCAAAAAGCGGAACAGATGGAAACATGATGCATCTACTAACTCACACAGTATACTCACCCAATCTATACTGACTGCCGCATAGGGTCCAGTCAAACCTGCGCCCACCTACTGCCTCACATCCTCAACAGGACGGGTCTACAGTAGGGTGTCCGTGACTGCCAAAACTGGCCCAGCCAGAGGGACTGCGTCGACAAGTCGCGATAGCAAGTAACAGGCCCAACTCCGGTGTGGCACTCGAGGGGCGCGACCCCACCGAGGAAAGTATCCGCATATCTCTGTCGAGCTCAATATGGCTCATGCAGGCTATAGTCCAAACCACGATCAACAAGATCGACTAACAACATCAACGCTCACTCACAGGCTGGAAAACCACACAGCCGGGACACCGTCCGCCAGACGGTTCCCACAACAGAACACTAAACTCACAGGAAGGACCGACACCATAAGGGTTCGGAAACCCGATAGGTCGGTGCTTAGAACCCTATCAAACAAGAACAGACTCTAGGCTCCGCCTATCGAAGTTCCCGACCCCCTTATAGTTCGGGAACACAACATCCTCGGTACAACACGCAGAAGACACCAACCAGGGCCCGAAAGTTTCGGGAGACCTACACCTACAACCCTATCAAACAAGAACAGGTTCCAGGCTCGGCCCCCGTGGCTTCCGTCCCGACAAAGGAACGGCCTCTAGAACCCAGACCACTCGAATCCTTTCGAGTGGGGAGATTTACAGGAAAAAGGTGACATTCGTTATTGAAAAGCATTTTCACTCAACCCACACAGGGTGAGGATTAAAAGTAGTTCCCTTTTTGAAAAACTAGCTTGATTTGAGGAGAAACCCATTTTTTAATGATTTTTAGTTCTTTTAGGAAAAACAGTTACAAAACAAGTATTTTACCCAAACCCCGAAAGGCTGATGCCTTTGTCCAAATCAAACAAGAACAGACTCCAGCGGCCCTTCGATGCTTGGAAGAAAACATTGATAGACCAAAATCATGTGTATGTCGAAAAGGGTTCTGGGTTCTAGGTCCTGCTAACACTGGTGCACTACTGCCACTAACACAGTGGTGACAACCCAAACTGGGGAAAACAAGACCTCCCGGGACCACCGTTTACCCCAAACGGTTTCCCGGTACAGACAAGCGATCCACTACATCTACCAGACTCCACTCTGCTCCCAAGCACGAATGCAAAAGCATCCCACACTAAAAGGAAGTCCCGACCGCTCGGCCCACTACCCGGGCGAGGATAACACTAAGTCCAGGAATGAGACACAATGTGTGGATGTCTAAACATAAATAACCCTAGCCCAAGTGAGGGTTTTCTACTGGTCTGGTTACACATGCAACATATGACGGGGGTGCTAGGTCAGGTTCCAAGATAACAATAATTAAACAGGTGGTAGGAATCAAAAGAGATCATAGATCATCAGATAAATACAAAGAATATTAACATTCAAATTCTAGCATGCTACCAAGTCCAATCACTATCATGCATGATTCTATATCAATAGAATTAGTGCACAGTCCATAGATCCTGAAAGCGAAGCCACCCACCTGAAGGTGCTAACTGTCCGGAGTCGTACAGCTGAGAATACACAAAAATGGATATCTCTACTCACCCACCAATCCAACAATACAGGAGCAGTGTTCAATACTTCCTAGGTACAAAAATACAACCCAAAGTTACACTTAATTCCATAAAATCCAAGTTTTACAATTCTGCTGGGAACAGTCCTCTTAATGCAAAATTTTCACTTGTAAAACAAACTCCAAAAATTCTAATAAAAATACCACAGCGATCCTCGCGTCGAGACCTTCGAAACGGGTACCTGTACGTCCAATTCCGAGCATCGTAGGCCAAGTTACAAATTCCACAACACAGGTGCGCAAAATCTCACAACCACACAACTGTAATCCCATGCACAGATGAATGGAGAAAACCATACCTCCGGGAAGGTCTTTGAAAAATCCAAGAATACTATGATAATCCTCGCGACGAGTAGATACAAAAAGTGCAAAGGCTCATCTCAATCCGATGTCCGAGCGCGGAGAAAACCCCGAATCAATCTACTGTCCTCGAAATCCTCACAAAAAACCAGGGTCCCAGTAAGCATGGAATAACTCCTCGAAAAGCGCGAAACGAGGAAATGCTGAAAATACCAAGATCGTTGCCTTACCTGTCGCGGATCCAACGGCGAAGAAATCGCTCGAAAAGGTGGTCGGAGTAGGCCGGGGGAGCTCGTGCACCAAATCCCTAAAATCGACAGATGGATGCAGCACTGCGTGGGGATCAACTTTGCTGAAGACCTCCCGTCGATTTGAAGCTCGGAAGTGCCAAAAAAATGCAAAAGAAAGCTGCTCGGGCTATTTATAGGCCGCAACAAACAAATGGAAAAATTCCATTCATGTCCCCGGATTCGGGTGCTCCCGAAGATTCGGGCGCCCGAATCCGACCGCAGAGGAGAAACACTATAGGCGCCCGAAATTCTCTCGTGCCGCCACGTCACCCGCACAGCAAACAGCTGTGCGGGGCGCGCCGGGAGTGTCCACGTGGCCCTCCCGGTGACCGACACATGTCCCGCACAGCAAACAGCTGTGCGGGGCGCGTGTGGTGCCGCCGCGTGGCGCCTCCCCGGTCAAACGGGTAGGTGGCGCCCGCCAATCGCGGAGCGCCACCTGGCCCTGGCACTGTCGCGGTCACACGTGCGGGCAGGTGGAGCCTGGCCGCCTGCCACGCACGCGCCCCGAGGCGCCCGCCCGCGACCCCGTGCGTCGCGCCTCGTGAGCCCGCGAGTAGCACGCCGACACGTGTCCCCTGCACCCGGTGCACGCACCCTACTTTGGGTTCTGTGGACCGCGCCGCGTGCACCGACCAACCGGGGACTGCCACGTGTCCACCCGCCTTGGTCCATGCACCGCCACGCCACCCAGTAGACCGCGCATCACGAGCCCGCCAATCAGGCGGCGCCACGTGTCCATGCGCCGGGTCCGTGCAACCAGTCGCGCCCCTCTGTGGACCCAGTGCTGCGGACCGGCCAATAACAGGCCGCCACGTGGCAGCCGGCGGTCTACGGCCCCTCCCATGCACCGAAATTGAGCGAAAACTTCCGGGAGTCCGTTTTTGGCCATCCGGACTCAGAATCAAACAAGCAAATAGCCATTTTCAAGCGTTTTTCCGCGCTGAATCCAAATCCAACCTCTGTTTGGCCCAAAACCATTTCAAAAATTCGGCAAATGCAGCCGAAGGCCAATCCAGCTGTGGATATCACACAGGGTCCATCTATGGCATCCCTTTGATGCACTATGGGCCAGACACACCAACACTAGGTGTTCTACACCACGGTTTATGGGAGAAGCTACACGGGGATCGGGGTCACCACACCGTGGCCACTTGCTAATAACATCTGCTGAACCCGTACCCACGGTACATGTCGCGCAAACCTCGGCTCCTAGCAGTGCTCCAAAAACACTCGCGAACCTTCCTGGGTACAACAAAAGGTCCAAAGTTACACTTTATGCTAAAAAATCTAAGTATACACCATCTGCTGAAACCAGTCCCGAAGATGTGCAATTTTCACCTGCAGAACGGACTCTGAAAAATCCAACAAAAATACTTTCGCGATCGTCGCGTCGAGCCCTTCGAAACGAGTAACTGCACGTTAAAATCCGAGTCCCGGAGGCCGAGTTACAAATTCCACAACGCGGTGAGCGCGAAACTCCACAACATACACAACTATAATACTCTGCACAGTAAAGGGAAAGAACTATACCTTCGGGCAAATCTCATAAAATCCCCGAAAAATTTGACGGTAATCCGTGTGACGCGTAGATGCAAAAAGTGTATAGGCACGTCTCCATCCGATGTCCGAGCGCGGTGATATCGCCGAAGAACCAAGCCGCTGTCCAGGACTCAACCACAGCAAAATGGGTCACAGTAAGCTCAGAAAAACTCCTCGAAAAGAACAAAACGAGGGGAAACTGGAAGTACCTAGATCGTAGCCCTGTCCGTCGCCGATCCAACGGCGCAAGAATCGCCGGAAAAGGTGGTTGGGGTAGGCCGGGGGAGCTCGCGTACCGAAACGCGACGAAAGGGAACACCGACGAAGGAACGTCGCGCCGCGCCGAAGAAAATGGAAACCTCGAAAAACGTGCCATGTAAAATGCCCGAAATCCACAGATGGATGCAGCACTGCGCGGGGATCAACTTTGCTGAAGGCGTCGTGGCGAGGGGAGGCTCGGAAATGCAGGAAAAAGGGAGAAGAAGGCGACTCGGGTCGCTTAAATAGGCTCCAGAAACAAATCACAAAATGACGGATAAGTCCCCACTTCCGGGCGCCCGAATTGATTCGGGCTGCTACAGTGTTGGGCCCCGCCCAACACTTTTCACGCCCAAATAGCCCAGGGGAAGCCACGTTTCCCACCGAACAACGGACAGCCGTGCGGGGCCATCCACCGCACGACGCGTGGCGCGCTGATGTGATGACGCGTGGCGCGCACTCACCAGCTCCGTGGACCGAGCGCACGCGGACCGGCCAACCAGTGGCCGCCACGTGGCCCCGCCCAGTCCATGCACCAGGCCGCACTTCCCATTGACCGCGCGCTCGTGCGCCCGCCACTCCGGGGCCGCCACGCGTCCAAGCCCCTGGTGCACGCCTCGCCCGGTGGACCGAGCGGCTGCGCCTCGCCCCGCCGCCGAGCTCCGCCGCCTGCCGTCGCCGCCGGCGCTACTACGGCCGCCGGAACAATGCTCCAAAGCCTCGAAATCCGTGTTTTGGCGACCGGGCTTCGATAAATACAAGTGAATAGTCTATTTTCATCGTTTTCGCGCGCTGAATCCAAATCTGCTGTCCGATTTGCCAAATTCCAACTGTAAAAATTGCCGAAGGCATCCGGAAAGGTGTTCCTTTGTCCAAACTTCGCGCTGAGCCCAAATTTAATACTCATTGCACGCAAAACCACTTCTAAACATCCGACGGGGTCATCTGACTACTCTCGTGATCCAATTCACACACTGAGTCCAACACTAGCGTCCAAATTGTGCACAAACACCGCCGACGCGCCACATAGGCCTTTAGAAGCTGCTGGTCACACAACAAAAGCCCTGCAGAGATCCGGTTCACCACAACGTGTGTCACCGTCTAAGGGGACAAGACGGTTCGGCATACCAGGGAAGCTGAGCCCACGGTATGTGGGACCATTCGAGATTTTGGAGCGCGTGGGCCCAGTGGCATACCAGTTGGCCTTACCGCCAAATCTGGAACGGGTGCATAATGTATTCCACGTCTCGATGCTCCGGAAGTACCTACCCGACCCGTCGCACGTCCTCGATGCCTCAGCCATTGAACTGCGGGAGGATTTGAGCTTCAAGGAAACGCCGATGCGGATCTTGGCAAGAGAAGAAAAGAAACTTCGTAACCGGACGATTCCCTACGTAAAGGTGCAATGGAGTAACCACGAGGAGCGCGAGGCGACGTGGGAACTTGAGACGAAAATGAGGGAGTGTTATCCTGAGTTATTTAGCGAGGGTTGAGATTAAGTTTCGGGGACGAAACTTTTTTAAGGGGTGAGTGGTGTAATATCACAGATTTTTGTAACGTCTTACCCTCCGGCTAATAAAGATTTTGTTTGAAGAAATTGAAGTAACGGGTTTACTTAAGTAGATAATTTTGAGGTGCGTGTATTTTTCTGCATTAGAGCTCGGAAAACGGAGAACGGTGGTGCGATCGGATCCGGATTCCGACTTACGGTACCCCCAGAAAGGGGTGTTAAGGATCGCAATAGCCAGGGGGTGCATTGAAATCCGCATAAGTGATTTTGCACGCCTTTCGAGGAAATAAGGATTTATCTTTAAAGAATTATCTTTAAAGAATTATCTTTAAAGAATTATCCCGAAGGATTATCTGTGAGGAATTAATTAATTAATGAATTAATTAATTAGAGTTCAAAAATATCTGATGTGATTTTTATCGTACATTAAAAATGATTTTTGACTTCTCCCGAAAGGAAGGAAAAGAAAAGGCGAAAACCTAATCGGAAGGAAACGAGAGGAAAGAACGAGCGAAAGGAAAGGAAAAGGCGAAACCCTAATCGGAAAGAAACGAGAGGAAATAAGGAGAAGGCGGAAGGACGCAACCCTCCCGACGAACGTGCCGAAGCCAGGAGCGTGAACGGATCTCCGTCTCCGACGATTAGCGGTAAGCGAGATTTATTTTCGGTTTAGCTTCGCTCGGTTTTCGTTTCCGTTTGATGCGTTGTCTTCGGGGTAGCCGTTTGCTACCCTACGTGTCGCCGCCGCGGAACCCTAGGCCACCGCCGCACGGCCTAGGACATCGCCGCCGCGTCATGGCCGCGCCACGCGGGGGGTTAGCACCTAGGCGGCCGCGGCACCCGCCGCGCGGGGACGGTGCCCGCGCGGCCGCGGCTATGGCAAGCGCCGCGCGGGGCCGGTGCCCGCACTGCCGCGGCAAGCGTCGCGCGGGCGGGCGCCCGCGCGGCTGCGGCTGGTGCCGCGCGGGCGAGCCCCCACGCGGCTGCGGCGCTTGCCGCGCGAGGCGCATGCCCGCGCGGCCGCGGCTGGTGCCGCGCGGGTGGGCGCCCGCGCGGCTGCGGCACGTGCCGCGCGGGGCCCATGCCAGCGCGGCCGCGGTGGGTGCCGCACGGGTCTGGTGCCTGCGCGGCCGCGGCTTGCACCGCGCTGGGCTAGGGCCCGCGCGGTCACGGCAAGTGCCGCGCGGGGCGGGTGCCCGCGCGGCCGCATGGCCCGCACCGCCGCGGGGGTGGCCGCGTCGCTCGTCGCGCGCTGGCGCCACCACCGTGTCAGGTTGTCGTTAGTGTTTTTGAGTTTTTGGGCTCGGTTTATCTGTTGTTATATTCCTGATCTGACCGCGGCTCTTTTGGGGACTACTTTTAGGTCCGGGTGTCGACAGGGAGCAAGGTTCGGTCTCCGGAGTCCAGATTTCGCATAATCAAGGTGGGTACTTTTGGTTATTACGGGTGTAGAGTCGTTCCTGAATATTCGGTTTGATAAAGTAGATGTTTTTAATAAATTGACTAACCCCATAGCATGTGAATCCCATTTACTATTTTAATTAAGGCGGCTGCGGTCTCAAGATCGTTCTATTATTCTGACCAGAGCGACTGAGGTCGCAACATTGTTCTTACACTCATATTGCTTATACGCACACCGGCGGTTTGGCCACCGCACAGGGTGTATTTTTCTGGAAAGATGGTAAGTTTTTACCCGTGTACCCCATACTAGTGATGGTGGGGACCCCTCAAGGAGAGGCGGCTGCTACTTTTGCAGTCGAGGGGTTGGTGGCACCAAGAAGATGAGTACGGTATAGGGGTTGGGGCCCAAAGTATTCTGAAAGCTGGGGTAGGTGCCCAGTATGACATTCGACAGGGATTTAGCGATACATGAGGGGGGGGAAGTAAATGCTCCGGTGATTCGGTGTGTTCTTTTCAGTTATTGCATTTACTTATATGTTTTCTACTTTATCAGTCACTGACAACCCACACTGTGACAGGTCCGAGCAGGGGTGGGAACCGGGACGACGGTGAGGCATCTGTTAGAGGACCCTAGCCATGAGAGCTAGTAAATGATACGTCTTTCTTTGGTTATTACTTTATACTGTTGGTTAGTTAAACGGTGATTTATTTGTGCGGTTTCTGATGGATGTTGGAATGAGGATTTTGTGTCTATAATTGGTGAATGTTAAGATGTGTAATTGCGGCTCGTTTTCAAATGCAAACCTGGTTTCAAAAGTGTTTTGAAAGCTGGTGCCGTGTGGGCACCGATTTTAAAACCGTGGATTTATCCATTCAAGTTAATGACCGCTTAAAAGAGTTTGCGAAAACGTTTTGGAAAAGCTGGGTGTCGAGTGGGCACCGATTTTCAAACCCATGGGTTTACGCAATAGTCGGTATGTGATAGCGGTGACTGTATGATTAATTGTAATCTCTCCTCTTTGTCAGTCATTGTTGGAATGGTTAAAGTGTTTGTCTTGTTGGGAACGCCGTGCATATACAAAGGAGACTCCGCCCGTTTGGGGAGTGAATTTGTATATGCGGCGGGTCTGGTACGCACCGGAGGCGAGGTTCCTTTAAATACAAAAAAAAAATAGGTACGTTTTCTGCTCTTTTAGAACCTCCGAGGCGTGACAGGAAGAGACGAAGAATGTCCTTCTAAATGATTCAGAATCAGAAGAAGAAGATTGGGAAGAAATTTGCAGAGAAATACAACTGGTTGTTGATGCTGAAGAAAGATTTGACTTAAAGAAGAAAAAACTGATAAAGTCTTGCTCAACGACCAAGCAGTATACTAGGCGAAAGAATCCAAGGGGCAGTGGAATTCAGATTAATGAACCCCTCGCCAGAGAACATTCTCTTCCTAGAGAATCTTCATGGATTGAAGGTCAAAATGCACCGTCTGCATCCACACTACCTCCTTCGACCTCTAGGAAAGACACCACAGAAGATAATATATTGTCCTCCATCCAACAAGAACAGAGGAGATTGTCTGTAGAACAAGGAAGAATGTCCATAGACATACAACGTATCACTTCTGGACAACAACAGATGAAAAGAAAATGTTCAAAAATATCTAGAATGCTCAAGGGAATTTTAAACCAATTGGATTGTAGCAGCTCAGACAGGTCAGATCTAGATTGACAATTTGGTCTAATGTTCATCTTTTCTGCAGGTTTTTAGTTTTAGTTCTTACCATTTTTGAACTGTGACTCCCTTAATTTTTGTAATTTTTGGCTAACTTCTGTGACAAAAAGGGGGAGAGAAGACATATGTTTGTGAGAACTTTGGGAACTTGAAACTTGGTAACTTTGAAGGTAAGTTGTAATGAAAGGTAAGTTGTAATGTATGCCCCGACTAACTATATGACTAACTATTTGGGCATGTAATATTCCTAACAAGTTGCTTGATAACTGACACATTTATTAACTTGTTAATTCGATTTGATATGACATTTGGATATAATGCTTAGATGATATGTGAATCTTTGTTTGCTAAATTTTCATACATATCCGATAATTAATGTCATGGTGAGTATAAACTCTATCTCTCTGATTGTTTATTGAATATTTAAATTCTTGAGGTATCTAACGATTTCTTTTGTCAAGAATTATTTCTTTTGCAGAGGTTACAAACGTCTAAGTCTAGTGTCTGTTTTAGGAGTTTATCTCTTGTATTCATTTTTATTTGAATCATACTTGTACATTTTTGTTGTATGGTGATAACAACAAAAATATATTTTAGAATTTTTTTAAAGTGGATTTTTGTTTTGTCACGAAACCGCCAAAGGGGGAGATTGTTAAGGATTTTGTTTTGGCGTATTTCGTGAAGTGGTATAAGTCTTGAAGATTGAGGATGAAGAATTGTGGATCAATCACACCAATCTCGAGAAGAATGGATTCGGAATGATCAGGTACGTTTAACTAAATAATTTTGGTGATCCGAATACATTTGAGTAGTTTAGAAACACTTGGATAAGTTTTCATTGCATAAAAATGTCACGCCCCGGGGGTTCGAATCGCGCGGAAGAGGAGCCACCAATGCCCCTGAATCAGCCATATATTTTTTTTTGTATAACATTACTCCCCGGCGCGTGCCCAGACCCGCCGCATACACAAATTCACTCTGCAAACGGGCAGAGTCTCCTTTGTATATGCACGGCGTCTCAACTACAAAGTGTCTCACAAGGCGTAGCACACACAATCTCTAACCACATCAGTTGGGGTCTCGTACACATACAACCAAACAATTCACATGATATTCTAGCATTCACTTAGAGCATAGAGGCCGGTGTTTTGAAAGGATAAATAATCACAAGGTTTTGAAAGCGGCATCCACACGACGCCATCGTTTATGAAAACAGTTCGCAAACACATAAATCCCATAAGGTTTGTAAAGATCGGTGCCCACACGACACCCACGTTTTAAAAGTAGTTTTCGCAAACGGTTTTCTTTGCTTTTCATCGTTCAAAACGGCCAAGTAAGAGAGAACGTAGAATTCATTCAATTATTCAAAAAGGAAAAAGGCAACATCCACTTCGACCCCACGGGGGTATCGCAAACCACAACTAACTAACATGAGTAATAAAAGATAAAGGGAAAGAAAGGTCACTGTGTCTGAAGCTCGATCAAAGTCAGAGCAGCACTCTTGCGGCCTCTCCGGTGCCCTAGCGCTCGACCCCGGACGGTCTGGGTGAACCTGTCGCGGAGTGGGGAGTCAGTGACAAGAAAATAACATAATAAGCAAATAGGGCTAAAGTCAGGCAAACCACGATAGAAACCAGAGCAACCAACAATGAAGCACCATGTGCAAACCATACAATGCTGAACCCCGTGCAAACAATATAATGCAGAACCTCGTGCAACCAACACCGGGCACCTCCCCCGGCAACCACACCGAGCACCTGCCTCGGAGACCCCTACCGAGCACCTGCCTCGGCCGCCGAGCACCCACCTCGGTATCATCCACCATAACCACACCCTGTATCAAAACAACATCGGGCACCTTCCCCGATGCCCACCGCCGAGCACCTGCCTCGACATCACCGCTCACACCCCCCACCCATGGGGGCCCCCATTCCTAACGCCACCACCGCGTGGGGTACACGGGTCAACGTACCACTTTTCCGGAAAAGCACACCCTTTGCGGTGGCCAAACCGCGGGTGTGCGTGTAGCAAATCTCGAGCCTCATCCGAGCACCATCCTCGGCAAACCAGACCGAGCACCTGCCTCGGCAACCAAATATCCACACAATAGCTTTAACAGGGTTAGCAAATGTAAACATGCAATTACTAAGATCTTTGTGCGTGTAGCAAATCTCGAGCCTCATCCGAGCACCATCCTCGGCAAACCCAGACCGAGCACCTGACTCGGCAACCAAATATCCCCACAATGGCTTTAACAGGGTTAGCAAATGTAAACAGAAGGAGACTGACAATTCCACCTTGCCCCAACATGCTATTTCTAACTGTTAAACCCCATTCCCGAAATCCCCGGGAACGTACCCACCTTGTGTGCGTCGTCCTGCGTTCGTCCAGTCCGCGTCTGTGCACCAGTCGCCAACAGCGTCCCGCACTCCTGAAGGAACAAGGGCAAGTCAAAGCTTAAAAGTCCGAAGCTTACAACGACCCCCAACAGCGTGCAGCGGAGTTCTTCGCACAGCACCGGCCCGTGCGACGAACACTCTGCCTGGGCGCAGCCCCACGCGGCACCAGCCCGCGCGGGCGCCCCTCCTGCGGTGCGGCCCCGCGCGGCCGGGCGCCGCGCGGGCGCGCTGCTCGCGGAGCGGGGCGACCCCGCGCGGCACCAGCCCGCGCGGGTGCCCCCCTCTTGCGGGCGGCCCCGCGCGGCCGCGCGCCGCGCGGCGCGCTGCCCGCGGTGCGGGGCGGCCCCGCGCGGCACCAGCCCGCGCGGGCGCCCCCTCTTGCGGGCGGCCCCGCGCGGCCGAGCGCCGCGCGGGCGCGCTGCCCGCGGTGCGGGGCGGCCCCGCGCGGCACCAGCCCGCGCGGGCGCCCCCTCTTGCGGGCGGCCCCGCGCGGCCGAGCGCCGCGCGGGCGCGCTGCCCGCGGTGCGGGGCGGCCCCGCGCGGCACCAGCCCGCGCGGGCGCCCCCTCTTGCGGGCGGCCCCGCGCGGCCGAGCGCCGCGCGGGCGCGCTGCCCGCGGTGCGGGGCGGCCCGGCGCGGCACCAGCCCGCGCGGGCGCCCCGCTCTTGCGGGCGGCCCCGCGCGGCCGAGCGCCGCGCGGGCGCGCTGCCCGCGGTGCGGGGCGGCCCCGCGCGGCACCAGCCCGCGCGGGCGCCCCCTCTTGTGGGCGGCCCCGCGCGGCCGAGCGCCGCGCGGGCGCGCTGCCCGCGGTGCGGGGCGGCCCCGCGCGGCACCAGCCCGCGCGGGCGCCCCCTCTTGTGGGCGGCCCCGCGCGCGGCCGAGTGTCGCGCGGCGCGCTGCCCGCGGCGTGGGACGACCCCGCGCGGCACTTGCCCGCACGGCGCCCCACCCGCGGCCGGCCCCGCGCGCAGCGATGCGCGACGGCGCCGCCCCCCCCTCCTCCCTCCTCGTGACCAACAAAAGAAAAAAGAGAGGGAGATTCCCCCAAACGGAAACGTTTCCGACTCACCTCGATGTGCGAAAGAGGAGGAGAAGGAGGGATCGTCCGCTTGCCTCCACCGGTCCACCCTTGCCCGTGCGCTTGGTTATTCTTTGCCGGCGGCTACGAGGGAGGAAGAAGAGGAAGAAGAAAAGAGGCGGCCACCAAAAGACAAAGAAAAAGAGGAACCCTAATCCTCTTTCCCACACGGCTATATTTATATACTAAAGGAATTAGGGTTTACCTTAAAAGGTGTGCGGGCTGCCGACACGGATCCCGAGGCGTCTAAGGGGGTCCGAACTTCAAAAATTTATTCTGGGAGAACCGGGAGTCGGAATCCGAAACCGATCGTGTCCCCGTTCTCCGTTTCGCGAGCCCTTCCGCCTAAAAATATCCGCGAGTCCCGACGGACTTTCCGGAAAAACACTAAAAATTGTCCCACAGTCGGACAGTCGTAAGAAAGGGATAACGGGAAGGGTCACGGAAAAGCCAGGTCTTACATCACTCACCAATAAAAACAAGTTTCGTCCCCGAAACTTAACTCCCGCCTACGGCGAAGAGGTCCGGGTAGCACTCCCCCATCTTTGACTCTGGTTCCTAAGTTACCTCACATTCTTCCTGGTTGCTTCACAGCGCCTTCCCATAGGGGGATCGTCCGGTTGCGCAACCCTTTTGTCCTCTCGTGCTAAGATCCGCATCGAGGTTTGGCAGTAAAGCCAACCGGTATGTCACCGGGCCTACGCGCTACAAAATCCCGAATATCGGGTCATTGACGCCAACCAACAATCCCAAAAGCTCGAACTATTAGCAATACGCAACTCATTTACTTAAGGCGTTCTGTCACACCGCCACCGATCTTGACCTGACTCAACCCACCTGGACGTCTAAGGCGTACTGTTACAACGCCTCGGGTCTTGGCCCGACTCACCTCACCTGGACGTCTAAGGCGTACTGTTACAACGCCTCGGGTCTATTGTCACAAGGCCGGAAGTTGGACCTATTTAACCCATAACTAAATAGCCAACATAAAAGACAACTAAGTCTTCACCTCCTTATTGGGCAGGAGGGTACGAAGCATTACTTCTAAGGGTTCCTTTGGGGTCGTGGCCAAAATTTCTCTTGTACGAGGTCTTCCTTGCTACTACCTCCCTCGTAGCCGAAACGTCTGCTTTCCCCCGCCGGTCGCTGATGTTTCGCTTTCACCTGTTGGCACACCCAATATTGCGCCACAATTTGTGCCACATCGCCCTTTCGATTTGGGCCACCAGAAGGTCTGCCATAGATCCCTGCACCTCTTTGTACCTCCGGGATGCGCGGTATAGGAGGTATTATATACTTTGGCTAGATTTTCTTCCCTCGTTTCTAGCTTATCGGGCACACGAATTCGTCCCCGGAACCTTATTACATCCCTGAGTCACTCGTAAAAATTCCGCCTTGCTCCGAGGACATTCTGTCTTGCACCAGTTGTAGTTACGTGTCCGTCGTTTGGTCTCCCAAGATCCTCTTGGAGATTCGTCAGACTAGATCTTATAGTCCTTTCCGGGCTTCAGCTGTATGAGCACTGGCACCTGTGTGCGTCTGTCTTTAAGTTCTTTGAAACTCCTTTGGCACTGGGCTGTCCAGACGAATCTCTACCCGCTTTGGGTTAGTCGATTTAGGGAAGTGGCCTCCCACGAAGCGTCTGTAGTAGCCTGCCCGTCCTAGGAAGCTTCGGATCTCCGTCACCGTTGTTGGCCGAGCCCAGTTGGCCACTGACTCGATCCTCCTCGGATCCACTGCAATTCCAGACGTCGAAACGACATGCCCCAAAAAGTCCACCTCACGGAGCCAAAACTCACACTTTATGAGTTTGGCATATGGTTGCTGATCCTGGAGGGTCTAGGGGATTACTCGCGAGTGTTCCCCATACCCCTTGTCTGTTGTGAGAGTAGATCGGAACGTCCACTATAAGACCATTACCGACTGGTCTAAGGAGGGCTTGAGTATCCTATTCATCATGCCCGTGAATACCGCTGGTGCGTTAACGAGTCTAAACGGTATGACCGTGAACTCATGTCGACCACTCCGAGTTCGTAAGGCTGTTTTTCGGTAAGTCCGGTTCCCGGAGACGCACTTGGAACTTCAAGCAGTCAGCTACCACTTAAAGATTGCCGTGGCTGTCGGCCCCAAGCGTGATGCCGTTAACTTTTAACGGAGACCTCATTAGTCCTTAGAGACTAAGAACCCGTCTCGCCCTCGCTGGGCAGGAAGGAGTACAGCCGCCTGCCTCGAGGGGTAGCCGGAGGATCCGACCGAACTTATTTCTACGATGGGATTTCTTCTAATATCTATGGTAGGAAGAAACATGAAGCGAGGGGGAGGGGTGGGATGCTGCTACGGGTGATGTCCCTGTTTCCGAGGGCCAGTTGAAACAATGGCGCCCCGGTTTGCCGCATCGAAAACGGTGGTCTTGCTTCTGGGGACATTCGGTCACTTGGTGTATTCCACCGCAATTGATGCAAGACTTGTCCACCGACCATTGTCCTCCCGTCGGCGCATTCGTGGTTCCTTATTGCCATCTCAGGTATTTAGGAGGCCGGCTCCTCTTGGTATGCTCCTTTCCAAAACAAGGTCGAGCTCGTTTCGTATCCCCGCCGCAATCTGAGCTCTCCCGTCGGGCTCGTGAACTCGCAAATTCGTGCTCCACTGTGGTGGCTCTACCGACCACCTCCTAGAAGGTGTGCAAATCCGCCGTTTGCACCACCTTGTAGATATCGCTTCGTAAACCATTCACAAAAAGACGGGCTTTGTGAGATTCATCTCTTATAACAGGGGGAACACATTTGGTCAACCTCACAATTTGCCCGTTGATAACCCGTAACTGTCTGACTTCCTTTCTTGATGTGCTTCCGGTCATCTTCCATCTGCTGTTTGATGCTGTCGGAGAGAAATTCCTCAAACAGTTTTTCTCGGAACGTGGTCCAAGATGGAAGGGCGGTGCCCTCGCAGTAACGGCGGTCATTCTGGGGATAGGTGTCACCACGGTCTCTCCCAAGGGAGCTCCAACAGTGGCCCCCGGCATAAGTCCCGAAGTTGCTGGTGTTAGTGCTGCTGAAGGCGTCGTCGGATGAACCTGCGGTATCTCGGTCACCGAGGTCGGAGAAGGGGCAACCGTAGTCTCGCTGACCGCCACCGACGGTCTCGTCACTGGTGCGGTTGGTCCGGGCAAAGAAGCCTGGGCGACCTCCATTGGTAATGTCGACTGTTGCGCCCACTGGCGCATTTGTTCCATAAGGGTTGCCAACTGCCCGGCCACCTCTTGTAGTTGTTGTCGGAGCAGCTGATACTCCGCCGCTATTGGCACCGTACTTTCTGCCCCTGCGTTCTCCGCTGATGACCCCTTTCGGGCCATTAATCGCTACATACAAAGAAACCAAGTCAACCCTAGACCTATCGGGTCTAGCACCACGACCTACAGACGTACTAAAATTAAATCCCCCAGTTCACTTTATTAATCAGTAGTTAGTGTATCGCGCCCCGTGGATGTTGGGCCCCGACTGTTGTGGTTAAAGTTTACCGCTCTGATACCATCTTAATCTGTCACGCCCCGGGGGTTCGAATCGCGCGGAAGAGGAGCCACCAATGCCCCTGAATCAGCCATATATTTTTTTTTGTATAACATTACTCCCCGGCGCGAGCCCAGACCCGCCGCATACACAAATTCACTCTGCAAACGGGCAGAGTCTCCTTTGTATATGCACGGCGTCTCAACTACAAAGTGTCTCACAAGGCGTAGCACACACAATCTCTAACCACATCAGTTGGGGTCTCGTACACATACAACCAAACAATTCACATGATATTCTAGCATTCACTTAGAGCATAGAGGCCGGTGTTTTGAAAGGATAAATAATCACAAGGTTTTGAAAGCGGCATCCACACGACGCCATCGTTTATGAAAACAGTTCGCAAACACATAAATCCCATAAGGTTTGTAAAGATCGGTGCCCACACGACACCCACGTTTTAAAAGTAGTTTTCGCAAACGGTTTTCTTTGCTTTTCATCGTTCAAAACGGCCAAGTAAGAGAGAACGTAGAATTCATTCAATTACTCAAAAAGGAAAAAGGCAACATCCACTTCGACCCCACGGGGGTATCGCAAACCACAACTAACTAACATGAGTAATAAAAGATAAAGGGAAAGAAAGGTCACTGTGTCTGAAGCTCGATCAAAGTCAGAGCAGCACTCTTGCGGCCTCTTCGGTGCCCTAGCGCTCGACCCCGGACGGTCTGGGTGAACCTGTCGCGGAGTGGGGAGTCAGTGACAAGAAAATAACATAATAAGCAAATAGGGCTAAAGTCAGGCAAACCACGATAGAAACCAGAGCAACCAACAATGAAGCACCATGTGCAAACCATACAATGCTGAACCCCGTGCAAACAATATAATGCAGAACCTCGTGCAACCAACACCGGGCACCTCCCCCGGCAACCACACCGAGCACCTGCCTCGGAGACCCCTACCGAGCACCTGCCTCGGCCGCCGAGCACCCACCTCGGCATCATCCACCATAACCACACCCTGTATCAAAACAACATCGGGCACCTTCCCCGATGCCCACCGCCGAGCACCTGCCTCGACATCACCGCTCACACACCCCACCCATGGGGGCCCCCATTCCTAACGCCACCACCGCGTTGGGTACACGGGTCAACGTACCACTTTTCCGGAAAAGCACACCCTTTGCGGTGGCCAAACCGCGGGTGTGCGTGTAGCAAATCTCGAGCCTCATCCGAGCACCATCCTCGGCAAACCAGACCGAGCACCTGCCTCGGCAACCAAATATTCACACAATAGCTTTAACAGGGTTAGCAAATGTAAACATGCAATTACTAAGATCTTTGTGCGTGTAGCAAATCTCGAGCCTCATCCGAGCACCATCCTCGGCAAACCCAGACCGAGCACCTGACTCGGCAACCAAATATCCCCACAATGGCTTTAACAGGGTTAGCAAATGTAAACAGAAGGAGACTGACAATTCCACCTTGCCCCAACATGCTATTTCTAACTGTTAAACCCCATTCCCGAAATCCCCGGGAACGTACCCACCTTGTGTGCGTCGTCCTGCGTTCGTCCAGTCCGCATCTGTGCACCAGTCGCCAACAGCGTCCCGCACTCCTGAAGGAACAAGGGCAAGTCAAAGCTTAAAAGTCCGAAGCTTACAACGACCCCCAACAGCGTGCAGCGGAGTTCTTCGCACAGCACCGGCCCGTGCGACGAACACTCTGCCTGGGCGCAGCCCTACGCGGCACCAGCCCGCGCGGGCGCCCCTCCTGCGGTGCGGCCCCGCGCAGCCGGGCGCCGCGCGGGCGCGCTGCTCGCGGAGCGGGGCGACCCCGCGCGGCACCAGCCCGCGCGGGTGCCCCCCTCTTGCGGGCGGCCCCGCGCGGCCGCGCGCCGCGCGGCGCGCTGCCCGCGGTGCGGGGCGGCCCCGCGCGGCACCAGCCCGCGCGGGCGCCCCCTCTTGCGGGCGGCCCCGCGCGGCCGAGCGCCGCGCGGGCGCGCTGGCCGCCGTGCGGGGCGGCCCGCGCGGCACCAGCCCGCGCGGGCGCCCCCTCTTGCGGGCGGCCCCGCGCGGCCGAGCGCCGCGCGGGCGCGCTGCCCGCGGTGCGGGGCGGCCCCGCGCGGCACCAGCCCGCGCAGGCGCCCCCTCTTGCGGGCGGCCCCGCGCGGCCGAGCGCCGCGCGGGCGCGCTGCCCGCGGTGCGGGGCGGCCCCGCGCGGCACCAGCCCGCGCGGGCGCCCCCTCTTGCGGGCGGCCCCGCGCGGCCGAGCGCCGCGCGGGCGCGCTGCCCGCGGTGCGGGGCGGCCCGGCGCGGCACCAGCCCGCGCGGGCGCCCCGCTCTTGCGGGCGGCCCCGCGCGGCCGAGCGCCGCGCGGGCGCGCTGCCCGCGGTGCGGGGCGGCCCCGCGCGGCACCAGCCCGCGCGGGCGCCCCCTCTTGTGGGCGGCCCCGCGCGCGGCCGAGTGTCGCGCGGCGCGCTGCCCGCGGCGTGGGGCGACCCCGCGCGGCACTTGCCCGCACGGCGCCCCACCCGCGGCCGGCCCCGCGCGCAGCGATGCGCGACGGCGCCGCCCCCCCCTCCTCCCTCCTCGTGACCAACAAAAGAAAAATGAGAGGGAGATTCCCCCAAACGGAAACGTTTTCGACTCACCTCGATGTGCGAAAGAGGAGGAGAAGGAGGGATCGTCCGCTTGCCTCCACCGGTCCACCCTTGCCCGTGCGCTTGGTTATTCTTTGCCGGCGGCTACGAGGGAGGAAGAAGAGGAAGAAGAAAAGAGGCGGCCACCAAAATACAAAGAAAAAGAGGAACCCTAATCCTCTTTCCCACACGGCTATATTTATATACTAAAGGAATTAGGGTTTACCTTAAAAGGTGTGCGGGCTGCCGACACGGATCCCGAGGCGTCTAAGGGGGTCCGAACTTCAAAAATTTATTCTGGGAGAACCGGGAGTCGGAATCCGAAACCGATCGTGTCCCCGTTCTCCGTTTCGCGAGCCCTTCCGCCTAAAAATATCCGCGAGTCCCGACGGACTTTCCGGAAAAACACTAAAAATTGTCCCACAGTCGGACAGTCGTAAGAAAGGGATAACGGGAAGGGTCACGGAAAAGCCAGGTCTTACAAAAAATCTAAAACTGGACATGTTGGATATTCAGGATCCGGACCAGACTAATCCAGTCCGGACCCCGAACATAGTTTAGTTCATGCGATTTTCCAATCCGGACCACCCTTGTTCCAGTCCGGACCCCGAACATTAATTTCTGCAAAATTGCATGAGCAGTCCGGACCTCCCCTGTTTCAGTCCGGACCCCGAACTGTGTTTTATCAGAAAATCTTCTGAAAAAGACGACAGTCCGGATCAGCCTTAATCCAGTTGGAACCGTCGTGCGGGAAAAATTCTGTTAAGTCAGTTTTTGATTCTTATCCTCTTCCAAAGGTTTCTAACCTATAAATAAACCCTAATTTCATCTTTTAGGGTTAAGGAAATTTAATCAATTTTAATTGAAAAATCGATCGGGAAAAATAGAAAAATCCACAAATATAGAGAAGAAAGGAAAAAACGATTAAACTTATGTTTCTTCATCTATATTGTTCAATTTGATTATAGGGTTTTCAAACACCTATTTTTTGTAGAATCAAATTGAAGAATACTTAGATGGTACTTCCTTTTCTATCTTTGATCTATGTATTCGGAGAATCACCACCAAACAAAATAACGATCTATCTAGAATCGGTGTGAGGATTCACGTGGCCTTGTGGATTCAAGGTGTGATCGCTCTCGTGGACTCGGAGCAAGGCGCGTTCGTGTGATCGAGGCGTGCCGCATTGGTGAAGACCGTGGATACGGTTGGACGTCGTGGATTCGACGTTGGACTTCGTGGATTCGAAGTTGGACGCAAATCGTGGATTCGAGGTGTCACGCCCCGGGTATAAACCGGAACTCGGGCCCGCCAACAGATCCGCCGTGCACACAGAATTTTCTATGTGCACGAAGCGCTGGTAACCTGCTCAGATAGATAATATACAATAAAAGAGCATAAACAGAGCTGAACTAATAGAACTAAAAGTAATCTCAGACTGAACTAAGCTACAAGCTGAAATAAAAGTACAATATACTCCCAGCTCACCATAAATATACAACCAGCTGGCCAAAGCCAGACCCAAAAGGAAACTACTGAAGTCTGAGATACAAAAGGGGGTACAATAAAAACCTCACTAGTCTCTCACTTGGGGTAGACGGTCTAGCTAGTCGGCGATCCTTTTACCTCGATCTGCCGCTGAAGGCCCAGCAGCTCCCACAGATGACTCTGCAAAACAAAGGGAAAGGAGGGCAGAAAACAATAATGGGGGTGAGAACTACTAGACAACCAGTAGCCTCCCCTAGTGGGTAAAACCTCTAATGCTGACGCACCCACTGGGAATAAAGAGGCAAAAGAAAAGAACAGTGGTATGTAATAAAGACTGCTGGAAAAGGAACTACCACTACTATGCCTCTAAATGCAGTGCCAAAAGATAACTGTATATATGCAACTATAAAGCTGGCTGCCCAAAGAAACCCAATCAGAGGGCCAGAAAATACTGGCACTGCCTGCTCTGTCATCACTCACAACTCACCAACTGACCGGTACCCATCACGGTCAAAAAGCCTACTCCGGAGTGGCACTCGAGGGGAGCGACCCACACGAGAAAAGTATCTCTGTATCAATCATCTCTGTAACCGTTGTCTCACAATAGCAGGACTGGATCATGACCATGATCAAAGTGGGAATACTCCATCCACTAATGCAACCCTGATCCCCAATCTGATGTGATAATAACATCCGGTCAACCGCCCAAAATTCGCGGTTGCCACTATCTCCCACAATCCCCAAGAAGAGTCTAAACTGTCCCAGACTCAAGATCCAACTACACTATCTCAAGATCCCGATCTGACTCGATCGTCATGCATCGATAGAGAAGTATAACAATAAAACATGTTTTCTCCTAAGTCAAATCCCATAATACAGTGCTGCAGTAAAATGGTGGCCTAACTAGATGTCCAATTAAACATACGATTATTCCTTTAAAAAGTATTAGAAAAGTGACTAAGGTTTCTTGTAAAGAATCATTTTAAAACATTATTGGATTACTTATTTGCATGCAGTTTAAGATATAGCAATTGTCCAACTTCATTGTCCCAGATTGATCACATAGAAGCTATCAATTAATTTAGGGGGCCAATGCAATAGGTTCATATACCACGAGTTAACTGTCACATTCATAATTGGGAAACTCTACTATTCCTAGTGAGCAAGTCAACAAAGAGGGAAACGCAACCACCCACCTGGAAAAGCATGGACAATACACCCAGAAAATACCTGCTGTCCTCAAAGCACACCGTCAGCTGAAACAGTATCCTACAACATCACACAAGTGTACACGGTGTAAAAACTACAAGTTCCTAACAAATAATTGCTGTTTTTAAAATCAGCATGCAAAACGAGGAATTTCACCTCTGTCTCGAGCTCCTAAAATCTCAAAAAAATCACGGTTGCGTTCCTCGCGAAAGGTAGCCCAAAATCGACTATTGAATCGCCTCGATCTGATATTCCTACGCTGAGAAATAATTCGTCGAAGTCGCCGCTATCCAAAAACCCAAACAGCAAAAGAGGGGGTCAAAACACCTCGGGAATCGTGCCAAGGAATCGGAATCCAGAGAAATCACCAACACGGAAAACGAAGTCCTACCTCTTAGGAACACACCGGTGAAGAAATTGTCGAAAGAGGACTCCTGTACTGCGTAGGGGACTCCTCGGACTGAAATGCGACGATAACGGGCCAAGATTGGGGAAAAATGAGGCACACTGTAAAATCCGGATCGCCGCTGTCGAACTTCTAGAAAATTTGGGAACGCACCACGAGGTAGAAAATACGAAGATGAAAAACTTCTCTTAAGGCCCCTCCCACAGGTTCCCTCTCTATCTCTCGAAAAACAGAGAAAAAGAAGGGAGGGGAGGCCTTTATATAGGCCCACAAAAACAATTGGGATAATACCCAACGTGTCCCCAGATTCGGGCTGCTACAGTGCGGCCTGGCACTTTCGGGCGGCTACAGTGCGGCCCGGCCCGAGGATTTCCGGGCGCGCACACTGCAGCCCAGCCCAGCCCAGCTCGCGTACGGGATCCCGCCGCGTCCAACCGGCCGTCCGACCCGGCCAAGGGCCCGCCACGTGTCCGCCAAACAGGCGGCAGCCTTGCGGCCCAACGGGGAAGCGCCACGTGTCCCCCGTGATTGGCGGCGCGGTGGGCGCGCCCGCCAATGGTGCGGCGACATGTGGCCCCCCATCCGACACGGCTGTCGGCGGCCGCCGCCGCCCACGCGCGCCCACTTGCGCCCACGTGCGTACGGCCGCACCCGGCAGCTCTGTGTGCGCCACGCGTACATGAGCCGACCAATCCGGGGCCGCCCCGTGGCGCGCCCCGGTCCACCGTGCACCGCGCACGCGCCGCACCTGCCCGGCCTGCCCGAGCTGCCCGCGCCTGCCCCCGCGCGCCGAGCGCACTACGCCGGCCCAATTGCGTGCCGCCACGTGGCCCGCCGGTCCACCATGCACTGGCGGTCCTTTCCGTGGACCGAGAGTGGCGCGCCGGCCCAATAAGGGCCTGCCACGTGTCCCCGGCCGGTCCACAGCTCCCCCCTGCACCATTTTGTGCAGAAAACTTCCGGGGGTCCGTTTTTGGGCATCCGGACTCCAAAATAAATAAGTAAATAGCCGTTTTCAAGCGTTTTTCCGCGCTGAATTCAAATACGGCCTCCGATTAGCCTGATTCCACTCCTAAAATTCGGCAAAGGCAGCTGAAGGTCAGGCTTGCTCCCAAATCCTCTCTGGTTCCAAACAACATATCACTTTGACATGTTGGGGCCCCACACACCACCAACAGGTGTTCCACACCCCGAAACAGGGGAAAAACTGGGACACTACATCCTCCCCCACTAACAAAAGTTTCGTCCTCGAAACGAAAATCATACCTCAATCCAGAGCCTCGAACAGGTAGGGGTAGGCGTCCATCATCGCTGACTCGAGCTCCCACGTCGCCTCGCGCTCATCATGATTGCTCCAGAGGATCTTCACATAGGGGATGGTCCGATTGCGCAATTCTTTCATCTCCTGATCTAGGATCCGCAATGGGTGCTCCTTATATCTCAAATCCTCGCTGATCTCGAGAGGCGCAAAGTCGATGACGTGCGACGGGTCGAAGACGTACCTCCTCAGAGTGGAAACATGAAAGACATCGTGGACACCAGCCAGTCTCGGGGGAAGTGCAAGTCGGTAAGCAACTGGCCCGATACGCTCCAATACCTCAAAGGGTCCAATGTATCGGGGACTGAGTTTCCCACGAATGCCAAACCTCCTTATCCCTTTGGACGGCGAGACTTTCAGAAATACATGATCTCCCACCTGAAACTCTAAGTCTCGTCGCCGAACATCAGCATAGCTCCTCTGTCGACTCTGAGCGATCTGAAGGTGCTGTCGGATCACTCTGACCTTTTCTTCTGCCTCTAGCAACAAATCTGGTCCCAGAGTCCTTCTCTCCCCCACATCACTCCAATATTGCGGTGATCGACATTTGCGTCCGTACAACGCTTCAAACGGAGCCATTTGGATGCTCGCTTGAAAGCTGTTGTTGTACGCAAACTCAGCCAGTGATAAGTGTCGAATCCATCCACCGCCAAAATCTAGGATACAAGCCCTCAGCATATCCTCAAGGATCTGAATCGTTCGCTCTGACTGTCCATCAGTCTGTGGGTGGAAAGCTGTACTAAATCTGAGCTGAGTCCCCAAGGTAGTCTGTAAACTCCCCCAGAAACGCGAAACAAACCTCGGGTCTCTATCTGACACTATGGAAGCTGGCACCCCATGTAACCTCACTATCTCATCCAAGTATAATTGGGCTAGTCGTTCGAGTGGCCAAGTAGTCTGTATAGGCAAAAAGTGCGCTGACTTGGTAAGTCGATCCACCACTCCCCAGATAGCATCTGCACCTCCATGTGCCCTCGATAACCCGACCACAAAATCCATCGTGATGTGGTCCCATTTCCACTCGGGAATTGGAAGACTTTGTAACTTGCCAGCTGGCACACGATGCTCAGCTTTTACCTGCTGACAAGTTAAACACTGAGATACAAACCTCCCAATATCCCTTTTCATGCCATTCCACCAGAAGTGTGTCTTGAGGTCCTTATACATCTTAGTCCCCCCAGGATGAAGGGTGTAAGGTGTATAATGGGCCTCTCTCAATATCTGCTCTCTGATCTCTGCATCCACTGGCACACAGGCTCGATCCCTGTACCTCAGTACTCCCGCAGTATCAACTGAAAAATCCCCTTATCGATCACTCGGAATCTGATCTCGAATCTTGGTCAAATGGGGGTCCTCGCTCTGTTTCTCCCGGATCCTCTCCAGCAGAGTGGGCTGCACGACCAAAGACATCAGTCTAGCAGAGACCCCAGGGGATACAACCTCTATCTCGAGCCGTCTCAACTCCTCTAACAGTGGCGCCTGATTTGTAATCAACATGGACAAACTCTGCACCACTCTCCTACTCAAGGCATCTGCCACCACGTTGGCCTTTCCTGGATGGTAAAGGATATCCACATCGTAATCCTTCAGTAACTCTAACCATCTGCGCTGCCTCAAATTCAGTTCCTTCTGCGTGAACAGGTATTTAGGCTCTTGTGGTCGGTGTAGATCTCACAGTGCTCCCCATATAGGTAATGGCGCCAAAGCTTCAGTGCAAACACCACGGCAGCAAGTTCCAAGTCATGGGTAGGGTAATTCTTCTCGTAATCCTTAAGCTGTCTTGATGCATAAGCAATTACCCACCCTTCCTGCATCAACACGCATCCAAGTCCACTGTGCGATGCATCACTGTAGATCACATATCCTTTCCCCATAACATGGAGGGAAAGGATAGGAGCGGTCATCAATCTATCCTTTAGCTCCTCAAAGCTCCTCTGGCAGTCCTCACTCTAGATAAACTTAACTCCTTTACGCGTCAACCGAGTGAGGGGTGTGGAAAGCTTCGCAAAGCCTTCCACAAACCGACGATAATAACCAGCTAACCCCATGAAGCTGCGCACCTCAGATACAGTCGTCGGTCGGGGCCAATCTCGAACTGCCTCAATCTTCGCCGGGTCTACTGCTACACCGGCGGCGGAAATCACATGGCCCAAGAAAGCTACCTCCCGAAGCCAAAACTCGCACTTTGACAGCTTGGCATACAACTTCTTATCTCGTAGGAGTTGTAGCACAGTCCTCAAGTGCTCCTCGTGCTCGGCCTCGCTTCGGGAGTAAACAAGGATATCATCAATGAACACCACCACGACGCGATCCAAAAATGGCCGAAATATCCTGTTCATCAAGTCCATAAAGGCGGCAGGGGCATTAGTCAATCCAAACGGCATAACTGTAAACTCATAATGCCAGTACCGTGATCTGAAAGCAGTCTTAGGAATATCCTCGGCCTTCACCTTCAGTTGGTGGTAACCAGACTGTAGATCAATCTTGGAAAATACACAAGACCCTTGCAGCTGATCAAAGAGATCATCGATGCGCGGCAAAGGGTACTTGTTCTTAATGGTCACTTTGTTCAATTCCCTATAGTCCACACACAACCGAAGTGACCCATCCTTCTTTTTCACGAATAGCACCGGTGCTCCCCAAGGCGACACACTTGGTCTAATAAAGCCCTTATCCATCAGATCTTGCAGCTGTGCTTTAAGCTCTCGCAGCTCAGCCGGTGCCATCCGATAAGGAGCCTTAGAGATTGGCGCAGTTCCTGGAACTACGTCAATCACAAACTCAATCTCTCTGTCTGGCGGCATACTAGTCATCTCAGGTGGAAAAACATCCGGAAACTCGCGGGCAATAGGAATATCCCCGAGTCCCGGTGTCGCCGTAGGCCCCTCAACAACACTAGCCAAAAAGGCTACATATCCTCGATGAATCATCCGCCTCGCTCGGGACGTCGAAACCACAGAGGCAAAGAAAGCACTCTGACATCCCCGATATACAAACATCTCCTGGCCTGGCTCTCTAAAAGTGACAGTCCTCGCGGCACAGTAAATAGTCGCGAAATACCGAGCCAGCCAGTCCATCCCAAGAATCACATCAAAGTCCCTCAGCTGTCTCAAGACCAACAGATCTGCTGGCATAATCCAGGACTCGATCTGCATCGGGCAGGACCAACAACACTCCTCCACGTGCAAAGTGTGATCGGGAATCTGAACCTCTCGTGCACGTGGCAAAAATCCTACCTCTAACCCATGTAATGATGCAAAAGATCTACTAATGAAAGAATGCGATGCTCCAGTATCAAATAAGGTACGAGTCCTAATGCCAGAGAGTAAGGTGATACCTGCCACCACATGGTCCGCTGCTGAAGAATCCTCTACCTGTGCAGAATACACTCGCCCACTATGAGCTGGAGGGCGATAATCGGTGGGATGTGAAGAAGATGGCTTGCTCGCTAGAGCAAAAGGCCGCTGAGCCGTCGACCGCTGCTGCGATGATGCTGGGGCAGATGCTGAAGAAGGAGCGGCTGAGGTCGAAAAGGGGCACGCAGCTCGAATGTGCCCTGGCTGTCCACATCCGTAGCAGCGACCCCACCGCTGGTCGCAAGTGTCGGGGAAGTGCGGACCTCCACAGAAGATACAACTACTGGGAGGCCATGACTGTCGGGACTGCTGCTGCTGAGACTGTCGTTGTCGCTGTGGCTGCCGCTGAGACCCGCGCTGCGACGACTGCGATCTCTGCTGCTGTTGCTATTGCGGCGGGGGCCTCTGGGACCCACTAGGCCCTCGCCGCTCCGAACGCCCACGGCCTGGGAACTGAGGCGGTGGCGGTCGGGGCGGCCTCCAAGTACTGGCCTGTCCCCCCTCGTCCTGGGCTGGTCGCTTTCTGTCGGAGCTCTGAGCGACCGCGGCCCTCTGTCTGGCCACCACCTGATCACCTCTCTCCACCCACTGTGCATGCTCTGCGGCTGCCCCCAGAGTCTGAAATCTCTGAGCATGCACCAGTGTATAAATCTCTGGACGGAGGCCTCCCTCGAACAACTCAACCTGGTGCGGACCGTCACGAGCGACGAAGGGCACACAGTTCAGCAACTCCGTGAACTCCTGGAAATAGGCATGAGCCGATCGATCGCCCTGCTGCAGGTTCTTCAAGTCGTCCTCCAACTTCTTCTTCACACTGGTCGAAAAATAGGTGTCCAGCACCATCCGTCGGAACTCCTCCCAAGGCAGCTGCCGAGTAATCCGGAACTCCAGGGGTTCTACCCGCTGCCACCAAAAATCAGCATCTCCGTCCAAACAGTGCACCGCCATGTGCACTCGATACCTCGGGTCGATGAAAAAGTCCCGAAAAAGCTTCTCCATCGCAGAAAGCCATCTCCCAACAGCCCAGGGCTGCGCATCCCGCCCTGAGAATCTAGGGGGTCCCCGCTGAACAAACTTGGAGAGTTTGTTAGCGATATCCTGCTCCTCCTTCGCAGTCAAAGGCTGAATAGCTCCAGGAGCCCCGCTACTCGAAGATGGCGCTGACGGCACAAAAGGTGTAACAGGAGGCACAAGGGCCTCAGGAACAGCTGGGGGTGGTGCCTCTCTCTGAGCAAGCAGCTGATCGATCCTCTGCCCCTGGCGGCGCTGACCCTCCGCCAATTGGGCCACCAAGGCCCTCAACTCAGTAAGCTCGGGGGGTGTAGGCTGCTCTGGCTCATCAGGGAGTAACGGGACACCCCGAGTAGGGATCCGACGTCGCGGAGGCATCCTGCCACAAGAAATCACGAATAAGTACATAACCCCACACGACCCAATCTAGCGAAAGTCAAAGACATCCCCCAATTTCTGCGACTTTATGTTGTCTGCAGCCAACATAACGGTCCACCAGAAATTGGGTATGTCGATCCCTCTTCACTCACTGGAAGAGTCCAATAAATAAATCAACGACTTTCGCGAAGTGTCACGCCTCTCGCGCCCTATCATCCTGGGGTCTGCCAAAAGCCTAGGGTTTCCTAAGTCCCAACTGACCTATCCCTAAGCTCTGATACGAACTTAATCTGTCACACCCCGGGTATAAACCGGAACCCGGGCCTGCCAACAGATCCGCCGTGCACACAGAATTTTCTATGTGCACGAAGCGCTGGTAACCTGCTCAGATAGATAATATACAATAAAAGAGCATAAACAGAGCTGAACTAATAGAACTAAAAGTAATCTCAGACTGAACTAAGCTACAAGCGGAAATAAAAGTACAATATACTCCCAGCTCACCATAAATATACAACCAGCTGGCCAAAGCCAGACCCAAAAGGAAACTACTGAAGTCTGAGATACAAAAGGGGGTACAATAAAAACCTCGCTAGTCTCTCACTTGGGGTAGACGGTCTAGCTAGTCGGCGATCCTTTTACCTCGATCTGCCGCTGAAGGCCCAGCAACTCCCACAGATGACTCTGCAAAACAAAGGGAAAGGAGGGCAGAAAACAATAATGGGGGTGAGAACTACTAGACAACCAGTAGCCTCCCATAGTGGGTAAAACCTCTAATGCTGACGCACCCACTGGGAATAATGAGGCAAAAGAAAAGAACAGTGGTATGTAATAAAAACTGCTGGAAAAGGAACTACCACTACTATGCCTCTAAATGCAGTGCCAAAAGATAACTGTATATATGCAACTATAAAGCTGACTGCCCAAAGAAACCCAATCAGAGGGCCAGGAAATACTGGCACTGCCTGCTCTGTCATCACTCACAACTCACCAACTGACCGGTACCCATCACGGTCAAAAAGCCTACTCCGGAGTGGCACTCGAGGGGAGCGACCCACACGAGAAAAGTATCTCTGTATCAATCATCTCTGTAACCGTTGTCTCACAATAGCAGGACTGGATCATGACCATGATCAAAGTGGGAATACTCCATCCACTAATGCAACCCTGATCCCCAATCTGATGTGATAATAACATCCGGTCAACCGCCCAAAATTCGCGGTTGCCACTATCTCCCACAATCCCCAAGAAGAGTCTAAACTGTCCCAGACTCAAGATCCAACTACACTATCTCAAGATCCCGATCTGACTCGATCGTCATGCATCGATAGAGAAGTATAACAATAAAACATGTTTTCTCCTAAGTCAAATCCCATAATACAGTGCTGCAGTAAAATGGTGGCCTAACTAGATGTCCAATTAAACATACGATTATTCCTTTAAAAAGTATTAGAAAAGTGACTAAGGTTTCTTGTAAAGAATCATTTTAAAACATTATTGGATTACTTATTTGCATGCAGTTTAAGATATAGCAATTGTCCAACTTCATTGTCCCAGATTGATCACATAGAAGCTATCAATTAATTTAGGGGGCCAATGCAATAGGTTCATATACCACGAGTTAACTGTCACATTCATAATTGGGAAACTCTACTATTCCTAGTGAGCAAGTCAACAAAGAGGGAAACGCAACCACCCACCTGGAAAAGCATGGACAATACACCCAGAAAATACCTGCTGTCCTCAAGCACACCGTCAGCTGAAACAGTATCCTACAACATCACACAAGTGTACACGGTGTAAAAACTACAAGTTCCTAACAAATAATTGCTGTTTTTAAAATCAGCATGCAAAACGAGGAATTTCACCTCTATCTCGAGCTCCTAAAATCTCAAAAAAATCACGGTTGCGTTCCTCGCGAAAGGTAGCCCAAAATCGACTATTGAATCGCCTCGATCTGATATTCCTACGCTGAGAAATAATTCGTCGAAGTCGCCGCTATCCAAAAACCCAAACAGCAAAAGAGGGGGTCAAAACACCTCGGGAATCGTGCCAAGGAATCGGAATCCAGAGAAATCACCAACACGGAAAACGAAGTCCTACCTCTTAGGAACACACCGGCGAAGAAATCGTCGAAAGAGGACTCCTGTACTGCGCAGGGGACTCCTCGGACTGAAATGCGACGATAACGGGCCAAGATTGGGGAAAAATGAGGCACACTGTAAAATCCGGATCGCCGCTGTCGAACTTCCAGAAAATCTGGGAACGCACCACGAGGTAGAAAATACGAAGATGAAAAACTTCTCTTAAGGCCCCTCCCACAGGTTCCCTCTCTATCTCTCGAAAAACAGAGAAAAGAAGGGAGGGGAGGCCTTTATATAGGCCCACAAAAACAATTGGGATAATACCCAACGTGTCCCCAGATTCGGGCTGCTACAGTGCGGCCCGGCACTTTCGGGCGGCTACAGTGCGGCCCGGCCCGAGGATTTCCGGGCGCGCACACTGCAGCCCAGCCCAGCCCAGCTCGCGTACGGGATCCCGCCGCGTCCAACCGGCCGTCCGACCCGGCCAAGGGCCCGCCACGTGTCCGCCAAACAGGCGGCAGCCTTGCGGCCCAACGGGGAAGCGCCACGTGTCCCCCGTGATTGGCGGCGCGGTGGGCGCGCCCGCCAATGGTGCGGCGACACGTGGCCCCCCATCCGACACGGCTGTCGGCGGCCGCCGCCGCCCACGCGCGCCCACGTGCGCCCACGTGCGTACGGCCGCACCCGGCAGCTCTGTGTGCGCCACGCGGACAGTAAGCCGACCAATCCGGGGCCGCCCCGTGGCGCGCCCCGGTCCACCGTGCACCGCGCACGCGCCGCACCTGCCCGGCCTGCCCGAGCTGCCCGCGCCTGCCCCCGCGCGCCGAGCGCACTACGCCGGCCCAATTGCGTGCCGCCACGTGGCCCGCCGGTACACCATGCACCGGCGGTCCTTTCCGTGGACCGAGAGTGGCGCGCCGGCCCAATTAAGGGCCTGCCAAGTGTCCCCGGCCGGTCCACAGCTCCCCCCTGCACCATTTTGCGCAGAAACTTCCGGGGTCCGTTATTTGGGCATCCGACTGCCAAATAAATAGTAAATAGCCGTTTTCAAGCGTTTTTCCGCGCTGAATTCAAATACGGCCTCCGATTAGCCT
>CM055067.1:33920148-33980947 GCA_029204045.2 Tillandsia leiboldiana | reverse complement strand
CACCTAAGCGATGATTAGGGCCGCCAGAAAGGAAGATTAAGATTGCGATTGACGTGATTCTGGAAACCGCGCCAACTTCATTAGCCCCTCATTGGATACCGCCTTTAGAGCTACGAGAGTTGATTTCTTAGGTGCGTGGATTTGATGGATAGAGGGTCTGCTTGACCTAGTGCCACGTCGTTGATACACGACGGTGAGAGCCCTTTGGGATTGGAGTCCAGGCAGGTCCAGGTATTATTTAGAACCTTTTGAAGGAGCTATATTCCGGCAGATATTGTGTGATGCCTGCGCCAATTTGGAATTTCAGCTGAGGGCATTGTCTAGATGGTGTTCAGACACAGTAGGGGCATTACGAGTACAGTGAAGCCAATGGATTGACTAATGCCCTGTTGCCTCTAGATTGAGGAATTTGTATTTCTGTTGGCCTTGAACGGCTGGTTAGCGGCATCCTCCAGGGATATTTTGGTTTTACCCCCTCCCTGAGTGGTTTAGAGCTTGTGCAGCATTTGTAGATGGTGTGTCAAGATCTGTGAGGAAGGAGCCCTATGCCTAGTCGTTGTGGCACAAGCTTCAGCTTCGAGAGCTTATCTTCCTGGATTACTTTTTTCTAGCCGAAGAGGCGGCGGTGGAAATTCGGCCAAGTGGATGCTATTTAAGACTAGCGGAGATCGACGGTCCTTGTTGGGGTAAGGAGTTTTAGACCGGATAGTGCTAGCGGGGCTTGATGAGCGGATGATGAGATTGGTACCAGCGTCGATTTTAACCTTGTCAGTGGTGGGTGATGGATTTGCGAGTTTATAGTGATACCTCCGTAGTGGCTGTAGAGCCACCATTGGATTTTGTGAGCATCCAGTGTCACCCCGACAGAGCCACTGTGGTGGCGGATGCCTGGAGCAGAAGAGCTATTGGGGAGTCGAGTTTGACGGTTCCATAGCTGGCACTGTGTGGGGCCATTCTGGTGTACAGAGTTTGAGTTTGTGTCCCAGAGGATCCCTTTTGATGTGAGGCTGCGGCTGAGCAATCCACTTAGGTGGTTGAGTTTTGAGGGCGACCGAGTGTGAACCCCTGCTTGTTTGGGCCCCTTTTTCTGTGCAGGTGTTTGTGTGGTTGTGTTTCGGGTCGCTTGGGTTGAGCTGGCTCTTGGGAGTGATTTTAGAGCGTGTTACTCAGGCTGTTCGTTCCTTTCCCCCAGTCTTTTGTTGGGTTTGGAGGTTTTTTCTGCGTCTCAGCTCAAGAGTGTTATGTTTTGGACCCCTCACCCGTGATGACTCGTTCCTTTTGGGGTCTGTGAGAGTTTGGAGTACGAGGGACGCCCGTTGCGAATTCCGACTCGTGAGGTGAGGGAATTGCGCAATCGGGCTATGCCGTACTGGTTGTTGCTGTTGTTGTTGCTGAGGAATAATCACGGGGAGTGATTGGTGACTTGGGAGCTTGAGACGGCGGTGTTGAATTTTGACCCCTGGTTTTGAGACTCCCTGGGAGTTGCCTTAGTTTCGGGGACGAAACTTTCTTTTAGTGGGGGAGGATGTTGTGACCCAGACCTTTGCTGGGCTTCTTCAGTGTGACCAGCAGCTTCTGGAAGCCTACGTGGCTTGTCGGCGGTGTTCGCGCGCCTATTTGGACACAAGAGATGGACCCGGTGAGCTTTGGTTGGCTGTATTGGCCTTCGGCTGCTTTTGCCGAATTTTAGGAAAGGATTTTGGCCAAACAGAGGGTGGATTTGGGTTCAGTGCGGAAAAACGCTTGGAAATGGCTTTTTGTTTGCTTAATTCTGAGTCCGGATACCCAAAAGCGGGCTCCCGGAAGTTTTGGCAGTTTTTGGGGTTTGCGGGAGCCTCCGGCAAATTATAGGTTTGGAATTTGGCAAAATGGACGTCGTTTTTGGAATCAGCGCGCGGAAAACGGTCAAGATGGGCTATTTACTTACTATTTTTTGGGCTGCGGTTACTGTTCACGCCGGAACAGTGTTTCCGGCGATCGCCGGCGCCGGCGGGCGGCGGCGTCGCCTCGGGCAGGCGGCAGGCGGCGGCACAGGGCGCGGGCAGGGCGCGGGCAGGCGCCCGGGAGCGCGGGCAGGCGCGCGGTCCACCGCGGAGGTCGTGCGCCGGGGGGGCGGGCCACGTGGCGCTTTGCGGTTGGCCGGTGCTGCAGACGCGGTCCACGGAATTTGGTCCGGGTGCACGGTGGACCGGGTGGACACGTGGCGTGAGGTTATTGGTTCGGTGCTGTGCTCCCGGTCCACGCAACCGGTGGAGTGGGTGGCCGGGGGCAGGTGGCCGTACGGCGGGGCAGGTGGCCGTACGGCCCGGGTCAGCCGCGACGTGCGCGGTCCACGGCGCGACGTGCGTGGTGCACGGGTTGCCGGGCCACGTGTCGCGTCGCCATTCGCTGGCGCAGGTGCACCGGGTGCAGTGGGGGCCCGGGGGAGTAATGGGCTGGACTGTGTGGTGGACCGGGCTGCACTGTGCGCGCCCGAAAGTTGTGGGCCGGGCCGCACTGTGCGCGCCCGGAAATTTCCGGGCGCCCGAAACTCGGGACTTATTGGGAATTATCCCAATTGTTTCCTCAGCCTATTTAAAGGCAACCCGAGCCCCCTTCCTTTGCCTTTTTCTCTCAACCCTCTCACTCTCTGCCCGAGCCCCCTCAAGCAAAGTTTTTCACCTCTAAGTGTTTGATCTTCCTGCCAAGTTCTAGGATTTTTGGAGGCTCGAATCCCGAGGTTCCCCATTTTACGGCGCGGCGCGACGTTGCATTCCTGGGTTCTTCTTCGGCGCGGCGACAGTGTTTTAGCTCCCCTGAGCTACCCCGAGATCATTTTGCGGTGATTCTTGCGCCGGCAGACTCCTAAGAGGTAGGACTTCATCTTTCGTTTTGGTCGCGCTTTCTCGTTTCGAGGTTTTGGCACGGATCCCGAGGCAAACAGTGACCCCTTTTTCTGTGTGGACTTCCTTGACAGCAGCGGGGTATTTTGGCCATATCTTTGCACACGAGCGTTGGACGGAAACGAGTTTATACAACTTTTCCATCTACGGATCGCAAGGAACGCGCTCGTATTTTTATTGGATTTTTGTGAGATTTACTTCGAGGTGAAAATTACTGTTTTCTCAGTGAGCAGTGCACAGTTTTTAGCACAGATTTTTGTATGAGTGTACCCCCTTGCCGAATTTTTATCTTGACTTACCGAACTCGGATTTGGGCGTGCAAGGTACCGTTACGAAGCTATCGACGCGAGGATCGCTGTGGTATTTTTCTTGGAATTTTCTGGGCACTTTCTGCAGGTGATAATTTAACAGTTTCGGGACTGTTGTTGTATGGGATTATAAGAGTTATATTTGGGAGCCTTAGTGTAATTAGTGAGCTTTGTATTGTGCCAGGAGAGTTACGGGTGTGCTGAACTTATTGGAGCAAGGGATTAGAGTTATCTGGTGTTTTCAGCTGTTGGGCTTTGGACAGTCAGCTTTTCAGGTGGGTGCCTTATTCCCGGAACCGGTAGACGGTTCTCTATATTGTTATATGTTAGCATTGCATGCAGGTGTACGGTACAATAACTGAAATTGGTCGGTAAGTTTAACAGTGAGGATTCTATGGAAATTGCAAGTGAATTTCTCATAGTATGACAATGGTATAATCAAATATTCATGTTGGTGATTAGTGGAAGCCCACCTAAGGCAAGGTTACCATATCAGGATTAATTATCATGCCATATTAGCACATAACCTTTTATGAGGCTGGTTTATGCATTGGGATAGGATTATGTAGTTATGTGCAGGTCCTACTCCAAGGAGTGATTATGGATCGAAAATCATGGACAGGTATGGTCATTGCTAATTCTGGCATGAGGTTTATTTTCTTTATCCTTCTTAAGGACAAATGCATGCTTGTATGGACGTATGGGTATGAACATATAGTTAGGCCATCTTTTACTGCTGCACTACATATTGGAATTTGACTTAGGAGAAACCATGATTGCTTTCTTTCTCCTTTTATTTAGACTTTTGAGTCATGTTGCTCGGGTTCGAGCAGAGGTTTGGGATAGTGTAGCTGGGACCTTAGGGTCAGAGACAGGGTGTGCTTGATGTTGGATTGTGGGTTATTGCGGCAACCGCGGACAGTAGGCGGTTGACCGGATCTTGATTTATTTACCCAATTGTGGATTGTGGTTATTGCGGCAACCGCGGACAGTAGGCGGTTGACCGGATCTTGATTAATTTACCCAATTGTGGGTTGTGGGTTATTGCGGTGACCGCGGACTTTGGGCGGTTGACCGGATGTTGACTATTGCATCAGATCGGGGTTTTGTTAGTGGACGGAGTTTCCCACTTTGATCATAGTCTTGATCCAGTCCTGCTATTATGAGACAGTGGTTACAGAGATACTCGATATAGTGATGCTTGGTACAGTGATACTTTACTCGTGTGGGTCGCTCCCCTCGAGTGCCACTCCGGAGTAGGCTTTCCACGGTGCAGAGCGCCGGGCACCATGCTGGGTTTTGAGTCCTTGGGACTCCTTTGCTTCGGTGTTATGCGTAGGCTGGCATACCCGTCGCGGCAGAGCAGGCAGTACCAGTGATTACTGGTCTATCGATTGGGTTTATTCAGTCAGATACTTTTGTTACACTCGTGCCTGGGGGACCGAGTGGAGTCTAGTAGCTGTGTTTAGACCAGTGCTAGTATTGTTGGGAACCGTTCGGGGTTTGACGGTGGTCCCGTGGTCGTGTGAGTTCTTTGACCATTGTGTGAGAGGTTGAGCATCTTGAGTCTTTCCGTTCTGAGAGAGAGAGGGCATGGATTTGACTATAGCCTGCATGAGCCACTACTCGATAGCGAGTCAGTCCGTTTGGACGCCCTACGTAATTCCTGCCCGTCAGCGGGAGGTGGTTGTAGGTGGGCGCAGGTTTGACTGGACCCGATGCGGCAGTCAGCTCGATTGGGTCGATTGAGCATCTCGTGTGCGAGTGTTGCATATCTTCATCAGAGTTGCCCCATTTGAGCATTTGGTTAGAGGCATGGTAGCTGTAGATTGTTTCCAGCTTCTTCTTTCAGTTTTACTGCATCGGTTATCTTTTGCCTCTAGTAGTCTTGGTGGGCAGATCGTCGGGCCTTGTGGCGATACCCACTGAGAACTCCCTTATTGCGAAGTTCTCACGCCCGTTGGGGGTTTTCCCCCCTTTTGTCCTTTCTCCTCTTTGTTTTGCAGAGTCTTGGCGGGTGTTGCCGTTCTGTGGTTACTGTGCGTGGTGAGGGAGTAGCGAGCTAGATCCAGACCCATCTTTGGAGAGTAGCGGTACCCCCCCTTTGGAGGAGATCTTCAGTATAGTCGGTAGAGTGGTATTTATTTCCTCTTTTGAGAGACTGATGTAGTGAGGATATGATGTATTGAGTGCTTGTACACTGATGTTTTATTTGAGATATCTCCCTGTTGAGCTATGAGTTTTGTACTCGAGGTTATTGTATGATTATCTTTTTGGGAGAGGGACCTTGTTGTTTTATCTTCAGTTGTACAGTGGTTGATTTTATTTCTATAGCAGTTTTAGCTTTTAACTCTGATATCTGTTAGCTGTAGCTCTTTTGCAGGTAGGTCGCTTCGCCTATGCGGGTTGGCATAGGTGGCGGATCTGTTGGCGAGCCCGGGTCGCAGTTTCGACCCCGGGGCGTGACAGTGGCGGTTTCAATTAAGGTGAGGTGGTGGGTGGGCAACATTTAATGCACCCCAAAAAATATCTCACACCAACATAACCCAAAGCCTCCCACACACTCCATTTTTTTTTCTCTTTTAATCCAAACCTCACAGAACCAAACTTCCAAATCAATAAATTAATTATATTAATTAAATAATCCATAAAGCCCCTCAACATCTCGCTTTTTGCCTTCGGGGCCTCCGCACCGATCCGAAACTTCCCGAACTTCGCTGTAACTTGAAAATACACATGTTCACAACTTTTTCTCCTCAAAAATCTCAACCGTTGAGTCGGGGTGCTCAATCCAAAAACCGGTCCCAAAACTGCCAGTTCCAACTCACTTTTCGCCCTCGGATCTTCCGCGTCAGTCCGTAACCTCCCGAACTCCGCTGTAAACTCAAAGTATACCTGTTCCAAGTGTTCCCAAATTTTTGTACACTCCACGGTGAAGTCGAGGGTTCCCGAAGCCAGTCCTCTATTGGCGCACAATGCCCGGAAAACCCCGAATCAAGCTGGGGCTTCCGTGTAGATCCGAACCAACACGAACTCAACTGTTATCCAATACGGAACACGCTCGAGGCGAATTCTCCGCACCACGCCATCTTGCGAGGTCGGTGCGCTAACCGAAAAACCCGGTACTCTACACTCTCCCCTCCTTAAAAAGGTTTCGTCCTCGAAACCTGGATAAATCCATAACTCAGGAGGGTGTCTCAAACAAATGGGGATAGGAGATCCCCAACTCATCGACAGCTCTTAGGGGGGTCATTCTCACTCACTAAGATGGCTACACTGAACCTTCACCAAAGATAGATCTCGACCGGTCAAATTCCTGCAGATAGTGGCTTTCACAATTATGGTTCCCGAATCCAAACCCTAAGCCTCCAAAAGGTATAACTCCTGCGTTGCCCCTTGGCAACCAAAACACTCAAGTTCCGCAGAGGCATCTCTCATATCAATTGCAGGGGAAGTAGTTCAACATCGAAAAATAATGCTCAAATTCCAACTCTCGAATCCCAAGTTCCAAAAGTGGCAACCACGGATCGAAGACCTCACTTCAAGGTTGCATGCCCGCCCAACCAATGCGTACTGACCACATAGTCTTCGCTGGGATAATTATATGATATAAGGCCAAACTTACAATTCCAATAACTCTGTCCACTGACGTGGCTTCAATCAAGCTCTTCCTGAGTACCCAAGCATTTCAGGTTTGAGAACCTAAGAATAACTCAATGTTCTCTCTAACACTGGCATTCGTGCAAATCCATGCAGCTCTAACTCCTCGAAGCTATACAGGCCCTGCCTAGTCCAAAACTTTTGACCTCAGTCACAATCAAGGCCTAAGCTAAACCCCGAACGGCATCGCTCTTCGTTGGGCTCACTGTCACTCTTGCAGCCGAAATCATAAAGCCTAACCACAGAACCTTTCGAAGTCGAAAGCACACTCTCTCAACTTGGCAAACCACTTCTTCTCTCAGAAGTTGCAGCACCATACTCAAGTACTCCTCCTGCTACAGGTCACCTCAGAAATAAATCCAGATATCCATGACGGGTACAGCTACCCACCCGTCCAAACAAAGCTGGAACGCTCGATTCCTCAAATCCTAAGGACGGCAGGGTATCAATCAATCCACAAAACTGTGCTGTAAGCTCACAATGCCCCTACTGGGTCCTGAAAACTATCCGGGCACAGCCCTCGGCTGTAAGGTTCCATAAGACAATCAAACTCACGAGGGCATCTGTCGTAATACACTCCAAACCTGTCTGTACTCAAACCATCAAAGAACTCTCACTAGTGTGTACCCACAACGTGGCACTGGGTTACACAGACCTCTCGATCCATCAGATCCCGCCACTGCGTTATCGGCTCTCACTCTCTGTCTCGCGGGTGATACTCCAATAGGTGCTACCATAGTCGGCGCAGTTTCCAAAACCACGTCAATCACTATCTCAATCTCAATCCCACTAAACGGCGGCTTCAATAACAGATCTGGTAGACTCACACCTGATCACACAGCGATAAGGGCATTCTTTAATCCCGGTGCCGCCGTAGACACCTACTTTAAATGTCACAAGCAAGGCGATACGACCACGACTCAACCCCGTCGTGGTCTAGCCTCTTCCATAAACTCACTCCTCCTGACCAGGTCCACGGAGGGTCATTGTCCTCTCTCGACACTCCATGATAGCAAACAACGGGACAACACATCCTTATCCAACCATGTTACACTAAACTGATGTAGGAGTAGCAAAACTCATCCAGGTGCTAAATAAGATCTGGAGCCTGATCCTCACGGGCACAAGCCGACAGTCTCATCTCTGGCCCACGCGAAGCTATCCATGCTCTACTAAAACATGTACATGCGGTGTCGGCATCAACATGCTCTCACTCTAACGACCAAAGGAAGTTCACACATGGTAGAACACGATTCGCTATCATGGCAATGAACGCGGCCCACGCAAAAGGCACACACATCCTGGCACTGCCGCTGGTGCCTACACTGCCGAGAACCTCCTGGTCTCTGTCTCCTCTGTGACTCATGACCCAGAGACTGAAGTAATGGCATCCTCGATCCACACAACTATCCCACAATCCGACGAGGCGGGACGTCTCTCCATGGAGCTGGTCACCTGCTCTTCGTCTCTCTTAAACTTGATCACTAATCCTCGTCGATCCATCGAACATGCACTGGGTGATAGATATCCTGATGCAGTCCCCTCTCAAGCAGATCAACCTCTTGGGTCTTATCTTGGGCAACACGGGGCACACTGCTCGACAAACGCATAACCTCGCTCCAGGTCATCAACTACGCCCCCGATTGTCCAACAGGACAAGCTCGACGCCACCAACTCTCGGCGTCCAAAACCAAAAGTGCATGACCAAGCGTCCTGATGCTTCTCCTGGATGAACAAATCCTCGAACAGCTCTTCCATAGCAGCGATCCAGTTCTCGCCCTCCCAAGGCTCCAAGTTCGGTCCCAAAATCTGCAGGGAATGGAACTGGATGGAGTAAAACAACCGGTCAGCAACCTCTCGCTGCTCCTGCACCATCAGTGGTGCGATCCGGGTCGAAATCGACGATGTCGCAGCCGGAAGTACTACTAGCGAAACCCCAGAAAATGCTCTCAGCTCAAGCATGCGCATCACGCGCTCCATGTTCTCTTCCTGGCGCCGCATCGCCTCAACGTCTGGGCTACTTGGGCCAGTAACTCTCAGACCTCACTCTGCTCTATCCAATTTGTTGGGTTATATGAATAATAGGATCTAAATAGGGGAAAAAATACCTAGAGGGGGGTGAATAGGTGTAAACCATAAACACTCAAAAATCTTTGCGATATAAAAACCCAATGTGGAAAAATAAATAACACGCAGAGATTTTTACGTGGAAAACTCCAAACCGGAGTAAAAAACCACGGGACCGATAACACGGTGAAATCCACTAGAATTAAACACGTACAAGGTGATATACCGTACTCACAGACGACTCAACCTTTTCCATACGCTCCTAGTTGATCTTCTCCGCTCTCTCCAAGACGCTTCTCGAATCCACGATGTGCGTCCAACGCCGAATCCATGACGTCCAACGTCGAGTCCACGACGTCCGACCGAATCCACGGTCTTTACCCAGTAGCACGCTTCGAATCCACGAACGTACCTCGCTCCGAATCCACGAGAGCGGTTGCACCTTGAATCCACAAGGCCACGCGAGTCCACTCGCCGATTTTGGGGTAAATCGTTATTTTTTGGGTGGTGATGATCCGCCGAATACTTAGATTAGAAATAGATCGGAAATACCATCTAAGTATTCATTGATTTGATTCTGCTCAGAATATGAGTATAAAAACCTAGAATCAAATCAATCAATATAGATGAAGAAACATAAGATTAAATCTAGTATTTCCTTTCTTCTCTATATGTGGATCTTAGGCCGTATATAAGATTATATTTTATTATGACGGCTATTTGGATTAACCCTAGAAAAAGAATCATAGGGTCTATTTATAGGTTAGAAACCCTTGGAAGAATATAAGGATAAAAAACTAACCTTTTCTGGAGTTTTTACATGACGACGATCCGGATCGGAGATCGGCGATCCGGATTGCAGTAGCGAGAAAAACAGATTCCAGAAAAACGAAGGTTCGGGATCCGGATCGAAGTGCTTGATCCGGATCGTTCATACAGTTCACCAAACATCAACGTTCGGGATCCGGATTGCGAAGCCTGATCCGGATCGTTCAAATAAAATGGTAAACTCAGTGTTCAGGATCCGGATCAAGGGAAGCTACGATCCGGATTGAACTGGTGTATGAACGAACCACCTTCGGGATCCGGATTGAACAGTCTGATCCGGATCCTGAACATGTCCCATGTCCAGTTTTTGATATTTATGCAATAACAAATCCATCCAAGTGTTTCTACGCTATAAGAAGTATTCGGATCACCAAAGATATTAAGTTAAACATACCTGATCCTTTTGAATTCTTCTTTCTTGAGATTGAGTTATATGATCCAACTTCCTTTACCTTCAATCTTCTAGACTTAACCGACTTCACGAAATACGCCAACTCAAATTCCGTAACAATCTCCCCCTTTGGCGGTTTCGTGACAAAACATAGATCCACTCAAGAAAATTCAAAAAGATATTTTTGTTGCTATTACCATACAACAAAAATTTACAATGGAGATCCAAAATAAAATACATGAGTTAAACTCCTAAAACAGACTCTAGACTTAGACATCTGTACTCTCTGCAAAAGAAATCATTCTTGACAAAAGAAATCGTTAGATACCTCAAGAATTTTATATCATTCAAAAACCACATACAGAGATGAAGTTTATTCTCATTTATACTTACCATGACATTTATACATTCAGATATGTAAACTGATCATAGTTAAAACACCAACATATCTTCTATGCAATCAAAAACCAAATGTCATGTTAGTGAACATCAACTTGTTAGTTATATTACATGCCCAAATAGTTAGACGAATAGTTAGTCGAGGCATGCATTCAAACACAAATGAAAACCGAAAGTTGAAGTTCTACTTACCTTTCAAGTTGGTTTCAAGTTTTCTCAGTAACCATTGTATCATAGTATCATTGTTTATACTTCTCTCTCCCCCTTTTTGTCACAAAAGTTAGCCAAAAAATTACCAAAATGGAGAGAATAGTTAACAGTTCAAGTACCAAAAGTTTGAGAACTAAAACTTAAAACTAAAACTTAAAGACCTGCACAAAAAAAGTTAAAAAAAAAAATGAAGTTCCTGCACAAGAGAATTATTAGACAAACAATTCAAGCATCTGAATCTGAGTCATTCGAGGCGGAGTCCTCAGAGCTCGTGCAGCCCAGCTTTTTCAAAATTCCTTTAAGCATTCCCGAAATCGTAGAACACTCTTGTTTCATCTGATGTATGTCCTTGGACATCTTTCTGAGTCCTAGAGCCATTTTGTCTTGTTCTTGTTTGATGGAAGACTCCAGGTTTCCCTTTTGGTCAATTCTTCTGAAATTTGAAGAACGTTGTGTGACGATTGACGGAGCAGTCTGTCCTTCATTCCGAGGAGATCTTCTTGGCAAAGAATGTGAATTGTCAAGAGGTTCATTGCTTGGCACATTCTTTTTCCTTGCTTGCTGCTTAAGTACTGAGGAAGACTTCAGTAGCTTCTTGTTCTTTAGGTAAACCTTATTTTCTTCATCAATACCTTGTGGTACTTCATCAAGAAAAGTGTCCCAATCTTCTTCGTCTTCAGATTCAGTGTCAATTTGAGAGATATTCTTTGGATTCTCTTGACATGGTTCATTTATTTCAATACCTCGAGCTCGTCCAGGTCGTCGAGCGAATCTTTTTCTTTTTAAGAATATGGATGAAGAGGTCATTGGTGCTTTTCCTTTTTCCGTAGCAGTGGGCGGAGCCTTTTCCTTTGATGTCTCTGCACGGGCTTTCCCTTTCGAAGCAGTGGGAACTGTTGCTTCAACTTGAAGCTCATCCCAATCGCTTGATTCCGTTTCAGATTCTGTATCGGAATCATCTTTAGCTTTCTTTGTTTTCTTAGCCCTCTTGGGCTTGACAGTGTCTCTCGTATGTACCATAGCAGCCAGAAGAAAAATGATCCAGGTGATCACCATTGCTATTGGTTTCTTATGAAAAGAAATCCTGTGAGCAACACCTCAAGAACACGAAAAAATTGTTAATTTTCAAAAATTAGAAAAATTGTACCCAAACAATCATTATCATGTAGAGAGACTAGGAATCAAATTAGTTTTGCAAAAAGAATTTTAAAAATAGATCAATTGCATGATTTTGGAAAATTCCCATTATATGCCCTAAAACCGAAATTTTTGAAATCGAAGACCAAAAATCCGTTTATCTTGAGAATACCTAGCATATAATCAAAACTAATCTACCCAGAGTTCTTATTTCAAAAGAAATTTAATCAAAAACCATCCACAAACGAAATTGATACAAGAAATTCATCACGTTTTGAGGAGGAATAAGAAAAACTGTGAAAAACCGAGATTTTGATCAATAAAACTTACTTGGAATTGAAGAACTTGAGTTTGAAAGCTTCCAAGATGGATGAAATCTAGAGAGAGAAGCTCTGGAAACTTTGGAACAAAAGATTGGAGTAAAAGAAATCAAAACCCTTTTGTTCTATATAAAAACCCTAGCCGCGATCCGGATCAGTTCGTGATTACGATCCGGATCGGCTACCCGCAGTGAAAAACTGCGTTCGGGATCCGGATCGGCAGGTCCAATCCGGATCGGCTCCAACTTTTTCTTTAGAAAATTTCATAGAAATTCTAGAAAAACCAGAAAAAGATTGTAAGCACTTTTGTGTATCAACTTTAAATGAAAATCATCGTTTCATACAACAAGAAATAGATTATACCAAATCTATCAATAACATCCAACAAATGAAACGAAAATTTATAAAAATTAAATCCCTTAAAGTTGAACAACTTCAATTACATCTAACTTGATCTTATGAGTAATGCCTTTATCAAATCATCAATTCGGTAAAGAAAATGAAATACAAAGATCAATAGATGTCTAAAATCCCAGATAAATTAGATAATATATCTAGTCAATTTATTAAAGAGAGTGGCTCTTTGAGCATCTTTCATTAAAAATCCCACCTTATACCAACCTTGAAATTTTGACAGAGTCAAGTATTTCAACATGCATTTTAATTAATCAAACTTGAAAAACCTTGCTTGGTATACATGTGGTAGCTGCACACAGTACTCGGACGACCGAGGTGGTAGCTCTTTCCTCCATGTGGTGGTAGTTTTCACACACCTCATTGGGATGTAACTCTTTCCACATCTTTTGAGCATAATACTTTTTCTTTGACTCCCCCTCAATTGGCTATCAATTATTTAAGATATAAAGTATTCAGCCAAATATTGATCTCGATTTCATACTCGACTAAACAGTCAAATAAGATAAAAACTATACCAAGAGATCATCGAGAGAGAAATTGACTTTGATCAAAACAAAGATGAGTTAATTGACATAAATGATCATTGCATCAAATGAAATATTATGATATCTAAAGCATAATAGATTTCTAAATATATAAAAGGATGCAGTCAAAGTCAATAAAACTAATGCTCAATTAATATTCTATGTCTAAGCATAGATAATGAACAAAAACACAAAAACAAAACCTAACCTAAACAAGATTTTCAAAAAGGGTTTATTTCAAGGAAAGCATTCCAATTGCTTTACGCAAATGAATAAAACGTTTTTGATCCAAAGGTTTTGTTAAAATGTCAGCTAATTGATCTTCAGTTGAAATGTAGGAAATTTGAAGAATATTTGATTCAACTAGCTCTCTAAGAAAATGATATCTAAGTTCAATGTGTTTTGTTCTAGAGTGCAACACAGGGTTTTTTGAAATGTTTATAGCACTTGTGTTGTCACATAAAACAGTTACCGAAGTTGCTGAAATCCGGAAGTCGCTCAACACGCTTTTCATCCAAATAAGTTGAGTTGAACAACTACCCGCTGAGATGTATTCCGCATCGGCAGTCGAGAGTGCAATGCAGTTTTGCTTTTTACTATGCCATGCAACAAGACAGTGGCCAAGATAAAAACATGCACCACTCGTACTTTTCCGATCATCCACAGATCCTGCCCAATCGGCATCTGAGTATTCAATAATATCTAAACTTGTTCCCATAGGATACCAAATTCCGAAGTTTACAGTTCCTTTGACGTACCGGATGATCCGTTTCACCGCTTTCAGGTGAACCTCCTTTGGTGCTGATTGATATCTCGCGCAAATCCCAACACTAAAGGATATATCCGGGCGACTAGCTGTGAGGTAAAGTAGACTTCCAATCATGCTGCGATAGAGTTTCTCGTCTACATTATCACTAAGAGATTCACTTCCTAATCCCTTATTGCTAGTTCCCATAGGAGTAGGAAAATCTTTAGAATCTTCTAATCCGAATTTCTTTACCAACTCCTTTGCGTACTTGGATTGACACAGATGGATGCCTTCACCATTTTGTTTCACTTGCAATCCAAGAAAGTATGTCAGTTCGCCCATCATAGACATCTCAAATTCGCTTTCCATGGTTTCTGCGAATTTAGAAGCATCATTATCCTTTGTTGCTCCAAACACAATGTCATCGACATAGATTTGTGCAACAATGAAGTTATTTTGATAATGCTTCACAAAGAGGGTCCGATCTGCTTCCCCTCGAGTATAGCCCTTCTCCAAAAGGTGCTTTGTCAACCTTTCGTACCATGCTCGCGGTGCTTGTTTTAAACCGTAAAGAGCCTTTTTCAAACGAAAAACATGGTTAGGTAGTTTACAGTCTACAAAACCATTCGGTTGAGCCACATAAACTTCCTCATTTAAAAACCCATTAAAAAACGCGCTCTTAACGTCCATTTGGAAGAGTTTTATTTTAAAGTGACAAGCAATAGCGAATAAGATACGAATGGACTCGAGTCTAGCCACAGGGGCGAACGTTTCATCAAAGTCTATACCTTCTATTTGAGAGTAGCCTTGAGCAACTAAACGTGCTTTGTTCCTGATGATGGTACCATCCTCATTTTTCTTGTTCTTGAAGATCCATTTAGTACCGATCACATTGTGTTGCTTCGGAGGCGTTGTTAATTCCCAGACTTTGTTGCGTTCAAACTGATGGAGCTCTTCCTGCATTGCTTCAATCCAGTAGTCATCCTGAAGAGCTTCATCGACATTCTTTGGTTCGATCATGGAAACGTAACAGGCGAATCCACAAACCAACTGTCTCCGAGTTTTGACTCCTTCTTGTGGGTCTCCAATGATGTTTGATTCAGGATGATCCTTGGAGATGCGTAACGTTTGTTGTAATGGAGTACTCGGAGGTACATGAGATGATTCCTACACATCAGATAAACTTGAAGAACCATTAGATGCATCATTAATATTGGAAGTATTATCATGAGAAGATGCACTTACAGAGTATCATCATCAAGAGAGATATCAGGGGTAGATTTATCAGATGCAAAGTGGAAAGCTTCATCTACTTTAACATTTATAGATTCTACGATCGTCTTAGATTCCAAGTTAAATACCCGATATGCTCTACTATTCGTAGAATACCCCAAGAAAATCCCTTCGTCACTTCGAGAGTCAAACTTTCCAAGATTTTCGCGGTCACGTAAAATGTAACATCGACTCCCGAAGATACGAAAATATTTGATGTTGGGTTTTCTACAACACCATAGTTCATATGGTGTATTTAACGTTCCCGGGCGCAAATAAACTTGATTAATAACATAGATTGCAGTGTTCACAGCTTCAGCCCAAAAATGTAGCGGTAAATTCCGGCTATGAAGCATAACACGTGCCATCTCTTGAACAACCCTGTTTTTGCGCTCGACAACACCACTCTGTTGAGGTGTATAGGGTGCTGAGAATTCATGCTTAATACCATTGGAAGTGCAAAAATCAATGAATTTAGAATTTATGAATTCTCCACCTCTATCACTTCTAACACGAATGATCTTTTCATTCTTTTCAATCATAAAACGAAGGCAAATCTCGTGAAAAGAATCAAAAGTATCAGCTTTCTCTTTTAAAAATGCTACCCAAGAATACCGAGAGAAATCATCTACCAATAAGAAAATATACCATTTACCTCCCAAGGATGGTTGACGTGTTGGCCCCATAAGATCCAATGCTATAATTCAAAGGGTCGTTTGGTACCGACGTGATTCAAGGATGAGAGAAGAATTCACCTTTGCGTACCCAAACCTTTCGAGTTTTGGTGTACGTCGGAAGTGATTGTGAGGTTGATACCTTTGGTGAAAGCGTCTTGTTTGATCCATCGCTTTTCCTTGACGTCGTCGTCTTGTTTGATGAACTACCGAGGCTCTTTTCCTTCAAAGAATTTGCATTCGATTTCCGAGGAATCACCCTTTTGGTAGTCGTTGCAAGAAGTGCTTGAGTTGACCCTTTGGCTCCCATCTTGCAATTTCTCCTTATGTGCCCTGCAAAATTACAACGAAAACATACCTTAGTGCTTGACGATCCCGAGGAGGGTGAAGTAGGCTTGTTGTTGTTGCTTGTCGTGAATTCCGGTGTCGGAGGAGGAGAAACCGACTGAGGCACGAAAACTGTCCCAACCGAACTAAAATCGTCTTTAGTTCGATTGTATCCGAGGCCGAACTTGTTTGATTGACCAAGACCAAGAAGCTTATCCAACTTACTCCTTCCTGATGAAAATCGCTGTAAGTCATCCTTGAGTTGGATAATGGTCTCTGTAATTTCCAATTTTTCCTGTCGAGCCTCGCCGTTGAGCTTCAAGAAGTAATTCGCTTTGTTAACCATATCTATATAATTCTTCTCGAATTGCTCATTGGACTCTTGAAGGGAAACATTTGCTTTTATCAGATTATCCCTTTCCACTTCAAGATCGGTCGAGAGAGAAGTTACCCTTTTTAGTTCTTCTTCGAGATCCTGCAATCTCCCTCTCAACCCCTTGTTTTGCTTAGCCAGTTTCTTTGAATCCCTCAAAAGTCTATGGTAGGCTAGAGCAAAATCTTCACCTTCCAAATCATCTGATTCATTGTCCGTTGCATTCTTTTCAACAGTGGAGTTGGACAATGAGTCGGATGTACTTGCCATTAAGCACATGAAGGGTGAAGATGTGGACGCGTGGAACGCAGTTGCGTTGTCTTCTTCATCACTTGACGATGACTCATTTGACGATGAGGTGTCATCCCAAGTGACGGCTTGCATCGCCTTCTTCTTAGACGGATTCTTAGTTGGACATTCCATTGAGATATGGCCGTACCCTCGGCACTTGAAGCATTGGACTTGTCCTTCTGTGCTTTTCTTATCCTTAGAAAAGCCTTCTTGCTTTCTTGACTTGTAACTTGAAGAACCCTTGCCTTTCTTCCACTTTCCGAAGGATGGAGTTTTGCTTGAATTACCCCTTCGAAAATTTCGACGAAACTTCCTTGTCAAGAGAGCGAGCTGCTTCTCAAAGTCCTCCATAGATAAATTCTCGTCATCGCCTGAGGAGGATGAATCCGCGTCTTCTTCTTTTGTTGTTTTCAAAGCATAACCTGAAGACTTAGAAGAGGATGCCTTTCCCGAAGAATAGTTAGTAGGAAATGTCATTTCATAAGTTTGTAAAGAACCAACTAATTCTTCTACATAGATTTCGTCCGGGTGTTTAATAGTTTCAATGGCTGTAACCTTGGAACGAAATCTTTCAGGAAGAGTTCTTAAGATCTTTCTTACAATTTTATATTCTGGAATCTTCTCTCCCAAGTTAGCACATGAGTTTACGATGTCTTGCAATCGTGTGTAATAGTCAGTGAACGATTCATTTTCTGTCATAAAAATAGAGTCAAACTTGCTCGTAAGCATTTGCAGTTTCTGAATCTTCACAAGGTTAGTTCCCTCATGCGTAACTTGAAGAACATCCCAGATTTCTTTCACAGTCTCACATGCCGAGACGCGAGAGAACTCTGTTTGTGATAAGGCATTAAATAAAGCATTTATTCCCTTGCCATTGTAAAAGATATATCAATCTCTTCCTTGGTCCATTTCGACCTAGGCTTGATGGTGCGAACATCACCAATAAATTCAGTTGGATTAGACCATCCTAATTCAATTGATTGCCACACCCGTTCGTCGATGGAAATTAAAAAGGCTTTCATCCGTACTTTCCAGTACGCATAATTTGTTCCATCGAAGAACGGGGGTCTGTTGATTTTTCCACCTTCAACCATTGTTTACAACCCTATTCCCGCTCTGATACCACTTGTTGGGTTATATGAATAATAGGATCTAAATAGGGGAAAAAACACCTAGAGGGGGGTGAATAGGTGTAAACCATAAACACTCAAAAATCTTTGCGATATAAAAACCCAATGTGGAAAAATAAATAACACGCAGAGATTTTTACGTGGAAAACTCCAAACCGGAGTAAAAAACCACGGGACCGGTGAAATCCACTAGAATTAAACACGTACAAGGTGATATACCGTACTCACAGACGACTCAACCTTTTCCATACGCTCCTAGTTGATCTTCTCCGCTCGCTCCACGACGCTTCTCGAATCCACGATGTGCGTCCAACGCCGAATCCATGGCGTCCAACGTCAAGTCCACGACGTCCGACCGAATCCACGGTCTTTACCCAGTAGCACGCTTCGAATCCACGAACGTACCTCACTCCGAATCCACGGGAGTGGTTGCACCTTGAATCCACAAGGCCACGCGAGTCCACGCGCCGATTTTGGGGTAAATCGTTGTTTTTTGGGTGGTGATGATCCGCCGAATACTTAGATTAGAAATAGATCGAAAATACCATCTAAGTATTCATTGATTTGATTCTGCTCAGAATATGAGTATAAAAACCTAGAATCAAATCAATCAATATAGATGAAGAAACATAAGATTAAATCTAGTATTTCCTTTCTTCTCTATATGTGGATCTTAGGCCGTATATAAGATTATATTTTATTATGACGGCTATTTGGATTAACCCTAGAAAAAGAATCATAGGGTCTATTTATAGGTTAGAAACCCTTGGAAGAAGATAAGGATAAAAAACTAACCTTTTCTGGAGTTTTTACATGACGACGATCCGGATCGGAGATCGGCGATCCGGATTGCAGTAGCGAGAAAAACAGATTCCAGAAAAATGAAGGTTCGGGATCCGGATCGAAGTGCTTGATCCGGATCGTTCATACAGTTCACCAAACATCAACGTTCGGGATCCGGATTGCGAAGCCTGATCCGGATCGTTCAAATAAAATGGTAAACTCAGTGTTCGGGATCCGGATCAAGGGAAGCTACGATCCGGATTGAACTGGTGTATGAACGAACCACCTTCGGGATCCGGATTGAATAGTCTGATCCGGATCCTGAACATGTCCCATGTCCAGTTTTTGATATTTATGCAATAACAAATCCATCCAAGTGTTTCTACGCTATAAGAAGTATTCGGATCACCAAAGATATTAAGTTAAACATACCTGATCCTTTTGAATTCTTCTTTCTTGAGATTGAGTTATATGATCCAACTTCCTTTACCTTCAATCCTCAAGACTTAACCGAATTCACGAAATACGCCAACTCAAATTCCGTAACACAATTAGCTTCCCGCTATACGAACTCCTCATCCGAGGTCAAACACGCCCTCCCCGCTGCACGGCGTCTCGGAAGCATCGAAACCACTGCAACATAGCAAACATTAGGACCAAAACTCTCACGACCCAATCAAGCGAAAGTCTAGAACATGTTACGCATTCTAAAGTATTATGTTGTCTGCAGCCAACATAATTATCTTTAGAGAAATAACATGTAAGATCACTCGCCCCAATCTTCTGGGGGAGGTAAAACTCAATCAGGACTCTCGCTAAAGTCTCGTCTCTCACGACAGTCATCCTACTGTCCAACCAATGCCTAGGGTCTCTAAGTCCTCAATGACCTATACACCTAGGCTCTGATACCACCTAAATCTGTCACGCCCCGGGGTCGAAACTGCGACCCGGGCTCGCCAACAGATCCGCCATCTGTACGGAAACTGCCGCACAAACGAAGCGTCTACCCTGCAAGTCAGATCTATAGCTAAAAAGAACATGTATCAGAGCTGAAAACTAAAACTATACAGTAAAAACTGAACATCTGGAACAGTAAAATCTCCACTAGCACACAAATCCTCAAAGTACAAAGTCTCACAAGAATAAAACAAGTACTATCCTCACAAGCCTCTCAGAATGTCCAGTACAAAAGTGGAAACATAAAATACACCGGGTACATCTACCTCAGACTCTCAATGCTGGTAAGGAACTAATCGGCCGCGTCCTCACCTCGATCTGCTGTCTCCGCGGGAACCAAGCCTGAACAGCTGCCTCGAACCTGTCACCGCAGCGGGTGTGAGATCTACTGCAGAGGCAGATCTCAGTGGGTACCGTCCCAATATCCACGGTATGCCCACTAAGTCTACTGGAGGCAAAACAGATAGGTATGCAGATAGATAGGTAGATAGACAAATAAGCGGAAGGAAAACCACAACTAATATGTCTCAAACATAATGCTCAAAAGGAAACTCTATCATAGACACGCTATGCATACTCTCGTTACCGCTAAAATGCCTCAGTATCAATGCTCAAAGGAAAAACCATCTAAGAACATAATATGTAACCACCCGCTCATATCACCCAATCTCAAAGACTGCCAAAACTGGCTCAGTCCAGCCTGCGCCTGTCGTCTAGGAACGCACCTGCCCACTACCACGCATCCACAAGAGGACGGGATTTACGTGGGGCGTCCTAAACCGACTATCTCACTCTCACACAAAGTGACCCCATGGTAACTCGGCCAGGGGTATCAAGCGACCACTAGTATATGAACTAGGCGCATATCCACATCGTAGCCTCGTCAGGCTCGGTATCATCATCGCACCCGGGGCGTAGCTCGAGGGGAGCGACCCCACCGAACTCAAGTATCACATCTGTCTCACTGTCTCACTATACGGCACATGCAGGCTATAATCCACGATCAAACAGATCGGTATCCCAAATGTCACGCCCCGGGGTCGGACTGCGACCCGGGCTCGCCAACAGACCCGCCGTCTGTGCGGAAACGGCCGCACAGACGAAGCGTCCAACCTGCAGAAGAGGTCTAGCTACACAAATATCAGAGCAAGAGAGAAGCTAAGCCGAAAGAGTAAGCTGCAAACAGGAGTCACTAAGTAAAAGGAAAGGTACAATATCCACAACCTCCCACAACCGGGTACAACATCACAACTAATACAAAAGTGGAAAACAAAAATACCCGGGGAAACTCTACCACGGACTCAACAGCCGAGAGGGTACTAATCAGCTAAGCCCTTGCCGCGGTCGGAAGACTCCGCACGAACCGACCCAGGAGCGGCCACCTCGGAAGCACCTGCCACACACAGCGGGTGTGAGATCAACTGAAAAGTCAGATCTCAGTGGGTACCGGTATCCAATCCTCGGTAGCCCACCAAGTCCCCTGGAAGTCAAACAGATAGATAGATAGATAGATAGATAGATAGATACAGAAAGGAAAGCTGTAAATAAATCTATCACTATATGCGGTAATGCAATGCAATATGAAATGACATCTAAAAATCATCCACGATGACCACCCGCTCATGCCATTTCCCCCGCAGCCACCTGGTAACTCGGCCAGGGGCGAACTCACATCTGGTATCTCGGCCAGGAAAAACCAACCTAGTAACTCGGCCAGGGCAAACTACCTCCTGGTAACTCAGCCAGGGAACAAAGATTCCCGGTAACTCGGCCGGGAGAAACACCCTCCTGGTAACTCAGCCAGGGGCGTCGAATACCACTGTGTATCCGAGAACGAATTCCTAAGAGCATAACTCGTGTCTTGGTCGGAACCATGTCCATCGACTCACACGGCTGCTGCGCACTTACCTGACATTCCCAGGACACATCACCCTTGCATTTGCAAGTCAAATGGACATTCCGTAGCACTCTCGGAGGAAACCAACCCACCTGCGAAGAGGTCGCAAAAACGTGCGCCAAATAGAAGTCCCGGTGCGATCCTACAGCTCGAAGTAGTACAACGTGCACCGCCGACCACGCTATCAGGCCAACACTAAGTCACACTATAAAAATCGGAGAAAACCGGGGTCAGAAGGAAAACCCAAGATAATGACCCGCCCACAAGCGGCGGAAAACCCAACCGGCGACGACGAACGTCGGGCGTTGCGCGGAATGCCCCTCGCGCAACCGCCACGTCGCGTCGCCGGGCCGCAACCCTGCGGCCCAGAGCAGCCCACGGCTGCGCAGTCCAACGCACACACTGCGTGGAGACGGCCATATGCGCGGCCGGTAGCGCCGCGCGGCCCCCAAAACTGCCCGCGCAAGGCCCTGCAGCGCCGCGCGCCTGGCGCGCGGCCTGCAGGGCCGCGGGGCCCAAGGGGGCACCCGCGCGGTGCCCTGCAGTGCCGCGCGCCTGGCGCGCGGTCTGCAGGGCCGCGGGGCCCAAGAGGGCCGTCGCGCGGCCCTCTGCAGCGCCGCGCGCCTAGCGCGCGGCCTGCAGGGCCGCGGGGCCCAAGGGGGCACCCGCGCGGTGCCCTGCAGTGCCGCGCGCCTGGCGCGCGGTCTGCAGGGCCGCGGGGCCCAAGAGGGCCGCCGCGCGGCCCTCTGCAGCGCCGCGCGCCTAGCGCGCGGCCTGCAGGGCCGCGGGGCCCAAGGGGGCACCCGCGCGGTGCCCTGCAGTGCCGCGCGCCTGGCGCGCGGTCTGCAGGGCCGCGGGGCCCAAGAGGGCCGCCGCGCGGCCCTCTGCAGCGCCGCGCGCCTAGCGCGCGGCCTGCAGGGCCGCGGGGCCCAAGGGGGCACCCGCGCGGTGCCCTGCAGTGCCGCGCGCTTGGCGCGCGGTCTGCAGGGCCGCGGGGCCCAAGAGGGCCGCCGCGCGGCCCTCTGCAGCGCCGCGCGCCTAGCGCGCGGCCTGCAGGGCCGCGGGGCCCAAGGGGGCACCCGCGCGGCGCCCTGCAGTGCCGCGCGCCTGGCGCGCGGTCTGCAGGGCCGCGGGGCCCAAGAGGGCCGCCGCGCGGCCCTCTGCAGTGCCGCGCGCCTGGCGCGCGGCCTGCAGGGCCGCGGGGCCCAAGAGGGCACCCGCGCGGTGCCCTGCAGTGCCGCGCGCCTGGCGCGCGGTCTGCAGGGCCGCGGGGCCCAAGGGGGCACCCGCGCGGTGCCCTGCAGTGCCGCGCGCCTGGCGCGCGGTCTGCAGGGCCGCGGGGCCCCAGGCCAGCCCGCGCGGTACCCTGCAGTGCCGCGCGCCTGGCGCGCGGTCTGCAGGGCCGCGGGGCCCCAGGCCAGCCAGCGAGCACTCCAGCAGTGCCGCGCGCCTAGCGCGCGGCCTGCAGTGCCGCGCGGCACGGGGCCGCCCGCGCGGCATCCCTGCAGTGCCGCGCGCCCAGCGCGCGGCCTGCAGGGCCGCGCGGCCTCCTCTCTGCCGCACGCACATGCCGCCTGGCGCGCTGCCGCTTAACCAAGCAGCAGCGCGCACGCTGCGCGCGGCGCTCATGCGCGCCCGCGCAGCGGCGACAACGGCAACACCGCCGGCAAGGCCGACGCGCCTCAGACAGCAAGAAAAGAAAAAGAAAAGGAAAAAGAGAAGAGGGGAGGAGCCAAAAACCCAATTTCAACCTTAACAAAATTTTACCAACCTTGTTAGAGTCGTCTCACACGAATCGTTCGGCTCCACCAGTCGCAGCAAGGAAAGGACCGAAGAGAAAAAAATCCTTCTCCAACTCCCTCTTCTTCTTCTTCTTCTCCTTCTCAGCTTCAGAGCAAACCCAAAGCCCTTAAGAGGAAAAGAGGTAAAGCAACGAGAGAGAGAGAGAGAGAGAGGGTGAGTGCTTAAATAAAGAGGAAAGGAATTAATTAAGCCTCAACCATTAATTAATTCAACCACTCTCAATTAAAAGCTCACCCACTCACCTACTTAATTAAAAGGCACAACTCCCTGCTGCCCACCTCCACCAACAGCATAAAAAAAAAACACATAACAAAGTTAGCCTTTTAAAGCAATAAAAAAAAAATAATAATAAAATAAGGCCAAAGTGGTCACAGCAACTCACTTTTCGACCCCGGCACCTCCGCCGCCGTCCGGAACCACCCGAACCCCGCTGTAAATCAAAAATACACGCGCTCACGCCTTTTTCCAGTCAAAAGGCTCGCCGGTGGAGTCAGAAAGCTCAACCCAAAAAAAAAACCGGTACTCTACACTCTCCCCCCCTTCAAACGGTTTCGCCCTCGAAACCCCAAAAGCTCAAAAGTCAGGAGGGGGCCTCAAATAAGTGCGGGTAGGTAGTCTTCAACTCATCCTCGGGCTCCCAAGTAGCCTCTCTCTCATCATGGTGGCTCCACAATACCTTCACATAAGGTATGACCCGACTTCGCAATTCTCTCGTCTCTCGAGCAAGAATTCGAATCGGGCGCTCGCGGAAATGCAGCTCATCGTCCAGCTCCAAAGCAGTGAAGTCCACAATGTGAGAGGGATCATAGACATACCTCCTCAAAACTGATACATGAAAAACATCATGAGTACCGGCTAGCCGCGGCGGTAGAGCAACACGATAGGCGACAGGTCCAACACGCTCTAGAACTTCAAAAGGGCCAATAAAACGCGGGCTCAACTTCCCGCGCACCCCAAAGCGCCGAATCCCTCGAGAGGGCGAGACCTTCAAAAACACATGGTCTCCCACCAGAAACACCAAGTCTCGCCTCCTTCTATCGGCGTAGCTCTTTTGTCGGCTCTGAGCAGTGACCAAGTGGCGCCGAACAACCTTGACTTTCTCCTCAGCCTCCAAGAGCAAGTCAGGCCCCAAGGTTTTTCTTTCACCCACATCACTCCAACAAAGAGGCGATCGACACTTCCTACCATACAACGCTTCGAAGGGCGCCATCTTGATACTCGCCTGGAAGCTATTGTTGTAGGCGAACTCTGCAAGTCTCAAGTGTAGATCCCAACTGCCACTAAAACTCAGGACACAAGCTCTCAACATGTCCTCTAAGGTCTGAATCGTCCGCTCAGACTGTCCGTCGGTCTGTGGGTGAAAGGCAGTGCTGAACTGAAGCTGGGTTCCCATAGCCGTCTGCAAGCTCCTCCAAAACTGAGAGGTAAACCTGGGATCCCTATCTGATACAATAGAAGCTGGCACTCCATGAAGCCTCACGATCTCGTCAAGGTATAACTGTGCTAATTTCTCCAAGGCCCAACTTGACTGAATCGGCAGAAAGTGAGCAGATTTAGTCAACCGATCAACGATCACCCAAATGGCATCGGCTCCTCTCTGAGTCTTCGGCAGACCCACAATAAAGTCCATGGTGACACATTCCCATTTCCACTCAGGGATTGGTAGGCTTTGTAACTTGCCAGCAGGAACCTGATGTTCCGCTTTAACCTGTTGGCAAGTTAGACAGCGAGCCACAAACCTACCAACATCCCTCTTCAGGCCCTGCCACCAAAACTGAGTCTTCAAATCCCTATACATCTTAGTTCCCCCAGGATGGAGGGTGTAAGGTGTATAGTGAGCCTCCCTCAGGATCAGCTCTCTAATATCCACATCCGCCGGTACACAAACGCGGTCCCTGTACCTGAGTACTCCCGCGACATCCACAGAAAAGTCCCCGCTCTGACCAAGCTGGATCTGGTCTCGAATCCTGAGAAGATAGGGGTCCCCACTCTGCTTCTCTCTAATCCTGTCCAGTAGAGTGGGCTGCAAGACCATAGACATAAGTCTTGCCGAAACCCCCGGGGACACAACCTCTATATCCAAACTCCTCAGCTGCTCTCTCAGTGGTCTCTGCTGGGTAATAAGCATACTCAAGGTCTGCCCTGCTCGCCTGCTCAAAGCATCCGCGACCACGTTAGCCTTGCCGGGATGATAGAGAATGCTCAAGTCAAAGTCCTTCAATAACTCAAGCCACCGGCGCTGCCTCAGGTTGAGTTCCTTCTGGGTGAACAGGTACTTCAAACTCTGATGATCGGTAAAAATCTCACAGCGCTCGCCATACAAATAGTGCCGCCAGAGCTTCAAGGCAAAAACCACAGCAGCGAGCTCAAGGTCATGGGTAGGGTAATTCCTCTCATAGTCCTTTAACTGGCGAGAAGCATAGGCAATCACCCTCCCATGTTGCATCAACACGCAACCAAGGCCGCTGTGGGAGGCATCACTGTAAACCACATACCCCTCTCCCATAACCGGTAGTGCAAGAACTGGAGCTGAAATCAACCTCTGCTTCAAATCCTTGAAGCTTTGCTGGCATTGCTCTGTCCAAACAAATTTTACCCCTTTCTTGGTCAACTTGGTGAGGGGAGAAGAGAGCTTCGCAAAGCCCTCAACAAAACGACGGTAGTAGCCCGCAAGGCCCACGAAGCTCCGAATCTCCGTCACCGTCGTAGGTCTAGGCCAATCCCGAACCGAAGCTATCTTTGCCGGGTCCACCGCCACTCCTGCGGCTGAAACAATATGGCCAAGAAAAGAAACCTCCCGAAGCCAAAAGGCGCACTTCTTCAACTTCGCATACAGCTTTTTCTCCCTCAGAAGCTGCAGCACTAATCTCAAGTGCTCCTCGTGCTCAAGGTCGCTACGGGAGTAAATCAGGATGTCATCAATGAAAACTACCACAAAACGGTCCAAGTACGGCTGGAAGACTCGGTTCATCAAATCCATGAACGCCGCTGGGGCATTCGTCAAACCAAAAGGTAGCACTGTAAACTCGTAATGCCCATACCGAGACCTGAACGCCGTCTTGGACACATCCTCGGCCCTCACCCTCAGCTGGTGGTAACCGGACTGCAGATCTATCTTCGAGAAAACCGTGGCTCCCCGAAGCTGATCAAATAAATCATCAATCCGAGGAAGTGGATACTTGTTCTTGACGGTCACTTTATTCAATTCCCTGTAGTCCACACAAAGCCTAAGTGACCCGTCCTTTTTCTTCACAAAAAGAATCGGGGCTCCCCAAGGAGAAACACTAGGACGCACAAACCCGCGATCCAAGAGATCCTGAAGCTGAGCCTTTAACTCTCTCAATTCTGCTGGTGCCATTCTGTAGGGTGCCTTAGAGATTGGCGTGGTTCCAGGGACCACATCAATCACGAACTCAATCTCTCGATCCGGCGGCATAGTCGATAGCTCGGGAGGAAACACATCTGGATACTCTCGGACGATAGGAATGTCCTCGAGTCCAGGCATCGCCGAAGGCGCCTCAACAACAGTGGCCAAGAAGGCAACACAACCATGACTCATCAGCTGACGGGCTCTAGCAGAAGAGATCGTCGCCGCAAATAGCGTACTCTGACAACCTCTGAACACATACTCCTCCTGATCCGGCTCCCTGAGGGTCATAGTCCTCGCCCGACAATCGATAGCAGCGTAATACCGAGTCAACCAATCCATCCCCAAAACTACGTCGAAATCCTGAAGCTGGCGAAGGGCTAAAAGATCTACAGGTAAAATCCAAGGCCCTAACTGCACAGGGCAGGACCAACAGCACTCATCAACGTGTAGAACATGATCGGGTACCTGAACCTCAAGAGCACAAGGCAACAGTCCTATCTCAAGCCCATGCATGAATGCAAATGTCCTACTGATGAATGAATGAGATGCTCCAGTATCAAATAAGGCTCTAGTGCGAGTAGAGGAAATAAGGATAATACCTGCCACCACGTGGCCCGCTGCCTCCACATCATCGACCTGGGCGGTGTACACCCTGCCGCTCGGGGGCGGTCGCCTGTCAGACTGCCGCGACGAAGAGGCCCTGCCCACCTGGCCAGCACCTACCGAAGACCCGTCCGTCTGATAGGGCGGTGGAGGAAGCGCCGCAACTGCCGAAGCTGCTGATGCACCAGCTGAAGGACAAGACCACGATCTGTGCCCTGCCTGGCCACACCGGTAACACCGGCCCTGTCGCTGATCACACTGCTGAGGGGCGTGGGGTCCGCCACAAATCACACAGCTATCCGTGCGAACCAGCTGCTGCTGCTGCCGCCTAGAAGATCGGGAGCCCCCTGATCTCTGCCTCCTCTGAGTCCCGCGGCCCCGAGACGGTGTCTCCGGCGGTCTCGGGGGCCTCGGCCTGCTAGTCTGCCCAAGGTCCTGCGGTGCGGGGCGCTTCTCTCCGGAACTACTCCCAGGCGCTCCGCCCCTCTCCGCCATGATCACCCTCCCCCGAGAGACCCACCGTGCATGCTCCATGGCTGCGTCAAGTGTCGGAGATCGGTGTGCATGAACAAGGTGATAGATATCAGGGTGAAGCCCCCTCTCAAATAAATCCACGCGCTGAGCCTCGTCAGGGGCAATATGCGGCACACTGCTCAAAAGTCTCTGGAACTCTCGAATATAGTCAGGAAGAGGCCGACTACCCTGCTGCAGTCGGCGAAGATCCCCCTCTAACTTGTGCTTTGCGCTATCGGGAAAGTAAGCCCCGAGTAGCAAAGCACGAAAATCCTGCCAAGACATCAACTGAGATCCCGGCGGTCCAACCGGTCGAACCCGACGCCACCAGGTCTCGGCGTCTCCCTCTAGAAAGTGAGTGGCTATGAACACCTGATGCTGCTCCTTAACAAACAGGTTCTCGAATAACTTTTCAATCGCAGAAATCCAGTTTTCTACTTCCCGTGGCTCAGTACTCTGCCCGGCAAAACGTGGAGGACGGAACTGGCTGACATAAGCTAGTCGGTCTGTGAGCTCCCTCTGCTCTGCCTCCGTCAGTGGAACAATCTGTGACGAGGTCGACGAAGTCGCAGCTGGTGGTGCCGCCGATGTCCTCTGCTCAAATAACCTCATCATCCGCTCCAAGTTTTCCTCATGGCGTTTGGCAGCCTCCTCCTGGCGCCGCAACGCCTCAGACAACTGGGCCACTTGGGCCTGCAGCTCAAGAACCTCGCCCTGCGCAGCCTCCTCCCGCTCGGGCCTGTCCTCCGACGCGGAGTGCGCCCTCGTCGCTGCACGACGTCTAGGAGGCATGTCAGGCAACTGCAACAGGGAAAAACAGGGTGTCAAAGAACCAAAACCTCACAACCCAAGGCCAGCGAGAGTCTAAGACATGTTTCCAGCTCTAAAGTGTTGTGTTGTCTGCAGCCAACAAAACTACTTTAGAGAGCTAACATGTAAAGTCACTCGCCCGAAAACCCCGGGGAAGTCACAACACAACCAAAACTCTCGCTACCGCCCAACTCACACGGTAGTCACACAACTGCCCAAACAGCCTAGGGTCCCTAAGTCCCCAAAGACCTAAACACCTAGGCTCTGATACCACCTAAATCTGTCACGCCCCGGGGTCGGACTGCGACCCGGGCTCGCCAACAGACCCGCCGTCTGTGCGGAAACTGCCGCACAGACGAAGCGTCCAACCTGCAGAAGAGGTCTAGCTACACAAGTATCAGAGCAAGAGAGAAGCTAAGCCGAAAGAGTAAGCTGCAAACAGGAGTCACTAAGTAAAAGGAAAGGTACAATATCCACAACCTCCCACAACCGGGTACAACATCACAACTAATACAAAAGTGGAAAACAAAAATACCCGGGGAAACTCTACCACGGACTCAACAGCCGAGAGGGTACTAATCAGCTAAGCCCTTGCCGCGGTCGGAAGACTCCGCACGAACCGACCCAGGAGCGGCCACCTCGGAAGCACCTGCCACACACAGCGGGTGTGAGATCAACTGAAAAGTCAGATCTCAGTGGGTACCGGTATCCAATCCTCGGTAGCCCACCAAGTCCCCTGGAAGTCAAACAGATAGATAGATAGATAGATAGATAGATAGATACAGAAAGGAAAGCTGTAAATAAATCTATCACTATATGCGGTAATGCAATGCAATATGAAATGACATCTAAAAATCATCCACGATGACCACCCGCTCATGCCATTTCCCCCGCAGCCACCTGGTAACTCGGCCAGGGGCGAACTCACATCTGGTATCTCGGCCAGGAAAAACCCACCTGGTAACTCGGCCAGGGCAAACTACCTCCTGGTAACTCAGCCAGGGAACAAAGATTCCCGGTAACTCGGCCGGGAGAAACACCCTCCTGGTAACTCAGCCAGGGGCGTCGAATACCACTGTGTATCCGAGAACGAATTCCTAAGAGCATAACTCGTGTCTTGGTCGGAACCATGTCCATCGACTCACACGGCTGCTGCGCACTTACCTGACATTCCCAGGACACATCACCCTTGCATTTGCAAGTCAAATGGACATTCTGTGGCACTCTCGGAGGAAACCAACCCACCTGCGAAGAGGTCGCAAAAACGTGCGCCAAATAGAAGTCCCGGTGCGATCCTACAGCTCGAAGTAGTACAACGTGCACCGCCGACCACGCTATCAGGCCAACACTAAGTCACACTGTAAAAATCGGAGAAAACCGGGGTCAGAAGGAAAACCCAAGATAATGACCCGCCCACAAGCGGCGGAAAACCCAACCGGCGACGACGAACGTCGGGCGTTGCGCGGAATGCCCCTCGCGCAACCGCCACGTCGCGTCGCCGGGCCGCAACCCTGCGGCCCAGAGCAGCCCACGGCTGCGCAGTCCAACGCACACACTGCGTGGAGACGGCCATATGCGCGGCCGGTAGCGCCGCGCGGCCCCAAAACTGCCCGCGCAAGGCCCTGCAGCGCCGCGCGCCTGGCGCGCGGCCTGCAGGGACGCGGGGCCCAAGGGGGCACCCGCGCGGTGCCCTGCAGTGCCGCGCGCCTGGCGCGCGGTCTGCAGGGCTGCGGGGCCCAAGAGGGCCGCCGCGCGGCCCTCTGCAGCGCCGCGCGCCTAGCGCGCGGCCTGCAGGGCCGCGGGGCCCAAGGGGGCACCCGCGCGGTGCCCTGCAGTGCCGCGCGCCTGGCGCGCGGTCTGCAGGGCCGCGGGGCCCAAGAGGGCCGCCGCGCGGCCCTCTGCAGCGCCGCGCGCCTAGCGCGCGGCCTGCAGGGCCGCGGGGTCCAAGGGGGCACCCGCGCGGTGCCCTGCAGTGCCGCGCGCCTGGCGCGCGGTCTGCAGGGCCGCGGGGCCCAAGAGGGCCGCCGCGCGGCCCTCTGCAGCGCCGCGCGCCTAGCGCGCGGCCTGCAGGGCCGCGGGGCCCAAGGGGGCACCCGCGCGGCGCCCTGCAGTGCCGCGCGCCTGGCGCGCGGTCTGCAGGGCCGCGGGGCCCAAGAGGGCCGCCGCGCGGCCCTCTGCAGTGCCGCGCGCCTGGCGCGCGGCCTGCAGGGCCGCGGGGCCCAAGGGGGCACCCGCGCGGTGCCCTGCAGTGCCGCGCGCCTGGCGCGCGGTCTGCAGGGCCGCGGGGCCCCAGGCCAGCCCGCGCGGTACCCTGCAGTGCCGCGCGCCTGGCGCACGGTCTGCAGGGCCGCGGGGCCCCAGGCCAGCCCGCGCGGCACTCCAGCAGTGCCGCGCGCCTAGCGCGCGGCCTGCAGTGCCGCGCGGCACGGGGCCGCCCGCGCGGCATCCCTGCAGTGCCGCGCGCCCAGCGCGCGGCCTGCAGGGCCGCGCGGCCTCCTCTCTGCCGCACGCCCATGCCGCCTGGCGCGCTGCCGCTTAACCAAGCAGCAGCGCGCACGCTGCGCGCGGCGCTCATGCGCGCCCGCGCAGCGGCGACAACGGCAACACCGCCGGCAAGGCCGACGCGCCTCAGACAGCAAGAAAAGAAAAAGAAAAGGAAAAAGAGAAGAGGGGAGGAGCCAAAAACCCAATTTCAACCTTAACAAAATTTTACCAACCTTGTTAGAGTCGTCTCACACGAATCGTTCGGCTCCACCAGTCGCAGCAAGGAAAGGACCGAAGAGAAAAAAATCCTTCTCCAACTCCCTCTTCTTCTTCTTCTTCTCCTTCTCAGCTTCATAGCAAACCCAAAGCCCTTAAGAGGAAAAGAGGTAAAGCAACGAGAGAGAGAGAGAGAGAGAGAGGGTGAGTGCTTAAATAAAGAGGAAAGGAATTAATTAAGCCTCAACCATTAATTAATTCAACCACTCTCAATTAAAAGCTCACCCACTCACCTACTTAATTAAAAGGCACAACTCCCTGCTGCCCACCTCCACCAACAGCATAAAAAAAAAACACATAACAAAGTTAGCCTTTTAAAGCAATAAAAAAAAAATAATAATAAAATAAGGGCAAAGTGGTCACAGCAACTCACTTTTCGACCCCGGCACCTCCGCCGCCGTCCGGAACCACCCGAACCCCGCTGTAAATCAAAAATACACGCGCTCACGCCTTTTTCCAGTCAAAAGGCTCGCCGGTGGAGTCAGAAAGCTCAACCCAAAAAAAAAACCGGTACTCTACACCAAAGCTCGAAAACACAACTCAGTCGGAAAAGAACCTCGACTCAAACACGAATAGCCCGAACACTCTCACAGCTATGTCGGAGAACCCTCAACGACTCAATCTGATAATGCACGACCATGGCTGAGTCGGGAAACTTCCACGACTCGATCTGCCGGAACCCCAAAATCCTCGAAGCTAAGTGGGAGAACTACCTCCACCAATAAATCAAAATACGACCCATGATCTAGAGTAATTTCACTATCCCATAAGGAAGCTCAAATATCAAATGACACTATAACTCATCTCAAAACTCAACCAAAGAGACCCCTCGGCCCCCAGGCGCGAGGTCTAATGCACCCTGAATCAATGCCATACCTCTGGCGAATTCATAATTTAAAAACTACCTTGAAAATAATATTTTTTCCTTAAAACGGGCTTTCTCGATTTTTAAAACGATCAGGGTGCAAAAATAATGTCCACAGAACATGCAGCCTAGTGTCATATGATAACAGGAGTATACTAAAAATAATCCGGGGTTCCAATAAATTATACAGAAAATTTTAGGGAACTATCAGATTAAAAACAGCGAAAATGCCTAATAAACATGATCAACATGCATTCAATAGCATTAAGGGGCATTCCATAAATTTTGAAGAAATTTCCAACCCACCAGGAACGCTTTCCGCAGGCAACGCTGAAGTCGGGGAAGCGCCGAAGCCACGAACTGAAGAAACCTCAAAAATTGCGCCACAAATGACGGGAAAAACCTCGGGAGCTCCAAATAAATTGCCTAGAGTCCGAACAGAAATTCCGGCGCACAACGGCTCATTCCACGGCCAACTCGCAGTACAACAAGGGCTCAAGCATACATCACGCTCCAATTGCGCATTAAAACAATTAATGCTCACACAGGCTCAACCTTTTCATCCCAACCACACTCTCAAGTTGCATCAGTTCACATCAAGTCCATGCCTTCTATTGTGACCGTGGAGTTATCGTTGGGTTATTTGTTGAGCATTCTAGATCACCCAGACAGGGCCACGGCGTTGGCGGATACCTGGAGCAGGAAAGCTGTCTGGGGTTGAGTTGGATGATTCCACAGCTGGCGCTGTGTGGACCGTGGAGGCAAACATGACTTGTGGTTGTGTTCCTGAGGGTTCCTTTGGATGATAGATCGCGGCTGAGTAGTTCACTCGGGTGGTCAAGATTCGGGAGCGACCGTGTCACGCCCCGGGGTCGAAACTGCGACCCGGGCTCGCCAACAGATCCGCCATCTGTACGGAAAATGCCGCACAAACGAAGCGTCTACCCTGCAAGTCAGATCTATAGCTAAAAAGAACATGTATCAGAGCTGAAAACTAAAACTATCGAGTAAAAACTGAACATCTGGAACAGTAAAATCTCCACTAGCACACAAATCCTCAAAGTACAAAGTCTCACAAGAATAAAACAAGTACTATCCTCACAAGCCTCTCAGAATGTCCAGTACAAAAGTGGAAACATAAAATACACCGGGTACATCTACCTCAGACTCTCAATGCTGGTAAGGAACTAATCGGCCGCGTCCTCACCTCGATCTGCTGTCTCCGCGGGAACCAAGCCGGAACAGTTGCCTCGAACCTGTCACCGCAGCGGGTGTGAGATCTACTGCAGAGGCAGATCTCAGTGGGTACCGTCCCAATATCCACGGTATGCCCACTAAGTCTACTGGAGGCAAAACAGATAGGTATGCAGATAGATAGGTAGATAGACAAATAAGCGGAAGGAAAACCACAACTAATATGTCTCAAACATAATGCTCAAAAGGAAACTCTATCATAGACATGCTATGCATACTCTCGTTACCGCTAAAATGCCTCAGTATCAATGCTCAAAGGAAAAACCATCTAAGAACATAATATGTAACCACCCGCTCATATCACCCAATCTCAAAGACTGCCAAAACTGGCTCAGTCCAGCCTGCGCCTGTCGTCTAGGAACACACCTGCCCACTACCACGCATCCACAAGAGGACGGGATTTACGTGGGGCGTCCTAAACCGACTATCTCACTCTCACACAAAGTGACCCCATGGTAACTCGGCCAGGGGTATCAAGCGACCACTAGTATATGAACTAGGCGCATATCCACATCGTAGCCTCGTCAGGCTCGGTATCATCATCGCACCCGGGATGTAGCTCGAGGGGAGCGACCCCACCGAACTCAAGTATCACATCTGTCTCACTGTCTCACTATACGGCACATGTAGGCTATAATCCACGATCAAACAGATCGGTATCCCAAAGCTCGAAAACACAACTCAGTCGGAAAAGAACCTCGACTCAAACACGAACAACCCGAACACTCTCACAGCTACGTCGGAGAACCCTCAACGACTCAATCTGATAATGCACGACCATGGCTGAGTCGGGAAACTTCCACGACTCGATCTGCCGGAACCCCAAAATCCTCGAAGCTAAGTGGGAGAACTACCTCCACCACTAAATCAAAATACGACCCATGATCTAGAGTAATTTCACTATCCCATAAGGAAGCTCAAATATCAAATGACACTATAACTCATCTCAAAACTCAACCAAAGAGACCCCTCGGCCCCCAGGCGCGAGGTCTAATGCACCCTGAATCAATGCCATACCTCTGGCGAACTCATAATTTAAAAACTACCTTGAAAATAATATTTTTTCCTTAAAACGGGCTTTCTCGATTTTTAAAAAGATCAGGGTGCAAAAATAATGTCCACAGAACATGCAGCCTAGTGTCATATGATAACAGGAGTATACTAAAAATAATCCGGGGTTCCAATAAATTATACAGAAAATTCCAGGCAACTATCAGATTAAAAACAGCGAAAATGCCTAATAAACATGATCAACATGCATTCAATAGCATTAAGGGGCATTCCATAAATTTTGGAGAAATTTCCAACCCACCTGGAACGCTTTCCGCAGGCAACGCTGAAGTCGGGGAAGCGCCGAAGCCACGAACTGAAGAAACCTCGAAAATCGCGCCACAAATGACGGGAAAAACCTCGGGAGCTCCAAATAAATTGCCTAGAGTCCGAACAGAAATTCCGGTGCACAACGGCACATTCCACGGCCAACTCGCAGTACAACAAGGGCTCAAGCATACATCACACTCCAATTGCGCATTAAAACAATTAATGCTCACACAGGCTCAACCTTTTCATCCCAACCACACTCTCAAGTTGCATCAGTTCACATCAAGTCCATCCTAAAAATAATTCGCTTGCACTTAAATACAGATTCACATAAACACCATACTGCTCAACCAAGAAGTCACAGCACCTCCGCTTAGCATTAGCCCACACGAAGTCTTCCTCAGCACCTAGAATATAGGCTCCAATACATACAATAATTAACGTCGAAAGCCCAAATTAAGTTCACTTCATCTCCAACAGCACACCTTAGTAAAGATCTCAACAGCTCACATACAACAATTCCCAACAACATGCCTTACAAAAAAATTACAACAGCTCATTTTAAAGCCCCTTAGCACACACCAACTCTTCCTGTTCACATAAGGCCACAAGACCCAACATACACCAAGCAGTCACAAACACACACACACTTCACACATACAAGCCCAATTCCACAGTACTCTCTTTGCTCAACAACAGCCAACAAGCACCACAAAACTGCTCTCAACATCCCACAGTACACTCTAAAATTTTAACCAATTTTACAATCTTCAAAAGTCCTCCATTCAAAGCCGACTCAAAGAAAATTCCAACTCCCCAGCACTTACACATCACACACCCTGCTCATCCCTAACCTGCAGCAGCAACAAACCGAGGCCTCAAGCCAACCTGTGAGAGAAATGAGGGAACCCAAAAACAAATTAGCGGAAGCGGGGGTTAATCGCGCGGTCGCCGGCGCCAAAACCAAGCCCAAAGCGAAAAAACACCGCGCGCGACACGCGTCGCAAATCTGCAGCGAAGCTAAAGCCGCCGCCGCGGCACTAACCAGCAGCCGCAGCACCACCAGGGCCCGCCGCTGCGCTGCCTGGATCCGCCGCGCGGCGCCCAGGCCCGCTGCACGCCGCTCGTGCGCAGCGCGCGCTTGCGCACTGCGCGGCGCCCGCCCGCAGCGGCGCCCGCAGCGCGCGCTTGCGCGCTGCGCGGCGTCCGCCTGGGTGCTGTGCCTCAGCGCCCTGCGTGTCTCAGGCGGAGCCCAGCCGCTTGCTGCCCTCAGTTATGGGACAGCAAGCCCTCCTCCTCTCCACACCCACTCCAACCTCTTCTCAAACTCTTTGTAAAAAAAAAGGGTAACATACCACGATGAGCTCAACGCGCGCGCTCGCCGCATGCGCCACCCGGCTTCGAGTAGGAAAACCACCACGCAACACCCTTCCAATTCCTCTCATTTCCCACTCTTCCCTACTCCAAGCTCTTCTTTTTCTTCATCTTCTCACCCTTTCCTCACATCCTCTGCCTCACCCGAAATCCTCTGTTTTGCTAACTTGAAGATGGCGATGACATGGCGGTTTCAATTAAGGTGAGGTGGTGGGTGGGCAACATTTAATGCACCCCAAAAAATATCTCACACCAACATAACCCAAAGCCTCCCACACACTCCATTTTTTTTCTCTTTTAATCCAAACCTCACAGACCCAAACTTCCAAATCAATAAATTAATTATATTAATTAAATAATCCATAAAGCCCCTCAACAACTCACTTTTTGCCTTCGGGGCCTCCGCACCGATCCGAAACCTCCCGAACTCCGCTGTAACTTGAAAATACACATATTCACGGCTTTTTCTCCTCAAAAAGCTCAACCGTTGAGTCGGAGTGCTCAATCCAAAAACCGGTCCCAAAACTGCCAGTTCCAACTCACTTTTCGCCCTCGGATCTTCCGCGTCAGTCCGGAACCTCCAGAACTCCGCTGTAAACTCAAAGTATACCTGTTCCAAGTGTTCCCAAATTTTTCTACACTCCACGGTGAAGTCGAGGGTTCCCGAAGCCAGTCCTCTATCGGCGCACAATGCCCGGAAAACCCCGAATCAAGCTGGGGCTTCCGTGTAGATCCGAACCAACCCGAACTCAACTATAATCCAATACGGAACACGCTCGAGGCGAATTCTCCGCAGCACGCCATCTTGCGAGGTCGGTGCGCTAACCGAAAAACCCGGTACTCTACAGACCGAGTGAGGACCCCTCATTGTTAGGGCTCTTTTCCTTATTGGATAATCGTGTGGGTGTGCTTCGGGTAGCCTTGGTTGAGTTGACGCAGGATGTGGTTTGGTGCGTGTTGCACAAGTGGTTGTTTCTGTTGCCCCCAGCCTTTTATTGGAGCCCCTTTGGTATTTCACGTCTCAGCTGAGGAGTGATGTGTTTTTGGATCCCTCGCCCGCGATTGACTCGCCCCTTTGAGATCTATGAGTGTTTGGAGTACGAGGGACGCCCGTTGCGAATTCTGGCTCGTGAGACGAGGCAATTACGCAATCGGGCTATGCCGTACTGGATGTTGCTGTTGTTGTTGTTGTTGAGGAGTGATCGCGGGGAGTGAATGATGACTTAGGAGCTGGAGATGATGATGTTGAGTACTTACCCTTGGTGTTCGTGACTCCCGGTGGAATTGAGCTAGTTTCGAGGACGAAACTTTCCTTAGTGGGGGAGGATGTGAGGACCTGGATCCCCACGACGAGAATACTGGTTGACCAGCAGCTTCTGGAGGCCTTTGTGGCGTGTCGGTGGTATTTGTGCAGCAATCGGACACTAGTAATGGACTCGGTGTGTTAAATGGATCACGGGAGTAGTCTTATGACCCCGTCGGATGTTTAGAAGTGGTTTCGCGCGCTATGGATATTAAAAATTAGGCTCAGCGCGAAGTTTGGACCAAGGAACACCTTTCCGGATGCCTTCGACAATTTTTAGAGTTGGAATTTGGCAAAACAGACTTCGGATTTGGATTCAGCGCGCGAAAAAGATGAAAATGGACTACCTACTTGTATTTTTCGGAGCCCGAATGATCCGGCACGGATTTCAAGGCAGAGTTACTGTTCCGGCAGCGGCGGGCGGCGCCGGCGGCGACGGGCAGCGGCGGAGCGCGGCGGCGCGGATGCAGGTGCAACGGTGGGCAGGTGCGCGGGCAGGCACGTGGGCGGGCGGGCAGGTGCGCGGTCCACGTGCCGGCGTGCACCGGAGGCTGGCCACGTGGCGTGACACGAGTGGTCAGAGCGATGGACCAGGTCCACGGAGCATGTGGGGGACAGCCTCGGGGCGCGTGCGTATAGTGGTGCAGGCGGCGTCGCAGGCGCGCACGTGGGTGCGCTGACCGCGGTTTCCCGCGCATTGGGTGCGCCACGTGTCGGCAGTAGGTTGGACCACGTGGCGCGCGGCGGGTGGTCACGTCGGCTGTTCCCTATTATGGGGTGTCGTGGCGCGATCTGGCGCTTTCGGGCGCGCGATGAACGGCGGATCTGGGCGGCACTGTTTGCGCCCGGAAGTTCCTGGCGCCCGAAAATGCACCAGGAAGTGTGCTTTTTCCCTTTTTCTTCAGCCTATAAATAGGCAGTTGAGGCCTATTGAGAGGGTTTTTTTTGCATTTCTGGAGCTCCCCTCTTTCACAGAGGCTTCTACACTGTGTTTTCTACCTTCCCTTGGATCTTGGGCATTTTTGGAGACTTCGGCTTCGGCATTATCTGCGACGCGCCGCACAGTGACACACTTTGGATTTGTTGGGCTATTACCGTCGCTCTTCAGTCCGCGAGGCACACCGGATCACCCCGATCGAATTTTGAGCCGATATTCACGGCAGCGCGTTCACGAGAGGTAAGGCTTCGTTTTCCGTGTTGTTCACTTCCCCTTGTTTCGAGTTCTTGGCACTGTTCCCGAGGTGTTTCTGTGACCCCTTTTCCTGCTATGAGGTTTTTGACAGCGGAGGCTTGTCGATTTTCTATCTCTGCTCTCGGACATCGGATGGAGACGTTCCTAAACACTTTTTTCATATACGCATCGCAAGGAACGTCCTCGAATTTTCCTGGATTTTTCCGTGGATTCGGTCAAACGGCGTGGATTCAGCGTTGGACGCAGATCGTGGATTCGAGAAGCGTTGCGGAGGGAGCGGAGAAGATCAACTAGGAGTGTCACGCCCCGGGTGTAAACCGGAACCCGGGCCCGCCAACAGATCCGCCGCGCACACAGAATTTTCTATGTGCACGAAGCGCTGGTAACCTGCTCAGATAGATAATATACAATAAAAGAGCATAAACAGAGCTGAACTAATAGAACTAAAAGTAATCTCAGACTGAAATAAGCTACAAGCTGAAATAAAAGTACAATATACTCCCAGCTCACCATAAATATACAACCAGCTGGCCAAAGCCAGACCCAAAAGGAAACTACTGAAGTCTGAGATACAAAAGGGGGTACAATAAAAACCTCGCTAGTCTCTCACTTGGGGTAGACGATCTAGCTAGTCGGCGATCCTCTTACCTCGCTCTGCCGCTGAAGGCCCAGCAGCTCCCACAGATGACTCTGCAAAACAAAGGGAAAGGAGGACAGAAAACAATAATGGGGGTGAGAACTACTAGACATCCAGTAGCCTCCCCTAGTGGGTAAAACCTCTAATGCTGACGCACCCACTGGGAATAAAGAGGCAAAAGAAAAGAACAGTGGTATGTAATAAAGACTGCTGGAAAAGGAACTACCACTACTATGCCTCTAAATGCAGTGCCAAAAGATAACTGTATATATGCAACTATAAAGCTGACTGCCCAAAGAAACCCAATCAGAGGGCCAAGAAATACTGGCACTGCCTGCTCTATCATCACTCACAACTCACCAACTGACCAGCACCCATCACGGTCAAAAAGCCTACTCCGGAGTGGCACTCGAGGGGAGCGACCCACACGAGTAAAGTATCTCTGTATCAATCATCTCTGTAACCGATGTCTCACAATAGCAGGACTGGATCATGACCATGATCAAAGTGGGAATACTCCATCCACTAATGCAACCCTGATCCCCAATCTGATGTGATAATAACATCCGGTCAACCGCCCAAAATTCGCGATTGCCACTATCTCCCACAATCCCTATGAAGAGTCTAAACTGTCCCAGACTCAAGATCCAACTACACTATCTCAAGCTCCCGATCTGACTCGATCGTCATGCATCGATAGAGAAGAATAACAATAAAACATGTTTTCTCCTAAGTCAAATCCCATAATACAGTGCTGCAGTAAAATGGTGGCCTAACTAGATGTCCAATTAAACATACAATTATTCCTTTAAAAAGTATTAGAAAAGTGACTAAGGTTTCTTGTAAAGAATCATTTTAAAACATTATTGGATTATTTATTTGCATGCAGTTTAAGATATAGCAATTGTCCAACTTCATTGTCCCAGATTGATCACATAGAAGCTATCAATTAATTTAGGGGGGCCAATGCAATAGGTTCACATACCACGAGTTAACAGTCACATTTATAATTGGGAAACACTACTATTCCTAGTGAGCAAGTCAACAAAGAGGGAAACGCAACCACCCACCTCGAAAAGCATGCACAATACACCCAGAAAATACCTGCTGTCCTCTAAGCACACCGTCCGCTGAAACAGTATCCTACAACATCACACAAGTGTACACGGTGTAAAAACTACAAGTTCCAAACACATAATTGTTGTTTTTACAATCAGCACGCAAAATGAGGAATTTCACCTCTGTCTCGAGCTCCTAAAATCTTAAAAAAATCACGGTTGTGTTCCTCGCGAAAAGTAGCCCAAAATCGACTCTTGAATCGCCTCGATCTGATATTCCTACGCTGAGAAATAATTCGTCGAAGTCACCGCTGTCCAAAAACCCAAATAGCAAAAGAGGGGGTCAAAACACCTCGGGAATCCAGAGAAACCACCAACACGGAAAACGAAGCCCTACCTCTTAGGAACACACCGGCGAAGAAATCGTCGAAAGAGGACTCTAGTACTGCGCAGGGGACTCCTCGGACTGAAATGCGACGATAACTGGCCAAGATTGGGGAAAAACGAGGCACACTGTAAAACCCGGATCGCCGCTGTCGAACTTCCAGAAAATCTGGGAACGCACCACGAGGTAGAAAATAAGAAGATGAAAAACTTCTCTTAAGGCCCCTCCCACAGGTTCTCTCTCTATCTCTCGGAAAACAGAGAAAAAGAAGGGAGGGGAGGCCTTTATATAGGCCCACAAAAACAATTGGGATAATACCCAACGTGTCCCCAGATTCGGGCTGCTACAGTGCGGCCCGGCACTTTCGGGCGGCTACAGTGCGGCCCGGCCCAAGGATTTCCTGGCGCGCACAGTGCGGCCCAGACCAGCCCAACTCGCGCACGGGATCCCGCCGCGTCCAACCGGCCGTCCGACCCGGCCAAGGGCCCGACACGTGTCCGCCAAACAGGCGGCTGCCGTGCGGGGCCAACGGGGAAGCGCCACGTGCCTCCTCCCTGGGTCAGCGCGGCGTGCGGCACCAACCACTGGCGTGGTGCCACGTGGGGCGGCGCCGCCAGACGCGACCGCCGGTCAGTCAACGCGCCGCCCACGTGCGCGTACGGCCGCAGTCGCGCGGTGCTGCGTGCGCCACGCGCACATGGGCCGGCCAATCCGGGGCCGCCACGTGGCGCGCCCCGGTCCACCGTGCACCGCGCACGCTCCGCACCTGCCCGGCCTGCCCAAGCTGCCCGCGCCTGCCCCCGAGCGCCGCGCGCAATGCACCGGGCCAACCGTGAGCTGCCACGTGGCCCGCCGGTCCACCGTGCACCGGCGGCCCTTTCCATGGACCGGGAGGCGTGCACCGGCCCAATCAGAGGCTGCCACGTGTCCCCGGCCGGTCCACAGCTCCCCCCATGCACCATTTTGCGCAGAAAACTTCCGGGGGTGCTTTTTGGGCATCCGGACTCCGAAAAATATAAATAAACAGCCGTTTTCAAGCGTTTTTCCGCGCTGAATCCAAATACGGCCTCTAATCAGCCTGAAACCACTTCTAAAATTCGGCAAATGTAGCCGAAGGTCAGGCTCTCTCCCAAATCCTCACTGAGTCCAAACAACACGTCACTTTGACATGTTGGGGCCCCACACACCAATAATAGGTGTTCTACACCCCGAAACAGGGGCAAAACCACCGGGAATCCTGGGACACTACATCCTCCCCCACTAACAAAAGTTTCATGCTCGAAACGAAAATCATACCTCAATCCTGAGCCTCGAACAGGTAGGGGTAGGCGTCCATCATCGCTGACTCGAGCTCCCACGTCGCCTCGCGCTCATCATGATTGCTCCAGAGGATCTTCACATAGGGAATGACCCGATTACGCAATTCTCTCACCTCTCGATTCAGAATCCGTAGTGGGCGCTCCTCATACCTCAAATCCTCGCTGATCTCAAGCGGCGTGAAGTCGATGACGTGCGATGGGTCGAAGACGTACCTCCTCAGTGTAGAAACATGAAAAACATCATGGACACCAGCCAGTCTCGGGGGAAGTGCAAGTCGGTAAGCAACTGGCCCGATACGCTCCAATACCTCAAAGGGTCCAATGTATCGGGGACTGAATTTCCCGCGAATGCCAAACCTCCTTATCCCTTTGGACGGTGAGACTTTCAGAAATACATGATCTCCCACCTGAAACTCTAAGTCTCGTCGCCGAACATTAGCATAGCTCCTCTGTCGACTCTGAGCGATATGAAGGTGCTGTCGGATCACTCTGACCTTTTCTTCTGCCTCTAGCAACAAATCTGGTCCCAGAGTCCTTCTCTCCCCCACATCACTCCAATATAGCGGTGATCGACATTTGCGTCCGTACAACGCTTCAAACGGAGCCATTTGGATGCTCGCTTAAAAGCTGTTGTTGTACGCAAACTCAGCCAGTGATAAGTGTCGAATCCATCCACCGCCAAACTCTAGGATACAAGCCCTCAGCATATCCTCAAGGATCTGAATCGTCCACTCTGACTGTCCATCAGTCTGTGGGTGCAAAGCTGTACTAAATCTGAGCTGAGTCCCCAAGGTAGTCTGTAAACTCCCCCAGAATCGCGAAACAAACCTCGGGTCTCTATCTGACACTATGGAAGCTGGCACCCCATGTAACCTCACTATCTCATCCAAGTATAACTGGGCTAGTCGTTCGAGTGGCCAAGTAGTCTGTATAGGCAAAAAGTGCGCTGACTTGGTAAGTCGATCCACCACTACCCAGATAGCATCTGCACCTCCTTGTGCCCTCGGTAATCCGACCACAAAATCCATCGTGATGTGGTCCCATTTTCTCTCGGGAATTGGAAGACTTTGTAACTTGCCAGCTGGCACACGATGCTCAGCTTTTACCTGCTGACAAGTTAAACACTGAGACACAAACCTCCCAATATCCCTTTTCATGCCATTCCACCAGAAGTGTGTCTTGAGGTCCCTATACATCTTAGTCCCCCCAGGATGAAGGGTGTAAGGTGTATAATGGGCCTCTCTCAATATCTGCTCTCTGATCTCAGCATCTACTGGCACACAGGCTCGATCCCTGTACCTCAGTACTCCCGCAGTATCAACTGAAAAATCCCCTGATCGATCACTCGGAATCTGATCTCGAATCTTGGTCAAATGGGGGTCCTCGCTCTGTTTCTCCCGGATCCTCTCCAGCAGAGTGGGCTACACGACCAAAGACATCAGTCTAGCAGAGACCCCAGGGGATACAACCTCTATCTCGAGCCGTCTCAACTCCTCGAACAGTGGCGCCTGATTTGTAATCAACATGGACAAACTCTGCACCACTCTCCTACTCAAGGCATCTGCAACCACGTTGGCCTTTCCAGGATGGTAAAGGATATCCACATCATAATCCTTCAGTAACTCTAACCATCTGCGCTGCCTCAAATTCAGTTCCTTCTGCGTGAACAGGTACTTTAGGCTCTTGTGGTCGGCGTAGATCTCACAGTGCTCCCCATATAGGTAATGGCGCCAAAGCTTCAGTGCAAACACCACGGCAGCAAGTTCCAAGTCATGGGTAGGGTAATTCTTCTCGTAATCCTTAAGCTGTCTCGATGCATAAGCAATTACCCTCCCTTCCTGCATCAGCACGCATCCAAGTCTACTGTGCGATGCATCACTGTAGATCACATATCCTTTCCCCATAACAGGGAGGGAAAGGATAGGAGCGGTCATCAATCTATCCTTTAGCTCCTCAAAGCTCCTCTGGCAGTCCTCACTCCAGATAAACTTAACTCCTTTACGCGTCAACCGAGTGAGGGGTGTGGAAAGCTTCGCAAAGCCTTCCACAAACCGACGATAATAACCAGCTAACCCCATGAAGCTGCGCACCTCAGATATAGTCGTCGGTCGGGGCCAATCTCGAACTGTCTCAATCTTCGCCGGGTCTACTGCTACACCGGCGGCGGAAATCACATGGCCCAAGAAAGCTACCTCCCGAAGCCAAAACACGCACTTTGACAGCTTGGCATACAACTTCTTATCTCGTAGAAGTTGTAGCACAGTCCTCAAGTGCTCCTCATGCTCGGCCTCGCTTCGGGAGTAAATAAGGATATCATCAATGAACACCACCACGAAGCGATCCAGAAATGGCCGAAATATCCTGTTCATCCAGTCCATAAAGGCGGCAGGGGCATTAGTCAATCCAAACGGCATAACTGTAAACTCATAATGCCCGTACCGTGATCTGAAAGCAGTCTTAGGAATATCCTCGGCCTTCACCTTCAGTTGGTGGTAACCAGACTGTAGATCAATCTTGGAAAATACACAAGACCCTTGCAGCTGATCAAAGAGATCATCGATGCGCGGCAAAGGGTACTTGTTCTTAATGGTCACTTTGTTCAATTCTCTATAGTCCACACACAACCGAAGTAACCCATCCTTCTTTTTCACGAATAGCACCGGTGCTCCCCAAGGTGACACACTTGGTCTAATAAAGCCCTTATCCATCAGATCTTGCAGCTGTGCTTTAAGCTCTCACAGCTCAGCCGGTGCCATCCGATAAGGAGCCTTAGAGATTGGCGCAGTTCCTGGAACTACGTCAATCACAAACTCAATCTCTCTGTCTGGCGGCATACTAGTCAGCTCAGGTGGAAAAACATCCGGAAACTCGCGGGCAATAGGAATATCCCCGAGTCCCGGTGTCGCCGTAGGCCCCTCAACAACACTAGCCAAAAAGGCTACACATCCTCGATGAATCATCCGCCTCGCTCGGGAAGTCGAAACCACAGAGGCAAAGAAAGCACTCTGACATCCCCGATATACAAACATCTCCTGGCCTGGCTCTCTAAAAGTGGCAGTCCTCGCGGCACAATCAATAGTCGCGAAATACCGAGCCAGCCAGTCCATTCCAAGAATCACATCAAAGTCCCTCAGCTGTCTCAAGACCAACAGGTCTGCTTGCATAATCCAGGACTCGATCTGCATCGGGCAGGACCAACAACACTCCTCCACGAGCAAAGTGTGATCGGGAATCTGAACCTCTCATGCACGTGGCAAAAATCCTACCTCTAACCCATGTAATGATGCAAAAGATCTACTAATGAAAGAATGCGATGCTCCAGTATCAAATAAGGTACGAGTCCTAATGCCAGAGAGTAAGGTGATACCTGCCACCACATGGTCCGCTGCTGAAGAATCCTCTACCTGTGCAGCATACACTCGCCCACTCTGAGCTGGAGGGCGATAATCGGTGGGATGGGAAGAAGATGGCTTGCTCGCTAGAGCATAAGGCCGCTGAGCCGTCGACCGCTGCTGCGATGATGCTGGGGCAGATGCTGAAGAAGGAGCGGCTGAGGTCGAAAAGGGGCACGCAGCTCGAATGTTCCCTGGCTGTCCACATCCGTAGCAGCGACCCCACCGCTGGTCGCAAGTGCCGGGGAAGTGCGGACCTCCACAGAAGATACAACTGCTGGGAGCCCGTGACTGTCGGGACTGCTGCTGCTGAGACTGTCGCTGTCGCTGTGGCTGCCGCTGAGACCCGCGCTGCGACGACTGCGATCTCTGCTGCTGCTGCTGCTGCTGCTGTGGGGGCCTCTGGGACCCACTAGGCCCTCGCCGCTCCGAACGCCCACGGTCTGGAAACTGAGGCAGTGGTGGTCGGGGCGGCCTCCAAGTACTGGCCTGTCCCCCCTCGTCCTGGGCTGGTCGCTTTCTGTCGGAGCTCTGAGCGACCGCGGCCCTCTGTCTGGCCACCACCTGATCACCTCTCTCCACCCACTGTGCATGCTCTGCGGCTGCCTCCAGAGTCTGAAATCTCTGAGCATGCACCAGTGTGTAAATCTCTGGACGGAGGCCTCCCTCGAACAACTCAACCTGGTGCGGACCGTCACGAGCGACGAAGGGCACACAGTTCAGCAACTCCGTGAACTCCTGGAAATAGGCATGAGCCGATCGATCGCCCTGCTGCAGGTTCTTCAAGTCGTCCTCCAACTTCTTCTTCACACTGGTCGAAAAATAGGTGTCCAGCACCATCCGTCGGAACTCCTCCCAAGGCAGCTGCCGAGTAATCCGGAACTCCAGGGGCTCTACCCGCTGCCACCAAAAATCAGCATCTCCGTCCAAACAGTGCACCGCCATGTGCACTCGATACCTCAGGTCGATGAAGAAGTCCCGAAAAAGCTTCTCCATCGCAGAAAGCCATCTCCCAACAGCCCAGGGCTGCGCATCCCGCCCTGAGAATCTAGGGGGTCCCCGCTGAACAAACTTGGAGAGTTTGTTAGCGATATCCTGCTCCTCCTCCGCAGTCAAAGGCTGAATAGCTCCAGGAGCCCCGCTACTCGAAGATGGCGCTGACGGCACAAAAGGTGCAACAGGAGGCACAAGGGCCTCAGGAACAGCTGGGGGTGGTGCCTCTCTCTGAGCAAGCAGCTGATCGATCCTCTGCCCCTGGCGGCGCTGACCCTCCGCCAATTGGGCCACCAAGGCCCTCAACTCAGTAAGCTCGGGGGGTGTAGGCTGCTCTGGCCCATCAGGGGGTAACGGGACACCCCGAGTAGGGATCCGACGTCGGGGAGGCATCCTGCCACAAGAAATCGCGAATAAGTAACATAACCCCACACGACCCAATCTAGCGAAAGTCAAAGACATCCCCCAATTTCTGCGACTTTATGTTGTCTGCAGCCAACATAACGGTCCACCAGAAATTGGGTATGTCGATCCCTCTTCACTCACTGGAAGAGTCCAATAAATAAATCAACAACTCTCTCGAAATGTCACGCCTCTCGCGCCCTATCATCCTAGGGTCTGCCAAAAGCCTAGGGTTCCCTAAGTCCCAACTGACCTATCCCTAAGCTCTGATAACAACTTAATCTGTCACGCCCCGGGTGTAAACCGGAACCCGGGCCCGCCAACAGATCCGCCGCGCACACAGAATTTTCTATGTGCACGAAGCGCTGGTAACCTGCTCAGATAGATAATATACAATAAAAGAGCATAAACAGAGCTGAACTAATAGAACTAAAAGTAATCTCAGACTGAAATAAGCTACAAGCTGAAATAAAAGTACAATATACTCCCGGCTCACCATAAATATACAACCAGCTGGCCAAAGCCAGACCCAAAAGAAAACTACTGAAATCTGAGATACAAAAGGGGGTACAATAAAAACCTCGCTAGTCTCTCACTTGGGGTAGACGATCTAGCTAGTCGGCGATCCTCTTACCTCGCTCTGCCGCTGAAGGCCCAGCAGCTCCCACAGATGACTCTGCAAAACAAAGGGAAAGGAGGACAGAAAACAATAATGGGGGTGAGAACTACTAGACATCCAGTAGCCTCCCCTAGTGGGTAAAACCTCTAATGCTGACGCACCCACTGGGAATAAAGAGGCAAAAGAAAAGAACAGTGGTATGTAATAAAGACTGCTGGAAAAGGAACTACCACTACTATGCCTCTAAATGCAGTGCCAAAAGATAACTGTATATATGCAACTATAAAGCTGACTGCCCAAAGAAACCCAATCAGAGGGCCAGGAAATACTGGCACTGCCTGCTCTGTCATCACTCACAACTCATCAACTGACCGGCACCCATCACGGTCAAAAAGCCTACTCCGGAGTGGCACTCGAGGGGAGCGACCCACACGAGTAAAGTATCTCTGTATCAATCATCTCTGTAACCGATGTCTCACAATAGCAGGACTGGATCATGACCATGATCAAAGTGGGAATACTCCATCCACTAATGCAACCCTGATCCCCAATCTGATGTGATAATAACATCCGGTCAACCGCCCAAAATTCGCGGTTGCCACTATCTCCCACAATCCCTAAGAAGAGTCTAAATCCCAAGCTCCCGATCTGACTCGATCTGACTCGATCCAACTACACTATCTCAAGCTCCCGATCTGACTCGATCGTCATGCATCGATAGAGAAGAATAACAATAAAACATGTTTTCTCCTAAGTCAAATCCCATAATACAGTGCTGCAGTAAAATGGTGGCCTAACTAGATGTCCAATTAAACATACAATTATTCCTTTAAAAAGTATTAGAAAAGTGACTAAGGTTTCTTGCAAAGAATCATTTTAAAACATTATTGGATTATTTATTTGCATGCAGTTTAAGATATAGCAATTGTCCAACTTCATTGTCCCAGATTGATCACATAGAAGCTATCAATTAATTTAGGGGGGCCAATGCAATAGGTTCACATACCACGAGTTAACAGTCACATTTATAATTGGGAAACACTACTATTCCTAGTGAGCAAGTCAACAAAGAGGGAAACGCAACCACCCACCTCGAAAAGCATGCACAATACACCCAGAAAATACCTGCTGTCCTCTAAGCACACCGTCCGCTGAAACAGTATCCTACAACATCACACAAGTGTACACGGTGTAAAAACTACAAGTTCCAAACACATAATTGCTGTTTTTACAATCAGCACGCAAAACGAGGAATTTCACCTCTGTCTCGAGCTCCTAAAATCTCAAAAAAATCACGGTTGCGTTCCTCGCGAAAAGTAGCCCAAAATCGACTCTTGAATCGCCTCGATCTGATATTCCTACGCTGAGAAATAATTCGTCGAAGTCGCCGCTGTCCAAAAACCCAAACAGCAAAAGAGGGGGTCAAAACACCTCGGGAATCGTGCCAAGGAATCGGAATCCAGAGAAACCACCAACACGGAAAACGAAGCCCTACCTATTAGGAATACACCGGCGAAGAAATCGTCGAAAGAGGACTCCTGTACTGCGCAGGGGACTCCTCGGACTGAACTGCGACGATAACGGGCCAAGATTGGGGAAAAACGAGGCACACTGTAAAACCCGGATCGCCGCTGTCGAACTTCCAGAAAATCTGGGAACACACCATGAGGTAGAAAATAAGAAGATGAAAAACTTCTCTTAAGGCCCCTCCCACAGGTTCTCTCTCTATCTCTCGAAAAACAGAGAAAAAGAAGGGAGGGGAGGCCTTTATATAGGCCCACAAAAACAATTGGGATAATACCCAACGTGTCCCCAGATTCGGGCTGCTACAGTGCGGCCCGGCACTTTCGGGCGGCTACAGTGCGGCCCGGCCCAAGGATTTCCGGGCGCGCACAGTGCGGCCCAGCCCAGCCCAACTCGCGCACGGGATCCCGCCGCGTCCAACCGGCCGTCCGACCCGGCCAAGGGCCCGACACGTGTCCGCCAAACAGGCGGCAGCCGTGCGGGCCCAACGGGGAAGCGCCACGTGCCTCCTCCCTGGGTCAGCGCGGCGTGCGGCACCAACCACTGGCATGGTGCCACGTGGGGCGGCGCCGCCAGACGCGACCGCCGGTTAGTCAACGCGCCGCCCACGTGCGCGTACGGCCGCAGTCGCGCGGTGCTGCGTGCGCCACGCGCACATGGGCCGGCCAATCCGGGGCCGCCACGTGGCGCGCCCCGGTCCACCGTGCACCGCGCACGCTCCGCACCTGCCTGGCCTGCCCAAGCTGCCCGCGCCTGCCCCCGAGCGCCGCGCGCAATGCACCGGGCCAACCGTGTGCTGCCACGTGGCCCGCCGGTCCACCGTGCACCGGCGGCCCTTTCCATGGACCGGGAGGCGTGCGCCGGCCCAATCAGAGGCCGCCACGTGTCCCCGGCCGGTCCACAGCTCCCCCCGTGCACCATTTTGCGCAGAAAACTTCCGGGGGTCCGTTTTTGGGCATCCGGACTCCGAAAAATATAAATAAACAGCCGTTTTCAAGCGTTTTTCCACGCTGAATCCAAATACGGCCTCCAATCAGCCTGAAACCACTTCTAAAATTCGGCAAATGCAGCCGAAGGTCAGGCTCTCTCCCAAATCCTCACTGAGTCCAAACAACACGTCACTTTGACATGTTGGGGCCCCACACACCAATAATAGGTGTTCTACACCCCGAAACAAGGGCAAAACCACCGGAAATCCTGGGACACTACCAGGAGTGTATGGAAAAAGGTTGAGTCGTCTGTGAGTACGGTATATCACCTTTGTACGTGTTATAATTCTACTGGATTTCACCGTGTTATCGGTCCCGTGGTTTTTTACTCCGGTTTGGAGTTTTCCACGTAAAAATATTGCGTGTTACTTTTATTTCCGAATTGGGTTTTATTGCGCAACGATTTTTGAGTGTTTAAACGTTTACACCTATTCACCCCCCTCTAGGTGTTTTTTCCGCTATTTAGATCTTTATTAATATAACCCGATAGATTGAAGTAAAAAGAAATCAAAACCCTTTTGTTCTATATAAATCCCTAGCCGCGATCCTTATCGGATCGTGAATCCAGTCAGGATCCGCTACCCGCAGGAAATACCTGCGTTCGGGATCCGGATCGGCTTGTCCAATCCGGATCGTCTCCAACTTTTTCTTCAGAATAATTCAGAAAAATTTCATGAAATCCAGAAAAAGTATGTAAGCACTTTTGTGTATCTACTTTAAATGAAAATCATCGTTTCATACAACAAGAAATAGATTATGTCAAATCTATCAACAATATTCAACAAATGAAACGAAAATTTATAAAAATTAAATTCCTTAAAGTTGAACAACTTCAATCACATCTAACATGATCTTATGAGTAATGCCTTTATCAAATCATCAATTTGGTAAAGAAAATGAAATACCAAGATCAATAGATGTTTGAAATCCCAGATAAGTTAGATAATATATCTAGTCAAATTATAGTAAGGAGTGGCTCTTTGAGCATCTTTCAATAAAATCCCCACCTTATACCAACCTTGGAATTTGGCAGGGTCAAGTATTCCAAAAAGCATTTTTATCTAATCAGTCTTGAAAAATCCATGCTTGGTATTCATGTGGTAGCTGCACACAGTACTCGGACGACCGAGGTGGTAGCTCTTTCCTCCATATGGTGGTAGTTTTCACACTCCTCATTAGAATGTAACTCTTTCCACATCTTTTGAGCATAACACATTTTTTCTTTGACTCCCCCTCAATTGGCTATCAATTATTTAAAATATAAAGAATTCAACCAAAAATTGATCTCGATTTCATACTCGACTAAATAGTCAAATAAGATAAAAACTATACCAAGAGATCATTGAGAGAGAAATTGACTCTGATCAAAACAAAGATGATTTAATTGACATAAATGATCATTGCATCAAATGAATTATTATGATATCCAAAGCATAATAAATTTCTAAATAAACGAAAGGATGCTATTAAAGTCAATAATACACATGCTCAATTAATGTTCTATGTCTAAGCATAGATAATGAACAAAAACACAAAAACAAAACCTAACCTAAGCAATGATTTCAAAAGAAATTATTTCAAGTAAAGCATTCCAATTGCCTTACGCAAATGAATAAATCGTTTTAAATCGAAGGGTTTTGTTAAGATGTCAGCTAATTGATCCTCAGTTGAAATGTAGGAAATTTGAAGAATATTTGATTCAACTAGCTCTCTTAGAAAATGATACCTAAGTTCAATGTGTTTTGTTCTTCAGTGCAACACAGGGTTTTTAGAAATGTTTATAGCACTTGTGTTGTCATAAAGAATCGTTACCGAAGTTGCTGAAATTCGGAAGTCACTCAACACGCTTTTCATCCAAATGAGTTGGGTTGAACAACTACCCGCTGAGATATATTCTGCTTCGGCAGTCGAGAGTGCAATGCAGTTTTGCTTTTTACTATGCCATGCAACAAGGCAATGGCCAAGATAAAAACATGAACCACTCGTGCTCTTCCGATCATCCACAGATCCTGCCCAATCGGCATCTGAGTATCCTATAATGTCAAGCGTTGTTCCCATAGGATACCAAATTCCGAAATTCAAAGTTCCTTTGATGTACCGGATGATCCTTTTCACCGCTTTCAGGTGAACCTCCTTTGGTGCTGATTGATATCTCGCGCAAACCCCAACACTAAAGGATATATCCGGGCGACTAGCTGTAAGATGTTGGGTTATATGTAATACGGATCTAAATAGGGGAAAAAAACACCTAGAGGGGGGTGAATAGGTGTAAACGAATAAACACTCAAAAAATCGTTGCGATAAAACCCAATGCGGAAATAAAAATAATACGTAAGATTTTTACGTGGAAAACTCCATCACCGGAGTAAAAAACCACGGGACCGATAACACGACAGAAATCCACTAGAATTAAAACACGTACAAGGTGATTTACCGTACACACTTACGACTCAACCTTTTCCATACGCTCCTAGAGGATCTTCTCTGCTCGCTCCACGACGCTTCTCGAATCCACGATCTGCGCCCAACGCCGAATCCACGGCGTCCAACGTCGAATCCACGACGTCCGACCGAATCCACGGTCTTCACCCAATAGCACCCTTCGAATCCACGAACGTGCCTCGCTCCGAATCCACGAGAGCGGTTGAACCTTGAATCCACAAGGACACGCGAATCCACGCGCCGATTTTTGGGGTAAATCGTTGTTTTGGGTGGTGATGATCCGCCGAATACTTAGATCAAAGATAGATCGGAAATACCATCTAAGTATTCATTAGTTTGATTCAACTCAAGATGTGAGTATGAAAACCTAGAATCAAACTAATCAATATAGATGAAGAAACATAGAGTATTCTCTAATGATTTCCTTTCTTCTCTATATGTGGATCTATAGCCGTAAAAGATGATATATGAAAATGACGGCTGTTTAGATTCACAGTGGATTCACCCTAGAAAAAGAGTCATAGGGTGTATTTATAGGTTAGAAACCCTAGGAAGGAGATAAGAATCAAAAACCTAACATTTCTGGAAATTTTACGGACGGCGATCCGGATCGGACTAGCTGTGATCCGGATCGTCGTAACGAGTCAGCCAGTTCCAGAAAAACGAAGGTTCGGGATCCGGATCGAAGTGCATGATCCGGATCGTTCATACAGTTTACCAAACATCAACGTTCGGGATCCGGATTGCGAAGCATGATCCGGATCGTTCAAGGAAAATGGTAAACTCACTGTTCGGGATCCGGATCAAGAGACTACGATCCGGATTGAACTGGTGTATGAACGAACCACCTTCGGGATCCGGATCGAACAACCTGATCCGGATCCTGAACATGTCCCAAGTCCAGTTTTTGATTTTTATGCAATGAAAGATTCTTCCAAGTGTTTCTACACTACAAGAAGTATTCGGATCACACAAAATCTTTAGTTAAACATACCTGATCCTTTTGAATTCTTCTTTCTTGAGATTGAGTTAAATGATCCAACTTTCTTCACCTTCAATCTTCAAGACTTGAGACTTTCACGAAACTACGCCAACTCAAATTCCGTAACAATCTCCCCCTTTTGGCGGTTTCGTGACAAAACACAGATCCACTAAAGAAAATTCAAAAAGATATTTTTGTTGCTATCACCATACAACAAAAATTTACAATGGAGATCCAAAAAAAATTAAAAATATGAGATAAACTCCTAAAACAGACTCTAGACTTAGACATCTGTACTTTCTGCACAAAGAAATCATTCTTGACAAAAAGAGATCGTTAGATACCTCAAGAATATTTAGCATACAAAACCTAGTACAGAGATAGAGTTTATCTAATCATCATGACATTTGAGAATTCAGATATGTAAGAGAATCAAAGTTAAACACCAACATATCTTCTATGCATTCAAAAACCAAATGTCAAAATGTTAGTCCAACATCAACTTGTTAGTTATATTACATGCCCAAATAGTTAGTCGAATAGTTAGTCGAGACATGCAAACAATCACAAGATAAAAACCAAAAGTTGAAGTTGAGAGCATACTTACCTTGATATTTCATCATTCATACCATTGTTCAAGTTCATTGTTCAAGTTCTCTCTAAACTCATCAGGTTCATTGTTCAAGTTCTCATTGTTCAAGTTCTCTCTAAACTCTCTCCCCCTTTTTGTCACAAAACAAAGCCAAAATTACAAAATTTAAGGAGAGTTAAATAGTTCACAATCAAGAAAATCCTGAGAACTAAAATTAAAACTTAAAACTTAAAAACCTGCAATATTAACGATAAGGGTTAGAGCATAAAAGATCAAGCCAAATCAGAACTATCTGAGCTAGTATCGTCTATCTTGTTCAAGATTCCTTTCAGCATTCGCGATAATTTGGAACATTTCTTTTTCATCTGTTTCTGGTCAGCAGCCATTTGTCAGAGACCTAATGCCAATTTCTCTTGCTCAGCAGAAAGTCTTCTTTGGTCCTGATGAATGGCGGCCAATACAGTAGCTGCTAGAGCGTTTCTCTTGGAAGTCGCTGGACGAGTTGTAGAGGCAGATGATGCATGCTGGTCTTCAGTCCATGCGGATTCGCTAGGTACAGAGTATGCTCTAGAGAGGGATTCAGTAATTTGAATTCCACTACCCTCTTCATTTTCCTTAATCCTGGCCGAGCTGACAAAGTCTTGAGGAGGTGCTTGCCTATCAGCTGGTTGCTCAATGGAGATTCCTTGTGCGCTCCCTCTTTTGCGAGCAATACTTTTTCTTCTTGTCTTCCCAGAAGTTTCTTCCATTGGAGCTTTGCCTTTCTCAGCAGCAGTGGGCGGAGCCTTTGATGTTTCTGCAGGTGCTTTTCCCTTTGAAGCAGTGGGAACAGTCGTTGCTTCAACTTGCAGTTCATCCCAGTCAATTGATTCCGTTTCAGATTCTGTATCGGAATCATCTTTAGCTTTCTTCGCTTTCTTAGCCTTCTTAGCCCTCTTGGGCTTGACGGTGTCTCTCGTATGAACCATAGTCGCAAGTAGAAAAACAATCCAAGTGATCACCATTGCTAATGGTTTCTTGAGAAAAAGAATCCTGTGTAGACCAACTCAAGAACACATGAAAAAATTGTTAATTTTCAAAGATTGAAAAAATTGTACCCAAACAATCATAATCATGTAGAGAAGCTAAGAATCAAATTAGTTTTGCAAAAGGACTTTTAAAAATAGATCAATTGCATGTTTTTCGAAAATCCTTACTATATGCCCTAAAACCGAAATTTTAGAAATCGAAGCCTAAAAATCCGTTAATCAGAAGAAAACCTAGCATATAATCAAAACTAATCTACCCAGAGTTCTTATTTCAAAAGAAATTTGATCAAAAACCATCCACAAACAAAGTTGATCCAAGAAATTCATCACGTTTGAGAAGGAAAAGAGAAAAACGGTGAAAAACCGAGATTTTGATCAATAAAACTTACTTGGAGTTGAAGAACCTGAGTTTGAAAGCTTCCAAGAAGGATGAAATCTAGAGAGAGAGGCTCTGGAAACTTCGGAACAAAAGATTGGAGTAAAGAAATCAAAAACCCCTTTCGTTCCTTATAAAACCTAGCCGCGATCCGGATCAGTTCATAACTGCGATCCGGATCGGCTACCCGCAGTGAGAAACTGCGTTCGGGATCCGGATCGGCAGATACAATCCGGATCGTCAGCCCGCAGAAGAATTCCTGTGTTCGGGATCCGGATCATCTAGCCCGATCCGGATCGGCCCCAACTTTTTCTTTAGAAAATTTCAGAGAAATTCAAGAAAAACCAGAAAAAGATTGTAAGCACAAATGTGTATCAACTTTAAACAAAAATCATCGTTTCATACAACAAGAATTAGATTATGCCAAATCTATCAATAATATCCAAAAATGAAACGAAAATTTACAAAAATTAAATCCCTTAAAGTTGAACACCTTCAATTACATCTAACTTGATCTTATGAGTAATGCCTTTATCAAATCATCAATTCAGTAAAGAAAATGAAATACAAAGATCAATAGATGTTTGAAATCCCAAATATAGTAGATAATGTATCTAGACAATCTGTTGAAGAGAGTGGCTCTTTGAGCATCTTTCTTTAAAAACCCACCTTATACCAACCTTGAAATTTGACAGAGTCAAGTATTTCAACATGCATTTTACTTAATCAAAAAATTTGAACAACCATGCTTGGTATACATGTGGTAGCTGCACACAATACTCGGACGACCGAGGTGGTAGCTCTTTCCTCCATGTGGTGGTAGTTTTCACACTCCTCATTGGGATGTAACTCTTTCCACATCTTTTGAGCATTTTACCTTTTCTATGACTCCCCCTCAATTGGCTATCAATTATTTAAGATATAAAGTATTCAACCAAATATTGATCTCGATTTCATACTCGACTAAGCAGTCAAATAAGATAATGACTATACCAAGAGATCATAGAGAGAGTGAAATTGACTTTGATCACTTTAGAAGATGATTTAATTAACATAAATGATCATTGCAACAGTGAAATATTATGATGGCAAAAGCATAATAAATTTCTAAATGTGCGAAAAGAGCAATTAAAGTCAATTATGATCTATGCTCAATTAATGTCCTATGTACAAACATAGATAATGAACAAAACAAAAACAAATACAAAACCTATCCTAAGCAAAGATTTCAAAAAGAAGATTATTTCAAGGAAAGCATCCCAATTGCTTTTCGTAAATGAATAAAACGTTTTTGATCCAAAGGTTTTGTTAGAATGTCAGCTAATTGATCTTCAGTTGAAATATATGAAAGTTGAAGAGTATTTGATTCAACTAGCTCTCTAAGAAAATGATATCTAAGTTCAATATGTTTTGTTCTAGAGTGCAACACAGGGTTTTTAGAAATGTTAATAGCACTAGTGTTGTCACAAAGTATTGTTACCGAAGATGCTGAAATGCGGAAGTCGCTCAGTACGCTCTTCATCCAAATGAGTTGAGTTGAGCAACTTCCAGCTGAAATGTATTCCGCTTCGGCAGTCGAGAGTGCTATGCAGTTCTGCTTTTTACTGTGCCATGCAACAAGGCAATGGCCAAGATAGAAGCATGCACCACTCATGCTTTTCCGATCATCCACTGATCCTGCCCAATCGGCATCTGAGTATCCAACAATATCCAAACTTGTTCCCATAGGATACCAAATTCCGAATTAATTGATCCTTTGATATACCGGATGATCCTTTTCACCGCTTTCAGGTGAACCTCCTTTGGTGCTGATTGATATCTCGCGCAAATCCCAACACCAAAAGATATATCCGGGCGACTAGCCGTGAGGTAAAGTAGACTTCCAATCATATTTCGATACAGTTTCTCGTCTACATTCCCACTATGTGATTCACTTCCAAGTCCCTTGTGGCTAGTTCCCATTGGAGTCGGAAAATCTTTACAATTTTCTAGATCAAACTTTTTGACCAACTCCATTGCATACTTGGATTGACTCAAGTGAATACCTTCATCATTTTGCTTAATTTGCAATCCAAGAAAATAAGTCAATTCGCCCATCATGGACATCTCAAATTCGCTTTCCATGGTCTCCGCGAATTTAGAAGCATCGTTATCTCTTGTTGCGCCAAATACTATGTCATCGACATATATTTGTGCTACAATGAAATTGTTTTGATAATGCTTCACAAAGAGAGTCCTATCAGCTCCCCCTCGAGTATAGCCCTTCTCCAAAAGGTGCTTTGTTAACCTTTCGTACCATGCTCGCGGTGCTTGTTTCAGACCGTAAAGAGCCTTTTTCAAACGAAAAACATGGTTAGGTTGTTTATGATCTACAAAACCTTTCGGTTGAGCCACATAAACTTCCTCGTTTAAAAACCCATTTAGAAATGCGCTCTTAACGTCCATTTGAAATAATTTGATTTTAAAATGACAAGCAATAGCGAATAGTATACGAATGGACTCGAGTCTAGCTACAGGGGCGAAGGTTTCGTCAAAGTCTATACCTTCTACTTGAGAGTAGCCTTGAGCAACTAATCGTGCCTTGTTCCTGATGATAGTACCATCCTCATTTTTCTTGTTCTTGAAGATCCATTTGGTACCTATCACATTGTGTTGCTTTGGAGGCTTCGTTAATTCCCAGACTTTGTTTCGCTCAAATTGATGGAGCTCTTCCTGCATTGCTTTAATCCAGTAGTCATCCTGAAGAGCTTCATCTATGTTCTTTGGTTCGATTAAAGATACGTAGCAAGCGAATCCACAAACCAACTGCCTCCGAGTTCTGACTCCTTCTTGTGGATCTCCAATAATATTCGATTCCGGATGATCCTTGGAGATTCGTAACGTTTGTTGAAACGGAGTACTCGGAGATATATGAGATGATTCCTGCACATCAGATAAACTTGAAGAACCATTAGATGCATCATTAATATTGGAAGTATTATTATGAGAAGATGCACTAGCAGGAGAATCATCATCTAGAGAGATATCGAGGGTAGATTTTCCAGTTTCAAAGTGAAAAGCTTCATCTACTTTAACGTTTATAGATTCTACGATCGTCTTAGATTCAATGTTAAATACTCGATATGCTCTGCTATTCATAGAATAACCCAGAAAGATCCCTTCATCACTTCGAGAGTCGAACTTTCCAAGATTTTCACGGTCACGTAAAATGTAACATCGACTCCCGAAGACACGAAAATATTTGATATTGGGTTTTCTACTAAACCACAGCTCATATGGTGTATTTAAAGTTCCTGGGCGCAAGTAAACTCTATTAATGACATAGACAGCGGTGTTCACAGCTTCAGCCCAAAAATGTAACGGTAAATTCCGGCTATGAAGCATCACACGCACCATCTCTTGAACAACCCTGTTCTTGCGCTCAACAACACCATTCTGCTGAGGTGTATAGGGTGCCGAGAATTCATGTTTAATTCCATTTGAAGTGCAAAAATCAATGAATTTTGAATTTATGAATTCTCCACCTCTATCACTTCTAACACGAATGATCTTTTCATTCCTTTCAATCATAATACGATGGCAAATCTCATGAAAAGAGTCAAACGTATCAGCTTTCTCTTTTAAAAATGCTACCCAAGAAAACCTAGAGAAATCATCAACCAATAAGAAAATGTACCATTTACCTCCCAAAGATGGTTGACGGGTCGGCCCCATTAAGTCCATGTGCAAAAGTTCCAAGGGCCGTTTTGTACCAACGTGGTTCAAGTTCTTGTGTGCAGTCCTAGACTGTTTTCCCTTTTGGCAACCACCACACACAACGTTTTGTTTAAATAAAAGCTTTGGAACCCCTTGACCACGTCCTTGTTTGAAATTCTAGTAAGTTCCTTAAAATTTAAGTGACCTAGCCTTTCATGCCAAAGAATTTCATTATTCAAAGCAGCTAAGTTACAATTTTCAGAAAATTTATTAGGAACAACATAACAATTGTTTTCAGATCTAACCCCTTTTAAAAAGAAGACATGGTCTTTATCAGTTACAACGCATTCAACAGATGAAAAGTTAACTGAAAAACCATTGTCGCAAAGTTGACTTATGCTTATGAGGTTAGTTTTAAGGCCATCAACAAATAAGACGTTTTTCAAAATTGGGCCATCCGGAATAGCTACCGTCCCTTTTCCAACAATTTTGGAAGATCGACCGTCTCCGAAAATAACGTGTCCTCCGGAGATTTTCTCAAGATTTTGAAAACTATTTTTGTCACCGGTCATGTGACGGGAACACCCGCTATCCAGATACCAAGACGAACTATCATATGCATGCAAGGAAACATTGGAAACAAGACAAGGGAAAATTTCACCTTTGCGCACCCAAACCCTTTTGGAGTGCGTCGGTAATGGTCGAGAAGTTATATGCCTAGGTGAAAGCGTCTTGTTTATAGCGATGGTTGTTCCTTGATGTAATCGTCTTGCGCGATGAACTACCAAATCTCTTTTCATTTGAAAAGTTTTGTTTTGATTTTCGGGGAGGAGCCGTTTTGGTAGTTGTTGCAAGAGGTCTTTGAGATGAGCGTTCGACTCCCGTCTTGCAATATCTTCTTATGTGCCCTGAAACACCACAACGAAAACATACCTTAGATCTTGACGATCCTGAAGAGGATGAAGTAGGTTTGTTGTTGTTGTTTGTCTTGAATTCCGGTGTCGGAGGAGGAGATACCGACTGAGGCACAAAACCTGTCTCACTCGAACTTGGACTGTTTCCAGTTTGAGTGTATCCGAGGCCGAACCTATTTGATTGACCAAGACCAAGAAGTCTATCCAACTTACTCCTTCCTGAAGAGAATCGCTGTAAGTCATTCTTGAGTTGGAAAATGGTCTTTGTCATTTCCAGGTTATCCTGTCGAGCCTCGTTGTAGAGCTTTGAGAAGTGATTCGCGTTATCCACCAGATTTGTATGTTCCTTCTCAAGTTGCTCATTGGACTCTTGAAGGGAAGCATTTCTTTTATCAGGTTTTCCCTTTCCACTTCAAGAGCGTTTGAGAGAGAAGTCGCTCTTTTTGCTTCTTCTTCGAGATCATGCACTCTCCCTCTCAAACTCTTGTTTTGCTTAGCCACTTTCTTTGAGTCCCTCAAAAGTCTGTGGTAGGCTAGAGCAAATTCTTCACCTTCCGAATCATCCGATTCGTTGTCCGTTGCGTTCTTTTCAACAGTGGAGTTGGACAACGACTCAGATGTACTTGCCATAAAGCACATGAAGGGTGAAGATACGGACGCGTGGAAAGCAGTGGAGCTCTTTTCTTCAT
>CM055067.1:33883264-33920048 GCA_029204045.2 Tillandsia leiboldiana | reverse complement strand
ATCCCAGTCATTGATTCTGTTTCAGATTCCTTTCTGAATCGATCTCTTATCTTTCTTCGCTTTCTTTAGCCTTTCTTAGCCCTCTTGGCTGGTGGTCCTCTCGTATGTACCATGTCGCAAGTAAAAACAATCCCAGTGATCACCATTGCTATGGTTCTTGAGAAAAAGAATCCTGTGTAGACCAACTCAAGAACACATGAAAAAATTGTTAATTTTCAAAGATTGAAAAAATTGTACCCAAACAATCATAATCATGTAGAGAAGCTAAGAATCAAATTAGTTTGCAAAAGGACTTTTAAAAATAGATCAATTGCATGTTTTTCGAAAATCCTTACTATATGCCCTAAAACCGAAATTTTAGAAATCGAAGCCTAAAAATCCGTTAATCAGAAGAAAACCTAGCATATAATCAAAACTAATCTACCCAGAGTCTTATTTCAAAAGAAATTTGATCAAAAACCATCCACAAACAAAGTTGATCCAAGAAATTCATCACGTTTGAGAAGGAAAAGAGAAAAAACGGTGAAAAACCGAGATTTTGATCAATAAAACTTACTTGGAGTTGAAGAACCTGAGTTTGAAAGCTTCAAGAAGGATGAAATCTAGAGAGAGAGGCTCTGGAAACTTCGGAACAAAAGATTGGAGTAAAGAAATCAAAAACCCCTTTCGTTCCTTATAAAACCTAGCCGCGATCCGGATCAGTTCATAACTGCGATCCGGATCGGCTACCCGCAGTGAGAAACTGCGTTCGGGATCCGGATCGGCAGATACAATCCGGATCGTCAGCCCGCAGAAGAATTCCTGTGTTCGGGATCCGGATCATCTAGCCCGATCCGGATCGGCCCAACTTTTTCTTTAGAAAATTTCAGAGAAATTCAAGAAAAACCAGAAAAAGATGTAAGCACAAATGTGTATCAACTTTAAACAAAATCATCGTTCATACAACAAGAATAGATTATGCCAAATCTATCAATAATATCCAAAAATGAAACGAAAATTACAAAAATTAAATCCTTAAAGTTGAACACCTTCAATTACATCTAACTTGATCTTATGAGTAATGCCTTTATCAAATCATCAATTCAGTAAAGAAAATGAAATACAAGATCAATAGATGTTTGAAAATCCCAAATATAGTAGATAATGTATCTAGACAATCTGTTGAAGAGAGTGGCTCTTTGAGCATCTTTCTTTAAAACCCACCTTATACCAACCTTGAAATTTGACAGAGTCAAGTATTTCAACATGCATTTTACTTAATCAAAAAATTTGAACAACCATGCTTGGTATACATGTGGTAGCTGCACACAATACTCGGACGACCGAGGTGGTAGCTCTTTCCTCCATGTGGTGGTAGTTTCACACTCCTCATTGGGATGTAACTCTTTTCCACATCTTTTGAGCATTTTACCTTTTCTATGACTCCCCCTCAATTGGCTATCAATTATTTAAGATATAAAGTATTCAACCAAATATTGATCTCGATTTCATACTCGACTAAGCAGTCAAATAAGATAATGACTATACCAAGAGATCATAGAGAGAGTGAAATTGACTTTGATCACTTTAGAAGATGATTTAATTAACATAAATGATCATTGCAACAGTGAAATATTATGATGGCAAAAGCATAATAAATTTCTAAATGTGCGAAAAGATGCAATTAAAGTCAATTATGATCTATGCTCAATTAATGTCCTATGTACAAACATAGATAATGAACAAAACAAAAACAAATACAAACCTATCCTAAGCAAAGATTTCAAAAAGAAGATTATTTCAAGGAAAGCATCCCAATTGCTTTTCGTAAATGAATAAAACGTTTTGATCCAAAGGTTTTGTTAGAATGTCAGCTAATTGATCTTCAGTTGAAATATATGAAAGTTGAAGAGTATTTGATTCAACTAGCTCTCTAAGAAAATGATATCTAAGTTCAATATGTTTTGTTCTAGAGTGCAACACAGGGTTTTTAGAAATGTTAATAGCACTAGTGTTGTCACAAAGTATTGTTACCGAAGATGCTGAAATGCGGAAGTCGCTCAGTACGCTCTTCATCCAAATGAGTTGAGTTGAGCAACTTCCAGCTGAAATGTATTCCGCTTCGGCAGTCGAGAGTGCTATGCAGTTCTGCTTTTTACTGTGCCATGCAACAAGGCAATGGCCAAGATAGAAGCATGCACCACTCATGCTTTTCCGATCATCCACTGATCCTGCCCAATCGGCATCTGAGTATCCAACAATATCCAAACTTGTTCCCATAGGATACCAAATTCCGAAATTAATTGATCCTTTGATATACCGGATGATCCTTTTCACCGCTTTCAGGTGAACCTCCTTTGGTGCTGATTGATATCTCGCGCAAATCCCAACACCAAAAGATATATCCGGGCGACTAGCCGTGAGGTAAAGTAGACTTCCAATCATATTTCGATACAGTTTCTCGTCTACATTCCCACTATGTGATTCACTTCCAAGTCCCTTGTGGCTAGTTCCCATTGGAGTCGGAAAATCTTTACAATTTTCTAGATCAAACTTTTTGACCAACTCCATTGCATACTTGGATTGACTCAAGTGAATACCTTCATCATTTTGCTTAATTTGCAATCCAAGAAAATAAGTCAATTCGCCCATCATGGACATCTCAAATTCGCTTTCCATGGTCTCCGCGAATTTAGAAGCATCGTTATCTCTTGTTGCGCCAAATACTATGTCATCGACATATATTTGTGCTACAATGAAATTGTTTTGATAATGCTTCACAAAGAGAGTCCTATCAGCTCCCCCTCGAGTATAGCCCTTCTCCAAAAGGTGCTTTGTTAACCTTTCGTACCATGCTCGCGGTGCTTGTTTCAGACCGTAAAGAGCCTTTTTCAAACGAAAAACATGGTTAGGTTGTTTATGATCTACAAAACCTTTCGGTTGAGCCACATAAACTTCCTCGTTTAAAAACCCATTTAGAAATGCGCTCTTAACGTCCATTTGAAATAATTTGATTTTAAAATGACAAGCAATAGCGAATAGTATACGAATGGACTCGAGTCTAGCTACAGGGGCGAAGGTTTCGTCAAAGTCTATACCTTCTACTTGAGAGTAGCCTTGAGCAACTAATCGTGCCTTGTTCCTGATGATAGTACCATCCTCATTTTTCTTGTTCTTGAAGATCCATTTGGTACCTATCACATTGTGTTGCTTTGGAGGCTTCGTTAATTCCCAGACTTTGTTTCGCTCAAATTGATGGAGCTCTTCCTGCATTGCTTTAATCCAGTAGTCATCCTGAAGAGCTTCATCTATGTTCTTTGGTTCGATTAAAGATACGTAGCAAGCGAATCCACAAACCAACTGCCTCCGAGTTCTGACTCCTTCTTGTGGATCTCCAATAATATTCGATTCCGGATGATCCTTGGAGATTCGTAACGTTTGTTGAAACGGAGTACTCGGAGATATATGAGATGATTCCTGCACATCAGATAAACTTGAAGAACCATTAGATGCATCATTAATATTGGAAGTATTATTATGAGAAGATGCACTAGCAGGAGAATCATCATCTAGAGAGATATCGAGGGTAGATTTTCCAGTTTCAAAGTGAAAAGCTTCATCTACTTTAACGTTTATAGATTCTACGATCGTCTTAGATTCAATGTTAAATACTCGATATGCTCTGCTATTCATAGAATAACCCAGAAAGATCCCTTCATCACTTCGAGAGTCGAACTTTCCAAGATTTTCACGGTCACGTAAAATGTAACATCGACTCCCGAAGACACGAAAATATTTGATATTGGGTTTTCTACTAAACCACAGCTCATATGGTGTATTTAAAGTTCCTGGGCGCAAGTAAACTCTATTAATGACATAGACAGCGGTGTTCACAGCTTCAGCCCAAAAATGTAACGGTAAATTCCGGCTATGAAGCATCACACGCACCATCTCTTGAACAACCCTGTTCTTGCGCTCAACAACACCATTCTGCTGAGGTGTATAGGGTGCCGAGAATTCATGTTAATTCCATTTGAAGTGCAAAAATCAATGAATTTTGAATTTATGAATTCTCCACCTCTATCACTTCTAACACGAATGATCTTTTCATTCCTTTCAATCATAATACGATGGCAAATCTCATGAAAAGAGTCAAACGTATCAGCTTTCTCTTTTAAAAATGCTACCCAAGAAAACCTAGAGAAATCATCAACCAATAAGAAAATGTACCATTTACCTCCCAAAGATGGTTGACGGGTCGGCCCCATTAAGTCCATGTGCAAAAGTTCCAAGGGCCGTTTTGTACCAACGTGGTTCAAGTTCTTGTGTGCAGTCCTAGACTGTTTTCCCTTTTGGCAACCACCACACACAACGTTTTGTTTAAATAAAAGCTTTGGAACCCCCTTGACCACGTCCTTGTTTGAAATTCTAGTAAGTTCCTTAAAATTTAAGTGACCTAGCCTTTCATGCCAAAGAATTTCATTATTCAAAGCAGCTAAGTTACAATTTTCAGAAAATTTATTAGGAACAACATAACAATTGTTTTCAGATCTAACCCCTTTTAAAAAGAAGACATGGTCTTTATCAGTTACAACGCATTCAACAGATGAAAAGTTAACTGAAAAACCATTGTCGCAAAGTTGACTTATGCTTATGAGGTTAGTTTTAAGGCCATCAACAAATAAGACGTTTTTCAAAATTGGGCCATCCGGAATAGCTACCGTCCCTTTTCCAACAATTTTGGAAGATCGACCGTCTCCGAAAATAACGTGTCCTCCGGAGATTTTCTCAAGATTTTGAAAACTATTTTTGTCACCGGTCATGTGACGGGAACACCCGCTATCCAGATACCAAGACGAACTATCATATGCATGCAAGGAAACATTGGAAACAAGACAAGGGAAAATTTCACCTTTGCGCACCCAAACCCTTTTGGAGTGCGTCGGTAATGGTCGAGAAGTTATATGCCTAGGTGAAAGCGTCTTGTTATAGCGATGGTTGTTCCTTGATGTAATCGTCTTGCGCGATGAACTACCAAATCTCTTTTCATTTGAAAAGTTTTGTTTTGATTTTCGGGGAGGAGCCGTTTTGGTAGTTGTTGCAAGAGGTCTTTGAGATGAGCGTTCGACTCCCGTCTTGCAATATCTTCTTATGTGCCCTGAAACACCACAACGAAAACATACCTTAGATCTTGACGATCCTGAAGAGGATGAAGTAGGTTTGTTGTTGTTGTTTGTCTTGAATTCCGGTGTCGGAGGAGGAGATACCGACTGAGGCACAAAAACTGTCTCACTCGAACTTGGACTGTTTCCAGTTTGAGTGTATCCGAGGCCGAACCTATTTGATTGACCAAGACCAAGAAGTCTATCCAACTTACTCCTTCCTGAAGAGAATCGCTGTAAGTCATTCTTGAGTTGGAAAATGGTCTTTGTCATTTCCAGGTTATCCTGTCGAGCCTCGTTGTAGAGCTTTGAGAAGTGATTCGCGTTATCCACCAGATTTGTATGTTCCTTCTCAAGTTGCTCATTGGACTCTTGAAGGGAAGCATTTTCTTTTATCAGGTTTTCCCTTTCCACTTCAAGAGCGTTTGAGAGAGAAGTCGCTCTTTTTGCTTCTTCTTCGAGATCATGCACTCTCCCTCTCAAACTCTTGTTTTGCTTAGCCACTTTCTTTGAGTCCCTCAAAAGTCTGTGGTAGGCTAGAGCAAATTCTTCACCTTCCGAATCATCCGATTCGTTGTCCGTTGCGTTCTTTTCAACAGTGGAGTTGGACAACGACTCAGATGTACTTGCCATAAAGCACATGAAGGGTGAAGATACGGACGCGTGGAAAGCAGTGGAGCTCTTTTCTTCATCACTCGAAGATGACTCATTTGACGTTGAGTTGTCATCCCAAGTGACGACTTGCATCGCCTTCTTCTTTGCCGGATACTTGTTAGGACATTCCGTTGCAATGTGGCCGTAGCCTCGACATTTGAAGCATTGTAGTTGTCCTTCTGAACTTTTCTTATCCTTTGAGAAGTTCTCTTGCTTTCTTGACTTGTAACCTGAAGTACCCTTGCCTTTGTTCGACTTTCCGAAGGATGGAGATTTGCTTGAATTACCCCTTCGAAAGTTGCGGCGAAACTTCCTTGTCAAGAGAGCGAGTTGCTTCTCAAATTCCTCCATAGAAAGGTTCTCGTCATCGTCTGAGGAGGATGTATCCACGTCTTCTTCCTTAGTTGTTTTCAACGCATAACCTGAAGACTTAGAAGTGGATGCCTTTCCAGAAGAATTGTTAGTAGTAAATGTCATTTCATAAGTTTGCAATGAACCAACTAATTCTTCTACACGTATTTCGTCCGGGTGTTTAATAGTTTCAATGGCAGTAACCTTTGGGCGAAAACGTTCAGGAAGAGTTCTTAAGATTTTTCTCACAATCTTAAATTCTGGAATCTTCTCTCCCAGATTAGCACATGAGTTTACGATGTCTTGCAATCGTGTATAGTAGTCCGTGAAAGATTCATTTTCTGCCATTAAGATAGAGTCAAACTTGCTCGTAAGCATTTGCAGTTTCTGAATCTTCACGAGGTTAGTTCCCTCATGTGTAACCTGAAGAACATCCCAGATTTCTTTCGCAGTCTCACATGCCGAGACGCGAGAGAATTCAGTTTGGGATAAGGCATTAAAGATAGCATTAATTCCCTTGCCATTGTAAGAAGATGAATCTAACTCTTCCTTGGTCCATTTCGACCTAGGTTTTAAGGTGCGAACATCACCATTAAATTCAGTTGGATTAGTCCATCCTAATTCAATCGATTGCCACACCCGTTCGTCGATGGAAATTAAAAAGGCTTTCATCCGTACTTTCCAGTACGCATAATTTGTTCCATCGAAGAACGGGGGTCGGTTGATGTTTCCACCTTCAACCATTGTTTACAACCCTATTCCCTCTCTGATACCACTTGTTGGGTTATATGTAATACGGATCTAAATAGGGGAAAAAAACACCTAGAGGGGGGTGAATAGGTGTAAACGAATAAACACTCAAAAAATCGTTGCGATAAAACCCAATGCGGAAATAAAAATAATACGCAAGATTTTTACGTGGAAAACTCCATCACCGGAGTAAAAAACCACGGGACCGATAACACGGCAGAAATCCACTAGAATTAAAACACATACAAGGTGATTTACCGTACACACTTACGACTCAACCTTTTCCATACGCTCCTAGAGGATCTTCTCCGCTCGCTCCACGACGCTTCTCGAATCCACGATCTGCGCCCAACGCCGAATCCACGGCGTCCAACGTCGAATCCACGACGTCCGACCGAATCCACAGTCTTCACCCAATAGCACCCTTCGAATCCACGAACGTGCCTCGCTCCGAATCCACGAGAGCGGTTGAACCTTGAATCCACAAGGACACGCGAATCCACGCGCCGATTTTTGGGGTAAATCGTTGTTTTGGGTGGTGATGATCCGCCGAATACTTAGATCAAAGATAGATCGGAAATACCATCTAAGTATTCATTAGTTTGATTCAACTCAAGATGTGAGTATGAAAACCTAGAATCAAACTAATCAATATAGATGAAGAAACATAGAGTATTCTCTAATGATTTCCTTTCTTCTCTATATGTGGATCTATAGCCGTAAAAGATGATATATGAAAATGACGGCTGTTTAGATTCACAGTGGATTCACCCTAGAAAAAGAGTCATAGGGTGTATTTATAGGTTAGAAACCCTAGGAAGGAGATAAGAATCAAAAACCTAACATTTCTGGAAATTTTACGGACGGCGATCCGGATCGGACTAGCTGTGATCCGGATCGTCGTAACGAGTCAGCCAGTTCCAGAAAAACGAAGGTTCGGGATCCGGATCGAAGTGCATGATCCGGATCGTTCATACAGTTTACCAAACATCAACGTTCGGGATCCGGATTGCGAAGCATGATCCGGATCGTTCAAGGAAAATGGTAAACTCACTGTTCGGGATCCGGATCAAGAGACTACGATCCGGATTGAACTGGTGTATGAACGAACCACCTTCGGGATCCGGATCGAACAACCTGATCCGGATCCTGAACATGTCCCAAGTCCAGTTTTTGATTTTTATGCAATGAAAGATTCTTCCAAGTGTTTCTACACTACAAGAAGTATTCGGATCACACAAAATCTTTAGTTAAACATACCTGATCCTTTTGAATTCTTCTTTCTTGAGATTGAGTTAAATGATCCAACTTTCTTCACCTTCAATCTTCAAGACTTGAGACTTTCACGAAACTACGCCAACTCAAATTCCGTAACATAAGATAGAGTAGACTTCCAATCATGCTGCGATAAAGCTTCTCGTCTACACTCTCACTAAGAGATTCACTTCCTAATCCCTTATTGCTAGTTCCCATAGGAGTCGGAAAATCTTTAGAATCTTCTAATCCGAATTTCTTCACCAACTCCCTTGCATACTTGGATTGACACAAATGGATGCCATCATCGTTTTGTTTCACTTGCAATCCAAGAAAGTATGTCAGTTCGCCCATCATTGACATCTCAAATTCACTTTCCATGGTTTCAACGAATTTAGAAGCATCATTGTCTCTAGTTGCCCCAATACAATGTCATCGACATAGATTTGTGCCACAATGAAATTATCCTGATAATGCTTCACAAAGAGAGTCCGGTCAGCTCCCCCTCGAGTATAGCCCTTTTCTAATAGGTGCTTTGTCAACCTTTCGTACCATGCTCGCGGTGCTTGTTTTAGACCGTAAAGAGCCTTTTTCAAACGAAAAACATGGTTAGGTTGTTTACAGTCTACAAAACCTTTCGGTTGAGCCACATAAACTTCCTCATTTAAAAACCCATTTAAAAACGCGCTCTTAACGTCCATTTGAAAGAGTTTGATTTTAAAATGACAAGCAATAGCGAATAAAATACGAATTGACTCGAGTCTAGCTACCGGGGCGAATGTTTCATCAAAGTCTATACCTTCTATTTGAGAGTAGCCTTGAGCAACTAAGCGTGCTTTATTCCTGATGATGGTACCATCCTCGTTTTTCTTATTCTTGAAAATCCATTTAGTACCAATCACGTTGTGTTGCTTCGGAGGCTTTGTTAATTCCCAGACTTTGTTTCGTTCGAACTGATGGAGCTCTTCCTGCATAGCTTCAATCCAGTAGTCATCCTGAAGAGCTTCATCAATGTTCTTTGGTTCAATCATGGAGACGTAGCATGCGACTCCACAAACCAACTGTCTCCGAGTCCTAACTTCTTCTTGTGGGTCTCCAATAATATTCGATTCCGGATTATCTTTTGAGATTCTTAACGTTTGAGGTAACGGGGTACTCGGAGGTACATGTGAAATACCCGATATGCTCTACTGTTAGTAGAATAACCCATGAAAATCCCTTCGTCGCTTCGAGAGTCGAACTTACCGAGGTTTTCGCGATCACGCAGAATAAAACATCGACTCCCAAAGATACGAAAATATTTGATATTCGGTTTTCTACTAAACCACAGCTCATATGGTGTATTTAAAGTTCCAGGGCGCAAATACACTCGATTAATTACATAGACGGCGGTGTTCACAGCTTCAGCCCAAAAATATAACGGTAAATTCCGGCTATGAAGCATCACACGCGCCATCTCTTGAACAACCCTGTTTTTGCGCTCAACAACACCACTCTGCTGAGGTGTATAGGGTGCTGAGAATTCATGTTTTATTCCGTTGGAAGTGCAAAAATCAATGAATTTAGAATTTATGAATTCTCCACCTCTATCACTTCGAACACGAACGATCTTTTCATTTCTTTCATTCATAATACGGTGACAAACCTCATGAAAAGAGTCGAAAGTATCCGCTTTCTCTTTTAAAAAAGTTACCCATGAATACCTAGAGAAATCATCAACCAAAAGAAAAATATACCATTTACCTCCCAAAGATGGTTGACGAACCGGCCCCATTAAATCCATATGCAGTAATTCCAAGGGCCGTTTGGTACTGACGTGGTTCAAGGATGAGAGAAGAATTCACCTTTGCGTACCCAAACCTTTTGAGTTTTGGAGTACGTCGGCAATGAATATGAAGTTAATACTTTTCGTGAAAGCGTCTTGATTGATCCATCGCTTTTCCTTGACGTCGTCGTCTTGTTTGATGTACTACCAATGTTCTTTCCTTTTGAAAAATCCTTCTTTGATTTGCGGGAAATGAACTCATTGGTAGTAGTTGCAAGATGTGCTGGATTTGATCTTTGCGCTCCATTCTTGCAATTTCTTCTTATGTGCCCTGCATAACCACAACGAAAACATACCTTTGTTCTTGACGATCCCGAAGAGGGTGAGGTAGGGTTGTTGTCATTGTATGCTGAGAATTCCGTCGTCGGAGGAGGAGTTACCGACTGGGGCACAAAAACTGTTCCACTCGAACTAGGAACGTCTCCAGTTTGAGTGTATCCGAGGCCGAATTGGTTTGTTTGACCAAGACCAAGTAATTTATCCAACTTGCTCCTTCCATAAGAGAATCTCTTTAAATCATCCTTGAGTTGGAAAATGGTCTTTGTCATCTCCATTTTTTCTTGTCGGGCCTCGGTGTAGAGCTTCAAGAAGTAACCAGCTTTGTCAATCATCGTTACATGTATCTTCTCGAAATGCTCATTTTTCTCTTGAAGTGAAGCATTTTCTTTTATCAGATTATCCCTTTCCACTTCAAGACCGGTCGAGAGAGAAGTTACCCTTTTTACTTCTTCTTCGAGATCCTGCAATCTCCCTCTCAACCCCTTGTTTTGCTTAGCCAGTTTCTTTGAATCCCTCAAAAGTCTGTGGTAGGCTAGAGCAAAATCTTCACCTTCGGAGTTACTCGATTCGTCGTCCGTTGCAGTTTTTTCAACCTGGGAGAAGTTGGACAATGAATCGGATGTACTTGCCATTAAGCATATGAAGGGTGAAGATGTGGACGCGTGGAATGCCGTTGCGTTGTTCTCTTCATCACTTGAAGATGACTCAATTGTCGTTGAGGTGTCATCCCAAGTGACGGCTTGCATCGCCTTCTTCTTGGACGGATTCTTATTTGGACACTTCGTTGAGATATGGCCGTATCCTCGGCACTTGAAGCATTGGACTTGTCCTTCTGAGCTTTTCTTATCCTTTGAAAAACTTTCTTGCTTTCTTGACTTTTGGCTTGAAAAACCTTTGCCTTTCTTCCACTTTCCGGAGGATGAAGTTTTACTTGAATTACCCCTTCGAAAGTTTCGGCAAAAATTTCTTGTCAAGAGAGCAAGCTGCTTCTCAAAGTCCTCCATAGATAGGTTCTCGTCATCGCCTGAGGAGGATGATTCCGCGTCTCTTCTTTTGTAGTTTTCAACGCAAAACCTGAAAACTTAGAAGTAGATGCTTTTCCAGAAGAATAGTTAGTAGGAAATGTCATTTCATATGTTTGTAATGAACCAACTAATTCTTCTACACGGATTTCGTCCGGGTGTTTAATAGTTTCAATGGCCGTAACCTTGGAATGAAATCTTTCAGGAAGAGTTCTTAAGATCTTTCTTACAATTTTAAATTCTGGAATCTTCTCTCCCAAGTTAGCACATGTGTTTACGATGTCTTGCAATCGTGTATAGTAGTCTGTGAATGATTCATTTTCTGCCATGAAAATAGAGTCAAATCTGCTCGTAAGCATTTGCAGCTTTTGAATCTTCACAAGGTTAGTTCCCTCATGTGTAACTTGAAGAACATCCCAGATTTCTTTCGCAGTCTCACATGCTGAGACGCGAGAGAATTCAGTTTGAGACAAGGCATTAAATAAAGCATTGATTCCTTTGCCATTGTAAGAAGATAAGTCTATCTCTTCCTTGGTCCATTTCGACCTAGGTTTGATGGTGTGAACATCAACAATAACTTCAGTTGGATTTGACCATCCTAACTCGATAGACTGCCACACCCATTCGTCGATGGAAATAAGAAATGCTTTCATCCGTACTTTCCAGTAGGCATAATTTGTTCCATCGAAAAACGGGGGTCTGTTTATGTTTCCACCTTCAGCCATTGTTTACAACCCTATTCCCGCTCTGATACCACTTGTCGGGTTATATTAATAATGATCTAAATAGGGGAAAAAACACCTAGAGGGGGGTGAATAGGTGTAAACGTTTAAACACTCAAAAATCGTTGCGCAATAAAACCCAATGCGGAAATAAAAAATAACTGCAAGATTTTTACGTGGAAAACTCCAAACCGGAGTAAAAAACCACGGGACCGATAACACGGTGAAATCCACTAGAATTATAACACGTACAAAGGTGATATACCGTACTCACAGACGACTCAACCTTTTTCCATACGCTCCTAGTTGATCTTCTCCGCTCGCTCCGCAACGCTTCTCGAATCCACGATCTGCGTCCAACGCCGAATCCACGACGTCTGACCGAATCCACGGTCTTCACCAAGTAGGACGTCTCGAATCCACGAACGTACCTCGCTCCGAATCCACGAGAGCGGTAGCACCTTGAATCCACAAGGCCACGCGAGTCCACGCGCCGATTTTGGGAAAATCATTGTTTTTGGGTGGTAATGATCCGCTGAATACTTAGATTAGAAATAGATCGGAAATACCATCTAAGTATTCATTAATTTGATTCTACTCAAAATCTGAGTGAGAAAACCTAGAATCAAATTAATCAATATAGATGAAGAAACATAGAATTAAATCTATTAATTTCCTTTCTTCTCTATATGTGGATTTATATGGCCGTCTTTTGATTTATTCGGATTAAGCGGCTTATACGGCTTTTTCGGCTTACCCTAGAAAAAAGAATCATAGGGTCTATTTATAGGTTAGAAACCGTTGGAAGAGGATAAGAATCAAAAACTAATCTTTTCTGGAATTTTACAGGACGACGATCCGGATCGAATTTACGGCGATCCGGACTGTCGTAACGAAACAGCCAATTTCCAGAAAAACAAAGGTTCGGGATCCGGATTGAAATGCCAGATCCGGATCGTCATACATTTAAGCAAAAACCAGTGTTCGGGATCCGGATCAGAAATGGCTTGGATCCGGATCGGATTTGCGTATGAATCAACACCCTTCGGTATCCGGATTGAAATGTCTGATCCGGATCCTGAACATGTCCCATGTCCAGTTTTTGATTTTTATGCAATTAAAAATTCATCCAAGTGTTTCTACACTATAAGAAGTATTCGGATCACCAAAAATAATTAGTTAAACATACCTGATCCTTTTGAATTCTTCTTTCTTGAGATTGAGTTATATGATCCAACCTTCTTCACCATCAATCTTCAAGACTTAATACTTTCATGAAATGCGCCAAAACAAATTCCTTAACAACAAACACATAGAATTCCTGTGCGCCTCGTCCCTTAAAATGCGAAACACGCAGTTCAGCAACTGCGCAAACTCTTCGACACAAGGAAGTTCTCAACGCGCCTCGCTCCGAATCCACGAAAGCGGTAGCACCTTGAATCCACAAGGCCACGCGAATTCACGCGCCGATTTTGGAAAATCATTGTGTCACGCCCCGGGGTCGTAACTGCCACCCGGGCTCGCCAACAGATCCGCCATCTGTACGGAAACTGCCGTACAGACGAAGCGTCTAACCTGCAGAAAGAATCAACTACAGTATACAGATATCAGAGCTGAAAGTAGACTACTAAAAACTGAAGTCCAAACACTGTACAACTAAAAATAATACAATATCCATCTCCCCAAATACTATCATATACAAAATCCTCTGATACAGAACTCAAAAGGGAGATATCTTCAATAAGTACATCAGTGTACAAGCCCTCGATACAAGAAAATATCCTCACTACATCAGTCCCTCAAACTGTAAAATAAAGTACAACTCTATACCTCACAACAAAGGTCTCTCAACAGAGGAAAAAGAAGTAAACTAATCTACTGAAGCTCTCCTCTGAAGGGGTACCGCTACACTCCAATGACGGGTAGGGAACTAGCTCGCGACTCCCTCGCCTCGGTCAGAAGGATCAGCAACTGGAGCAACAGGAACAGGAGAAGAAGTTCCTGGGGAAAAAGACACCACGACGGGTGTGAGAACTACTTCCCACAGTAGTTCTCAGTGGGTGCCGCCAACAAGCCCAACGGTCTGCCCACCAAGTCTACTAGAGGTAAAAGATAACAGAGCAATGAAATCTGAACAAGAAAAGCTGGAGCTACTCTACAGCTGCCATACCTCTATCTAGATACTCAAAAAGTGGAACAGATGAAAGTAAAAGAGACCACTCGCACCCAAGGTGCTCAAAAGACCCAATCGAACTGACTGCCTCATAGGGTCCAGTCAAGCCTGCGCCTGTCGACTAGGAACGCGCCTGCCCACTACCACGCATCCCCATGAGGACGGGATTTACGTGGGGCGTCCTGCCCGACTAACTCACCCCTCGCGCAAAACTGCCTCAACAGGCCCATCGTATCCACAGCGGCATCTCAGGGACGCGACTCCAACTGAGGAAAACGGCGCGGCATAGAGTATCACAAATTGGCATAAGCAGGCTAGTCAAAATACACGCTCACTCTCAGAACGGTAGGACTCAAGATCCCCAAATATCTCGCACAACAGTCGGAACACTCTCGACGACTCAGCTGATCGGCTAACTCGAAACACGAGACACTAGCCTCTCCAACAGCTCGCAGCACAAAGCTCACTGGCTGGAGATACTCCACAGCCAGGAACGACCCACAACTCAGGGTAACAAAACAGGTCGGACAACACTCAACGACCTGGGACCACCGTCAACCCCAACGGTTCCCAACAATACGGACCGGAAGATACTCGACGGCCCGGGACTACCGTCTACTCAACGGCTCCTCCTACGACAGCGTAAAAGGGAAACAAGACCTCTCGGGACTACCGTTTACCAAAACGGCTCCCCGCACAGATAAGCAACCCGCTACAACTACCAGACTCCACTCTGCTCCCAAGCAAGAGTGCAAAAGCATCCCACACTAAAAGCAAGTCCCGACCTCTCGGCCCACTATCCGGGCGAGAAAACACTATGTCCAGGGATGAAAGAACAGTGTGGATGTCTAAGCATAAATAACCCTAGCCCAAGTGAGGGTTTTCTACTGGTCTGGTTACACATGCAACGTATGACGGGGGTGCTAGGTCAAGTTCCAAGGTACTATATTAACAGATAATAAAAGGAATAACAATTCCTACAATCTAGCATGCTACACAATGAAATAAACTATCATGCATAGTCCTACATCAGTAGAAATACTGTACAGTCCATAAAACTTGGAGATAAGGCCACCCACCTCGATTTGCCACCAATTGCTCGTAGACACTTGCAATTGGCCTCCACGCGATCCGCACGCAAAACGATGTCCGCCGCCGGAGTCCGCACGCAAAACGGAGCACGGTGCCGGAATCCGCACGCCAAACAGAGTCCGCACGCAAAATGATGTCCGCTGCCGGAGTCCGCACGCAAAACGGTGCACGGTGCCAGGATCCGCACGCAAAACGGAGTCCGCACGCAAAACGGTGCACGGCGCCGGAGTCCGCACGCAAAACGGTGCACGGTGCCAGGATCCGCACGCAAAACGGAGTCCACACGCAAAACGGTGCACGGTGCCGGAGTCCGCACGCAAAACGGTGCACGGTGCCTGGATCTGCACGCAAAACGGAGTCCGCACGCAAAACGGTGCACGGTGCCGGAGTCCGCACGCAAAACGGAGTCCGCACGCAAAACGGTGCACGGTGCCGGAGTCCGCACGCAAAACGGTGCACGGTGCCAGGATCCGCACGCAAAACGGAGTCCGCACGCAAAACGGTGCACGGTGCCGGAGTCCGCACGCAAAACGGTGCGCGGTGCCAGGATCCGCACGCAAAACGGAGTCCGCACGCAAAACGGTGCACGGTGCCGGAGTCCGCACGCAAAACGGTGCACGGTGCCGGAGTCCGCACGCAAAACGGTGCACGGTGCCCAACACAGAAAAGAGCAAGAGGGCCAGTTACAGTCTAAAAGATCGCCCCAAAAACTGTACAAAAATACAGAAAAACCAACGCACGGGACCTACCCGTTTGCGCCGCCGTCACAGAAACGCTCCGCCGGACGACCTCGCATGCAAAACGAGGTCCACGACGCGCCGCCGCACCTCACGTAACCTCCTCCCTCACTCCCTCTCGCTCTCAGGTGCAGAAGAAAGAAAGAAAAGGAGAAAATGGCGGTGCGGGGAGGAGGAAGAAGAAGAAGAAAAAGGGGAGAAAGAGGGTGGTCCACGGTGCCGGTCCACGGAGCCGGTCCACCGCGCCAACCAACCAGGAAGGCCCAAACCCCGGTCCACAAGGCTGGGCGCGTGCGCCGGGTCCACGCACGCGCCCAGCGCGCCACGTGGCGCGTGGTAACGCGCCCGCCACACGAGCGCGTTACACCGCGCCCCCCCCAGGCGCGGGACACGCGCCCGCCACACCGGGCGCGCGTGCCCCCGCGCCCGCGCGGGAGCGAGTGGGAGCCCGCCACGTGGCGGGCTCCCCGCGTTCCATGCCGGAGCGCGGTTCCCAGCACGCGCCAGCGCGCCTTTTGCGCGCCTCGGGGAGCGTGCCGCCGCGCCACTCGGAGTCCATGCCGCGCCTCGCCTCGGTTTACGTGCCACGTCGCCTCGAAAAATGCGCACGCCTACCGGACTCCAAAACAAACAAATAAATAGTCCATTCTTAGTGATTTCGCGCGCTGAATCCAAAAACGATGTCCATTTTTCCAAATTCTCATCCGAAAATTTACCGAATGCCCACTCGATCCGATTTTCGCGCCGGGTCCATTTTTAAAGTCCGATTTGCCAAAATTCAACTCTAAAAATTCCCGAAGGCGACCGGAGAGGTAAACTTTTATCCGGACTTCACCCGGAGTCTAATTTTGACATCTGAATCGCGCGAAATCACTTCTAAACACCCGACGGGTCCTCCAACTTCCCACGGGGTCTCAATTTAAGCCCGAAGTCCACCACTTGTGTCCAAATTGCGCGCAACCCACGCAGGCCTCCAGTGATGCAAGCAAATCCCAAATTGCATCACCAATCCATTTCTGGGCCCCCAACACACGCACCAACACCCCCAACGGCGACCGAAAGCTGCCCAACAGCCAGCAACCCTACGCGGGGGATTCCGGGACCTCACACATTGTTTGTTTATTGGTGATGATAATCCGAATAGTTAGATCATAGATAGACAAGAAATCACCATCTAAGTATTCATCAATTTGATTCTACAAGAATTAGAGAGTTTGGAAACCCTAGAATCAAATTGATCAATATAGATGAAGAATTATGAAATTAATCGTGTTTTCCTTTCTTCTCTATATGTGGATTATTTGGTCGTCTTTTTTTGGATTACCCTAAAAGATGAATGTTAGGGTTTATTTATAGGTTAGAAACCGTTTGGAAAGAGATAAGCATAAAAAATTGACTTAACAAACTTTCCCCCGCACGGCGGTCCGGACTGGATTTTGGCTGATCCGGACTGTCGTCTTTTTTCAGCAAATTTCCTAAAAAAACAGGTTCGGGGTCCGAACTGGATTTGGCCTGATCCGGACTGTTCATGCGATTCAGCAAATTCAGAGTTCAGGGTCCGTACTCAACAAGGGATGATCCGGACTGTAATTTCGCATGAACTAAACCTTGTTCGGGGTCCGGACTGGATGTGGCTGGTCCGGATCCTGAACATGTAAAATGTCCAGTTCTTAATTTTTATGCAACGAAAATTATTACAAGTGTTTCTAAACTATATAAATGTATTCAGATCACCAAAAATATTTAGTTAAACGTACCTAATCATTTTGAATCCATTCTTCTTGAGATTGATGTATGTGATCCACAATTCTTCAACTTTAATCTTCAAGACTCAAAACACTTCATGAAATACGCCAATACAAAAATCCTTAACATGCAACAGGGGTGGTCTCAGTGGAAAATACTGACTAGGGTGCCCTCTGTCCAACAACTGGGTCATCCTATCTAGCTGCTCACTCCGTCGCGGGTATACCTCAAACAATCCTACCATTTGGGCCCAGAGCTCTCTGATCTCCAATCTGGGTATCTAGCCCGAGTCTGTCAGCTCTGGCTAAACTGCTGCGACGGGCGCACACGGGTCAAAACTCAACGTCGGGGAGACACCGCTCACCACGACAAAACCGCACATCAGCACACGACAAAATCTCGACCCAATCCAGCGAGAGTCTAGAGCATGTCACCCATTCCACAGCATTATATTGTCTGCAGCTAACATAATTACTTAGGAGAATAAACATGCCGATCACTCATCCCATCCCTTGGGAGAGGTATAAAACCTAATCAGAACTCTCACCAAAAGTCACGACTCTCACGTAGTCATCCTAGGGTCCAACCCCAAGCCTAGGGTTTCTACAGTCCCAACCGACCTATCCCTAAGCTCTGATACCAACCTAATCTGTCATGCTCCGGGGTCGAAACTGCGACCCGGGTTCGCCAACAGATCCGTCGCCCATACGGAAAATCTCGCATAGGCGCAGCGTCTAACCTGCAAAAGATAGTACTACAGCTATACAAATATCAGAGCGGGAATAAAGTGCTGTAAAAATAAAATCTAATCACTGTATCAACAGAAATAATGTACAAGATCCATCTCCCAAAAAAATAATCATTATACAATATCCTCAATACAGCATCCCTGAATCCAAAAAGGGAGATAAATTAAAATCATAGTACATCAGTGTGATGATCCGGATCTTCGTTGGAGGTTTATGGCTTGGTTTGTAGCTTCTGGAGGACTATCTTATGCTATGGGAGCGTTGGGCATGTATCGGACTCAAGAAATGGACTTAGTGTGTTGTTTGGACCCCGAGTGTATTCGGATACCCCCGTCGAATTTTGGAAGAGGCTTTGGGCAAAAAGGAGGCCGTATTTGGATTCAGCACGGAAAAACGTTGAAAAACGGCTATTTACTTGTATTTTTCTGAGTCCGGACGCCCAAAAACGGAGACCCGGAAGTTTCTGGTGTATTTTGGTGCATGGGGGAGCCGTGGACCGGCCAGAGGGACACGTGGCAGCTGCTGATTGGCCGGCGCACGCGTCCTAGTCCACGGAGAGGAGCGCTGGTGCAGTGGACCAGGCGGGAAGCCACGTGGCGGCTCCGCATTGGCGGGCGCAGGGCGCTCGGCTCACGGGAGAGCGCGCGGGTGTACGGTGGACCGAAGCGGGTACACGTGGCACCATTTCATTGGCTCGGTGCAGTGGACGCGGCGCACGCGGGGGTGCGCGGGCAGGCCGGGCAGGTGCACGGGCAGGCGCGGGGTGCAGGCTGGTGGTGTGCCACGTGGCAGTTTTCTATTGGATCTGAGGTGGACACGTGGCAGACTACGGTTCGTCGAGTGCACGGAGTGTGTGCACCGGGTGCAGCGAGCGCGGGGGCTTGACACGTGGCGCGCAGGGATTGGGCACGTCGCTGTGCGCGTGCGGCGGGGCAAGTGGCGCGGCAGGCGGCGGTTGGCAGGCGACAGGCGGGCGTGGCCGGCACGGCGCCGACGTGGCGCACGCGGGCGCCACGTGGCAGCCCGCCATTGGCGGGCGCCACCTACCGCGTTGACCACGCGGGCCACGCGGCAGGACTGGAGCGGCGGAGGTTGTTGTTTGCTGTTTGGGGACACGTGGTGCGTTGTGGTGGATTCGGGCGCTCGATCGACGGCCCAGATTGGAGCACTGTGCGCGCCCGAAAGATTTCGGGCGCCCGAAAATTGGGACACTGTGGTCATTTTTGGATTTGTTTGGAATGGCCTATAAATACCTCCTCCTCTCCCTCTTTCTCTCCCTTTTCCGAGCTTTAGAGAGGGAATGAGAGGGAGAGCTCTATACGAGATTTGTTCCCCTTGATGTTCTTGAGCTCGTGGTGGATCCCCGGAATTTTTGGAAGCTCGGCAACGGCGATATCTACTTTACAGTTAACCTCGGTTTTTCCCCCATTTCGGCCCATTACCGTCACAGTTCAGTCGGAAATTCGCTGTGAGCAAACCAGGAGGAGTTTTTGGGCGATTTCTTTGAAACATGTTCCTAAGAGGTAAGTCTTCGATTTTCATGTTGATCGCTTCGCTCCGTTTCGCACTTTTGGCACGGTTCCCGAGGCATTTTTGACCCCCATTTTTCTGTGATGGATTCTGGACAGCGGAGGCTTGTCGATTTTATATCTCTGCCTAAGAGCATCGGATCAAGTCGTTTAAGGACTCGATTTTGATCTAATCGTCGCAAGGAACACAGTGCTGATTTTTCTGGGATTTTTGGAAATTGTTTCCAAAGTGATAATTAAGCTTTTCTTGGACAGGTTGCTACAGGAATTTTGTTGTGGGAGGTTTTGAGTATGCAGCGGTGTTTTATTTTTATCTTGGCCTACAGGTTTCAGATCTAGGCGTATAAGTAGTCGTTTTGGGGCTACTTTTCGCGAGGAACGTGACTGTGAATTTTCTGGATTTTTTTAGAGTACTGGACAGAGCTGATATTTACCCTTTTCTGTGCTGTTTGGATGACAGCAATGCTGTTTTGGTGGTATGTTTACACCGGGTGCGATGTTTTGTGCAGTGGGGCAGAGTTTTTGGTGGATACTGATGCTAGAGGATAGCGGGCAGCGAGAGGTTTCTTTTGGTGCTGTGCGCGCTTTTCGAGGTGGGTGGTTGTTGCATACCTCTACTTCTGACTTGCTCACTAAGTTTATTAGAGAAACCCACAATTGAACAGATTGATTGATTACCATGCATGTTTGACTGATATAAATGTGAGCCTATCATTTGAGATTAATTCTGTGGATATAGCATGTTGGGAATCTTATTGGGATAATATTATTGTGGAAATATGATTGCGGGGACGTATTTAATAGTGATAATTAACATGCCACATTAGCACATAAATCTTATGAAAATTGGTTAAATGGAGTAATTATTGGGACATGATGACATCTCCATGTGCGGGTACTACTTTGGGATTTATTATGGATCAGGGATTATTTACATGTGTAGTTGTCTGATAATTTTAGCATGATGGGTATATCTATGTGGATCTATTAGTTGTCACGCATGTGGAACTGTTATTTAATCTTTTTCTCTTTCATCTTGCATGAGGACTTTTGCCTGCCTGTATGGACATCTAGATAGGCCACTATTTTATTGCTACACAATCATATTGGGATTTGACTTAGGAGAAACCATGATTATTTTCTTTCTCCTTCTTATTTTAGACTTTCGAGTCATGTTGCTCGGGTTCGAGCACAGGTTTGGGATAGTGTACTCGGGACCTTAGGGTCAGAGACAGGGTGTACTTGATGTTGGATTGTGGGTTATTGCGGCAACCGCGGACAGTAGGCGGTTGACCGGATCTTGATTATTTTACCCGATTGTGGGTTGTGGGTTATTGCGGTGACCGCGGACATTGGGCGGTTGACCGGATGTTTACCATTGCATCAAATTGGGTATCAGATTTCTCTAGTGGATGGTGTTTCCCACTTTTTGAATACTATTGCACCAGATCGGGGTTTCATTAGTGGACGGAGTTTTCCACTTTGATCATAGTCTTGATCCAGTCCTGCTATTGTGAGACATTGGTTACAGAGATGCTTGATACAGAGATACTTTACTCGTGTGGGTCTCTCCCCTCGAGTGCCACTCCGGAGTAGGCTTTAGACCGTGTTGGGTTCCGGTCATTTGGATAGTGGAGATACTGAGTTCATGAGATTGATGACAGAGCAGGCAGTACCAGTTTTTACTGGTGTCTAAATTGGGTTTATTTGGTCAGATACTGTTTCCTGATGCATTCATACAGTCATTTCTTTCAGTATTGCATTTAGAGGCATACTAGTAGTGGTTTCCCTTTATTCAGCAGTTCTGTTTACAGCTTTACCACTTGTTTCTTTTCTTGCCTCTGGTAGACTTAGTGGGTACGCCGGAGTTTGAGGCTTTACCCACAGGGGGAGGCTACTGGTTTACTAGTGGTTCTCACCCCCATTGTTGTTTTCCCTCTTTTCTTCCTCCTGTTTTGCAGAGTCTTCTGCTGGAGTTGTTGATCCTTCGGTCGTTGTTCGAGGCGAGGGAGTCCCGAGCTAGATCCTTACCGCCCGAGGAGTGTAGCTGTATCCCCTGATTGGAGTTTCCTTGTAGCTGCCAGCTGATGTTTACTATTTACTTTGGAGAGAGATTTTTTGTATTTGGAGAGACTGATGTTGAGACTGATGTACTATAGTTTTAGTTTATCTCCCTTTTATAGTTGAGAGATGCTGTACTGAGGACATTGTATGATGATTATCTGTATTTGAGGAGATGGATATTGTACTTTATTTCATATTGTGCAGTGATTGGATTTTATATTACAGCATTTTATTTCCGCTCTGATATTTGCGTAGCTATAGTACTATCTTTTGCAGGTTAGACGCTTCGCCTATGCGGGATTTTGCATAGGTGGCGGATCTGTTGGCGAGCTTGGGTCGCAGTTTCGACCCCGGGGCGTGACAGATTAGGTTGGTATCAGAGCTTAGGGATAGGTCAGTTGGGACTGTAGAAACCCTAGGCTTGTGGTTGGACCCTAGGATGACTTCGTGAGAGTCGTGATTTTTAGCGAGAGTCCTGATTGAGTTTTATACCTCTCCCAAGTGATAGGATGGGTGATTGGCATGTTTATTCTCCTAAGCAATTATGTTGGCTGCAGACAACATAATGCGGCGGAACGGTTGACATGCTCTAGACTCTCGCCGGATTGGGTCGAGTTTTGTTTTGTGTTGTGGTGCAGTTGGTCGTGGTGAGCGGTGTCTCCCCGACGCGTTGTGCGGATTGGTGTGCACTCGTCGCAGCAGTGGAGCTTGAGCGGATTGTTTTGGGGCCGGATACCCGGATTGAGGTCAGAGAGCTCCGGACCCAGATGACAGGATTGTCAGAGGCTTATCAGCGGCAGAGTGAGTCGCTGGTCTGGGTGACACAGTTGTCGGAGCAGTGGGCAGCCCGACAGTGCTTTTCTCCTGAGGCCACCTGGTTGCAGTATCCTCGGCAGTAGTGATTTCTATGGCGCCGATTGAGTGAGTAGCCCCCTCCGTGCCAATGTTTAGTGTCGAGGCACCGAGGTGGGGTGGATTGCTGACAGTTGATGAGCTGTGGGACATCATTGATCGATGGAGCCAGTTTTGGCAGATGAACCACCCTGATTCATGGAATTAAGTCGGAGCCTTTGGAGGCAGAATCGTGTTTGGTGGTGATGGAGTGGTCAATTGAGAGCCTCCCTGTGCTAGAGAGTTATGCAGTTGTTGAACTGCGCGCTCCAGGTTTTGAGGGACGAGGCGCATAGGAGATGTGTGACTGGGAGTGGATTGCGCCAGGATACCTTTCAGTTTATTTGATCCCTCTGTTTTGGATTTTGGATTTTGGATGCCTCGATGGAGTAGGCATTGCGTGTGGAGCGTGGCGTTGTAGTTCCTTTGGATAGGGATCTGCCGCCAGAGGCGAGTTTTGGATAGAGGCGCTTGGCGTTAGGTGTTGGAGGACTGATCGACCGGCAGAGGCATTTTCGTTTTTCTTTCCTAGATGGTGGATATCCTTGTGGACGTATTATGTAAAGCTTACCCAAGGGAATGTTACCCTTTGTGATTGATAACATGCATGTTTGGGGTACAATCTATGTGATTGAGGGGTGAGCTTAATAAGGATAATTGTATAAGGAATTGTATGAATTAATTGTGTTTTGTCATATGACGATTGGAATAATAGATTTTCTGAGATGTCAGAGGTCGAGTGGACCCCGGTGGCAGCATCAGCATTTCATCAGAGTGGCGCAGCGGTAGCGTGGATTTGTTGTCTGCGGAGGGCCTTATCCGTCGCCTCAGTGTGAGCAGAGGCAGAGAATTGGGCTCTTTTTGTGGATAGTCTTGATTTTCAGGCAGACTAAGTGACGACCACCTACATCGAGCGGATGAGACTGTGCTGCCTGGGTGGAGGGCGCCTAGGCAGTGGATCGGGTCGTCGCAGGTGTGATTCCATCACAGCAGGCGGAGTAGAGCATGTTGCATTCCTGCATGGACTAGAGGCAGATTTGTTACCACGTGCACTAGAGGTTCAGGTTCCTGTTGGTGTGGTGCATGTGGAGGAGGCTTGTGGATCATGTCCGGTGCAGTTGAGACCTTGAGTGGTATCGGCAGACTTACTGGTATTCGTGTCTGTTCGGTGTTTGACCCAGTGCGTGGGATTGGTTGGCACAGTGCCACGTGATGTTTGACTGCGGAGAGAGAAGGCTATGATCTTCTGCGAGCCAGACAATAAAAGCTTGCTTGTTGAGACAGTGAGAGCACACAGGTTGCAGCGACAATGCGCGAGGTGCCTACGGCGGCACCGGGACGCAAGGATATTCCTGTTATCGTGAGATCCCGGGTGTGATCCCACCTAAGCTGATGATGATGCCGCCGATTAGGGAGATTGAGATTGCAATTGACGTGGTTCTGGGAACCGCGCCAACCCCGATAGAACATCATTGGATATCACCTGTAGAGCTGGGAGAGCTGATGGCGCAGTCGCAGGATTTGATGGATCGAGGGTCTGTTCGACCTAGTGCCACACCGTTGATACACGGTGGTGATGCCACGTCGTTGACACACGACAGTGAGGGTCCTTGTGTGGGGTGACCGCAGGCAGGTCTGGGTATTGTTTAGGACCTTTTGATGGAATTATACTCCGGCAGTTGTTGCTTATGATGCATGTATCTTTTTGGAATCATACAGCTGAGTATTTTGCCAAGATGGTGTTCAGGACACGGTAGGGGCATTATGAGTACAGTGAGGACAAATGGAATGACTAATGGCCTGTCGTCTTTAGGATTTGAAGAATTGTGTGTTCCAGCTGCACTTGGAAGAATTATTGGAGATATTCTTCTGAGATATTTTGATTTTACCCCATCTCTGTATGGTTTAGAGCTGGTGGAGCACTTGTAGATGGTGTGACAAGGTCTGTGAGGAAGAAGCTATATGCCAAGTTGTTGTGGTACAAGTTTTAGCTTCGAGAGCATATCTTCTTGGATTACTTATTCTAGCCATAAGAGGCGGTGGTGGAAATCCGGCCAAAATGGATGCTATTCGAGAATGGCCGAGACCGGCAGTTATTTGTTGAGGTGAGGAGCTTTTGGACCGGATAGTGCCCGCAGAGCTTGATGAATAGGTGATGAGACTGATACCAGCCCCGATTTCAGCATCGCCAGTGATGGGAGATGGATTTGTGAGATACAGCGATGCCTCCCATAATGGCTACGAAGTTACAGTTGGATTATTGGCGAGCATCCAGTATCACCCCGACAAGGCCACTGTGGTGGCGGATACCCGGAGCAGGGGAGCTATTTGGGGTTGAGTTTGATGATTTCGTAGCTGGCGCTGTGTAGGACCGTTGAGGTGACCAGGGCTCGAGGTTGTGTCCCTGGGGGTTCCTTTTGATGGTAGACTGCGGTGGAGCAGTCCACTCGGATGGTCAGGATTTGGGAATGACCGAGTGAGGACCCCGGCTTGTTAAGGCCTCTTCCCTTCTTGGATGATCGCGCGGGGGTGTTTTGGGTTGTACTGGTCGAGTTGGCACCATGGTGTGTTGTTGATGTGTGTGTTGTGCTGTTCTTCTCCCCTTTTCCCACAGCCTTTTGTTGGAGTCCCTGAGGTTTTTCCTCGTCTCAGCACATGGGTGATGTGTTTTGGATCCCTCGCCCGTGATTGACTCGCTCCATTTGAGTTTTGTGAACGTTTGGAGTACGAGGGACGCCCGTTGCAAATTCTGGCTCGTGTGATGAGAGAATTGTGTAATCGGGCCATGCCGTACTGGTCGTTGTTATTGTTGTTGAGGAGTAATCACGGGAGTGAGTAGCGACTTGGGATCTGGAGACGGTGTAGTTGGGTATCTACCCTAGTTTTGAAACCCCCTTTTGAGTTGTTTTAGTTTCGAGGACGAAACTTTCTTTTAGTGGGGGAGGATGTGATGATCCGGATCTTCGTTGGAGGTTTATGGCTTGGTTTGTAGCTTTTGGAGGACTATCTTATGCTATGGGAGCGTTGGGCGTGTATCGGACTCAAGAAATGGACTTAGTGTGTTGTTTGGACCCCGAGTGTATTCGGATACCCCCGTCGAATTTTGGAAGAGGCTTTGGGCCAAAAGGAGGCCATATTTGGATTCAGCACGGAAAAACGTTGAAAAACGGCTATTTACTTGTATTTTCCTGAGTCCGGACGCCCAAAAACGGAGACCCGGAAGTTTCTGGTGTATTTTGGTGCATGGGGGAGCCGTGGACCGGCCGGAGGGACACGTGGCAGCTGCTGATTGGCCGGCGCACGCGTCCTGGTCCACGGAGAGGAGCGCTGGTGTAGTGGACCAGGCGGGAAGCCACGTGGCGGATCCGCATCGGCGGGCGCAGGGTGCTCGGCTCACGGGAGAGCGCGCGGGTGTACGGTGGACCAGAGCGGGGACACGTGGCACCATTTCATTGGCTCGGTGCGGTGGACGCGGCGCACGCGGGGGTGCGCGGGCAGGCCGGGCAGGTGCGCGGGAAGGCGAGGGTGCAGGCTGGTGGTGTGCCACGTGGTATTTTTCTATTGGATCTGAGGTGGACACGTGGCAGACTATGGTTCGTCGGGTGCACGGAGTGTGTGCACCGGGTGCAGCGAGCGCGGGGGCTTGACACGTGGCGCGCGGGGATTGGGCGCGTCACTGTGCGCGTGCGGCGGGGCAGGTGGCGCGGCAGGCGGCGGTTGGCAGGCGACAGGCGGGCGTGGCGGGCACGGTGCCGACGTGGCACACACGGGCGCCACGTGGCGGCCCGCCATTGGCAGGCGCCACCTACCGCGTTGACCACGCGGGCCACGCGGCAGGACGGGAGCGGCGGAGGTTGCTGTTTGCTGTTTGGGGACACGTGGCGCATTGTGGTGGATTCGGGCGCTCGATCGACGGCCCAGATTGGAGCACTGTGCGCGCCCGAAAGATTTCGGGCGCCCGAAAATTGGGACACTGGGCATTTTTGGATTTGTTTGGAATGGCCTATAAATACCTCCTCCTCTCCCTCTTTCTCTCCCTTTTCCGAGCTTTAGAGAGGGAATGAGAGGGAGAGATCTATACGAGATTTGTTCCCCTTGATGTTCTTGAGCTCGTGGTGGATCCCCGGAATTTTTGGAGGCTCGGCAACGGCGATATCTACTTTACAGTTCACCTCGGTTTTTCCCCCATTTCGGCCCATTACCGTCACAATTCAGTCGGAAATTCGCTGTGAGCAAACCAAGAGGAGTTTTTGGGCAATTTCTTCGACAGCATGTTCCTAAGAGGGAAGGCTTCGATTTCTGTGTTGATCTCTTCGCTACGTTTCGCACTTTTGGCACGGTTCCCGAGGCATTTTTGACCCCCATTTTTCTGTGATGGATTCTGGATAGCGGAGGCTTGTCGATTTTATATCTCGGCCTAGGAGCATCGGATCAAGGCGTTTAAGGACTCGATTTTGATCTACTCGACGCGAGGAACACAGTGGTGTTTTTTCTGGTATTTTTGGAAATTTTTTACATGGTGATAATTAAGCTTTTCTTGGACAGGTTGCTACAGGAATTTTGTTGTGGGAGGTTTTGAGTATGCAGCGGTGTTTTATTTTTATCTTGGCCTACAGGTATCATATCTGGGCATATAAGTAGTCGTTTTGGGGCTACTTTTCGCGAGGAACGCGACCGTGAATTTTTTGGATTTTTTTAGAGGACTGGACAGAGGTGATATTTACCCTTTTCTGTGCTGTTTGGATGACAGCAAATGCTGTTTTGGTGGTATGTTTACACCGGGTGCGATGTTTTGTGCGGTGGGGCACAGTTTTTGGTGGATACTGGTGCTAGAGGATAGCGGGCAGCGAGAGGTTTCTTTTGGTGCTGTGCGCGCTTTTCGAGGTGGGTGGTTGTTGTGAGGACCTGGATCCCCACGACGAGATTACTGGTTGACCAGCAGCTCCTGGTGGCCTATGTGGCGTGTCGGTGGTATTTGTGCACCTATTGGACACTAATGATGGACTCGGTGTGTGTAGTGGATCACGAGAGTAGTCTGATGACCCCGTCGGATACTTAGAAGTGGTTTCGCGCGCTATGGATATTAAAATTGGACTCAGCGTGAAGTTTGGATCAAGGAACATCTTTCCGGATGCCTTCGGCAATTTTTAGAGTTGGAATTTGGCAAAATGGACTTCGGATTTGGATTCAGCGCGCGAAAACGATGAAAATGGACTATTCACTTGCATTTTTCGGAGTCCGGATGATTCGGCATGTTTTTCGAGGCAAGAGTACTGTTCCGGCCGGCGGCAGCGGCGGCGGGCAGCGGCGGCTGGCGGAGGAGCGCGGCGGCGGGGTGAGGCACAGCCGCTCGGTCCACCGGGCGAGGCGTGCACCAGGGGCTTGGACGCGTGGCGGCCCCGGTGTGGCGGGCGCACGAGCGCGCGGTCTACGGGGAGTGCGGCGTGGTGCATGGACCGGGCGGGGCCACGTGGAGGCCACCGATTGGCCGGTCAACGTGCACGCGGTCCACGGAACGGGTGCAAGCCGCCTCGGGGCGCGTGCGTGCAGGGTGGCAGGCGGCGGCGCAGGCGCGCACGTGGGCGCGGTCGGGGGCTGAGTGCGGTCCACGTGTCGGCATCTCCGCGCGCCACGTGTCGAGCAGCGGATGGCCGGTGTGGCTGTCCGCTGTTCGGGTGCGACATGGCAGGCCGTGGGTGTTTCGGGCGGCTACAGTGTTGGGCCTGGCCCAACACTGTTCACGCCCGATTCTTCTTGCACCCAGAAATTTCGGCCCAAGCCCATTTTCGGGATTTTTTCGGGTGGGCCTATAAATATGCCTTTTGCACTGCCCTTTTCGGGCTTTTCCCGAGCTCTCCGGCCTGAGGGCCCTTCACCAAATTTGTTGCTCACCTTGTCGCGCATCTTGTGGAGGAAGCTCGGAATTTTTGGAAGGTGCGGCGTCGACGACTTCGGCATCGTGGCACAGAGCGACATATTTTCATCGCAGGCCCGTTATCATCGCAGTTTGGTATGAGAGGTCCACAGAGCCACCCCGATAATACTTTCGGATGATTTTCACGGCGTCGGATTCACGAGAGGTAGATCTACAATTCTTGTATTGTCCACTTTTCTCAGATTTGAGCTCTGTTTGGGGTTCCGTGTACGTTTTTAACCCTCCTTGCCGCTGATGGAAATTCTGGATAGCACCATCTTGCCGGATTTTTATCTCCGCAACCGGGCATTGGATAGAGACGAGCCTTTGGACATTTTTCGTCTACTCGACGCGAGGATTGCCACAGTATTTTTCCTGGATTTTTCTGAGGCTTGCCCGGAGGTATACTTTTCTCCCTTTATCTGTACAAGAGTTTACAGATGTGTGGTTGTGTGTTTGTGAGCGCCCTGTATTGTGGAATTTGTAACTCGGCCTACGGGGCTCAGAATTTGATGTGCAGGTACTCGTTTCGAAGGTATCGACACGACGATCACGATAGTATTTATTTTGGAATTTTCTGAGTTCTCGCTACAGGTGAAATAATTACATCTTCGGGACTGATTTTTAGACTGTGTGTACTTGGTTAAATTTTGGAATAAAAGTGTAATGTTGGGCCTTATTGTTGTACCCAGGGGTGTTTGCAAGTGTTGCTGGACCCGTTGGATCTGCAAACTTTGATTTCTGGGTACTTTCAGCTGTTTGGAACCGTGGCTTTCCCGACGTTCACCGAGGATGCAGTTTCGGCAGAATTTGGACTGTGAGCGTCTGCGCTCTTCACAGACCTCAGGTTTGCCTTGGATTGAGCACTTCAGGTGGGTAAGCTTAATATCAGTAACTGTGTAAGGCAATGATAAGATCTTCATGGATGACTATGTTATGGCGAATATATGTGTACTTGTGGGAATGTCACCCCTCCATGACTGATATCATGCATGTTTAATGTACAACCCATATTTAGCATCGAGAGGAAAAGCTTGAATAATGGCCTAGATCATACAGATTGATATGCCTTACTAATGATCTTTTAGCATGCCAGGTTGCACATAGTCTTTTATGATATGATTACTCGATGGAGTAGGGGGCTATATCTATGTGCGGGTATTATTATGATCATTCTGTTGATGGACCCTGGATTGTGGACAGGTTTAGTTCTTTAGGGATTCCGGCATGTTGTTTATTCCTAAAGGATCTATTATTATGCTTTGCCCCCTTTTATTTCCTTGAGGACATTTGCATGCTTGTATGGTCATGTAGTTAGGCCATCTTTTACTGCTGCACTACTTATGGGAACTTGACTTAGGAGAAACCATGCTTTTCCTTTCTCCGCCTTTGCTAGTCAAGTGGTCAGTGTTGCTCGGGTTCGAGCAGTGGTCTGGGTAGTGTAGTCGGGACTTGGTGTCTGGGACAGGTCGGATTAGTTGTGGGGCCTTGCGGCAACCGCGGATATTGGGCGGTTGACCGGATATTTAGTTATGCATCAGATTGGGTATCAGAGTTCTCTAGTGCACAGAGTTTCCCACTATTTGAGTACTTTTGCATCTGATTGAGGGCCGGGGTCTTCTATAGTGGTTGGGCTTTCCCACTTTGATCATAGTCATGATCTAGTCCTGCTATCTAGAGATACTTGTGTTACTTGTTACTGAGATACTTTGCTCGTGTGGGTCGCTCCCCTCGAGCGCCGCTCCGGAGTTGGCTTTAGACCGTGTTGGGTTCCGGTCAGACCGTGATTGGCCGGTCAGTTGGTGAGTTGTGAGTGATGACAGAGTTGGTGAGTTGTGAGCGATGACGTGTCAGGGGGGGACCGAGTTGAGTCTAGTAGCTGTGTTAGATCAGTGCTAGTGTTGTTGGGAACCGTTTGGGGATTGACGGTGGCCCCAAGGTCATTGTGAGTTGTCGACCATTGTGCGAGAGGCTTGGTGATCTTGAGTTTATCCGTTCTGAGAGAGAGCATGGATTTTGACTATAGCCTGCATGAGCCACTACTCGATAGCGAGTTAGTCCGTTTGGACGCCCTATGTAATTCCTGCCCGTCAGTGGGAGGTGGTCGTAGGTGGGGCGCAGGTTTGACTGGACCAGATGTGGCAGTCAGCTCGATTGGGTCGATTGTGCACTTCATATGCTAGTGGTTGCATACCATTCTTTGTTTCTCCCCTCTTGAGCTTTTAGAGTGAGGCATAGTAGCTATTGAGCGTCATCAACATTCTTGTTTCATTCTCACGGCTTTGGTTAGTTTTTTGTCTCTTGAGGACTTGGTGGCCAGACTGTCGGGTCTGGCGGTGGTACCCACTGAGAACTCCCTCTTTGGTGTAGTTCTCACACCCATTGGGGGTTCCCCCCCCCCCCTTTCTTTCCTCTCCTTTGTTTTGTAGAGTCTTAGCGGGTGTTGCTGATTCTGCGGTTGTTGATCGAGGCGAGGGAGTCGCGAGCTAGATCCCTACCCATGTTTGGAGAGTAGCGGTACCCCTTCAGAGGAGAGCTTCAGTAGATTAGTTGTTTTATTTTTTCCTCTTTTGAGAGATTGATGTAGTGAGGATTTTATTTGTAATGAGAGCCTGTACACTGATGTATTTATTGGAGATACCTCCCTGTTGAGCTGAGTTTTGTATCTGAGGATATTGTACGATTATTATTTTTGGGAGGTGGACATTGTTGTATTATTTTCAGTGATACAGTGATTGATTTTAGTTTTACAGCAGATTTTTATATTTAACTCTGATATCTGTTTAGCTATAGTACTTTTATTGCAGGTAGAACGCTTCGCCTATGCGGGTTTGGCATAGGTGGCGGATCTGCTGGCGAGCCCGGGTCGCAGTTTCGACCCCGGGGCGTGACAGATTAGAGTGGTATCAGAACCTAGGTTGTAGGTCATGGTGGACTTAGAAACCCTAGGCTTATGGTTTGACCCTTGGTTGACTTCGTGAGAGTCGTGATTTATAACGAGAGTCCTGACTGAGTTTTATACCCCTCCCAAGGGACGGAAGGAGTGATTGGCATGTTTATTCTCCTAAGTAATTATGTTGGCTACAGACAACATAATGCTGTGGAACGGGTGACATGCTTTAGACTTTCGCTGGATTGGGTCGAGCGTTGTTGTGTGCTGTTTTGCGGTTTCGTCGTGGCGAGCTATGTCTCCCCGACGCTGGGTTTTGACCCGTGTGTATCCTGTCATAGTGGTTGAGCTTGAGCGGTTGGTTTTGGGCCGGACACCGGGATTGAGGTCAGAGAACTCCGGACCCAGATGACACGATTGTCAGAGGCTTATCAGCGACAGAGTGAGCGAGCAGCTGGTTTTAGTGACACAGTTGTCGGAGCAACGGGCAGCTCGACAGTGCTTCCTTTTGAGACCACCCGGTTGCAGTATCCTCAGAGGCGGGGATTGCTGTGGCACTGATGGAGTGAGCAGCCCCCTCTGTGCCAATGTCTAGTGCCGAGGCACCGAGGCAGGGTGGATAGTTGACAGCTGGTGAGCTGAGGGGACGCGATCGATCTATTGAGCCAGATTTGGCAGATGAACCACCCCGACTCGTAAGATTGAGTTTGGAGCCTTTGGAGGCAGAGTCGTGGTTGGTGGTGATGGAGTGATCAATTGAGAGCCTCCCTATGCTAGAGAGTTTTTGGCAGTTGTTGAACTGCACGCTCCAGGTTCGAGGGACGAGGCGCATAGGATATGTGGCTTGGAGTGGATTGCGCCATAATACCTTTCAGTTTATTTGGTCCCTTCTATACAGATTTTGGATCTTGGACGCCTCGATGGAGTAGGCATTGTATATGGAGCATGGCGCTGCAGTTCCTTTGGATAGGGATCTGCCGCCAGAGGCGAGTTCTGGATTTTGGCGCTTGGCGCCGGGTGATGGAGGACAGATCGGCCGGCAGGGGCATTTCTGATTTCTTTTTCCTGGATAACGAGTTCCCGAGATGTCAGAGGTCGGGTGGACCCCGATGGCAGCATCAGTATTCATATCAGAGTGGCGCAGCGGTAGCGTGGATTCGTTATCTGCGGAGGACCTTATTCGTCGCCTCAATGTGATCAGAGACAGTGGTCGTGCTTCCTAGTGGATAGTCCTGATTTTCAGGCAGATTGAGCGATAACCACTTGCTTGAACGGATGAATCTGTGCCGCCCGGTTGGAGGGCGCCACAGCAGCGGATCGGGTTGTCGCAGGGGTGAATTCATCACAGCAGTTGGAGTTAGAGCATGTTGCATTCCTGCATGGACTAAAGGCAGAGTGTTACCACGTGCACTAGAGGTACAGGTTTCTGTTGGTGTTGTGCATGTGGAGGAGGCTTTTGGGATCATGTCCAGTGCAGCTGAGACTGCGAGATTACCGGCAGACTTATTGGAATTGTGGCAGTTCGGTATTTCGACCCTGTGCTTGAGATTGATTGGCACAACGCCACAGAATGTTTGACTGTGGCGAGAGAGGACTTTGATCTTCGGCAAGGTGGACTAGAGGAGGCTTGCTTGTTGAGATTGTTAGAGCACACATGTTTTAGCGACAGTGTGAGAGGTGCTTACGGCGGCACCGGGACTCAGGGATATCCTTGTTGCTCATGAGATCCCGGGTGTGATTTCACCTGAGCTGTTGATAATGCCGCCGGTTAGGGAGATAGAGATTGCGTTGGACGTGGTTCGGGAAACCGCGCCACCCTCGACGACACCTCATTGGATATCGCCTATAGAGCTGAGAGAGCTGATGGCGCAGTTGCAGGATCTGATGGATCGAGGGGTCTGTTTGACCTGGTGCCACGCCGTTGGTATACGGCGGTGATGCCACGCCGTTGGTATATGGCGGTGATGCCACGCCGTTGGTATACGGTGGTGATGCCACGTCGTTGATACACGACTGTGAGGGTCCTTTTATGGTTCGAGTGTAGACAAGTCCGGGTGGTATCTAGGACCTTTTGATGGAGTTATACTCCGGCAGTTAGTGTATGATGCGAGTACCTACTTGGAATTAGACAGCCGAGGACTTCGCCTAGATGGCGTTCAGGACACGGTAGGGGCATTACGAGTTTATAGTGAGGCCCAATGGAATGACAAATGCCCTGTTGACTTCAATGTCTGAGGAATTGTATGTCACAGTTGTACTTGGGCGGATTGGGAGTGGGGTTTCCCGAGGATATTTTGATTTACTCCCAGAGCGATTTGGAGCACGAGGAGCACTTGTGGAGGTGCTACCATTCCTGTGTGGATGAAGCTGTATGCCAAGTTATTGTGGTACAAGTTTTAGCTCCAAGTGCATGCCTTCTTGAGTCCCCTTATTCTGGCCATTGGAGTGGCGGTGGAATCCGACCAAATGGATGTTATTCAAGTTTGGCTGAGACCAACATTTATTCTTGAGGTGAGGAGCTTCTTAAACATGGCAGTGCCGGGAGAGCACGGCCAATGGATAATGAGACTGATACCAGCGCCAATGCTAGTGTTTCCAGTGTTGGGATATGGATTGGTGTGTTTTAGGGATACCTCCCATTGTGGCGGTAGAGTTACCGTGGGTTGATCTTCGGTCCACACTTCATTAGTCCAACCCTATGAGTATTGTGGCAGGATGAACCGCTATTCTGCAGGCAGCTTGGATTCCACAGTTGAGCCTTTCAGTACGCCTTTTATTTCTAGTTTTGATTGATGTACCTGGGCGTAGGCCATGCCTGCTTGGCTATCAGTTCTGATTACTCAGCATCTTGAGTGGGATTGTCGCGGATTGTCGTTGTTGGTTCGGATTTTGACCGCGAGTTTGGGCATCCACATTATGATCGCCTTTCGAGCCAGTTTTCACTCCCGTTCATCGACGGTTTGGTCCCCGTCAGGGTGTCCTTTATTAGTTGAGAGACCGACTTCGACCCGTGGGTCCGTTGGGGTTAGGTTGGCATGTTGAGTGACCAACTATGGCATGAGATTGTGTCTCTTAAGGATTCCTTTTGAGGGTAGCCTACGGTTGAATAGTCCACTCGGGTGGTTTGGATCGGGAAGTAACCGAGTGAAGACCCCAGCTTATTGGATTCTTTTCCTTATTTGATGAATGCGTGGATATACTTCGGGTCGCCTTGTTGAGATTGGCACCAGGGTGAGGTGTTGGTGCGAGTAGCACTAGTTGTTATTTTCTTTTCCCCAGTATTTTGGTGGAGCCCCTGTGGTTTTCACGTCTCAGCTCAGGAGTGATGTGTTTTTGGGTCCCTTGCTCGTGATTGACTTGCCCCTTCGAGATCTGTGATTGTTGGAGTGCGAGGGACGCCCGTTGCGATTTCTGGCTCGAGAGATGAGAAAATTGCATATCGGGCCATGCCGTACTTGTTGTTGTTGTTGTTGGGGAGTAACCACGGGGAGTGAGTGATGTTTCGGGAGCTGGAGGCGTTATTGATGGATACCTACTCATGGTATTTGTGACTCTTGGGGGATTTGAGCTAGTTTCGAGGACGAAACTTTCCTTAGTGGGGGAGGATGTGAGGACTTGGATCCCCACGACGAGATTACTGGTTGACCAGCAGCTCCTGGTGGCCTATGTGGCGTGTCGGTGGTATTTGTGCACCTATTGGACACTAATGATGGACTCGGTGTGTGTAGTGGATCACGAGAGTAGTCTGATGACCCCGTCGGATGCTTAGAAGTGGTTTCGCGCGCTATGGATATTAAAATTGGACTCAGCGCGAAGTTTGGATCAAGGAACATCTTTCCGGATGCCTTCGGCAATTTTTAGAGTTGGAATTTGGCAAAATGGACTTCGGATTTGGATTCAGCGCGCGGGGAAAACGATGAAAATGGACTATTCACTTGCATTTTTTGGAGTCCGGATGATTCGGCACGTTTTTTCGAGGCAAGAGTACTGTTCCGGCCGGCGGCAGCGGCGGCGGGCAGCGGCGGCTGGTGGAGGAGCGCGGCGGCGGGGGTGAGGCACAGCCGCTCGGTCCACCGGGCGAGGCGTCCCACCAGGGGCTTGGACGCGTGGCGGCCCCGGTGTGGCGGCGGCGCCCGAGCGCGCGGTCTACGGGGAGTGCGGCCTGGTGCATGGACTGGGCGGGGCCACGTGGAGGCCACCGATTGGCCGGTCAACGTGCACGCGGTCCACGGAATGGGTGCAGGCTGCCTCGGGGCGCGTGCGTCAGGGTGGCAGGCGGCGGCGCAGGCGCGCACGTGGGCGCGGTTAGGGGGCTGAGTGCGGTCCACGCGTCGGCATCTCCGCGCGCCACGTGTCGAGCAGCGGATGGCCGGTTGTGGCTGTCCGCTGTTCGGGTGCGACGTGGCAGGCCGTGGGTGTTTCGGGCGGCTACAGTGTTGGGCCTGGCCCAACACTGTTCACGCCCGATTCTTCTTGCGCCCGGAAATTTCGGGCCAAGCCCATTTTCGGGATTTTTTCGGGTGGGCCTATAAATAGGCCTTTTGCACTGCCCTTTTCGGGCTTTTCCCGAGCTCTCTGGCCTGAGGGCCCTTCATCAATTTGTTTCTCACCTTGTCGCGCATCTTGTGGAGGAAGCTCGGAATTTTTGGAAGGCGCGGCGTCGACGACTTCAGCATCGTGGCACAGAGCGACATATTTTCATCGCAGGCCTGTTATCGTCGCAGTTTGGTATGAGAGGTCCACAGAGCCACCCCGATAATATTTTTGGATGATTTTTGTGGCGTCGGATTCACGAGAGGTAGATCTACAATTCTTGTCTTGTCCAACTTTCTCAGATTTGAGCTCTGTTTGGGGTTCCGGGTATGTTTTTAACCCCTCCTTTGCGCTGATGGAAATTCTGGACAGCACCATCTTGCCGGATTTTTATCTCCGCAACGGGCATCGGATGGAGACGAGCCTTTGGACATTTTTTGTCTACTCGACGTGAGGATGCTACAGTGT
>CM055067.1:33843443-33883164 GCA_029204045.2 Tillandsia leiboldiana | reverse complement strand
TTCCCGAGGATATTTTGATTTACTCCCAGAGCGATTTGGAGCACGAGGAGCACTTGTGGAGGTGCTACCATTCCTGTGTGGATGAAGCGTATGCCAAGTTATTGTGGTACAAGTTTTAGCTCCAAGTGCATGCCTTCTTGAGTCCCCTTATTCTGGCCATTGGAGTGGCGGTGGAATCCGACCAAATGGATGTTATTCAAGTTTGGCTGAGACCAACATTTATTCTTGAGGTGAGGAGCTTCTTAAACATGGCAGTGCCGGGAGAGCACGGCCAATGGATAATGAGACTGATACCAGCGCCAATGCTAGTGTTTCCAGTGTTGGGATATGGATTGGTGTGTTTTAGGGATACCTCCCATTGTGGCGGTAGAGTTACCGTGGGTTGATCTTCGGTCCACACTTCATTAGTCCAACCCTATGAGTATTGTGGCAGGATGAACCGCTATTCTGCAGGCAGCTTGGATTCCACAGTTGAGCCTTTCAGTACGCCTTTTATTTCTAGTTTTGATTGATGTACCTGGGCGTAGGCCATGCCTGCTTGGCTATCAGTTCTGATTACTCAGCATCTTGAGTGGGATTGTCGCGGATTGTCGTTGTTGGTTCGGATTTTGACCGCGAGTTTGGGCATCCACATTATGATCGCCTTTCGAGCCAGTTTTCACTCCCGTTCATCGACGGTTTGGTCCCCGTCAGGGTGTCCTTTATTAGTTGAGAGACCGACTTCGACCCGTGGGTCCGTTGGGGTTAGGTTGGCATGTTGAGTGACCAACTATGGCATGAGATTGTGTCTCTTAAGGATTCCTTTTGAGGGTAGCCTACGGTTGAATAGTCCACTCGGGTGGTTTTGGATCGGGAAGTAACCGAGTGAAGACCCCAGCTTATTGGATTCTTTTCCTTATTTGATGAATGCGTGGATATACTTCGGGTCGCCTTGTTGAGATTGGCACCAGGGTGAGGTGTTGGTGCGAGTAGCACTAGTTGTTATTTTCTTTTCCCCAGTATTTTGGTGGAGCCCCTGTGGTTTTCACGTCTCAGCTCAGGAGTGATGTGTTTTTGGGTCCCTTGCTCGTGATTGACTTGCCCCTTCGAGATCTGTGATTGTTGGAGTGCGAGGGACGCCCGTTGCGATTTCTGGCTCGAGAGATGAGAAAATTGCATATCGGGCCATGCCGTACTTGTTGTTGTTGTTGTTGGGGAGTAACCACGGGGAGTGAGTGATGTTTCGGGAGCTGGAGGCGTTATTGATGGATACCTACTCATGGTATTTGTGACTCTTGGGGGATTTGAGCTAGTTTCGAGGACGAAACTTTCCTTAGTGGGGGAGGATGTGAGGACTTGGATCCCCACGACGAGATTACTGGTTGACCAGCAGCTCCTGGTGGCCTATGTGGCGTGTCGGTGGTATTTGTGCACCTATTGGACACTAATGATGGACTCGGTGTGTGTAGTGGATCACGAGAGTAGTCTGATGACCCCGTCGGATGCTTAGAAGTGGTTTCGCGCGCTATGGATATTAAAATTGGACTCAGCGCGAAGTTTGGATCAAGGAACATCTTTCCGGATGCCTTCGGCAATTTTTAGAGTTGGAATTTGGCAAAATGGACTTCGGATTTGGATTCAGCGCGCGAAAACGATGAAAATGGACTATTCACTTGCATTTTTTGGAGTCCGGATGATTCGGCACGTTTTTCGAGGCAAGAGTACTGTTCCGGCCGGCGGCAGCGGCGGCGGGCAGCGGCGGCTGGTGGAGGAGCGCGGCGGCGGGGTGAGGCACAGCCGCTCGGTCCACCGGGCGAGGCGTCCACCAGGGGCTTGGACGCGTGGCGGCCCCGGTGTGGCGGGCGCCCGAGCGCGCGGTCTACGGGGAGTGCGGCCTGGTGCATGGACTGGGCGGGGCCACGTGGAGGCCACCGATTGGCCGGTCAACGTGCACGCGGTCCACGGAATGGGTGCAGGCTGCCTCGGGGCGCGTGCGTCAGGGTGGCAGGCGGCGGCGCAGGCGCGCACGTGGGCGCGGTAGGGGGCTGAGTGCGGTCCACGCGTCGGCATCTCCGCGCGCCACGTGTCGAGCAGCGGATGGCCGGTGTGGCTGTCCGCTGTTCGGGTGCGACGTGGCAGGCCGTGGGTGTTTCGGGCGGCTACAGTGTTGGGCCTGGCCCAACACTGTTCACGCCCGATTCTTCTTGCGCCCGGAAATTTCGGGCCAAGCCCATTTTCGGGATTTTTTCGGGTGGGCCTATAAATAGGCCTTTTGCACTGCCCTTTTCGGGCTTTTCCCGAGCTCTCTGGCCTGAGGGCCCTTCATCAAATTTGTTTCTCACCTTGTCGCGCATCTTGTGGAGGAAGCTCGGAATTTTTGGAAGGCGCGGCGTCGACGACTTCAGCATCGTGGCACAGAGCGACATATTTTCATCGCAGGCCTGTTATCGTCGCAGTTTGGTATGAGAGGTCCACAGAGCCACCCCGATAATATTTTTGGATGATTTTTGTGGCGTCGGATTCACGAGAGGTAGATCTACAATTCTTGTCTTGTCCACTTTTCTCAGATTTGAGCTCTGTTTGGGGTTCCGGGTATGTTTTTAACCCTCCTTGCCGCTGATGGAAATTCTGGACAGCACCATCTTGCCGGATTTTTATCTCCGCAACCGGGCATCGGATGGAGACGAGCCTTTGGACATTTTTCGTCTACTCGACGTGAGGATTGCTACAGTGTTTTTCTTGGATTTTTCTGAGGCTTGTCCGGAGGTATACTTTTCTCCCTTTATCTGTACAAGAGTTTACAGATGTGTGGTTGTATGTTTGTGAGCGCCCTGTATTGTGGAATTTGTAACTCGGCCTACGTGGCTCGGAATTTGACGTGCAGGTACTCGTTTCGAAGGTATCGACACGACGATCGCGACAGTATTTATTTTGGAATTTTATGAGGTCTCGCTGCAGGTGAAATAATTACATCTTCGGGACTGATTTTCAGACTGTGTACTTGGTTAAATTTTGGAATAAAAGTGTAATGTTGGGCCTTATTGTTGTACCCAGGGGTGTTTGCAAGTGTTGCTGGACCCGTTGGATCTGCAGACTTTGATTTCTGGGTACTTTCAGCTGTTTGGAGTCGTGGCTTTCGCGACGTGCACCGAGGATGCAGTTTCGGCAGAATTTGGACTGTGAGCGTCTGCGCTCTTCACCGACCTCAGGTTTGCCTTGGATTGAGCACTACAGGTGGGTAAGCTTAATATCAGTAACTGTGTAAGGCAATGATAAGATCTTCATGGATGACTATGTTATGGCGAATATATGTGTACTTGTGGGAATGTCACCCCTCCATGACTGATATCATGCATGTTTAATGTACAACCCATATTTAGCATCGAGAGGAAAAGCTTGAATAATGGCCTAGATCATACAGATTGATATGCCTTAGTAATGATCTTTTAGCATGCCAGGTTGCACATAGTCTTTTATGATATGATTACTCGATGGAGTAGGGGGCTATATCTATGTGCGGGTATTATTATGATCATTCTGTTGATGGACCCTGGATTGTGGACAGGTTTAGTTCTTTAGGGATTCCGGCATGTTGTTTTTTACTAAAGGATCTATTATTATGCTTTGCCCCCTTTTATTTCCTTGAGGACATTTGCATGCTTGTATGGTCATGTAGTTAGGCCATCTTTTACTGCTGCACTACTTATGGGAACTTGACTTAGGAGAAACCATGCTTTTCCTTTCTCCGCCTTTGCTAGTCAAGTGGTCAGTGTTGCTCGGGTTCGAGCAGTGGTCTGGGTAGTGTAGTCGGGACTTGGTGTCTGGGACAGGTTGGATTAGTTGTGGGGCCTTGCGGCAACCGCGGATATTGGGCGGTTGACCGGATATTTAGTTATGCATCAGATTGGGTATCAGAGTTCTCTAGTGGACAGAGTTTCCCACTATTTGAGTACTTTTGCATCTGATTGAGGACCGGGGTCTTCTATAGTGGTTGGGCTTTCCCACTTTGATCATAGTCATGATCTAGTCCTGCAATCTAGAGATACTTGTGTTACTTGTTACTGAGATACTTTGCTCGTGTGGGTCGCTCCCCTCGAGCGCCGCTCCGGAGTAGGCTTTAGACCGTGTTGGGTTCCGGTCAGACCGTGATAGGCCGGTCAGTTGGTGAGTTGTGAGTGATGACAGAGTTCGTGAGTTGTGAGTGATGACGTGTCAGGGGGGGACCGAGTGGAGTCTAGTAGCTGTGTTAGATCAGTGCTAGTGTTGTTGGGAACCGTTTGGGGATTGATGGTGGCCCCAAGGTCATTGTGAGTTGTTGGCCATTGTGCGAGAGGCTTGGTGATCTTGAGTTTATCCGTTCTGAGAGAGAGCGTGGATTTTGACTATAGCCTGCATGAGCCACTACTCGATAGCGAGTTAGTCCGTTTGGACGCCCTATGTAATTCCTGCCCGTCAGTGGGAGGTGGTCGTAGGTGGGGCGCAGGTTTGACTGGACCAGATGTGGCAGTCAGCTCGATTGGGTCGATTGTGCACTTCATGTGCTAGTGGTTGCATACCATTCTTTGTTTCTCCCCTCTTGAGCTTTTAGAGGGAGGCATAGTAGCTGTTGAGCGTCATCAGCATTCTTGTTTCATTCTCACGGCTTTGGTTAGTTTTTGTTTCTTGAGGACTTGGTGGGCAGACCGTCGGGTCTGGCAGTGGTACCCACTGAGAACTCCCTTTTTGGTGTAGTTCTCACACCCATTGGGGTTCCCCCCCCTCTTTCCTCTCCTTTGTTTTGCAGAGTCTTAGCTGGTGTTGCTGATTCTGCGGTTGTTGATCGAGGCGAGGGAGTCGCGAGCTAGATCCGTACCCATGTTTGGAGAGTAGCGGTACCCCTTCAGAGGAGAGCTTCAGTAGATTAGTTGTTTTATTTTTTCCTCTTTTGAGAGATTGATGTAGTGAGGATTTTATTTGTCTTGAGAGCCTGTACACTGATGTATTTATTGGAGATACCTCCCTGTTGAGCTGAGTTTTGTATCTGAGGATATTGTACGATTATTATTTTTGGGAGGTGGACATTGTTGTATTATTTTCAGTGATACAGTGATTGATTTTAGTTTTACAGCAGATTTTTATATTTAACTCTGATATCTGTTTAGCTATAGTACTTTTATTGCAGGTAGAACGCTTCGCCTATGCGGGTTTGGCATAGGTGGCGGATCTGTTGGCGAGCCCGGGTCGCAGTTTCGACCCCGGGGCGTGACAGTTGTTGCATACCTCTACTTCTGACTTGCTCACTAAGTTTATTAGAGAAACCCACAATTGAACAGATTGATTGATTACCATGCATGTTTGACTAATATAAATGTGAGCCTATCATTTGAGATTAATTCTGTGGATATAGCATGTTGGGAATCTTATTGGGATAATATTATTGTGGAAATATGATTGCGGGGACGTATTTAATAGTGATAATTAACATGCCACATTAGCACATAAATCTTATGAAAATTGGTTAAATGGACTAATTATTGGGACATGATGACATATCCATCTGCGGGTACCACTTTGGGATTTATTATGGATCAGGGATTATTTACATGTGCAGTTGTCTGATGCTTTTAGCATGATGGGTATATCTATGTGGATCTATTAGTTGTCACGCATGTGGAACTGTTATTTAATTTTTTTCTCTTTCATCTTGCATGAGGACTTTTGCCTGCCTGTATGGACATCTAGATAGGCCACTATTTTATTGCTACACTATCATATTGGGATTTGACTTAGGAGAAACCATGATTGCTTTCTTTCTCCTTCTTATTTTAGACTTTCGAGTCATGTTGCTCGGGTTCGAGCAGAGGTTTGGGATAGTGTAGTCGGGACCTTAGGGTCAGAGACAGGGTGTACTTGATGTTGGATTGTGGGTTATTGCGGCAACCGCGGACAGTAGGCGGTTGACCGGATCTTGATTATTTTACCCGATTGTGGGTTGTGGGTTATTGCGGTGACCGCGGACATTGGGCGGTTGACCGGATGTTTACCATTGCATCAGATTGGGTATCAGATTTCTCTAGTGGATGGTGTTTCCCACTTTTTGAATACTATTGCACCAGATCGGGGTTTCATTAGTGGACGGAGTTTTCCACTTTGATAATAGTCTTGATCCAGTCCTGCTATTGTGAGACATTGGTTACAGAGATGCTTGATACAGATATACTTTACTCGTGTGGGTCGCTCCCCTCGAGTGCCACTCTGGAATAGGCTTTAGACCGTGTTGGGTTCCGGTCATTTGGACAGTGGAGATACTGAGTTCATGAGATTGATGACAGAGTAGGCAGTACCAGTTTTTACTGGTGTCTAGATTGGGTTTATTTGGTCAGATACTGTTTCCTGATGCATTCATACAGCCATTTCTTTCAGTATTGCACTTAGAGGCATACTAGTAGTGGTTTCCCTTTATTCAGCAGTTCTGTTTACAGCTTTACCACCTGTTTCTTTTCTTGCCTCTGGTAGACTTAGTGGGTACGCCGGAGTTTGAGGCTTTACCCACAGGGGGAGGCTACTGGTTTACTAGTGGTTCTCACCCCCATTGTTGTTTTCCCTTTTTTCTTCCTCCTGTTTTGCAGAGTCTTCTGCGGGAGTTGTTGATCCTTCGGTCGTTGTTCGAGGCGAGGGAGTCCCGAGCTAGATCCTTACCGCCCGAGGAGTGTAGCTGTATCCCCTGATTGGAGTTTCCTTGTAGCACTCAGCTGGTGTTTACTGTTTACTTTGGAGAGAGATTTTTTTGTATTTGGAGAGACTGATGTTGAGACTGATGTACTATAGTTTTAGCTTATCTCCCTTTTATAGTTGAGAGATGCTGTACTAAGGACATTGTATGATGATTATCTGTATTTGAGGAGATGGATATTGTACTTTATTTCATATTGTGCAGTGATTGGATTTTATATTAGAGTATTTTATTTCCGCTCTGATATTTGCGTAGCTATAGTACTATCTTTTGCAGGTTAGACGCTTCGCCTATGCGGGATTTTACATAGGTAGCGGATCTGTTGGCGAGCCCGGGTCGCAGTTTCGACCCCGGGGCGTGACAATCAGTCTCTCCAAATACATAAGATCTCTCTCAAAGAAAACTACACAATAATCCACCTGACGGTACTAAAAATCTCCAACCAGGTGATATAGCTGCACTCCAGTGATAGATGGGGGTCTAGCTCGCGACTCCCTCGCCTCGAACAAAGGCCGAAGAACCAGCAACTCCCGCAAAAGGCTCTACAAAACAAAGGGGAGGAAAGGAAAAAGGGGGGAGAACTCCCAACGTGTGTGAGAACTACTAGTAAACCGGTAGTCCTCAGTGGGTAAATCCTCAAGCTCCGATGTACCCACTAAGTCTACTAGAGGCGAAAGAAAAGTAAAGTGGTAAGCTAAATAGACAGCTGACAAGGAAAACTACCACTACTATGCCTCTAATGCAGTGCCGAGAGGAATGACTGTATGTATGCATGAGTAACAGTATCTACTCAAATAAACCCAATCAGATGAACCGGTATAAAACCCGGTAATGCCTGCTCTGTCGCCAATCTCACGAACCCAGTAACTGATAGGCACATGGCTCGATCTCAAAATAACCAACTGACCGGCACCCGGCTCGGTCCTAAAGCCTACTCCGGAGTGGCACTCGAGGGGAGCGACCCACACGAGTAAAGTAACTATATCACAGTATCTCAATATAGCAGGACTGGATCACGACTATGATCAAAGTGAAAAAATCCATCCACTAAAGAAACCCGATCCCCAATCTGATGCAAAAGTAAATATCCGGTCAACCGCCCAATATCCGCGGTTGCTGCAACACCCCACAATCCACAATCAAGTACAACCTGTCCCAGACTCAAAGGTCCCGGCTACACTATCCCAAACCCCTGCTCGAACCCGAGCAACATGTATCGTAAGTCTAAATAAAAATGAGAAAAGGAACAATCATGGTTTCTCCTAAGTCAAGTCCCAACATGATAGTGTAGCGATAAAAGATGGCCTATCTAGATGTCCATACAGGCATGCAAATGTTCTTATGAAGAATAACGCAAGGGTATCAAGTAGTAATCTCACATAGGAATAGATCAACGGGTCATGATCTCTAACCAACTACACATGTCCATAATAAATCATCATAGTGTACTAGTCCCACATAGAATAGATCAAATTGTCACAACAATTAATCGACTACACATGAAAGGCCAAGTGCTAACAATACCTGATAAAATATCACCACCATAGTACACCAATCCCACAAGATAGGCCAATAATTAATCAGGATAATTTATTCAAGCATGATTTTCAATGGGGTGGCGAAACGATATATAACAAATCGGGGATCTCTCTAATAGCCCTAGTGAGTAAACCGTAGAGAGAGGTAAGCAACAACAACCCACCTGGAACGCGCAGATCCGGAATCCGATCGGGTTGAAATTTGGCGTGCGCCTTCCCCCCAGCTCCTACGGTTCCAACGAATATGAAATCGCCCAAAAACTCTTCCTGGATCTGCGGCGGCAAGTAAAACAGCGAAGCGCTGTCTAGCGACACAGTGCAAAAACAGCGGGCGCATTATGAGGATATAACTGTTCCATCAAGCATAGTTTCAGACCGGGGCCGAAAGGAAAAACGCTCACCTAGATCGTTACAAAATATCCAACTTCTCTTTTCCCCGCGAAACTCCACAATCTGCGAGAAAACTACAACAAGAGCTGAACACGGTGTAAACGGAAATCCCAGATTTCAGCATTTGCTGTTTTGCAAAACACTCCCCAAAAACTATAATTTTCACATGCAAGAAGTTCTCCAAAAATTCCAGAAAAATCGCGACTACGATCTTTGTGAAGTGTAGATGCAAATCGAGTATTTAAACTCCCCGTTCTGACATCCATAGGCTGAGGAAAGGCGTAAACTCTTCTCCGTTGTCCAAAACATTGCCGCAGTAAAAGGGGTGAAAAGATGCCTCGAAAACCCCACCAAAAGCACGAAACGGAGCAAAGTGATCAACACGGAAATCGAAGGCCTACCTCTCGTGAACACACTGCCGCAAAAATTGGCCAAAAACCTTTTTGGAGTAGCTCAGGGGAGCTCGCGGACAGAATTGCGACGGAAAAGGCCATCGAAAGAGGAACGTCGCAGTGCGCCGAGTCGCAGATATCGCCGATGCTGCGGCCCCCAAAAATCCTCAAGATCCTGCAAAGGGTGCGGAACCAGCTGGGAAGGGGCTCAGACAAAGGGGAAAGCCCAGAAAAATCTCCAAAGGGAGAAATGGGCTGTGCAAGGGCATATTTATAGGCAAAAAGGCTCAAAAATCAACTTTTCGGGTTTGGGGGAGACTTTTGGGCGCCCGAATCCTTCTGGCGCTGCACAGGAAACGGCACAGGCAGCGCCCAGATTCACCCGGGTTCGCCGCGTGTCCCGCCCCGATCCTGCCCCACGCCACCGCCAGGCGCGGCCAACCGGGCAGCGCCACGTGGCCCATCCCCATGCGCGAGTGGTTGGCGCCAGCCAACCACCGCGCGACGCGTGGCACGCGTGGCCTGCCCCCGCCACTGCCCCGCTGCCACACCACCTGCCCGCCTGCCCCCGCGTGGTACGGCTGCCAGCCTCACGCCTCTGCGTGGACTACGCACGCTGCGCCATCCACTCAGGGGCCGCCACGTGGCCCCGCCCCGGTCCACGGCTCCCGCGTGGACCGCGCACACTGCGCCCACCAATCCGAGGCCGCCACGTGGCCAAACCTCAGTCCAAGACTCTCCCCCGTGCACCCGATCAAACCGCAAACTTCCGGTTGTCCATTTACGGGTGCCCGGACTCAGAAAAATATTTCCAAATAGCCATTTTCCATCGTTTTTCCATGCTGAATCCAGATACGGCCTCCATTTTGCGAGAAACCACTTCTATTTTTCGACGAAGGCATCCGAATAGACAATCATGATCCATTTTTCGTGCTGAGTCCATTTCTTGAATCTGATTTGCACGCAACCAACTCTAACAATCAACAAAGGCCTCCACAAGCTGCTGATCAAGCTGAAAATCCTCCACAGGGGTCCGGGTCATCACATGAGGGGTATTCTTTATAGTGTTAGATAATGAAGAAACCTTGTAGAAAACTCAAGAAAACAACGGTGGTTGAGAGAAGAGAACGAAAACACAAATTTTTCCATGTGTTGCTAATGGTAAGAGAACTTGCTAATGTGATTGGTAAGATTGAGGACAATAGAAAAAACTTTTAAACTAATAAAGGGAAGAAGAATTATTTTTGGAGAAAATTTGAAGAGCTTTCCTCACCAATAGACTCCTACCTCCGATAATTGGGGATTGGATTGGCCTCTTTCAAGTTAGACGAATCGCCAACCTATATCAGTTGACATCCTTACACAGTATGGCGCTTTTTTTTTTTCTCTTTTTCCCTAAACTGAAACAATGGTGCGACTCTAACAAATGAAGCAACTCACTCTTTAACAGTGTAATGCTATAAAAAAATAGTGCAATTTTGCAATTTTGTTTATAATAATGCTGTAGTGCACCGACTTCGCTAAAGTAGCCAAGTGCGGGTAGATCACTTCCAACATGTTTTAAATATGATGAAAATGAGGTAGAACAAGTTTGGTTCGAAGAAAATAGCCTTCGAATCAAAAGCGAGTTGGAACGGCGAAGAAAAAGGGCCAACCAGCTTGATTTTGGTTGTTGGACCAGAATCGGGCACCCGGAAGTGTCCTGCGAGCGCCCAAAATCGGCTACAGGATGCCCAGACCGAGAGCTAGGTTTCAGGTGCAAACAGGGGATTCGGGCGCCAGGATGTCCTGGGGGCGCCCGAATGAACAGTAGCGGCCCTAAGGAGGCCGCCCGGTTGAACAGTACTCCGTAAAACTGTCACGCCCCGGGGGTTCAAATCGCGCGGAAGAGGAGCCACCGATGCCCCTGAATCAGCCATATATTTTTTTTTTGTATAACATTACTCCCCGGCGCGTGCCCAGACCCGCCGCATACACAAATTCACTCTGCAAACGGGCAGAGTCTACTTTGTATATGCACGGCGTCTCAACTACAAAGTGTCTCACAAGGCGTAGCACACACAATCTCTAACCACATCAGTTGGGGTCTCGTACACATACAACCAAACAATACACATGATATTCTAGCATTCACTTAGAGCATAGAGGCCGGTGTTTTGAAAGGATAAATAATCACAAGGTTTTGAAAGCGGCATCCACACGACGCCATCGTTTATGAAAACAGTTCGCAAACACATAAATCCCATAAGGTTTGTAAAGCTCGGTGCCCACTCGACACCCACGTTTTAAAAGTAGATTTCGCAAACGGTTTTCTTTGCTTTTCATCGTTCAAAACGGCCAAGTAAGAGAGAACGTAGAATTCATTCAATTATTCGAAAAGGAAAAAGGGCAACATCCACTTCGACCCCACGGGGGTGTCGCAATCCACAACTAGCTACCATGAATAATAAAAGAAAAGGGAAAGAAGAGTCACTGTATCTGAAGTCACCCAAAAATCAGATCAGCACCCTCGCGACCTCACCGGCGCCCTAGCACTCGCCCCTGGACGAACCTGTCACGGTGTGGGAAGTCAGTGACTAGAAATAGCATGATAAGCGTAGTAAACAAAGATAAGGCAAACCACAAACACCGGAGCAACCATCCCTCCCATGCATCTTCCACCATAACCACACCCTGTATCAAAACAACATCGGGCACCTTCCTCGATGCCCACCGCCGAGCACCTGCCTCGGCCGCCGAGCACCTGCCTCGACATCACCGCTCACCCATGGGGGCCCCCATTCCTAACGCCACCGCCGCGTGGGGTACACGGGTCAACGTACCACTTTTCCGGAAAAGCACACCCTTGCGGTGGCCAAACCGCGGGTGTGCGTGTAGCAAAACTTGAGCCTCAGATTGACATTAAGTATCATAACATAATAGGGTTAGTGCATAAACAGAAGGAGACTGATAATTCCACCTTGCCCCAACATGCTATTTCTAACAGTTAAACCCCATTCCCGAAATCCCCGGGAACGTACCCACCTTGTGTGCGTCGTCCTGCGTTCGTCCAGTCCGCGTCTGTGCACCAGTCGCCAACAGCGTCCCGCACTCCTGAAGGAACAAGGGCAAGTCAAGACTTAGAAGTCCGAAGCTTACAACGACTCCCAACAGCGTGCGGCGGAGTTCTTCGCACAGCACCGGCCCGTGCGACGAACACTCTGCCTGGGCGCAGCCCCGCGCGGCACCAGCCCGCGCGGGCGCCCCCCTCTTGCGGGCGGCCCCGCGCGGCGTGTTGCCCGTGGTGCGGGGCGACCCCGCGCGGCACCAGCCTGCGCGGGCGCCCCTCCTGCGGTGCGGGGCGACCCCGCGCGGCACCAGCCCGCGCGGGTGCCCCTCCTGCGGTGCGGGGCGACCCCGCGCGGCACCAGCCCGCGCGGGCGCCCCTCCTGCGGGCGGCCCCGCGCGGCCGAGCGCCGCGCGGGCGCGCTGCCCGCGGTGCGGGGCGACCCCGCGCGGCACCAGCCCGCGCGGGTGCCCCCCCCCTCCTGCGGGCGGCCCTGCGCGGCCGAGCGCCACGCGGGCGCGCTGCCCGCGGTGCGGGGTGACCCCGCGCGGCAGCAGCCCGCGCGGGTGCCCCCCGGTTGCGGGCGGCCCCGCGCGGCCGAGCGCGGCGCGGGCGCGCTGCCCGCGGTGCGGGGCGGCCCCGCGCGGCACCAGCCCGCGCGGGCGCCCCCCTCTTGCGGGCGGCCCCGCGCGGCCGAGCGCCGCACGGGCGCGCTGCCCGCGGTGCGGGGTTGCCCCGCGCGGCACCAGCCCGCGCGGGCGCCCCCTCTTGCGGGCGGCCCCGCGCGGCCGAGCGCCGCGCGGGCGCGCTGCCCGCGGTGCGGGGCGGCCCTGCGCGGCACCAGCCCGCGCGGGCGCCCCCTCTTGCGGGCGGCCCCGCGCGGCCGAGCGCCGCGCGGGCGCGCTGCCCGCGGTGCGGGGCGGCCCCGCGCGGCACCAGCCCGCGCGGGCGCCCCCTCTTGTGGGCGGCCCCGCGCGGCCGAGTGTCGCGCGGCGCGCTGCCCGCGGCGTGGGGCGACCCCGCGCGGCACCTGCCCGCACGGCGCCCCACCCGCGGCCGGCCCCGCGCGCAGCGATGCGCGACGGCGCCGCCCCTTCTCCCTCCTCGTGACCAACAAAAGAAAAAGGGGAGATTCCCCCAAACGGAAACGTATCCGACTCACCTCGATGTGCGAAAGAGGAGAAGAAGGAGGGATCGTCCGCTTGCCTCCACCGGTCCACCCTTGCCCGTGCGCTTGGTTATTCTTTGCCGGCGGCTACGAGGGAGGAAGAAGAGGAAGAAGAAAAGAGGCGGCCACCAAAAGAAATAAGAGAAACCCTAATCCTCTTTCCCACACGGCTATATATATATACTAAAAGAATTAGGGTTTACCTTAAAAGGTGTGCGGGCTGCCAACACGGATCCCGAGGCGTCTAAGGGGGACCCCAACTTCGAGAATTAATTCTGGTCAGACCGGGAGTCGGAAAAATAAACCGATCGCGCCCACGCGCTCCGTTCCGCGAGCTCTACCGCTTAAAATTATTTGCGGGCCCCGACGGTCTGTCCGGAAAAACACCAAAAATGAGGCCCCCGGTCAGGCATTACAAGAAGAGGGTGACCAGAAGGGTTAAGGAAAAGCCGGGTCTTACACCACTTACCGCTAAAAACAAGTTTCGTCCCCGAAACTTAATCTTCCCCAGCGGCGAACAGGTCCGGGTAGCACTCCCTTATCTTTGACTCGGGTTCCCAAGTTGCCTCACGCTCTTCTTGATTGCTCCAAAGCACCTTTACGTAGGGAATTGTCCGACTACGCAGCTTTTTGTCCTCCCGGGCTAGGATCCGCACCGGTACTTCCGCGAAACTTAAATCCTCCTTGAGTTCAATCGCAGAGGCGTCAAGCACTCGCGATGGGTCGGGGAGGTATTTCCGAAGCATGGATACGTGGAACACATCATGAACGCGGTCAAGGTTCGGTGGTAGGGCGAGGCGGTAGGCTACCGGGCCGATGCGCTCCAGAATCTCAAACGGCCCTATGTACCGCGGGCTCAACTTGCCCCTCAACCCAAACCGCTTCACCCCCTTTGACGGCGACACCCGCAGTAACATGTGTTCTCCCACCTGGAATTCCAAGTCGCGACGTCTCTGGTCTGCATAGCTCTTTTGCCGGCTCTGGGCGGTCGCCAAACGTCGCCTGATGAGGCGCACTCTTTCCTCTGTCTCGGCCACTAGGTCCGGCCCCAAAAACTTTCTCTCCCCCAGATCGTCCCAACATATCGGGGATCTACAGCGTCTGCCGTACAATGCTTCGTACGGCGCCATCTGAATGCTCGCTTGGTAGCTGTTGTTATAAGCGAACTGTGCAAGGGGTAGGTAGCGCGACCATCCGTTTCCCAAATCCAGCACGCACGCCCGAAGCATGTCCTCGAGTATCTGAATCACCCGCTCGGATTGCCCGTCCGTCTGGGGGTGAAAGGCTGAGCTGAAGTGTAACTTGGTCCCCAAGGCTCGTTGTAGACTCTTCCAAAAGTTCGAAACGAACCTCGTGTCCCTGTCCGAGGTGATCGTCGTCGGCACCCCGTGCAGCCTTACAATCTCGCTGAGGTAGACCTGTGCCAGCCGGTCGCGTGTCCAGGTCGTGTGGATAGGTAGGAAGTGAGCTGACTTCGTTAGCCGATCCACGACAACCCAGATGGCGTCGTGTCCCTGCTGCGAACGGGGGAATCCGGTGACAAAGTCCATTGTGATTTGCTCCCACTTCCATTCGGGCACGGGTAGAGGTTGCAATTTCCCCGCCGGCCGTTGATGCTCGGCTTTCACCTGTTGGCAAATCAAACAGTGAGCCACGAACAGCGTCACATCTCCCTTCAATCTTGGCCACCAGAAGGTCTGTCGGATATCCCGGTACATCTTGGTGCCTCCAGGGTGCGCCACGTAGGGGGCGCAATGTGCTACAGTCAGGATTTCCTTCTTTAGATCCGGCAGATCGGGCACGCAGATCCGCCCTCGGAACCGAAGGGTGCCGTCCGTTCCCACTGCAAAGTCTCCTTCCTGCTCCGGTGAAATCCTATCTCGTTCCAGCTGCAGCTGTGGATCCGCACCTTGGCCTTCCCGAATCCTCTCCAATAGGGTCGGCGCGACTGTTAGGGTCAACAGTCGCTCAACCGTCCCTGCTGGTACCACTTCCAACCTCAATCGTGAAAATTCCGCGATCAAGTCATTCTGCTGCGTGATCGCGCCCGCCGAAGTTCCTTCTGCTTGTCCCTTCCTGCTTAGAGCATCGGCTACCACATTTGCTTTCCCCGGGTGGTACTGGATGGTTAAGTCGTAGTCCTTCAGTAGCTCCAACCACCTCCTCTGCCGTAGGTTAAGCTCCTTCTGGGTGAAAAGGTACTTAAGGCTTTGGTGGTCCGAGAACACGTTGCAATGCACACCGTAGAGGTAGTGCCTCCACAGTTTCAGAACGAAGACCACTGCGGCAAGTTCCAAGTCATGGATCGGGTAGTTCTGTTCGTAATCCTTGAGTTGCCTTGAAGCATAGGCAATGACTCTTCCTTGCTGCATTAGTACTCCTCCCAGTCCTATTCGCGATGCATCGCAGTAGACTTCGTAGTCTTCTCCAGGGGTTGGTAAGGCAAGCACAGGCGCTCTTGTTAACCGTTTCTTAAGTTCTTCAAAGTTCTCTTGGCATTGGACCGTCCAAATGAACTTTACTCCTTTCCGGGTTAGGCGGTTCAGAGGGGTCGCAATCTTCGAGAAACCCTCCACGAAACGTCTGTAGTATCCCGCAAGGCCCAAGAAGCTGCGCACCTCTGTCACTGTGGTCGGCTGGGGCCAGTCGGTCACCGACTCCACCTTCTTGGGATCCACTGCGACTCCTGCTGCTGAAATGATATGCCCTAAAAACCCCACTTCGCGAAGCCAAAATTCGCATTTCGCAAGTTTTGCGAACAGCTCCTGCTCCCTAAGGGTCTGTAGAACAATTCGTAGGTGCTCCTCGTGCTTCTCATCGGTGGTGGAGTAAATTAGGATGTCGTCGATGAAGACCACAACGAACTGATCCAGGAAGGGTCTGAAAACTCGGTTCATCATGTCCATGAACACCGCTGGGGCATTGGTAAGCCCGAATGGCATTACTGTGTACTCGTAATGGCCATACCGAGTCCGGAATGCCGTCTTCGGAATATCCTCGTCTCGAACTCTGAGCTGGTGGTAGCCCGACTGCAGGTCGATTTTTGAGAAGACAGTTGCACCCCGCAGCTGGTCAAAGAGGTCATCAATCCTAGGTAAGGGGTACTTGTTTTTCACTGTGACTTTGTTGATTTCCCGGTAGTCGATGCACAACCGCAAGCTCCCGTCTTTCTTTCGTACAAAGAGTACAGGTGCGCCCCAAGGGGACACACTCGGTCGGATAAACCCCCTGTCCAGAAGGTCCTCTAGCTGCGCCTTAAGTTCCTTCAGCTCCGCGAAGGCCATCCTGTAGGGGGCCTTCGTGATTGGTCGAGTGCCGGGTGGAAGCTCAATAGGAAAGACAACTTCTCGCTCGGGGGGTAAACCAGGTAGTTCGGCCGGAAAAACATCTGGGAAGTCCCTCACCACAGGGATGTCGGGGAGTGCCGTGGAGGATCCGGCGGCCAGGGCCACCGACACCAAGTAGGCCATACACCCGCCCTCTACCAACTTTCTGGCTCGGGATGCAGGAATCATGGAAGAAAAGGAAACGCTCTTGCAAGCCAAGTACACGTTCTCCGGAAAATCGGGGTACATCAGTCGTACCTCGCGCTTCTCGCAGTCTATGACCGCAAGGTACCACGTGAGCCAATCCATTCCGAGCACTACATCATACTCTTTCAATGGAATGACTACCAGATCCCAGGGGCACAGAAGCCTTCCCATCCATATAGGGCAGGAAGGTACCATGTTGCGTGCCTCCAAGGATCCCCCCGCGGTGTGAACGGTCATCAAACTGGGTAAGGGTCTCAACTCAAAATCATGGGTCAGTGCGAAGTCTCGAGACATAAACGAGAGGGTCGCCCCGGTTTCAAAAAGGGTTCTAGCGCGATAAACAGAAGCAAGAGTGATACCTGCGACGACGTGCTCAGACGGGTGTGTCTCCTGCTGACCCATCGAATAGACGCGGCCTCCCGAAGGCGGTGGCTTTTCCCCTACAAATCGGGGTGCTGGCGGTCTGGGGGCTGACGTCATTGGAGCTTTCCCCCGCCCTGCGTGCTGGGGTGAAGGCACGGAGGCTGCTGAAGATGTGGTGCCTTGGTTCAGGGGACGGTTGAAACGGAAGTGTCCCTGCTTGCCACATCGGAAACAATGGTCCTGTCTCTTGGAGCAATCCATCACTCGGTGCGCCCCGCCGCAGATCACGCATGAGCGATCCTCCGGGCGTTGTCCCTCTCCTGGCGCTCCCCTGGTCCTTTGCTGGGGTCTCCACCGCTTAGGGGGCCGATTCCCGCTGGAGGAGCCCCCTCCCCCTGAAGTCGTCTGGGTCCGCTTCCTGTCGTCTTGCTGGTGGGAGCCTTCCCTTCGGGCGCGCGTGACGGCAAAGCCTCGTTCCACGATGGTGGCTCGGTCGACCACCTTCTGAAAGGTATGTAGATCCGCCGCGTCCACCACTTGGAAAATGTCAGTCCTCAATCCATCCACAAACAGTTGTGCCTTATGGGATTCGTCCCGAATGACGAACGGGACACAGTTCGCCAGTCTCACGAACTCCCTCTGGTACTCCATTACTGTTTTGGTTCCCTGCCTGATGTGGTTTAGGTCGTCCTCCAGTTGTTTCTTCACGCTATTGGTAAAGAACGCCCCGAATAGCTGCTGTTTAAAGGTAGTCCATGACGGAAGGGTAGCGCCCGACGCAGAGTCGGGGCGTACGGTCTTCCACCAAATGCGGGCGTTCCCCTCGAGCAAGTGGGCGGCCAGGGGGACCCGCTCGTGGTCTTCCATCAATAGGTCCTCGAATAATTTCTCCATTGTATCCACCCATTTCTCCACAACCCAGGGGTCTGTCGTGTCCCCCTCGAACGTTGGCGGGTCGTATTTCTTGAAGTCGGCCAGGTTGGCGCGCACACGGTCTCGCTCGTTTGGTAGATTCGCCCCCTCCTTCGCGACGTTGGCGGTCGCGGCGGGAGTGGGTAACACTACCGTCACACTCGGAGCAATTCCGACGATTGGTGTCGCCGCCGGCCCTGCCGTTGCCATCGAAGGGGCCACCTCTGGCGCCGAGGCCCGGGTGGGGGCAGCCCCTCCTTCGGTCTCCATCATTGGCGGTTCCATCGCCGGTGCAGCTGGCCCCGGGAGAGGGCCCGGGGCAACCTCTGCCGTCGCAGCGGCCTGCTGTTGCTGCGTCAGTTGGCGCACGCGGTCGTTCAGGGCTGCCAACTGTTCCGCCATCTCTTGTAGCTGCTGCCTTAGGAGCTGATTCTCCGCAGTCATCGCTTCCGCTGCGTCCGCCCCCGTGTCCTCGGCTGTGGATCTAGTCCTGGCCATGATCTGAACATTTGCACGGACCAGTTACTCCTAGTTTAAATAAAACGGCACGCCACTAGTGCTGGCACTAGAGGGAGAAAAGAAAAAGAATACTAATCCCCCCCCCCCTTTCTCTCAACGAGCACTAGCGTTTTATTTATCCCGTGTTCACTTTATTACTCAGTAGCCAGAGTATTGCGCCCGTGGATGTTAGGCCCCGACTGTTGTGGTTAAAGTTTACCTCTCTGATACCATCTTAATCTGTCACGCCCCGGGGGTTCAAATCGCGCGGAAGAGGAGCCACCGATGCCCCTGAATCAGCCATATATTTTTTTTTTGTATAACATTACTCCCCGTCGCGTGCCCAGACCCGCCGCATACACAAATTCACTCTGCAAACGGGCAGAGTCTCCTTTGTATACGCACGGCGTCTCAACTACAAAGTGTCTCACAAGGCGTAGCACACACAATCTCTAACCACATCAGTTGGGGTCTCGTACACATACAACCAAACAATACACATGATATTCTAGCATTCACTAAGAGCATAGAGGCCGGTGTTTTGAAAGGATAAATAATCACAAGGTTTTGAAAGCGGCATCCACACGACGCCATCGTTTATGAAAACAGTTTGCAAACACATAAATCCCATAAGGTTTGTAAAGCTCGGTGCCCACTCGACACCCACGTTTTAAAAGTAGATTTCGCAAACGGTTTTCTTTGCTTTTCATCGTTCAAAACGGCCAAGTAAGAGAGAACGTAGAATTCATTCAATTATTCGAAAAGGAAAAAGGGCAACATCCACTTCGACCCCACGGGGGTGTCGCAATCCACAACTAGCTACCATGAATAATAAAAGAAAAGGGAAAGAAGAGTCACTGTATCTGAAGTCACCCAAAAATCAGATCAGCACCCTCGTGTCCTCACCGGCGCCCTAGCACTCGCCCCTGGACGAACCTGTCACGGTGTGGGAAGTCAGTGACTAGAAATAGCATGATAAGCGTAGTAAACAAAGATAAGGCAAACCACAAACACCGGAGCAACCATCCCTCCCATGCATCTTCCACCATAACCACACCCTGTATCAAAACAACATCGGGCACCTTCCCCGATGCCCACCGCCGAGCACCTGCCTCGGCCGCCGAGCACCTGCCTCGACATCACCGCTCACACCCCCCACCCATGGGGGCCCCCATTCCTAACGCCACCGCCACGTGGGGTACACGGGTCAACGTACCACTTTTCCGGAAAAGCACACCCTTGCGGTGGCCAAACCGCGGGTGTGCGTGTAGCAAAACTTGAGCCTCAGATTGACATTAAGTATCATAACATAACAGGGTTAGTGCATAAACAGAAGGAGACTGATAATTCCACCTTGCCCCAACATGCTATTTCTAACAGTTAAACCCCATTCCCGAAATCCCCGGGAACGTACCCACCTTGTGTGCGTCGTCCTGCGTTCGTCCAGTCCGCGTCTGTGCACCAGTCGCCAACAGTGTCCCGCACTCCTGAAGGAACAAGGGCAAGTCAAGACTTAGAAGTCCGAAGCTTACAACGACTCCCAACAGCGTGCGGCGGAGTTCTTCGCACAGCACCGGCCCGTGCGACGAACACTCTGCCTGGGCGCAGCCCCGCGCGGCACCAGCCAGCGCGGGCGCCCCCCTCTTGCGGGCGGCCCCGCGCGGCCGAGCGCCGCGCGGCGTGTTGCCCGTGGTGCGGGGCGACCCCGCGCGGCACCAGCCCGCGCGGGCGCCCCTCCTGCCGTGCGGGGCGACCCCGCGCGGCACCAGCCCGCGCGGGCGCCCCTCCTGCGGGCGGCCCCGCGCGGCCGAGCGCCGCGCGGGCGCGCTGCCCGCGGTGCGGGGCGACCCCGCGCGGCACCAGCCCGCGCGGGTGCCCCCCCCCTCTTGCGGGCGGCCCCGCGCGGCCGAGCACCGCGCGGGCGCGGTGCCCGCGGTGCGGGGTGACCCCGCGCGGCACCAGCCCGCGCGGGCGCCCCCCTCTTGCGGGCGGCCCCGCGCGGCCGAGCGCCGCGCGGGCGCGCTGCCCGCGGTGAGGGGCGGCCCCGCGCGGCACCAGCCCGCGCGGGCGCCCCCCTCTTGCGGGCGGCCCCGCGCGGCCGAGCGCCGCGCGGGCGCGCTGCCCGCGGTGCGGGGCGGCCCCGCGCGGCACCAGCCCGCGCGGGCGCCCCCTCTTGCGGGCGGCCCTGCGCGGCCGAGCGCCGTGCGGGCGCGCTGCCCGCGGTGCGGGGCGGCCCCGCGCGGCACCAGCCCGCGCGGGCGCCCCCTCTTGCGGGCGGCCCCGCGCGGCCGAGCGCCGCGCGGGCGCGCTGCCCGCGGTGCGGGGCGGCCCCGCGCGGCACCAGCCCGCGCGGGCGCCCCCTCTTGTGGGCGGCCCCGCGCGGCCGAGTGTCGCGCGGCGCGCTGCCCGCGGCGTGGGGCGACCCCGCGCGGCACCTGCCCGCACGGCGCCCCACCCGCGGCCGGCCCCGCGCGCAGCGATGCGCGACGGCGCCGCCCCTTCTCCCTCCTCGTGACCAACAAAAGAAAAAGGGGAGATTCCCCCAAACGGAAACTTATCCGACTCACCTCGATGTGCGAAAGAGGAGAAGAAGGAGGGATCGTCCGCTTGCCTCCACCGGTCCACCCTTGCCCGTGCGCTTGGTTATTCTTTGCCGGCGGCTACGAGGGAGGAAGAAGAGGAAGAAGAAAAGAGGCGGCCACCAAAAGAAATAAGAGGAACCCTAATCCTCTTTCCCACACGGCTATATATATATACTAAAAGAATTAGGGTTTACCTTAAAAGGTGTGCGGGCTGCCAACACGGATCCCGAGGCGTCTAAGGGGGACCCCAACTTCGAGAATTAATTCTGGTCAGACTGGGAGTCGGAAAAATAAACCGATCGCGCCCACGCGCTCCGTTCCGCGAGCTCTACCGCCTAAAATTATTTGCGGGCCCCGACGGTCTGTCCGGAAAAACACCAAAAATGAGGCCCCCGGTCAGGCATTACAAGAAGAGGGTGACCAGAAGGGTTAAGGAAAAGCCGGGTCTTACAAAAACCGGGCGCCCGGCAAGATGTTTCGGGCGCCCGAAAGGCGGCGGAAAACGCGTGGGCAGAGGGAAAATTAGGGATTTTAGTGGAAGTGTTTTGGTCATTTCAACTACCCAGCTACCCCCAACTACTCACTGATAAAACCCCATCTCTCACTCTCTCTCTCCCATTCCCTCACACTCTCCCATTTCTCCCCGTCTCTCTCTCTCTGTGCGTGTGAACCAGAGAAGGAGGAGAAGCAGCAGCAGCAGAGGTGGCAGTGGAGGTGCTGGCTGGGGGATTTCTGCACTAGGGAGCTTGGGGAACTTGAAGGGAACATCAAGGGGAGTTCCAAATCAATCTCCAACACCTCTTCTCTCTTTTCTCTTGGGCAAGAGCACCAAAAGAGGTAAACCAAAAATCTAGGATTCCATTTTTAAGGTTTCTTTTGGGTTCAAAAGTGTTGGGAAACATCCCAAATGGAGTTTTCCTTCATTTTTAGGGCTTTTTCATGGAGATAAAGAGATCAAATCATCTCTTTTGTAAGAACACCCTAAAAGGAAATTTTTACTCCTTTTTCCTTCTCTTTGGTCAAGAGCCCACAAGAGAAGTATGGATGGAATTAGGGTTTTCATTTTAAGGTATAAAAGATATAGAAAATCTCTTATGGTTCTAATTCCTATATTACAAATTTTCTTGGAGAAGAGGGTGATCAAATCCAACCTTCTTGCAAAGAGCTTGAGGTGGGGACGACCTCTCCCTTTTGTCCTTTAATTTTCTGATCTAGAAGCATGTTAGTAAGCATGTAGGGTATTAGGATTAAGAATGAGAATGATTAGGGTTTAGCCCTAAAAGCAATTATGTTACACCTATTGTAGGTTAATCTTGCATGTGTATAAATAGCAAAGAGTAAATGATTGAAAGTGATCATGTAGGGTGTAACCCTAGGAATCATGTAAAAGCATAAGAGAAATGCATGATGGTTGTAAGACCTAGGAGAAAACGAGGACAAGTGAATGGATGCAAAACTAGGAGAACACCTAGATTAAGGGTTTAATGAGTGGCACGACAACCTAGGAGTTAACCTTAAGAGAACAAGTGTCATCGTCTTAGGGAATAACCTAAGGTTGATTATAGAATGTTCAACATAGAGTCAAAATGTACTCTAGGTTATGTGAAAAAGAGAAAAATATAGAGTTAAGGGTACTCTAAGTTAAAGGAAAAATGTAATTAGAGATAATAAACTCTAAGCAAAAAGGGAATGAAATTAGAGTTATTGAACCCTAAGCTAAGGTGAAAGATGAGACAGAGTTAATGAACTCTAGTTAAAAGATGGGAATACAACTAGAGTAATAAACTCTAGGTTAAGATGGAAAATGGAAAATAGAGTTAAGAAACTCTAGGAATAAGTCGAGTGCAATTGAAAGTGACTAGTGTTCTTGTGACATAGTGGAATCCCAAAGGTTATGAAGATAGGGTGGTGAAATAAGAACAACGAAGAGTTTAAAAAAGGCTAAAGAGCTAAAAAAAATGGCCAAGTGGCAAGATTAAATGTAAATATAAATGAACAAGATGTTCAAATCTAAATTGGTGTTAGAGACACCCAAACTGTCCTAGAGTAAAGAACTTAGGATAAAAGAGAAAAATAAAAGAGAAAGTATCGAGACATGAATGCTAACGGGAGGGTTGAGTGTCACGCCCCGGGGGTAGAAACTGCGACCCGGGCTCGCCAACAGATCCGCCACCTATGCGAAACCCCGCATAGGCGAAGCGTCCAACCTGCAAAGTATCATCTAACAACTAAACAGATATCAGAGCTGAAGGAAAACTGCTGTAATAAAAATCTGAATCACTGTACAACTGAAAAATAAAAGTACAATATCCATCTTCCATAAATAATGATACAATAATCCGGTCCACCGAAACAGTAATACAAGTAAAAGCCACCTATACAACATCTATAAATCCAAAAAGGGAGATAAACTAAAGTAATAAAATACATCTGTGTACAGTGAAACTCACAATCCGGGTTGGTACATCTATCCCACTGTAGAAATCAACACTGGTAGGGATCTATCTCGCGACTCCCTCGCCTCGAACTGTCAACCGAAGATCCGCAACTACCGCAGCAGACACTTTTCAAAACAAAGGGAGGAAATGGGAAAAACAACAATGGGGGTGAGAATCACTAGTAAAACCAGTAGCCTCCCCCTGTGGGTAAAGCCTCAAACCCCGACGTACCCACAAGGTCTACCAGAGGCAAAAGGAAAGGAAGATTGGTAAGCAATAGAGGCTGCTAGAAATAGGAAACTACCACTACTATGCCTCTAAAATACCAAGCTAAAAGAATAGCTAAATGAATGCATCAGAATATATAAATGCCTGCCTGAATAAACCCAATCTATACACCAGTAAACACTGGTACTGCCTGCTATGCCTGCCAAATCGGGTATGCCGGCCAATGCATAACACCGATAGGGGATAAGAGTCTCAAGGACTCGAAGTCTGTATATCGCACACTCCGGAGTGGCACTCGAGGGGAGCGACCCATATGAGTAAAGTGCCTGAGTAATAAGTATCTGTATATCGCACACTCCCGATCTGGCTGAATTTTGGCATGAGTAACACTTATCCTCCTAGGAGTCCGATGCTGTGAAAATCATCCAAATCCGCCTCACGGATTGGGCGCAATCACTGAAACAATGCACACAGCGCAATCAAATTCCAGAATTTCAGCAAGTGCAACAAGGTTAAATAAAAAGTTTGCGCAACCTCAAATACCTCAAAATGAAGTCTCCAACAGTAAAACAAAGGTCTCCTCTTTCATACAAATACCTTCAAGTCCTCAAAAATCCACCATTAATCTCCCTTAACATTCAAATACAACAAATGTCACAATGCTGTCCAAAACTGCTAACATAACTTGCTAGCATTTCCAAGCTTAATTAGAGGATTTTCCAAAGGGATTCATCCACATATCACAAAAGAGAATTTGCTCACCTTGAAGTTAAGAAGAAGTCCCAACTTGAATTTCTGAAAACGACTTTATATTCACAAAGTTATCTTCATTTCAAGGTGCATTGCTCAAATCAAAACTAAAACAGGGACTGCAGTAAATCTTATAACAGCACTTGGAAATAACATTAAAGTTACCTAACCAAACGTGCTCCAAATCCTACAAGAGAAGTACCATTGGATTACTTGTTGAGAGTAGATACAAATTGAGCTAAAGAACTCCCAATTTCATGCTCGGATGAAGGAGAAAACCCATAAACACATTGAACTATCCACCAAGTTCCATCTGTGCACGAATGCAGCAAGATGTTCCAAAGATTATACATAAACCCCAACAAAAGCTCAGATCTAGGGAAAATTATACATACCAATATTGTAGATCTTCGAGTCCTAGAAAGTTCCCCGCAAAAATCATCCAAAAATTCCGCTCCTACAATTCAGAAAAGCCAAAACACTGAGGACTGTTCAGGATTCCAGACTGAAATGAAGGGTCCCAAAGATGGCTATAAAACTCTGTAAAATCATGAGATTTGAGGGCAGAGTTGAATACAAAGATTGTAGCCTTACCTCTTGTGAAAACGTAGAACAAAAAATGAGCTCAAAATTCCAAGAAATGAGTCCAGGGAATTTTTGTACTGAAACGCGACGGAGAGGGCTATGAAGCAGCAATGGTGATGTCCTCAAATGTAGGTGGAGAAGATGATCCAAATGGCCTTCAAAAATCCCCAAAAAAATCCAGTATTGTAGTAGAGATGTTGGAGAAGCTCTGCTAAAAAACCCTCACTGAGAAAACCCTCCAAAAGATCCAAAATGGAGAATGAAATTCCATTTAAATATCAAGAGGATGAAGCTGCTTGAGAAAAACCCCCCTGTTGCTACATTGCCGGGCCAGCCCGCGGCAGCCATCCAGCGGCCGCGCCAGCCGCTGGATGCCCGCCACGCGTCGCGCCCCGACAGGGCAATCGCGCCCGCGAATGGGCGCGCGACGCGTGGTGGCGCCTTATCCGCCCGCGCCCGAGGCTGCCCGCGGCTCTGCCCGCGCCTGCCCGGCCTGCCCGCACCTGCTGCGTGGGCCGGGCTTGCTGCGCCGCACCTCCAAGCCTGCCACGTGGCATACGGATCCAACGGGGAGCCGCCACGTGGCACCCCCTCCGGTCCACCGGTCCACCAAGCTCCCAAATCCACAGGAAACTTCGGGTTGCCCGTGTAGAGTACCGGGTCTTTGGATAGCGCGCCGACCACACAGATGACTTGGAGCAGAGAGTTGCCTTGAGCATGTTGCATTTGAGTTTACAGTTGATGCCGGGTTGATTTGGATCAACGCAGAAGCTCCAGCTCGATTCGGGGTTTTTTCCCGGGCTTTGTAGGCCGATTGAGGATGAGATTGGGAATTTCCGACTTCACCGTGGAGTGCAGGAAATTCAGGAACACTTGGAACAGGTGTACTTTCAGATTACAACGAGGTTCGGGAGATTCCGGACTGACGCGGAGGACCCGGAGGCAAAAAGTGAGTCGGAACTGGCAATTTTGGAGCCGGTAATTGATTTGAGCACCCCGACTCAACGGATGAGCTTTTTGAAGAGAAAAAGCTGTGGACACGTGTACTTTCGATTTACAGCGAGGTTCGGGAGATTCCGGACTGACGCGGAGGACCCGGAGGCAAAAAGTGAGTCGGAACTGGCAATTTTGGAGCCGGTAATTGATTTGAGCACCCCGACTCAACGGATGAGCTTTTTGAAGAGAAAAAAAGCTGTGGACACGTGTACTTTCGATTTACAGCGAGGTTCGAGAGATTCCGGACTGACGCGGAGGACCCGGAGGCAAAAAGTGAGTCGGAACTGGCAATTTTGGAGCCGGTAATTGATTTGAGCACCCCGACTCAACGAATGAGCTTTTTGAAGAGAAAAAACTGTGAGCGCGTGTACTTTTGATTTACAGCGGAGTTCGGGAGGTTCCGGGCAGCGGCGGAGAGCCCGAAGGCAAAAAGTGAGTTGGAGTTGGATTTAGAAATTAGTTAATTAATTAATTTAATTAATTAAATCCTTTGCTTTATAAAAGGGCTCCAACCCCTCCCTCTGCAACAGAGAAGAAAGAAAAGGAAGAAAGAAAGGAAGGAAAAGAAAAGAGAGGAAAAGGAAGAAGAAGAAGAGGAAGGAAAGTGGTTTCGAGGCATTCTTGGATTTTTGGACTCGCCGTTGGAGGCCGCGAGGAGCTCGTGGGCGTGCGGCGAGCGTCGTTGAGGTAAGCAAAATGCAGATTTTTGGGTTTTGGATTTGGTTTTTGTTAATTGTATTTTATTTTGGTTTTTAATGAGGAAATTGGATTTTTGGGATTTTTCGGATTTATTGGAGTTTTCTTTTCTTTTCTTTTGCGCGGGGGTCGCAGCCGTGGGAGCCGCGCGCGCGCGCAATGGCGCACGCGCGGTCGGCGCGGCTGCTGCGCGAGTGGCAGCTGCCGCATGGGTGCTGCAGGGCTGGCAGCACCCTGCGGGCCACCTGTGTGCGCGGGCAGCACCAGGGCGCTGCGCCCTGGTGCAGCGTCGCGTGGGCGCTGCTGGCCGCGCGCGCCCTGCGGACCGCGCGCAAGGCGCGCGCGGTGCCGCAGGGCCGCGCGCAGGGCGCGCACCGCGCGGGCCCGAGCGGGTCGCGCGTGGTGCCGCGGGCCCTGCGCGGGCCGCGCGCAGCGCCGTGGGCGCTGCGCGGGCCGCGCGCACCCTGCGGACCGCGCGCAAGGCGCGCGCGGTGCAGCAGGGCCGCGCGCAGGGCGCGCACCGCGCGGGCCCGAGCGGGCTGCGCGCGGTGCCGCGGGCCCTGCGCGGGCCGCGCGCAGCGCCGTGGGCGCTGCGCGGGCCGCGCGCACCCTACGGACCGCGCGCATGGCGCGCGCGGTGCCGCAGGGCCGCGCGCAGGGCGCGCACCGCGCGGGCCCGAGCGGGCTGCGCGCGGTGCCGCGGGCCCTGCGCGGGCCGCGCGCAGCCCCGCGGACCGCGCGCAAGGCGCGGGCGGTGCCGCCGGGTCGCGCGTAGGGCGCGCACTGCGCGGTGCCGGGCGGGCCGTGCGCGGTGCCGCGGGCCCTGTGCGGGCAGCGCGCAGCGCCGCGTGCCGGGCGGACGCGCGTGGCGCAGCGAGGCGCCGCGCGGTCGGTTTTGGCTGGCAGCGGCTTGGCGGGGGCGTGCGCGAGCAGTTTTTCGCAGATTTCGCGCAGTTTCGCGCAGGTTTTCGCGCGGCTTTCGAGGCATTTTCGCGATGGGTTTTCGCAGTTTTCGCGCGCCGTTTTCGCGCAGATTTCGCGCAGTTTCGCGCTGGTTTTCACGCGGCATTCGAGGCATTTTCGCGATGGGTTTTCGCAGTTTTCGCGCGCCGTTTTCGCGTAGATTTCGCACAGTTTCGTGCAGGTTTTCGCGCGGCTTTCGAGGCATTTTCGTGATGGGTTTTCGCAGTTTTCGCTCGCTGTTTTCGCGCTGGTTTTCGCTGTTTTTCGCGAGCAGTTGCGAGCGGTTTCGCGTGGCTTTCGTGCAGAGTTTGCGAGCGGTTTTCGCTATTTTCGCGCATGGTTTCCGCGCAGTTTTGCGCAGTTTTCGCAGGGTTTTCGCGAGCTGTTTTCGCAAGCTGTTTTGAGCAATTTTTTCGCCGACAGAGCTGTTTTCGCCGTCGGGCGCTGGTTTTCGCCGACGGAGCTGTTTTTCGCCGTCGGGCGCTGTTTTTCACCGCCGGATACTCGGTTTTCGACCGTTGGATTGATTTTGCGATTTCTTCGCTTCTGGCAGCTTGCGGTGCGGTTTTTAGCTTCCGCCGGGGGCGGTTGTTGGTTTTCCGTCGCGTGGACCCGCCGGCTTGTTTCGGGACATCCGCAGAGCGCGCGGTCGTGTGGTTGGACGCAGCGTGCTCTGTTTTGCATGCGGACCTCGTGGAGGCAAGGTAAGTCCCGCTGAGCCCAATTGCAAGTGTCGACAAGCAATTGGTGGCATTCTGAGGTGGGTTGGTTTTTCTCTCCAAGTCTACGGACTTCCTTCTAATTCTATTGTGATAGGATTGCATGCTAGTTTAAGTGTTTTCTTGGAACTTAACTAGCACCCCGTCATATGTGCATGTGTTTGACCAGACCAATAGAGAACCTTAATTTGGGCTAGGTTCTTTTATGTTTTAGACATCCCACACCGTGCATATCCTTCTGGACATAGTGTTCCTCGCCCGGATAGTGGGCTGAGTGGTCAGAGTGTTGTGGGACGGGTGTTGCACTCGGGCCGGGGGGCCGAGTGGGGTCTGGTGGCTGGGTTAGGCCAGTGTTTGAGTGTGGGGAACCGTTTCTGATAAACGGTGGTCCCGGGGTTTTAATTTCTGCTGTTTTTCTCGTCACCACCGCGTTGTGATCGTGGTGCACTTGTGTTAGCAGGACCTTGAACCCAGAACCTTTTTGGACGAACACATTATTTTAGTCAGCCAATGTTTCTCCCAAGCCTCGCAAGGTCGCCTGAGTCTGTTCTTGTTTGATAGGACGACGGCATTAGCTCTTCGAGGCTTGGGCATAAAACTTGATTTCAAAGGGTTTTCCTAAAAAGACTAAAAATCATTAAAAAGATGAATTTCTCTCAGATTGAATGGTTTTCTGAAATAAATGACATGGTTTCTTATAAACTTATCCACCCGAGTGGATTCGAGTGATCTGGGTTCTAAGGGCTGTTCTCTTTCTTGGGGACGTAGGTGTTAGTCTCCTGGGGTTTCGGACCCTTCGTAGATCTGGCTGTGGAGCATCTCCGGCCGTGAGTTTGTGTGTTGAGTTGAGTGGGGTGTTCTTGTGGGAGCCGTTGGGAGAGACGGTGGTCCCAGCTGTGTGGTACTTTCGTTGAGCGGGTCAGTGTTGTGAGATTGAGTCGTGGAGGGTTCTCCGACTGAGTTGTGCTTTGAGCATCGAGATACCGATCTGTTTGATCGAGGACTATAGCCTGCAGGAGCCACTTGTGAGACAGTGTTACTGTTGAGATACTTGAGTTCGGTGGGGTCGCACCCCTCGAGCTACGCCCCGGGTGCGTTGATGATTCCGAGCCTGATGAGGCTGCGATAATGATACCGAGCCTGACGAGGCTGCGATGATGCGCCTAGTTCATATACTAGAGGTCGCTTGATACCCCTGGCCGAGCTACCATGGGGTCACTGGGTGAGATATCGAGTTTGTCCGATTGGACACCCTGGTTGATACACCAGGGGGCGCAGGCTTGACTTGACTGGACCCTGTGGGGCAGTCGATGAGATTTGGGATCCACTGAGAGAGTGTTGGCATAGCATGTGTCATAGTAGAGCGTCTTGGGCTTAGTACTTGTGACATATTGTCAGCAGTGAGTGGCTGCATACCATCATCCATAGTCTCTTCCTTTTGAGCATAGTAGATAGAGGCATGATAGCTGTAGATTCTTTTCCAGCTTATTTACATTATCACAGTCTTTTCTATTATCTTATGCCTCTAGTAGACTTAGTGGGCAGACCGTGGTTCTGGGAGACGGTACCCACTGAGAACTACTGTAGGATGTAGTTCTCACACCCTCTGTCGGTGACAGGTTGCTGAGGCTTTCTTCCGTTCCTGCTGGGCTTGACTGGACGGACCGAGGACAGGGAGTCGCGTGATAGTTCCCTACCAGCATTGTTACTTTAGATAGAGGTAGATGTACCATCCCGGATTGTGGGAGTTGGTTATGTTTCCTATTAGCTATCTCCCATTTGGATTTGTAGATGTTGTATAGGTGGACTTCTATTTGTATCATCTGATTTTGGGAGATAGGCTACGTGTTGTTGCAACTTTGTAGTTGTGAAATTTTATAGTACAGCTTTTTATCCGCTCTGATATCTGTGTAGCTGTAGTTCTGTCTTTGCAGGTTAGACGCTTCGTCTGTACGGCAGTTTCCGTACAGATGGCGGATCTGTCAGCGAGCCGGGTCACAGTTTCGACCCCGGGGCGTGACAGATTAGAGTGGTATCAGAGCCTAGGATATAGGTCATTGAGGACTTAGAAACCCTAGGCTTGTGGTTGGACATTAGGATGACTACGTGAGAGTCGTGACTTTTAGCGAGAGTCCAGATTGAGTTTTTACCTCTCCCTCGGGTTGGGATGAGTGATTTGGTATGTTATTCTCTCAAAGTGATTATGTTGGCTGCAGACAACATATTACTTTAGGAAGGATAACAAATTTTAGACTCTCATTGGATTGGGTCGTATGGTTGTTATGTCCTGACATTCGTTTTTGTTTCAGTTACCTGCGATGCCGCCGAGACGTCGTGTAGCGACGAGTGGGCGTTCGACCTTGGGTGAGGAGGCCGAGCAGGCCGGGCAGAGCGAGGTGCAGGAGCTGCGGGCTCAGGTGGCCCAGATGTCTGAGGCGTTGCGGCGCCAGGAGGTGGCGGCCAGGCGCCAGGAGGAAAATATGGAGCGCATGATGCGCATGCTGGAGCAGAGGGCACCTCCTGTGGCACCACCATCAGTACCTCCGGATATGTCATCCTCGACCTCGTCACAGATTCCTCCGTTGACAGAGACAGAGCAGAGAGAGCTCATGGATCGACTATCCTTTATCAGCAAGTTTCACCCCCCGCGGTTCGCAGGTCAGAGTTCGGAGCCGTGGGAGGTTGAGAACTGGATTGCGGCCATGGAGAAATTGTTTGAGAACCTCTTCATCAGGGAAGAACATCAGGTACATTTGGGGGCGCACTTTTTGGAGAAGGACGCCGAGACTTGGTGGCGTCGAGTTCGTCCAGTGGGACCACCGGGAGTACAGTTATTGACGTGGGCGGAGTTTCGTGCTTTGCTACTTAGAGCCTATTTTCCTGACAGTGCAAAGCAGAAACTAGAAGGGGATCTTCGACGATTGCAGCAGGGTGATCGACCACTTCATGCGTACGTTAATGAGTTTCAGCGGTTATTGAGCTGTGTGCCTCATGTTGCCCGGGATGAGGCCCAGAGGGTTGAGCTTTTTGAGAGAGGGTTGCATCCGGATATTTATCCCCTTGTGCATTCGCGTAGAGCGCCGACTCTGGATGCGGCAATTGAGCATGCTCGGTAGGTTGACCGAGGAGTTGTGGTTATGTCAGAGATGGAGCGAGCGCCAGGGACTAGCTCCGGGGAGAGACATCCAGTGCCGCCTGATTTTGGACAGTTTAGTGGATCGGGACCCCCGGGACCGCCACCATCCCAGTCTGAGGGTCGTGGATTTTAGAGGAGACGGAGATCAGGAGGTCCCCCTCAGCCGAGGCACCAGCAGCAGTTTCAGGTTGAGTGTGTCATTTGCGGTGGGCCGCATGCAGTGCAGCAGTGTGACCATAGGCAGGGGCGATGCTTTTCGTGTGGACAGTCGGGACATTTTCAGGCTGCATGCCCTCAGGTAGTACTTTCGGTGATGCCGCTTGCGACGGCACCCCCGCTACCTCTTCCGGAGGAAGGAGCTCCTCCGACTTACCGCCAGCCAGATGAGCCACGACGTCGAGGCAGTCAGGACGACGATCACCCACATCGAGAGGATGAGTTTGGGCTGCTCGTTTGGTGGGCGCCAGGTTAGCGGATCGCTTGGTACTTGGTATGACTTCCTTTCCTGGTGGTTGAGATCAGAGTTTTGCACCCCTACATGGTTGAGTTGTTGGATTGTGGTTTTGGGTTGCGACCACAGCAGGGACAACGTCAACCCGTCTCTCCTTGTCACCCCGTTTTAACACCGAAAGTAGCGAACGGAGCGAAAAAATTTCGAAGGACTACTCCAGAAATGGAGGCGATGCTGGAACCTGTTCTTGTTTGATCGGGGCGAAGGCATCGGTCCTTGGGAAATTTTGGACTTTTCGCTATTTTCGGTTGCTTTTCAATTGAGAGAGAGTTGGAGTTGATGATATTCCTGATGTAGGTTTCTTGTGGTAGGGTGTGTGTTTTGGTTTCGAGGACGAAACCTTTGAAGGAGGGGAGAATGTAGAGTACCGGGTCTTTGGATAGCGCGCCGACCACACAGATGACTTGGAGCAGAGAGTTGCCTTGAGCATGTTGCATTTGAGTTTACAGTTGATGCCGGGTTGATTTGGATCAACGCAGAAGCTCCAGCTCGATTCGGGGTTTTTTTTCCGGGCTTAGTAGGCCGATTGAGGATGAGATTGGGAATTTCCGACTTCACCGTGGAGTGCCGGAAATTCAGGAACACTTGGAACAGGTGTACTTTCAGATTACAGCGAGGTTCGGGAGATTCCGGACTGACGCGGAGGACCCGGAGGCAAAAAGTGAGTCGGAACTGGCAATTTTGGAGCCGGTAATTGATTTGAGCACCCCGACTCAACGGATGAGCTTTTTGAAGAGAAAAAGCTGTGACACGTGTACTTTCGATTTACAGCGAGGTTCGGGAGATTCCGGACTGACGAGGAGGACCCGGAGGCAAAAGTGAGTCAGAACTGGCAATTTTGGAGCCGGTAATTGATTGAGCACCCCGACTCAACGGATGAGCTTTTTGAAGAGAAAAAAAGCTGTGGACACGTGTACTTTCGATTTACAGCGAGGTTCAGGAGATTCCGGACTGACGCGGAGGACCCGGAGGCAAAAAAGTGAGTCAAAAACTGGCAATTTTGGAGCCGGTAATTGATTTGAGCACCCCGACTCAACGGATGAGCTTTTTGAAGAGAAAAAGCTGTGAGCGCGTGTACTTTTGATTTACAGCGGAGGTTCGGGAGGTTCCGGGCAGCGGCGGAGAGCCCGAAGGCAAAAAGTGAGTTGGAGTTGGATTTAGAAATTAGGTTAATTAATTAATTTAATTAATTAAAGCCTTTGCTTATAAAAGGGCTCCAACCCCTCCCTCTGCAGCAGAGAAGAAAGAAAAGGAAGAAAGAAAGGAAGGAAAAGAAAAGAGAGGAAAAGGAAGAAGAAGAAGAGGAAGGAAAGGGTGGTTCGAGGCATTCTTGGATTTTTGGACTCCGCCGTTGGAGGCCGCGAGGAGCTCGTGGGCGTGCGGCGAGCGCGTCGAGGTAAGCAAATGCAGATTTTTGGTTTTGGATTGGTTTTTGTTAATTGTATTTTATTTTGGTTTTAACGAGGAATTGGATTTTTGGGATTTTTCGGATTTATTGGAGTTTTCTGTTTCTTTTCTTTTGCGCCGGGGGCGCAGCCGTGGGAGCCGAGCGCGCGCGCAATGGCGCACGACCGCAGGCGGGCGCTGCCGCGCGCTGCTGCGCGAGTGGGCATCTGCTGCATGGGTGCTGCAGGGCTGGCAGCACACGGCGGCCACCTGTGTGCGCGGGGCAGCACCGACAGGTGCGGTGCCCTGGTGCATCGCCGCGTGGGCGCTGGCTGGCCGCGCGCGGCCCTGCAGACCGCTGGTGCGCAGGCTCGCGCGGTGCCGCAGGGCCCGCGCGCAGGGCGCGCAGCGCGCTCCCGAGCGGGTCGCGCGCAGGGGTGCCGCGGGCCCTGCTCGCGGGCCGCGCGCAGCGCCGTGGCGCTGCGCGCGCGCCCGCGCGCACCTTGCGGACTGCGCGCAAGGCGCGCGCGATGCCGCAGGCCGCGCGGGCCCCGAGCGGCTGCGCGCGATGCCGCGGGCCCTGCGCGGGCCGCGCGCAGCGCCGAGGGCGCCCGCGGGCCGCGCGCACCCTGCGGACCGCGCGCATGGCGCGCGCGTGGCGTGCCGCAGGGCCGCGCGCAGGGCGCGCACCGCGCGGGCCCGCGGGCTGCTCGTGTTCCGCGGCCCTGCGCGGGCCGCGCGCACCCCTGCGGACCTGCGCATGGTGCGCTCGTGCCGCAGGGCCGCGCGCAGGGCGCGCACCCGCGCGGGCCCTGCGGGCCGCGCGCGTTGCCGTGCGTGCCCTGCGCGGGCCGCACGCAGCGCGCAGGGCGCTGCGCGGGCCGGGCGGACGCGCGTGGCGCAGCGAGGCGCCGCGCGGTCGGTTTTTGGCTGGCAGCGGCTTGGCGGGCGCGTGCGCGAGCATTTTTTCCCGCAGATTTCGCGCAGTTTCGCGCAGGTTTTCGTGCGGCTTTCGAGGCATTTTCGCGATGGTTTTTCGCAGTTTTCGCGCACCGTTTTCGCGCAGATTTCGCGCAGGTTTTCGCGCAGCTTTCCAGGCATTTTCGCGATGGGTTTTTCGCAGTTTTCGCGCGCCGTTTTCGCGCAGATTTCGCGCATTTTGCGCAGGTTTTCGTGCCGCTTTCGAGGCATTTTCGCGATGGGTTTCGCTTTTCGCTCGCTGTTTTCGCGCAGCTGGTTTTCGCTGTTTTTCGCGCGAGCAGTTGCGAGCGGTTTCGCGTGGCTTTCGAGCAGAGTTTGCGAGCGGTTTTCGCTGTTTTCGCGCATGGTTTTCCATGCAGTTTTGCGCAGTTTTTGCAGGGTTTTTCGCGAGCTATTTTCGCAGCGTTTGAGCAGTTTTTTTCGCCGACGGAGCTGTTTTCGCCGTCGGGCCTTGTTTCGCCGACGGAGCTGTTTTTTGTTTTTCACCGTCGGGCGCTGTTTTTTGCCGCCGGATGCTCGGTTTTCGACCGTTGGATTGATTTTGTGATTTCTTCGCTTCTGGCAGCTTGCGGTGAGGTTTTTAGCTTCCGCCGAGGCGGTTGTTGTTTTTCCGTCGCGTGGACCCGCCGGCTGTTTCGGGACATCCGCGGAGCGCGCGGTCGTGTGGTTGGACGCAGCGTGCTCCGTTTTGCGTGCGGACCTCGTGGAGGCAAGGTAAGTCCCGCTGAGCCCAATTGCAAGTGTCGACAAGCAATTGGTGGCATTCTGAGGTGGGTTGGTTTTTCTCTCCAAGTCTACGGACTTCCTTCTAATTCTATTGTGATAGGATTGCATGCTAGTTTAAGTGTTTTCTTGGAACTTAACTAGCACCCCCGTCATGTGCATGTGTTTGACCAGACCAATAGAGAACCTTAATCTGGGCTAGGTTCTTTTATGTTTTAGACATCCCACACCGTGCATATCCTTCTGGACATAGTGTTCCTCGCCCGGATAGTGGGCTGAGTGGTCAGAGTGTTGTGGGACGGTGTTGCACTCGGGCCGGGGGCCGAGTGGGGTCTGGTGGCTGGGTTAGGCCAGTGTTTGAGTGTGGGAACCGTTTCTGATAAACGGTGGTCCCGGGGTTTTACTTTCCGCTGTTTTCTCGTCACCACCCGCGTTTTGATCGGGGTGCACTTTTGTTAGCAAGACCTTGAACCCAGAACCTTTTTGGACGAACACATATTTAGTCAGCCAATGTTTCTCCCAAGCCTCGCAAGGTCGCCTGAGCCTGTTTCTTGTTGATAGGACGAGGGCATTGATGCTCTTCGAGTCTTGGGCATAAAACTTGATTTCAAGGGTTTTCCTAAAAAGACTAAAAATCATAAAAAGATGGATTTCTCTCAGATTGAATGATTTTCTGAAATAAATGACATGGTTTCTTATAAACTTATCCACCCGAGCGGATTCGAGTGATCTGGTGTTCTAAGGGCTGTTCTGCTTTCTTGGGGACGTAGGGGTTAGTCTCCTGGGGTTTCGACCCTTCGTAGATCTGGCTGTGGAGCATCTCCGGCCGTGAGTTTGTGTGTTGAGGTTGAGTGGGGTGTATCTTGTGGGAGCCGTTGGGAGAGACGGTGGTCCCAGCTGTGTGGTACTTTCGTTGAGCGGGTCAGTGTTGCTGAGATTGAGTCGTGGAGGGTTCTCCGACTGAGTTGTGCTTTGAGAATCGCGATACCATCTGTTTGATCGAGGACTATAGCCTGTAGGAGCCACTTGTGAGACAGTGTTACTGTTGAGATACTTGAGTTCGGTGGGGGTCGCACCCCTCGAGCTACGCCCCGGGTGCGTTGATGATTCCGAGCCTGATGAGGCTGCGATGAGGATACCGAGCCTGACGAGGCTGCGATAGATGCGCCTAGTTCATATACTAGAGGTCGCTTGATACCCCTGGCCGAGCTACCATGGGGTCACTGGGTGAAGATATCGAGTTTGTCCGAATGGACACCCCTGGTTGATACACCAGGGGGCGCCAGGCTTACTTGACTGGACCCTTGGGGCAGTCGATGATATTTGGGATACACTAGAGAGAGTGTTGGCATAGCATGTGTCATAGTATAGCGTCTTGGGCTTAGTACTTGTGACATATTGTCAGCAGTGAGCGGCTGCATACCATCAGCCATAGTCTCTTCCTTTTGAGCATAGTAGATAGAGGCATGATAGCTGTAGATTCTGTTCCAGCTTATTTACATTATCACAGTCTTTTCTATTATCTTATGCCTCTAGTAGACTTAGTGGGCAGACCGTGGTTCTGAGAGACGGTACCCACTGAGAACTACTGGGATGTAGTTCTCACACCCTCTGTCGGTGACAGGTTGCTGAGGCTTTCTTCCGTTCCTGCTGGGCTTGACTGGACGGACCGAGGACAGGGAGTCGCATGATAGTTCCCTACCAGCATTGTTACTTTAGATAGAGGTAGATGTACCATCCCGAATTGTGGGAGTTGGTTATGTTTCCTGTTAGCTATCTTCCATTTGGATTTTAGATGTTGTATAGGTGGACTTCTATTGTATATCTGATTTTGGGAGATAGGCTACGTGTTGTTGCAACTTTGTAGTTGTGAAATTTTATAGTACAGCTTTTTATCCGCTCTGATATCTGTGTAGCTGTAGTTCTGTCTTTGCAGGTTAGACGCTTCGTCTGTACGCAGTTTCCGTACAGATGGCGGATCTGTCAGCGAGCCGGGTCGCAGTTCGACCCCAGGGCGTGACAGCCCGTTTTCGCGTCCGGACTCAGAAAAATACATATAAATAGCCAATTTTCATAGTTTTTTTCCGCACTGAATCCAAATACGAAGTCTGTTTTGCAAGAATCTATTTCAAATTTTCGGCGAAACTCCATATTAGGCAATCTTGATCCATTTCTCGCATTGATCCGTTTCTGGGTCCGATTTGCGCGCAATCAACACTATCCACAGAAATAGGCCTCCACAAGCTGTCGATCACACTATAATGACCACAAAGATCCGGGTCCTCACATCCTCCCCCACTAAAAAAGTTTCGTCCTCGAAACTAATATAGCTCAAAAGAAGTCTCAAATCAGAAGGGGAAATATCCAACATCTTCATCACCAGCTCTCAAAGCGTCACCCGCTTCCCGTGATCAATCCATAACAACATCAACCACCTGTACGGCATGCCTAGTTGCGCCGTTCCTCCATTCTCGAGCCAGAATCCGCAACGGCGTCTCACTACTCCAGACACTCAATGTCTCCAGTGGAGCGAGTCGAACATCGACGGGAATCCGAACATATCGCCTCTAAGCTGCGTCATGGAAAACATCAAGGATTCCAACATGTCACGGGAAAAGAAGAAACAACAAGTAACCACTTATCCACAACACCCCCAAAATCTCCTCCTCAAACCAACTCATCAAGAACCCTGAAGTACCCCCCCCTCGCAATTCCATATAAAGGGAGTCCAATATCAGAAACTCCACAACTACAACCTGCTTTGAGAGTCACCGAAACATAGCGAAGAGTTGAAGTTGTCCCTGTTGTGGTTGTCATTCTGTCCTTGCTCCCATCAACTCGGGACCCTTAATTCAACACTCTTTGATCTCACCCATCAGTGTGGGTTGCTCGGCTGAAGCCGAAATCTGGAAATGACCACTCTAGGGCACGGTCTTCGGCCCTATTCCTTTAATCCGTCCCAGTAATGGCGATCACTGCACAAGCATTGCTCAAGCTCTGCCTGTACTCCGGCCCAAAACATCTACACACATCCAAGACTACCGTGGGGGCATCACTACAACTCAATCACTGCTGACAGAACGAAAGATCCATTTTCTCCTCCATCAGGTAACACACCGGATCTAACAACCACTTTATCCATCATAATCAATAACTATACCATCAGTTCACAGTTGTGCTGGTGCCATCCAATGAGGTGCCTTCAATATCGACACGGTTCCCAGAACCACGTTAATAACAATCTCAATCTCCTTGCCCAGCGGCATTCTCATCAACTTAGGTGGACTCACATTCTTCGAGAACTCGTGGGCATTAAGGACACCCTTGAGTCCCGGGGCCGCCATAGGCACCTTTATCACAGTCACTACTGGGCAATACATCCTTCGCTCATCATCTGCCTGGCTCTTGTTGACACGCTGTCGCTGCAACTAGTGCAATCAACCAACACTGTAAACGAACTCCTACTGTCTAGCTCGCAGAAGTTAACTTACACTCCTCCCACAATAAAAAATTGTAAGGTGCCACACTGACCAATCCAATACACCGAGTCGAAAATCCTGGGCTGCCACAAGACCAGCTCTCAACGGTATAACCCACAGCCTAACTGCACTGGACATATTCCACAAACCTCCTCCACGTGCACATCCTAATCAAGGATCTATACCTCAGTGCAAGTGGTAGCACTCTACCATTAGTCCGTGCAGGGATGCACCTAGTTCTAACTTAGATAGCTGTAAAGGAAATCATACCTGCGACAACACATCCCACTGATGGGACACCCTCCGACCAGGTTGCACAAACTCAACTGCCAGCGCTAGTGGTCGTCGCTCAATCTGTCTGAGAATATCCTGACTATCCCCAAAGAAAGTACCATCTCTGCCTCCACTATACTACTGCGGCATGATCGCAGCCCATCATGCTTCCGCTGGCCACTCTGATACTGATGTTGACACACTGCCGTCGGGGTCTACCCGACCTCTGGCGCCTCAGAAGTCCTCGACCCCAAAGAATGAATCAAGAAGGTCTCTCCCACTAATCTTCCCCCATCAACTGGCACCGAGTGCCTCCATCTATCCAAAGGACTACAACGCTATGCCCCATCGGGCATCCAAAATCTGAGGTCAGAGGGACCGAATGAGCCAAAAAGTATCCTAGCGCAATCCTAACCCGCACACACATCCCATGGCGCCTCGCCCCTCTTAACGTGGAGCTGCGGTTCACAACTGCGTAAACTCTCTGGCAAAAAAGGCTCTCAAATAGTGTGTCCAGCACCCACCAACCAGGACTCTGGCTCCCAAGGCTCCACCCTCAATCCTACGAGTCGGATAGGTCAAACACCAAAGCTAACTCAGTCGATCAATAGTGTCCCATTGCTCATCTGCTATCCACTATCCACCCCACCTCGGTGCCTCAGCACTCAAAGTCGACACAGAGGCTGCTCACACCAACCGGCGCCACTGGCATCGTTGCCACTGGGGATACTACAAAGGGGTTGG
>CM055067.1:33812370-33843343 GCA_029204045.2 Tillandsia leiboldiana | reverse complement strand
TATACACGCACAGCTATAACAAATATACAACATACATTTGTCCACATTTCAATTCAAACATAATTACAAAGATAATACACACAAGTTAATCATGACATACTAAAGTATAACAGGTGATGCATGAACACCAAACTCCTGCCAATCAACACATCCGCCTTTCTCCACAGACACCCAACATAACCGCCTTAATCTCTCAATCAAAATACAAAACCTCCATCTTATTTGTAGAAAAAATCATTTTGAAAAATGCGATCGAACACCCCAATCACGAAGCAACTAAGTATAACCCATACATTTCTTCTAGGCCATCAACAATCAGTCAATCCACTCGGGACGGAAAGAAAAAGCGCGTAGATGACCCCCAAGGATTCCTCAAATGGCGAGCGGAGAGGGGGATGCCCAGAAGTAGCGGGCTCAGTGTAGGGCCTTGTCACTGAGGGGAGCAGCTATGCTGAGGTAGTGGACTACATCGGTGCAGATCCCTAAGGACAGCTGGACTGGATATGCCCCGACTGCCCGTACCTGAAGCAACGACCGTGATGACGATCCCAGGTGATTGCCTTGATGTGGTCCACCACAAAAGATTGCAGGGTCGTGAACCTATTATTGACTGCCAGTGGAGGCACTCTTGGCCTGTTCCTGAGACCGGGGTGTTTGGGTGGCTTCCTGAAGAAGGGCCTTTTCCATCTCTTCCGAAGTATATTTTATAAGTAAGATCGTTGCATTTGTCCGCCCAGACGACCGCCAATTTGGTCAGTTCGGGCACTCCAACAGACCCGTATCGGGCATGACCTCTCACTACCTGAAAGAGGAACGGTAACATCCAAAAAACATACATCAAAGTATATGCGGAAGCTCAATATCAGAGTATAAAACCACTACTAATTAAAACTTCATTCATTAACCAATCCGTTTAAACTTATAATGAAAGAATATATGAGGAAACTATATATAAAATTTATTACATTTTCATCTCATAACTTGAAACTAAACATTATATTATAATTTACATTCTTTTTCCTCACAATACATAGTTCACTCACAAATATAAAAGGGATACATCTGCTAGACCTCAGGTCTCTATGTTGCTGGGCTCTTGCCCCTGTCGCATGCCCTCGCTGACTGCACCTGAACCTGGAAAATATCACCCAGGGTGTGAGAACTACTTAAAGTTCCCAGGGGGTTCAACCAACGAGGAAGAGGAATGTTCTACCCCATTTGGTCCATGGAAGCAGGATAGCAAGATAATACATTGCTAAATTATACGCATTGCTACCAAATATTTTCTTACATATATGAATACCACCACACCTCTATGTATGTTCTTTTCTCAATACGATCAATCCTGCCACTCTGGGCTACTATCCAAATACCCGGCCACTATGCCGCTACAAAAGGTTATGCTAACCCGACACATAGGTCACTCTATATTCTCCTTTACTCTTGCACAATTTCTTATGCTTAGTTCAAGTTGTTGAACCCTCAAAAATCTTTCCCAAAGGGCCCCAGCCCGTAGGACCCTGAACCCCCTTGCAGCTTTTTCCATGAGTCCACTGTGCAACACCGTTGATGGTGTATCTGGCCCCATGGTGCATCAAAAGGGAGGCCACAGGGGACCCTGTGAGCTTTGGTTGGCTGTATTGCATTCGGCTGCTTTTGCCGAATTTAGGAAAGGAATTTGGCCAAATAGAGGGTGGAGTTGGATTCAGCGCGGGAAAAATGTTGAGATGGCTTTTTGTTGCTATTCTGAGTCCGGATGCCCAAAAGCGGGCTCCCGAAGTTTTGGCAGTTTTTGGTGTCTGCGGGGAGCCTCCGGCAAATTTTAGAGGCGGATTTTGGCAAAAGGACACCGTTTTTGGAATCAGCGCGCGGGAAAACGGTCAAGATGGGCCTTTTTACTGATGTTTTTGGGCTGCGGTTATGTTTCACCCCGGAACAGTGTTTCGGCGATCGCCGGCGGCGGCGGGCAGCGCCGGCGGGCGGCGGCGCAGCCGCGGGAAGGCGGCAGGCGGCGGCACAGGGCGCGGGCAGGGCGCGGGCAGGCGACCCGGGAGCGCGGGCAGGCGCGCGGTCCACCGCGGAGGTCGTTGCGCCGGGGGCGGGCCACGTGGCGCTTTCGGTTGTCCGGTGCTGCAGCGCGGTCCACGGGAATTGGGCAGAGTGCACGGTGTGGGCCGGGGTGACACGTGGCGTGAGGTGATTGGTTCGTGTTGTGCTCCCGGTCCACGCAACCGGTGGAGTGGGTGACCGGGGCCAGGGGCCGTAAGGCGGGGCAGTGGGCGTACGGCCCGGGTCAGCCGCGCACCGTGCGCGGTCCACGGCGCGACGTGCGTGGTGCCAGGGTTGCCGGGCCACGTGTCGCGTTGCCATTCGCGGGCGCAGGTGCACCGGGTGCAGTGGGGGCACGGGGGGAGTAGTGGACTGGATGTGTGGTGGACCGGGCCGCACTATGCGTGCCCGAAGTGGTGGGCCGGCCGCACTGCTGCGCGCCGAAATTTCGGGCGCCCGAAAACCCGGACTCATGGGAATTATCCCAAGTGTTTTCCTCAGCCTATTTAAAGGCAACCCGAGCCCCCTCCTTTGCTTTTTCTCTCAACCTCTCTCCTCGCCTGAGCCCCTCAAGCAAGTTTTCACCTCTAAGTGCTTGATCTTCTGCCAAGTTCTAGGATTTTGGAGGCTCGAATCCCGAGGTTCCCCATTTTACGGCGCGGCGCGACGTTGCATTCCTGGGTTCTTCTTCGGCGCGGCGACAGTGTTTAGCTCCCCTGGGCTACCCCGAGATCATTTTGCTGTGATTCTTGCGCCGGCAGACGCCTAAGAGGTAGGACTTCATCTTCGTTTTGGTCGCGCTTTCTGTTTCGAGGTTTGGCACGGATCCCGAGGCAAACAGTGATCCCTTGTTTTGTGTGGACTTCCTTACAGCAGCGGGGTATTTGGACCATATCTCGCGCACGAGCATCGACGGAAACGAGCTTATACACTTTTCATCTACGGATCGCAAGGAACACGCTCGTATTTTTTATTGGATTTTGTGAGGTTTATTTCGAGGTGAAAAATTTACTGCTTTCTCAGTGAACAGTGCACAGTTTTTAGCACAGATTTTTGTATGAGTGTACCCCTTGCGAATTTTTACTTGACTTACCGAACTCGGATTTTGGGCGTGCAAGGTACCGTTGCGAAGCTATCGACGCGAGGATCGCTGTGTGGTATTTTTCTTGGAATTTTCGGGCACTGTCGCAGGGATAATTTTAACAGTTTGATCCGAGGTTGTAGGATGGTTATGAGAGCAATATTGGGAGCCTAAGTGTAAATAGTGAGCTTTTGTATTGTACCAGGAATATTTCGGTGTGCTAAAATTGTGGGAGCAAGGATTTGGAGTTTTGGTATTTTCTAGCTGTACGGACTTGGACAGTTTGCACCCGGGGGGGGTTGTTGTACTCCTCTCTTTGTTATGCCATAGGAATAAAGAGTACCCCTGTTTTGATGTTGCTAAAATGCGGTTAATTGGTAGACTCGCATGCTTTAGGGAGCAAATTATTGGTATCTAACCATGAAAAATTATTGTTAGACTGATTAACTGTTTTAATCGCTAATTTCTGGACTGTATGCTTAGAGACAAGTGATAATAATTGAGGAAGGCAAAACTGATGATTATTCTTATGGGACTGTCACCCTAGCTTATGTCACTCTAAACTGCTATTCTCGGAAACTGGACAAAATATTGAGACAAGCATGATTAAATTGGTCACATGATTATGTCATCATTTACTGCTATACTATTCTTGGGGACTTGACTTAGGAGAAACCATTGCATTTACTCTTTTCTCCTCTTGTATTGACACTTGCGGCTTAGTCGCTCAGGTTCGAGCGTGTTGGACAGTGTAGTCGGATATTGGGGATTTGGGACAGGTTGGGTTTGTCAGGGTGTTGCGGCGACCACGGATCTTGGGTGGTCGACCGGGCTTATAATATTGCATCAGATTGGGTGTTTTGGGGATCGGGCTTTCTTTAGTGGAGGGTTTTTCCCACTTCATTGAGTCTCGATCCAGTCCTGCTATATCAGGTTACTTGTGGTTACTTACTTCCTCGTGTGGGTCGCTCCCCACGAGTGCGACTCGGATACACTTTGTGCGCGGCAGACAGACTTGAGTCCTGGGGGACTCCTTGTGCTTCGGTGTTATGCGTAGGCGGCATACCGTGCGACAGAGCAGGCAGTGCCAGTGTCACTGGCGGTCAGATTGGGGGTCCTTTGGACAGACTTCTTTATACTGATGCATCCCTTTTCCCAGCCGTGTTGAGTTATCGTGTAGTAGAGGCCTATTAGGGATAGCATTTTATCAGTTGCTCCCTCTATCTACACCCCCTTTCTTTTCCTTTCCCTTTTTGCCTCTGATCACCTGGTGGGCATATCTGAGCTGAGGCTTTACCCATAGGGAGGCTACTGTTTATTGTAGTACTTACCCCCATGTTTTTCTTGTTCTTTTTCTTTCCCCTTGTTTTGCAGAGTCCTCAGTGGGAGTTGCTGGGCCGTCAGCAACTGATCGGGGCAAGCGCATCGCGGACTAGATAGAGAGCCTCCCGAGGGTTTTGTAGCTGGAGCTTTTGGGTACCTGGTCTTCTCAGACAGCTTTTGTTTATTTCTTTTTGGGTCTGGCTTTTGCCAGCTGTTTGTATTTAGTGGTGAGCTAGGAGAGACATCTGTATTTATTCCACTGTTGTACTCTTTTACTTCCAGCTTCTGTCTGAGATACAGTAGTTTTAGTTTAGCTCTGATTATTATGCTCTTTTATTATTATTTCTTATCTGAGCAGGTTATCGACGCTTCGTGTATGTGGGAAATACCGCATGCACGGCGGATCTGTAGACGGGCCCGGGTTCTGGTTTACACCCGGGGCGTGACAGATTAAGTTGGTATCAGAGCTTAGGGATAGGTCAGTTGGGACTTAGGAAACCCTAGGCTTTTGGACAGACCCTAGGATGATAGGGCGTGAGTGGCGTGACATTTTGCGAAAGTCGGTGATTTTTATAGTTAACTCTTCCTGTGAGTGAAGAGGGATCGACATAGTCTATTTCTGTTGAACCATTATGTTGGCTGCAGACAACATAAGGTTACAGAAATAGGGGGATGTCTTTGACTTTCGCCAGATTGGGTCGTGTGGGGTTTCGTTACTGATGCTTGGTTCTTGTGGCAGGATGCCTCCTCGACGTCGGATTCCCACTAGGGGTGCCCCTTCACCCCCTGTTGAGCCAGAGCAGCCTACACCCCCCGAGCTTACTGAGTTGAGGGCCTTGGTGGCCCAGTTGGCGGAGGGTCACCGCCGCCAGGAGCAGAGGTTTGAGCAGCTGCTTGCTCAGAGGGAGGCACCACCCCCAGCTGTTCCTGAGGTCCCTGTGCCTCTTGTTGCCCCTTTTGTGCCGTCGGTACCATCTTCGAGTAGCGGGGCTCCTGGAGCTATTCAGCCTTTGACTGCGGTGGAGGAGCGGGATTTTGCTGACAAACTCGCTGCGTTTGTTTAAGCGGGGACCACCTAGATTCTCGGGGAGGGATGCTCAGCCCCGGGCTGTTGGGAGATGGCTTTCTGCGATGGAGAAGCTTTTTCGGGACTTCTTCATCGACCCGAGGTACCGAGTGCACATGGCGGTGCACTGTTTGGACGAAGATGCTGATTTTTGGTGGCAGCGAGTTGAGCCACTGGAGTTCCGGATCACTCGACAGTTGCCTTGGGAGGAGTTCAAACGGATGGTGTTGGACACCTATTTTTCTACCAGTGTGAAGAAGAAGTTGGAGGACGATTTGAAGAATCTGCAGCAGGGCAATCGATCGGCCCATGTCTATTTCCAGGAGTTCATGGAGTTGCTGAACTGTGTGCCCTTTGTCGCTCGTGACGGTCCACACCAGGTAGAGATGTTTGAGGCAGGCCTTCGCCCCGAGATTTTCACACTTGTGCATGCACAGAGATTTCAGACCCTAGAGGCAGCCGCAGAGCACGTACAGTGGGTGGAGAGAGGCGATCAGGAGGTGGCCAGACGGAGGGCCGGGGTCGCGCAGAGTTCCGACAGGAAGCGACCAGCCCCAGAGGACGGGGGACAGGCCAGTTCTTGGAGACCGCCACGGCCGCCGCAGTCCCAGTCTTACGGCCGTGGGCGATCTGATAGGAGAGGTCCTGGTGGACCCCAGAGACCGCAGCAGCATCAGCATCAGCAGCAGCAGCAGAGATCGCAGCAGAGGCAGCAGAGATCTCAGCAGCAGTCCTCGAGACAGCAGCAGCAGCCGAGACAGCCCCGATCTTCTGACCGATGTATCTTCTGCGGCGGTCAGCATGCCGCCATCACTTGTGATCAGAGATGGGGTCGATGCTTCCGTTGTGGACAGCCGGGGCATGTGCGAGCTACTTGCCCCCTTGCTACTTCTTCGGCACCTTCTTCGGCGTCGGCTCCATATCCCCCTCAGCAGCAGCGGCCATCAGCTCAGCGGCCTTATGCTCCAGCGAGCAGGCCGTCCACCTCCCATCCTACAGATTCTCGACCTCCAGCACCGAGCGGGCGGGTGTATACCGCCCAATTAGCAGATTCCGCAGCGGCAGACCAGGTGGTGGCAGGTATTACTCTACTCTTTGGTATTCGGGCTCGCTCTTTGTTCGACACTGGAGCATCTCATTCTTTCATTAGTCGAGCATTTGCATCCCTGCATGGTCTAGAGGTAGAGTCATTGTCATGTGCATTAGAGGTGCGGGTTCCTGATCACGTTTTGCATGTCGAGGAGCGTTGTTTGGCATGCCCGGTGCAGTTGGGGCCTTGGATTTTGCCTGCAGACTTGCTTGTCTTGCAGCAACTCCATGATTTTGACTTGGTGTTGGGGATGGATTGGCTATCACGGTACTCCGCCACTATCGACTGCAGAGAGAGGACGGTGACTCTTCGCGAGCCAGGACAGGAGGAGTTCATCTTCAGAGGCTGCCAGAGCACGCTATTCGCAGTGACCATTTCCTCGGCGAGGGCTAGGAGGATGATGAGTAGAGGTTGCACTGCCTTTTTGGCCACCGTGGTGGAGGTGCCTACGGCGGCACTGGGACTCGAGGATATCCCTATCGTCCGAGAATTCCCAGATGTGTTTCCACCTGAGTTGACGACGATGCCGCCGGAGAGGGAGATTGAGTTTGTGATTGATGTAGTCCCTGGGACTGCACCAATCTCAAAGGCACCCTATAGGATGGCGCCAGCTGAGTTGAGGGAGTTGAAAGCCCAGCTTCAGGATCTTTTGGATAGGGGCTTCATTAGACCCAGTGTTTCTCCGTGGGGAGCGCCTGTGTTGTTTGTTAAGAAGAAGGATGGATCACTGCGGTTGTGCGTGGATTATAGGGAATTGAACAAAGTGACCATCCGGAACAAGTATCCCCTCCCCCGGATAGATGATTTGTTTGATCAGTTACAGGGAGCATCTGTGTTCTCGAAGATTGATCTGCAGTCCGGTTACCACCAGCTTAGGGTGAGGGCCGAGGACATCTCCAAGACGGCTTTCAGATCGCGGTACGGGCATTATGAGTTTACTGTGATGCCTTTTGGGTTGACTAATGCCCCTGCCGCATTCATGGACTTGATGAACAGAATTTTTCAGCCGTTTTTGGATCGGTTTGTGGTGGTGTTCATCGATGATATTCTGATCTACTCCCGGAGTGATCTGGAGCACGAGGAGCACTTGAGAACCGTGCTACAGCTTCTGCGAGAGAAAAAGCTGTATGCTAAGTTCAAAAAGTGCGAGTTTTGGCTCCGGGAGGTTGCCTTTCTGGGTCATGTGGTTTCAGCTGCTGGAGTGGCGGTGGATCCGGCCAAGGTGGATGCTATTAGAGATTGGCCGAGGCCGACGACCATCACCGAGGTGCGGAGTTTTCTTAGATTGGCGGGCTACTATCGGCGCTTTGTGGAAGGCTTTGCGAAGCTTTCCTCTCCCCTCACTCGTCTGACCAGAAAAGGGGTTAAGTTTGTTTGGAGCGAGATTTGCCAGAGCTGTTTTGAGGAGCTGAAGCAGAGGTTGATGACCGCTCCAATCCTTGCCCTCCCAGTTATGGGGGAAGGATTTGTGATCTACAGTGATGCCTCACATAGTGGTCTGGGGTGTGTGTTGATGCAGCATGGTAGGGTAATTGCCTATGCTTCGCGGCAATTGAAGGACTATGAGAAAAATTACCCTACTCATGATCTGGAGTTGGCTGCGGTTGTGTTTGCTCTGAAGCTGTGGCGGCATTATTTGTATGGAGAGCATTGCGAGATATATACTGATCACAAGAGCTTGAAGTATCTGTTCACCCAAAAGGAGCTGAATTTGAGGCAACGCCGGTGGTTGGAGTTGTTAAAGGATTACGATCTGAGTATCCTTTACCATCCCGGCAAGGCCAATGTCGTGGCAGATGCTTTGAGTAGGAGGACGAGTCTGAGCTTATTGATCTCGCAGCAGGCGCCGTTGGTCGAGCAGATGAGGCGGTTACAGTTGGAGGTAGTATCCCCTGGGGTCTCTGCTAGACTCATGTCTATGGTCTTGCAGCCCACTCTGTTGGAGAGGATCAGGGACACTCAGAGTGAGGACCCCCACTTGATGAGGATCAGGACGCAGCTTCAGGCGGATCAGACAGGGGATTTTTCTGTGGATAGCTCGGGAGTACTGCGGTACAGGGACCGAGTGTGTGTGCCTATGGATCAGGAGATTAGAGATCAGATTTTGAGGGAGGCCCATTTTACACCTTATACCATCCATCCTGGAGGTACTAAGATGTATAAGGACCTCAAGGCACAGTTTTGGTGGCCCGGTATGAAGCGGGACATTGGGAGATTCGTAGCTCATTGTTTAACTTGCCAGCAAGTGAAAGCAGAGCATCGCGTTCCTGCTGGTAAGTTGCAGAGTCTTCCAATTCCCGAGTGGAAATGGGACCACGTCACTATGGATTTCGTCGCTGGATTGCCGAGGGCGCAGAGCGGGGCTGATGCGGTCTGGGTTATTGTTGACAGACTCACCAAGTCGGCGCACTTCTTACCGGTTCAGATGACCTGGTCACTGGAGCGTTTGGCACAGTTATATCTGGATGAGATAGTGAGGCTTCACGGCATACCTGCTTCGATTGTGTCAGATCGAGACCCGAGATTCGTATCACGCTTTTGGGGGAGTTTGCATTCTGCATTGGGGACTCAGCTCAGGTTTAGCACTGCTTTCCACCCACAGACCGATGGACAGTCAGAACGCACCATACAGACCCTCGAGGATATGTTGAGAGCGTGCGTTATGGATTTTGGGGGAGAGTGGTACCGGCACATGTCGTTGGTTGAGTTCGCGTACAACAACAGCTATCAGGCGAGCATCCAGATGGCTCCGTTTGAGGCGTTGTATGGACGCAAGTGTCGGTCTCCCTTATTTTGGAGTGACGTGGGTGAGAGAAGGACTTTAGGACCGGATTTGCTTTTGGAGGCTGAGGAAAAGGTCAGAGTCATTCGCCGAAATCTTGAAACAGCTCAGAGTCGTCAGAAGAGCTACGCCGATACTCGACGGCGAGACCTGGAGTTTCAGATTGGTGATCATGTCTTCTTGAAGGTCTCGCCCTCGAAAGGGGTCCGGAGATTTGGAGTACGGGGAAAGCTCAGTCCCCGCTTTATTGGACCCTTTGAGGTACTTGACAGAGTTGGTCCTGTGGCATACAGAGTTGCCTTACCCCCGCGCCTGGCCGGAGTTCATGATGTCTTCCATGTCTCAGCTCTGAGGAGGTATGTTTTTGACCCGTCACACGTGATTGACTTCACTTCGTTGGAGATCGGCGAGGACTTGGTCTACGAGGAGCGCCCGTTGCGGATTCTTGCTCGTGAGGTGAGGGAATTGCGCAACCGGGCTATTCCATATGTGAAGATCCTGTGGAGCAATCATGAGGGGCGAGAGGCTACTTGGGAGCTGGAGACAGTGATGAGGGATGCCTACCCTTTCTTATTCGAGACTTCTGGTTGAGGTACGTCTGTTCTGTTTTTTCTTTGTTTCAGGGACGAAACTTTTTTTTAGTGGGGGAGGATGTAGGACCCCTGAACCCCCTTGCAGCTTTTTCCCATGAGTCCACTGTGCAAACACCTGTTGATGGTGTATCTGGCCCATGGTGCATCAAAGGGATGCCACAGATGGACCCTGTGAGCTTTGGTTGGCTGTATTGGCCTTCGGCTGCTTTTGCCGAATTTTAGGAAAGGAATTTGGCCAAATAGAGGGTGGAGTTGGATTCAGCGCGGAAAAACGCTTGAGAATGGCTTTTTGTTTGCCTAATTCTGAGTCCGGATGCCCAAAAGCGGGCTCCCGGAAGTTTTGGCAGTTTTTGGTGTCTGCGGGAGCCTCCGGCAAATTTTAGAGGCGGATTTTGGCAAAATGGACACCGTTTTTGGAATCAGCGCGCGAAAACGGTCAAGATGGGCTTTTTACTTGATGTTTTTGGGCTGCGGTTACTGTTCACGCCGGAACAGTGTTTCCGGCGATCGCCGGCGGCGGCGGGCAGCGCCGGCGGGCGGCGGCGCAGCCTCGGGCAGGCGGCAGGCGGCGGCACAGGGCGCGGGCAGGGCGCGGGCAGGCGCCCGGGAGCGCGGGCAGGCGCGCGGTCCACCGCGGAGGTCGTGCGCCGGGGGCGGGCCACGTGGCGCTTTCCGGTTGGCCGGTGCTGCAGACGCGGTCCACGGAATTTGGTCCGGGTGCACGGTGGACCGGGTGGACACGTGGCGTGAGGTGATTGGTTCGGTGCTGTGCTCCCGGTCCACGCAACCGGTGGAGTGGGTGACCGGGGCAGGTGGCCGTACGGCGGGGCAGGTGGCCGTACGGCCCGGGTCAGCCGCGACGTGCGCGGTCCACGGCGCGACGTGCGTGGTGCACGGGTTGCCGGGCCACGTGTCGCGTTGCCATTCGCGGGCGCAGGTGCACCGGGTGCAGTGGGGGCCCGGGGGAGTAGTGGACTGGACTGTGTGGTGGACCGGGCCGCACTGTGCGCGCCCGAAAGTGGTGGGCCGGGCCGCACTGTGCGCGCCCGGAAATTTCCGGGCGCCCGAAAACCCGGACTCATTGGGAATTATCCCAATTGTTTTCCTCAGCCTATTTAAAGGCAACCCGAGCCCCCTTCCTTTGCCTTTTTCTCTCAACCCTCTCTCTCTCTGCCCGAGCCCCCTCAAGCAAAGTTTTTCACCTCTAAGTGCTTGATCTTCCTGCCAAGTTCTAGGATTTTTGGAGGCTCGAATCCCGAGGTTCCCCATTTTACGGCGCGGCGCGACGTTGCATTCCTGGGTTCTTCTTCGGCGCAGCGACAGTGTTTTAGCTCCCCTGGGCTACCCCGAGATCATTTTGCTGTGATTCTTGCACCGGAAGACTCCTAAGAGGTAGGACTTCATCTTTCGTTTTGGTCGCGCTTTCTCGTTTCGAGGTTTTGGCACGGATCCCGAGGCAAACAGTGACCCCTTTTTCTATGTGGACTTCCTTGACAGCAGCGGGGTATTTTGACCATATCTTCGCGCACGAGCATCAGACGGAAACGAGCTTATACAACTTTTTCATCTACGGATCGCAAGGAACACGGTCGTATTTTTCTTGGATTTTCCTGAGGTTTATTTCGAGGTGAAAATTACTGCTTTCTCAGTGAACAGTGCACAGTTTTTAGCACAGATTTTTGTATGAGTGTACCCCCTTGCCGAATTTTTATCTTGACTTACCGAACTCGGATTTGGGCGTGCAAGGTACCGTTGCGAAGCTATCGACGCGAGGATCGCTGTGGTATTTTTCTTGGAATTTTCTGGGCACTTTCTGCAGGTGATAATTTAACAGTTTTGAATCCGAGGTTGTAGATGGTTATGAGAGCAATAATTGGGAGCCTAAGTGTAATTAGTGAGCTTTGTATTGTACCAGGAATATTTCGGGTGTGCTAAAATTGTGGGAGCAAGGATTTGGAGTTTTGGTATTTTCTAGCTGTACGGACTTGGACAGTTTGCACCAGGTGGGTGGTTGTTGTACTCCTCTCCTTTGTTATGCCCACTAGGAATATCAGAGTACCCCTGTTTTGATGTTGCTAAATGCGTTAATTGGTAGACTCGCATGCTTTAGGGAGCAAATTATTGGTTATCTAATCCATGAAAAATTATTGTTAGACTGATTACTTGTTTTAATCGCTTAATTTCTGGACTGTATGCTTAGAGACAAGTGATAATAATTGAGGACTGCAAAACTGATGATTATTCTTATGGGACTGTCACCCTAGCTTATGTCACTCTAAACTGCTATTCTCGGAAACTGGACAAAAATATTGAGACAATGCATGATTAAATTGGTCACATGATTATGTCATCATTTACTGCTATACTATTTTTGGGACTTGACTTAGGAGAAACCATGCATTTACTCTTTTCTCCTCCTTGTATTGACACTTGCGGCTTAGTCGCTCAGGTTCGAGCGTGTGTTGGACAGTGTAGTCGGATATTGGGGATTTGGGACAGGTTGGGTTTATGTCAGGGTGTTGCGGCGACCACGGATCTTGGGTGGTCGACCGGCTTATACTATTGCATCAGATTGGGTGTTTTGGGGATCGGGCTTTCTTTAGTGGAGGGTTTTTCCCACTTCATTGAGTCTCGATCCAGTCCTGCTATATCAGGTTACTTGTGGTTACTTACTTTCCTCGTGTGGGTCGCTCCCCACGAGTGCGACTCCGGAGTGCGCGGCAGACAGACTTGAGTCCTGGGGACTCCTTGTGCTTCGGTGTTATGCGTAGGCTGGCATACCCGTCGCGGCAGAGCAGGCAGTGCCAGTGTCCACTGGCGGTCAGATTGGGTCCTTTGGACAGACTTCTTTATACTGATGCATTCCTTTTCCCATCCGTGTTGAGTTATCGTGTAGAGGCATATTAGGGATAGCATTTTATCAGTTGCTCCCTCTATCTACACCCCCTTTCTTTTCCTTTCCCTTTTTGCCTCTGATCACCTGGTGGGCATATCTGAGCTGAGGCTTTACCCACTAGGGGAGGCTACTGTTTATTGTAGTACTTACCCCTATTGTTTTTCTTGTTCTTTTTCTTTCCCCTTGTTTTGCAGAGTCCTCAGTGGGAGTTGCTGGGCCGTCAGCAACTGATCGGGGCAAGCGCATCGCGGACTAGATAGAGAGCCTCCCGAGGGTTGTAGCTGGAGCTTTTGGGTACCTGGTCTTCTCAGACAGCTTTTGTTTATTTCTTTTTGGGTCTGGCTTTTGCCAGCTGTTTGTATTTAGTGGTGAGCTGGGAGAGACATCTGTATTTTATTCCACTGTTGTACTCTTTTACTTCCAGCTTCTGTCTGAGATACAGTAGTTTTAGTTTAGCTCTGATTATTATGCTCTTTTATTATTATTTCTTATCTGAGCAGGTTACCGACGCTTCGTGTATGTGGGAAATACCGCATGCACGGCGGATCTGTAGACGGGCCCGGGTTCTGGTTTACAACCGGGGCGTGACAAGCCCGGTAGTCATGCTACCATAAGACAAGATTTTCAAGGTTGTCGATAACACCCGCAAGTGCTACCCCGCCCAACAAGGAACTTGGTCATACGGGCCCGGCCCGGGAGATGGTCCTTGCCATTATACTCCGACACAAGATCTACGTTTTATCCCCGAAAGTATGATTATCCATTTTCTTTTCATTCATTTAGCTTTTAGCTCTTTACTTGCCTTTCATTTGGAAGGCTGAGTCATACTCACACACTTCCCCCGGGAGTAAAATATGCTCAACCCTCCCAGTGGCAACTTGCCATTAATTCTTTAATTCACTTGGGAGTGACATATGCTCAACCCTCCCATTAGCCATTTAGACTTTTCTTTTAAAGCTTACGTTTACCGGGCTCGAGGGTTTCAAAAGACGGATGCCTACAACCCCAATCAAATAAGAACAGGTTGCAAACACCGCCTCCCGTAGTGCTCGGCCCAATGTACTTTGCTTCCTTTTTTACCTTTCTTTAAGCATTACTTTCTTTCATTCAATTAAGCCTTTAGCTTCTTTTGCTCTTTCAGCATTTTCTTTTCAGTTTGGTTCTAGATGAGTTTAAAACACCTTGGCACTCATCCACCCAGGAGTGACATATACTCAACTGTGAGGACCCGGATCTTTGTGGTCATTACAGTGTGATCGACAGCTTGTGGAGGCCTATTTCTGTGGATAGTGTTGATTGCCCGCAAATCGGACCCAAGAAATGGACTCAGTGCGAGAAATGGATTAAGATTGCCTAATATGGAGTTTCGTCGAAAATTTGAAATGGATTCTTGCAAAACAGACTTCGTATTTGGATTCAGTGCAGAAAAACGATGAAAATTGGCTATTTACATGTATTTTTTTGAGTCCGGACGCGCGAAAACGGCCAACCCGAAGTTTCCTGTGGATTTGGGAGCTTGGTGAACCGGTGGACTGGAGGGGGTGCCACGTGGCGGCTCTCCGTTGGATCCGTACGCCACGTGGCAGGCGTGGAGGCGCAGCGCAGCAAGCCCGGCCCACGCAGCAGGCGCGGGCAGGCCGGGCAGGCGCGGGCAGAGGTTCGGGCAGCCTCGAGCGCGGGCGGATAAGGCGCCGCCATGCGTCGCGCGCCCATTCGCGGGCGCGATTGCCCTGTCGGGGCGCGACGCGTGGCGGGCAGCCAGCGGCTGGCGCGGCCGCTGGATGGCTGCCGCGGGCCGGCCCGGCACTGTAGCAATAGGGGGGTTTTTCTCCAGCAGCTTCATCCTCTTGATATTTAAATGGAATTTCATTCTCCATTTTGGATCTTTTGGAGGGTTTTCTCAGTGAGGGTTTTTTAGCAGAGCTTCTCCAACATCTCTACTACAATACTGGATTCTTTTGGGGATTTTTGAAGGCCATTTGGATCATCTTCTCCACCTACATTTGAGGACATCACCATTGCTGCTTCATAGCCCTCTCCATCGCGTTTCAGTGCAAAAATTCCCCTGGACTCATTGCTTATAATTTTGAGCTCATTTTTGGTTCTACGTTTTCACAAGAGGTAAGGCTACAATCTTTGTATTCAACTCTCCCCTCAGATCTCATGATTTTACAGAGTTTTAAAGCCATCTTTGGGACCCTTCATTTCAGTCTGGAATCCTGAACAGTCCTCAGTGTTTTGGCTTTTCTAATTGTAGGAGTGGACTTTTTGGATGATTTTTGCGGGGAACTTTCCAGGACTCGAAGATCTACAATATTGGTATGTATCATTTTCCCTAGATCTGAGCTTTTGTTGGGGTTTATGTATAATCTTTGGAACATCTTGCTGCATTCGTGCACAGATGGAACTTGGTGGATAGTTCAATGTGTTTATGGGTTTTCTCCTTCATCCGAGCATGAAATTGGGAGTTCTTTAGCTCAATTTGTATCTACTCTCAACAAGTAATCCAATGGTACTTCTCTTACAGGATTTGGAGCACGTTTGGTTAGGTAACTTTAATGTTATTTCCAAGTGCTGTTATAAGATTTACTGCAGTCCCTGTTTTAGTTTTGATTTGAGCAATGCACCTTCGAATGCAGATAACTTTGTGGATATAAAGTCTTTTTCAGAAATTCAAGTTGGGACATCTTCTCAACTTCAAGGTGAGAAAATTCTCTTTTGTGATATGTGGATGAATCCCTTTGGCAAAGCCTCTAATTAAGCTTGGAAATGCTAGCAAGTTATGTTGGCAGTTTTGGACAGCATTGTGACATTTGATGTATTTGAATGTTAAGGGAGATTAATGGTGGATTTTTGAGGACTTTAAGGTATTTGTATGAAAGCGGAGAACTTTGTTTTCCTGTTGGAGACTTCATTTTGAGGTATTTGAAGTTGCACATACTTTTTATTTAACCTTGTTGCACTTGCTGAAATTCTGGAATTTGAGTGCGCTGTGTGCATTGTTTCAGTGATTGCGCCCAATCCATGAGGCGGATTTGGATGATTTTCATGGCATCAGACTCCTAGGAAAATAAGGATTAATCACGCCAAAATTCAGCCAGATCGGGCATCGTATCGTCAAGTTTCTGGTGGGTGGTTGTGCTTTGCCGAAAACAACGATTTACCCACTCGGGCTATTTTGTTTCCCTCATGGCATAGTTGATTGTTATTTTCTTTTCCTTGGTGAATCATGCTTGAATCTCCATATTTATGTTAGGTTAATTGATCCTTAGCTTATGCATGAGTAAATGATTGGTTGGTTGATATTACATTATCTCATATGAAGTTGATTATAAGTGATCATCCTTAAATCTATGCTATGTGAGGGTAACTGGAAAATTAATCTTCAACCTACACCTTGTGATGAATGGTTAACATTATTATGTGAGAATGATGGTGATAGTTATATATAAACGATTTTGGTTGATTTATGTGAAGGACATGGTTGCTATGTGAGAAGGGTTATTATGACTTTATGTGAATGTCATATGGGCTAAGTGTGATTGGCTATCAAGGGTAAGTGGGGGTGATCTTGTTGATGATTCTTGAGCCTATGTCATGAGAGGTTATATGTTAAATGATTCTTGACTTATCTATATGAGAATAATGTCTCCACTTGGTGATATGAATTATAGTTGTTGATCCTTATCCTTCAATATGCGATGTTGGGCATAGATGTTGATTCATAATCTATCTATGAGAGAATGAATAGTGGATTGATCTTTGATCTAGCTTATGTGAAAATGGGTGTTGATGTTGGTTATTGATCTAGTTGATGTGAGAATGACTTACGCTTTTGATTTCCAATACATTCATGATAAGATGGATATCATATGTGAGTTGAGGCCTATTCCTTATGAGACTAAGCATTATTCATGACTCCTATTACCTCCAAATGAGATTGGACGCTGTTGGTAGATCCTATGTTCATCCTATGTGAGATCAATGAAGGTTGTGGAGCCTTAGACTATTCATTGGTGATACATGATTGAATGTCTATGTTTAAGTAATGTTAAATGATCCTAAGCATATTCATGTATGAATGTGAGGTTTGACAAGCGTTGTACCATCTTATGTGATTTTGATTAAGTGTGGCCCTTCCTTATTTTATACTTTGTGAGCATCGTGTATGTGGTATTGGCAGGCATAGGCTATGTTGCACTTAATGTTCTTATTCAATTGTCAATATATTGGAATAGCATGCTCTAATAAATGTAAGAACATCGACACCTATTTTCTTTTTATCATCTTGGGACATTTGCATGCTTGTATGGTCATCTAGATAGGCCACCTTTTTCTGCTACACTATCATATTGGAATTTGACTTAGGAGAAACCATGCTTTATACTTTTCTCCTTTTCATTTTAGACTCTGGGTATTTGTAGCTCGGGTGCGAGCAGGGGGTTTGGGATAGTGTAGTCAGATTCTTGGGATATGTGACAGGCTGGGCTTGATGGAAGGGTATTGCGGCGACCGCGGACTTTGGGCGGTCGACCGAGTGGTTATTATTGCATCAGATTGGGGGGATCGGGCTTTTTTTTAGTGGATGGGTTTTCCCACTTTGATCAGAGTCGTGATCCAGTCCTACTGACTTATACTACCATGATACTTATTACTCAAGCACTTTACTCGTGTGGGTCGCTCCCCTCGAGTGCCACTCCAGAGTGTGCGATATACAGACTTCGAGTCCTTGAGACTCTTATCCCCTATCGGTGTTATGCATTGGCCTGCATACCCGATTTGGCAGGCATAGCAGGCAGTACCAGTGTTTACTGGTATATAGATTGGGTTTATTCAGGCAGGCATTTATATATTCTGATGCATTCATTTAGCTATTCTTTTAGCTTGGTATTTTAGAGGCATAGTAGTGGTAGTTTCCTATTTCCAGCAGTCTCTATTGCTTACCAATCTTCCTTTCCTTTTGCCTCTGGTAGACTTTGTGGGTACGTCGGGGTTTGAGGCTTTACCCACAGGGGGAGGCTACTGGTTTTATTAGTGATTCTCACCCCCATTGTTGTTTTTTCTCTTTCCTCCCTTTGTTTTGCAGTGTCTGCTGCGGTAGTTGCAGATCTTCGGTTGACAGTTCGAGGCGAGGGAGTCGCGAGATAGATCCATACCAGTGTTGATTTCTACAGTGGGATAGATATACCAACCCGGATTGTGGGTTTCACTGTACACAGATGTATTTTATTACTTTAGTTTATCTCCCTTTTTGGATTTATAGATGTTGTATAGGTGGCTTTTACTTGTATTACTGTTTCGGTGGACCGGATTATTGTATCATTATTTATGGGAGATGGATATTGTACTTTTATTTTTCAGTTGTATAGTGATTTAGATTTTTATTACAGCAGTTTTCCTTCAGCTCTGATATCTGTTTAGTTGTTAGATGATACTTTGCAGGTTGGACGCTTCGCCTATGCGGGGTTTCGCATAGGTGGCGGATCTGTTGGCGAGCCCGGGTCGCAGTTTCGACCCCCGGGGCGTGACAGATTAGAGTGGTATCAGAGCCTAGGATGTAGGTCATTATGGACATAGAAACCCTAGGCTCGTGGTTGGACCTTAGGATGACTACGTGAGAGTCGTGACTTATAGCGAGAGTCCTGATTGAGTTTTATACCTCTCCCAAGGGACGGGACGAGTGATTGGCATGTTTATTCTCCTAAGCGATTATGTTGGCTGCAGACAACATAATGTTATGGAATGGGTGACATGTCTTAGACTTTCGCTGGATTGGGCCGAGTGCTTGTTGTGTGTTCTGTTGTGCGGTTTGTCGCAGTGAGCGGTGTCTCCCTGACGCAGAGTTTTGACCCGTGTGCACCCCATTGCAGCTTTTGGGCGAGGATAGGCAGTTTCGGGCCGGATACCCAGATTGAGGTCAGAGAGCTCCGGACCTAGATGACAGGATTGGCAGTGGCATATCGGCGGCGGAGTGAGCAGCGGATAGGATGATACAGTTGTTGGAGCGGGGGGCACCTCTGACAGTGCTTTCTGTTGAGACCAACCCCTTTGTAGTATCCCCAGTGGCAACGATTCCAGTGGCGCCGGTTGGGTGAGCAGCCCTCTTGTGTCGACTTTGAGTGCTGAGGCACCGAGGTGGGGTGGATAGTGGATAGCAGATGAGCAATGGGACACTATTGATCGACTGAGTTAGCTTTGGCTGTTTGACCTATCCCGACTCGTAGGATTGAGTTTGGAGCCTTGGGAGGCAGAGTCATGGTTGGTGGTGCTGGACACACTATTTGAGAGCCTTTTTATGCCAGAGAGTTTACGCAGTTGTTGAACCGCACGCTCCACGTTAAGAGGGGCGAGGCGCATGGGATGTGTGTGCTGGGTTAGGATTGCGCTAGGATACCTTTTTGGCTCATTCGGTCCCTCTGACTTCAGATTTTGGATGCCCCGATGGGGCATAGCGTTGTAGTTCCTTTGGATAGATGGAGGCACTCGGTGCCAGTTGATGGAGGGAAGATTAGTGGGAAGAGACCTTCTTGATTCATTCTTTGGGGTCGAGGACTTCTGAGGCGCCAGAGGTCGGGTAGACCCCGACGGCAGTGTCAACATCAGTATCAGAGTGGCGCAGCGGAAGCATGATGGGCTGCGATCATTGCCGCAGTATGAGTGGAGGCAGAGATGGTACTTTCTTTGGGGATAGTCAGGATATTCTCAGACAGATTGAGCGACGACCACTAGCGCTGGCAGTTGAGTTTGTGCAACCTGGTCGGAGGGTGTCCCATCAGTGGGATGTGTTGTCGCAGGTATGATTTCCTTTACAGCTATCTAAGTTAGAACTAGGTGCATCCCTGCACGGACTAATGGTAGAGTTGCTACCACTTGCACTTGAGGTATAGATCCTTGATTAGGATGTGCACGTGGAGGAGGTTTGTGGAATATGTCCAGTGCAGTTAGGCTGTGGGTTATACCCGTTGAGAGCTGGTCTTGTGGCAGCCCAGGATTTTCGACTCGGTGTATTGGATTGGTCAGTGTGGCACCTTACAATTTTTTATTGTGGTGAGAGTACTGTTAACTTCTGCGAGCTAGACAGGAGGAGTTCGTTTACAGGTGTTGGTTGATTGCACTAGTTGCAGCGACAGCGTGTCAACAAGAGCCAGGCAGATGATGAGCGAAGGATGTATTGCCCAGTTAGTGACTGTGATAAAGGTGCCTATGGCGGCCCCGGGACTCAAGGGTGTCCTTAATGCCCACGAGTTCTCGAATGTGAGTCCACCTAAGTTGATGAGAATGCCGCTGGGCAAGGAGATTGAGATTGTTATTAACGTGGTTCTGGGAACCGTGTCGATATTGAAGGCACCTCATTGGATGGCACCAGCACAACTGTGAACTGATGGTATAGTTATTGATTATGATGGATAAAGTGGTTGTTAGATCCGGTGTGTTACCTGATGGAGGAGAAAATGGATCTTTCGTTCTGTCAGCAGTGATTGAGTTGTAGTGATGCCCCCACGGTAGTCTTGGATGTGTGTAGATGTTTTGGGCCGGAGTACAGTGCAGAGCTTGAGCAATGCTTGTGCAGTGATCGCCATTACTGGGACGGATTAAAGGAATAGGGCCGAAGACCGTGCCCTAGAGTGGTCATTTCCAGATTTCGGCTTCAGCCGAGCAACCCACACTGATGGGTGAGATCAAAGAGTGTTGAATTAAGGGTCCCGAGTTGATGTGGAGCAAGGACAGAATGACAACCACAACAGGGACAACTTCAACTCTTCGCTATGTTTCGGTGACTCTCAAACGCAGGGTTGTAGTTGTGGATGTTTCTGATATTGGACTCCCTTTTATATGGAATTGCGAGGGGGTACTTCAGGGTTCTTGAATGAGTTGGTTTTGAGGAGGAGATTTTGGGGGTGTTGTGGATAAGTGGTTACTTGTTGTTTCTTCTTTTCCCCGTGACATGTTGGAATCCTTGATGTTTTCCATGACGCAGCTTAGAGGCGATATGTTCGGATTCCCCGTCGATGTTCGACTCGCTCCACTGGAGACATTGAGTGTCTGGAGTACGTGAGACGCCGTTGCGGATTCTGGCTCGAGAATGGAGGAACGGCGCAACTAGGCCATGCCGTACAGGTGGTTGATGTTGTTATGGATTGATCACGGGAAGCGGGTGACGCTTTGAGAGCTGGTGATGAAGATGTTGGATATTTCCCCTTCTGATTTGAGACTTCTTTTGAGCTATATTAGTTTCGAGGACGAAACTTTCTTTTAGTGGGGGAGGATGTGAGGACCCGGATCTTTGTGGTCATTATAGTGTGATCGACAGCTTGTGGAGGCCTATTTCTGTGGATAGTGTTGATTGCGCGCAAATCGGACCCAAGAAACGGACTCAATGCGAGAAATGGATCAAGATTGCCTAATATGGAGTTTCGCCGAAAATTTGAAATAGATTCTTGCAAAACAGACTTCGTATTTGGATTCAGTGCGGAAAAACTATGAAAATTGGCTATTTATATGTATTTTTCTGAGTCCGGACGCGAAAACGGGCTGTCACGCCCTGGGGTCGAACTGCGACCCGGCTCGCTGACAGATCCGCCATCTGTACGGAAACTGCCGTACAGACGAAGCGTCTAACCTGCAAAGACAGAACTACAGCTACACAGATATCAGAGCGGATAAAAAGCTGTACTATAAAATTTCACAACTACAAAGTTGCAACAACACGTAGCCTATCTCCCAAAATCAGATGATACAAATAGAAGTCCACCTATACAACATCTACAAATCCAAATGGAAGATAGCTAACAGGAAACATAACCAACTCCCACAATTCGGGATGGTACATCTACCTCTATCTAAAGTAACAATGCTGGTAGGGAACTATCATGCGACTCCCTGTCCTCGGTCCGTCCAGTCAAGCCCAGCAGGAACGGAAGAAAGCCTCAGCAACCTGTCACCGACAGAGGGTGTGAGAACTACATCCTACAGTAGTTCTCAGTGGGTACCGTCTCTCAGAACCACGGTCTGCCCACTAAGTCTACTAGAGGCATAAGATAATAGAAAAGACTGTGATAATGTAAATAAGCTGGAAAAGAATCTACAGCTATCATGCCTCTATCTACTATGCTCAAAAGGAAGAGACTATGGATGATGGTATGCAGCCGCTCACTGCTGACAATATGTCACAAGTACTAAGCCCAAGACGCTCTACTATGACACATGCTATGCCAACACTCTCTCAGTGTATCCCAAATCTCATCGACTGCCCCACAGGGTCCAGTCAAGTAAGCCTGCGCCCCCTGGTGTATCAACCAGGGTGTCCATTCGGACAAACTCGATATCTCACCCAGTGACCCCATGGTAGCTCGGCCAGGGGTATCAAGCGACCTCTAGTATATGAACTAGGCGCATCATCGCAGCCTCGTCAGGCTCGGTATCATCATCGCAGCCTCATCAGGCTCGGAATCATCAACGCACCCGGGGCGTAGCTCGAGGGGTGCGACCCCACCGAACTCAAGTATCTCAACAGTAACACTGTCTCACAAGTGGCTCCTACAGGCTATAGTCCTCGATCAAACAGATTGGTATCTCGATGCTCAAAGCACAACTCAGTCGGAGAACCCTCCACGACTCAATCTCACAACACTGACCCGCTCAACGAAAGTACCACACAGCTGGGACCACCGTCTCTCCCAACGGCTCCCACAAGAACACCCCACTCAACTCAACACACAAACTCACGGCCGGAGATGCTCCACAGCCAGATCTACGAAGGGTCCGAAACCCCAGGAGACTAACACCTACGTCCCCAAGAAAGAGAACAGCCCTTAGAACCCAGATCACTCGAATCCGCTCGGGTGGATAAGTTTATAAGAAACCATGTCATTTATTTCAGAAAATCATTCAATCTGAGAGAAATCCATCTTTTTAATGATTTTTAGTCTTTTTAGGAAAACCCTTTGAAATCAAGTTTTATGCCCAAGCCTCGAAGAGCTAATGCCCTCGTCCTATCAAACAAGAACAGGCTCAGGCGACCTTGCGAGGCTTGGGAGAAACATTGGCTGACTAAAATCATGTGTTCGTCCAAAAAGGTTCTGGGTTCAAGGTCTTGCTAACACAAGTGCACCACGATCACAACGCGGTGGTGACGAGAAAAACAGCGGAAAGTAAAACCCCGGGACCACCGTTTATCAGAAACGGTTCCCCACACTCAAACACTGGCCTAACCCAGCCACCAGACCCCACTCGGCCCCCCGGCCCGAGTGCAACACCCGTCCCACAACACTCTGACCACTCAGCCCACTATCCGGGCGAGGAACACTATGTCCAGAAGGATATGCACGGTGTGGGATGTCTAAAACATAAAAGAACCTAGCCCAGATTAAGGTTCTCTATTGGTCTGGTCAAACACATGCACATATGACGGGGTGCTAGTTAAGTTCCAAGAAAACACTTAAACTAGCATGCAATCCTATCACAATAGAATTAGAAGGAAGTCCGTAGACTTGGAGAGAAAAACCAACCCACCTCAGAATGCCACCAATTGCTTGTCGACACTTGCAATTGGGCTCAGCGGGACTTACCTTGCCTCCACGAGGTCCGCACGCAAAACGGAGCACGCTGCGTCCAACCACACGACCGCGCGCTCCGCGGATGTCCCGAAACAAGCCGGCGGGTCCACGCGACGGAAAACCAACAACCGCCCTCGGCGGAAGCTAAAAACCTCACCGCAAGCTGCCAGAAGCGAAGAAATCACAAAATCAATCCAACGGTCGAAAACCGAGCATCCGGCGGCAAAAAACAGCGCCCGACGGTGAAAAACAGCTCCGTCGGCGAAAACCAGCGCCCGACGGCGAAAACAGCTCCGTCGGCGAAAAAACTGCTCAAAACAGCTTGCGAAAATAGCTCGCGAAAACCCTGCAAAAACTGCGCAAAACTGCATGGAAACCATGCGCGAAAACAGCGAAAACCGCTCGCAAACTCTGCTCGAAAGCCACGCGAAACCGCTCGCAACTGCTCGCGAAAAACAGCGAAAACCAGCGCGAAAACAGCGAGCGAAAACTGCGAAAACCCATCGCGAAAATGCCTCGAAAGCGGCACGAAAACCTGCGCAAAATTGCGCGAAATCTGCGCGAAAACGGCGCGCGAAAACTGCGAAAACCCATCGCGAAAATGCCTGGAAAGCTGCGCGAAAACCTGCGCGAAATCTGCGCGAAAACGGTGCGCGAAAACTGCGAAAACCCATCGCGAAAATGCCTCGAAAGCCGCACGAAAACCTGCGCGAAACTGCGCGAAATCTGCGAAAAACTGCTCGCGCACGCGCCCGCCAAGCCGCTGCCAGCCAAAACCGACCGCGCGGCGCCTCGCTGCGCCACGCGCGTCCGCCCGGCCCGCGCAGCGCCCTGCGCGCTGCGTGCGGCCCGCGCAGGGCACGCGGCACCGCGCGCGGCCCGCAAGGGCCCGCGCGGTGCGCGCCCTGCGCGCGGCCCTGCGGCACCGCGCGCACCATGCGCACGGTCCGCAGGGTGCGCGCGGCCCGCGCAGGGCCCGCGGCACCACGCGCAGCCCGCTCGGGCCCGCGCGGTGCGCGCCCTGCGCGCGGCCCTGCGGCACCGCGCGCGCCATGCGCGCGGTCCGCAGGGTGCGCGCGGCCCGCGGAGCGCCCTCGGCGCTGCGCGCGGCCCGCGCAGGGCCCGCGGCATCGCGCGCAGCCCGCTCGGGCCCGCGCGGCCCTGCGGCATCGCGCGCGCCTTGCGCGCAGTCCGCAAGGTGCGCGCGGCGCGCGCAGCGCCCACGGCGCTGCGCGCGGCCCGCGCAGGGCCCGCGGCACCGCGCGCGACCCGCTCGGGGCCGCGCGCTGCGCGCCCTGCGCGCGGCCCTGCGGCACCGCGCGAGCCTTGCGCGCGGTCTGCAGGGCGCGCGCGGCCAGCAGCGCCCACGCGGCGCTGCACCAGGGCGCACCGCCCTGGTGCTGCCCGCGCACACAGGTGGCCCGCAGGGTGCTGCCAGCCCTGCAGCACCCATGCAGCAGCTGCCACTCGCGCAGCAGCCGCGCCGGCCGCGCGTGCGCCATTGCGCGCGCGCTCGGCTCCCACGGCTGCGCCCCCGGCGCAAAAGAAAAGAAAAGAAAACTCCAATAAATCCGAAAAATCCCAAAAATCCAATTTCCTCGTTAAAAACCAAAATAAAATACAATTAACAAAAACCAAATCCAAAACCCAAAAATCTGCATTTTGCTTACCTCGACGACGCTCGCCGCACGCCCACGAGCTCCTCGCGGCCTCCAACGGCGAGTCCAAAAATCCAAGAATGCCTCGAAACCCCTTTCCTTCCTCTTCTTCTTCTTCCTTTTCCTCTCTTTTCTTTTCCTTCCTTTCTTTCTTCCTTTTCTTTCTTCTCTGCTGCAGAGGGAGGGGTTGGAGCCCTTTTATAAAGCAAAGGCTTTAATTAATTAAATTAATTAATTAACTAATTTCTAAATCCAACTCCAACTCACTTTTTGCCTTCGGGCTCTCCGCCGCTGCCCGGAACCTCCCGAACTCCGCTGTAAATCAAAAGTACACGCGCTCACAGCTTTTTCTCTTCAAAAAGCTCATCCGTTGAGTCGGGGTGCTCAAATCAATTACCGGCTCCAAAATTGCCAGTTTTGACTCACTTTTTGCCTCCGGGTCCTCCGCGTCAGTCCGGAATCTCCTGAACCTCGCTGTAAATCGAAAGTACACGTGTCCACAGCTTTTTTTCTCTTCAAAAAGCTCATCCGTTGAGTCGGGGTGCTCAAATCAATTACCGGCTCCAAAATTGCCAGTTCTGACTCACTTTTTGCCTCCGGGTCCTCCTCGTCAGTCCGGAATCTCCCGAACCTCGCTGTAAATCGAAAGTACACGTGTCCACAGCTTTTTCTCTTCAAAAAGCTCATCCGTTGAGTCGGGGTGCTCAAATCAATTACCGGCTCCAAAATTGCCAGTTCCGACTCACTTTTTGCCTCCGGGTCCTCCGCGTCAGTCCGGAATCTCCCGAACCTCGCTGTAATCTGAAAGTACACCTGTTCCAAGTGTTCCTGAATTTCCGGCACTCCACGGTGAAGTCGGAAATTCCCAATCTCATCCTCAATCGGCCTACTAAGCCCGGAAAAAAACCCCGAATCGAGCTGGAGCTTCTGCGTTGATCCAAATCAACCCGGCATCAACTGTAAACTCAAATGCAACATGCTCAAGGCAACTCTCTGCTCCAAGTCATCTGTGTGGTCGGCGCGCTATCCAAAGACCCGGTACTCTACATTCTCCCCTCCTTCAAAAGGTTTCGTCCTCGAAACCAAAACACACACCCTACCACAAGAAACCTACATCAGGAATATCATCAACTCCAACTCTCTCTCAATTTGAAAAGCAACCGAAAATAGCGAAAAGTCCAAAATTTCCCAAAGGACCGATGCCTTCGCCCCGATCAAACAAGAACAGGTTCCAGCATCGCCTCCATTTCTGGAGTAGTCCTTCGAAATTTTTTCGCTCCGTTCGCTACTTTCGGTGTTAAAACGGGGTGACAAGGAGAGACGGGTTGACGTTGTCCCTGCTGTGGTCGCAACCCAAAACCACAATCCAACAACTCAACCATGTAGGGGTGCAAAACTCTGATCTCAACCACCAGGAAAGGAAGTCATACCAAGTACCAAGCGATCCGCTAACCTGGCGCCCACCAAACGAGCAGCCCAAACTCATCCTCTCGATGTGGGTGATCGTCGTCCTGACTGCCTCGACGTCGTGGCCTCATCTGGCTGGCGGTAAGTCGGAGGAGCTCCTTCCTCCGGAAGAGGTAGCGGGGGTGCCGTCGCAAGCGGCATCACCGAAAGTACTACCTGAGGGCATGCAGCCTGAAAATGTCCCGACTGTCCACACGAAAAGCATCGCCCCTGCCTATGGTCACACTGCTGCACTGCATGCGCCCACCGCAAATGACACACTCAACCTGAAACTGCTGCTGGTGCCTCGGCTGAGGGGGACCTCCTGATCTCCGTCTCCTCTAAAATCCACGACCCTCAGACTGGGATGGTGGCGGTCCCGGGGGTCCCGATCCACTAAACTGTCCAAAATCAGGCGGCACTGGATGTCTCTCCCCGGAGCTAGTCCCTGGCGCTCGCTCCATCTCTGACATAACCACAACTCCTCGGTCAACCTACCGAGCATGCTCAATTGCCGCATCCAGAGTCGGCGCTCTACGCGAATGCACAAGGGGATAAATATCCGGATGCAACCCTCTCTCAAAAAGCTCAACCCTCTGGGCCTCATCCCGGGCAACATGAGGCACACAGCTCAATAACCGCTGAAACTCATTAACGTACGCATGAAGTGGTCGATCACCCTGCTGCAATCGTCGAAGATCCCCTTCTAGTTTCTGCTTTGCACTGTCAGGAAAATAGGCTCTAAGTAGCAAAGCACGAAACTCCGCCCACGTCAATAACTGTACTCCCGGTGGTCCCACTGGACGAACTCGACGCCACCAAGTCTCGGCGTCCTTCTCCAAAAAGTGCGCCCCCAAATGTACCTGATGTTCTTCCCTGATGAAGAGGTTCTCAAACAATTTCTCCATGGCCGCAATCCAGTTCTCAACCTCCCACGGCTCCGAACTCTGACCTGCGAACCGCGGGGGGTGAAACTTGCTGATAAAGGATAGTCGATCCATGAGCTCTCTCTGCTCTGTCTCTGTCAACGGAGGAATCTGTGACGAGGTCGAGGATGACATATCCGGAGGTACTGATGGTGGTGCCACAGGAGGTGCCCTCTGCTCCAGCATGCGCATCATGCGCTCCATATTTTCCTCCTGGCGCCTGGCCGCCACCTCCTGGCGCCGCAACGCCTCAGACATCTGGGCCACCTGAGCCCGCAGCTCCTGCACCTCGCTCTGCCCGGCCTGCTCGGCCTCCTCACCCAAGGTCGAACGCCCACTCGTCGCTACACGACGTCTCGGCGGCATCGCAGGTAACTGAAACAAAAACGAATGTCAGGACATAACAACCATACGACCCAATCCAATGAGAGTCTAAAATTTGTTATCCTTCCTAAAGTAATATGTTGTCTGCAGCCAACATAATCACTTTGAGAGAATAACATACCAAATCACTCATCCCAACCCGAGGGAGAGGTAAAAACTCAATCTGGACTCTCGCTAAAAGTCACGACTCTCACGTAGTCATTCCTAATGTCCAACCACAAGCCTAGGGTTTCTAAGTCCTCAATGACCTATATCCTAGGCTCTGATACCACTCTAATCTGTCACGCCCCCGGGGTCGAAACTGTGACCCGGCTCGCTGACTAGATCCGCCATCTGTACGGAAACTGCCGTACAGACGAAGCGTCTAACCTGCAAAGACAGAACTACAGCTACACAGATATCAGAGCGGATAAAAAGCTGTACTATAAATTTCACAACTACAAAGTTGCAACAACACGTAGCCTATCTCCCAAAATCAGATGATACAAATAGACGTCCACCTATACAACATCTACAAATCCAAATGGGAGATAGCTAATAGGAAACATAACCAACTCCCACAATCCGGGATGGTACATCTACCTCTATCTAAGTAACAATGCTGGTAGGGAACTATCACGCGACTCCCTGTCCTCGGTCCGTCCAGTCAAGCCCAGCAGGAACGGAAGAAAGCCTCAGCAACCTGTCACCGACAGAGGGTGTGAGACTACATCCTACAGTAGTTCTCAGTGGGTACCGTCTCCCAGAACCACGGTCTGCCCACTAAGTCTACTAGAGGCATAAGATAATAGAAAAGACTGTGATATGTAAATAAGCTGGGAAAAGAATCTACAGCTATCATGCCTCTATCTACTATGCTCAAAAGGAAGAGACTATGGATGATGGTATGCAGCCACTCACTGCTGACAATATGTCACAAGTACTAAGCCCAAGACGCTCTACTATGACACATGCTATGCCAACACTCTCTCAGTGGATCCCAAATCTCATCGACTGCCCCACAGGGTCCAGTCAAGTCAAGCCGAGCCCCCCTGGTGTATCAACCAGGGTGTCCCAATCGGACAAACTCGATATCTCACCCAGTGACCCCATGGTAGCTCGGGCCAGGGGTATCAATCGACCTCTAGTATATGAACTAGGCGCATCATCGCAGCCTCGTCAGGCTCGGTATCATCTATCGCAGCCTCATCAGGCTCGGAATCATCAACGCACCCGGGGCGTAGCTCGAGGGGTGCGACCCCACCGAACTCAAGTATCTCATCAGTAACACTGTCTCACAAGTGGCTCCTGCAGGCTATAGTCCTCGATCAAACAGATCGGTATCTCGATGCTCAAAGCACAACTCAGTCGGAGAACCCTCCACGACTCAATCTCACAACACTGACCCGCTCAACGAAAGTACCACACAGCTGGGACCACCGTCTCTCCCAACGGCTCCCACAAGAACACCCCACTCAACTCAACACACAAACTCACGGCCGGAGATGCTCCACAGCCAGATCTACGAAGGGTCCGAAACCCCAGGAGACTAACACCTACGTCCCCAAGAAAGAAACAGCCCTTAGAACCCAGATCACTCGAATCCGCTCGGGTGGATAAGTTTATAAGAAACCATGTCATTTATTTCAGAAAACCATTCAATCTGAGAGAAATCCATCTTTTTAATGATTTTTAGTCTTTTTAGGAAAACCCTTTGAAATCAAGTTTTATGCCCAGCCTCGAAGAGCTAATGCCCTCGTCCTATCAAACAAGAACAGACTCAGGCGACCTTGCGAGGCTTGGAAAAACATTGGCTGACTAAAATCATGTGTTCGTCCAAAAAGGTTCTGGGTTCAAGGTCCTGCTAACACAAGTGCACCACGATCACAACACGGTGGTGACGAGAAAAACAGCGGAAAGTAAACCCCGGGACCACCGTTTATCTGAAACGGTTCCCCACACACTAACACTGGCCTAACCCAGCCACCAGACCCCACTCGGCCCCCCCGCCCGAGTGCAACACCCGTCCCACAACACTCTGACCACTCAGCCCACTACCCGGGCGAGGACACTATGTCCAGAAGGATATGCACGGTGTGGGATGTCTAAACATAAAAGAACCTAGCCCAATTAAGGTTCTATTGGTCTGGTCAAACACATGCACAATGACGGGGTGCTAGTTAAGTTCCAAGAAAACACTTAAACTAGCATGCAATCCTATCACAATAGAATTAGAAGGAAGTCCGTAGACTTGGAGAGAAAAAACCAACCCACCTCAGAATGCCACCAATTGCTTGTCGACACTTGCAATTGGGCTCAGCGGGACTTACCTTGCCTCCACGAGGTCCCGCACGCCAAACGGAGCACGCTGCGTCCAACACACGACCGCCGCGCTCTGCGGATGTCCCGAAACAGCCGCGGGTCCACGCGACGGAAAACCAACAACCACCCCGGCGGAAGCTAAAACCGCACCCGCAAGCTGCCAGAAGCGAAGAAATCGCAAAATCAATCCAACGGTCGAAAACCCGAGCATCCGGCGGCGAAAAAAACAGCGCCGACGGCGAAAAACAGCTCCGTCGGCGAAAACCACTCACGCCGACGCGAAAACAGCTCTGTCGGCGAAAAAATTGCTCAAAAAAACAGCTTGCGAAAACAGCTCGCTAAAACCCCTGCGAAAACTGCGCAAAACTGCTGCGGGAAAACCATGCGGCAAATAGCGAAAACCTCTCGCAAAATCTGCCGAAAGCCACGCGAAACCGCTCGCAACTGCTCGCGAAAAACAGCGAAAACCACGCGAAAACAGCGGCGAAAACTGCGAAAACCCATCACGAATGCCCTTCGAAAACTGCTCGAAAGCCGCGCGAAACCTGCACGAAACCTGTGCGAAATCTACGCGAAAACGCACGCGCGGAAAACTGCGAAAACCATCGCGAAAATGCCTCGAATGCCGCGTGAAACCAGCGCGAAACTGCGCGAAATCTGGCGAAAACGGCGCGCGCGAAAACTGCGAAACCCATCGCGAAAATGCCTCGAAGCCCGCGAAAACCTGCGCGAAACTGCGCGAAATCTGCGAAAAACTGCTCGCGCACGCCCCCCGCCAAGCCGCTGCCCAGCCAAAACGACCGCGCGGCGCCTCGCTGCGCC
>CM055067.1:33718978-33812270 GCA_029204045.2 Tillandsia leiboldiana | reverse complement strand
CACACAGCGCACTCAAATTCCAGAATTTCAGCAAGTGCAACAAGGTTAAATAAAAAGTATGTGCAACTTCAAATACCTCCTCAAAAGAGTCTCCAACAGGAACAACAAAGTTTTCTCCGCTTTCATACAAATACCTTAAAGTCCTCAACAATACCACCATTACATCTCCCTTAACATTCAAATACATCAATGTCACAAGCTGTCCAAAACTGCCCACATAACTTGCTAGCATTTCCAAGCTTAATTCAGGCTTTGCCAAAGGGATTCATCCACATATCACAAAAAGAATTTTCTCACTTGAAGTCTTGAGAAGATGTCCCAACTTGAAATTCTGAAAAAGACTTTATATCCACAAAGTTATCTGTACTTGCTTCGAAGGTGCATTGCTCCACATCAAAACTAAAACAGGGACTGCATAACATCTTATAACAGCACTTGGAAATAACGTTAAAGTTAACTAACCAAAACGTGCTCCAAATCCTGTAAGAGAAGTCCATTGGCATACTTGTTGAGAGTAGATACAATTGACTAAAGAACTCCCAATTTCATGCTCGGCAGATAAGGAGAAAACCCATAAACACATTGAACTATCCCCAAAGTTCCATCTGTGCACGAATGCAGCAGATGTTCCAAAGATTATACATAAACCCCCAACACAAGCTCAGATCTAGGGAAAATGATACATAACAATATTGTAGATCTTCGAGTCCTGGAAAGTTCCCCCGCAAAATATCCAAAAAGTCCACTCAACAATTAGAAAGCCAAAACCCTGAGGACTGTTCAGGATTCCAGACTGAATGAAGGGTCCCAAAGATGGCTTTAAAACTCTGTAAAATCACTGAGATCTGAGGGGAGAGTTGAATACAAAGATTGTAGCCTTACCTCTTGTGAAAACGTAGAACCAAAATTGACTCAAATTATAAGCAATGAGTCCAAGGGAATTTTTGGCAACTCGAAACGCGATGGAGAGGGCTTATGAAGCAGCATGGTGATGTCCTCAAATGTAGTTGGAGAAGATGATCCAAATGGCCTTCAAAAATCCCAAAAGAATCCAGTATTGTAGTAGATATGTTTGAGAAGCTCTGCTAAAAAAACCCTCATAGAAAACCCTCCAAAAGATCCAAAATGGAGAATGAAATCCATTAAATATCAAGAGGATGAAGCTGCTGGGAAAAACCCCCCTATTGCTACAGTGCCCTTTCCGCCCGCGGCAGCCATCCAGCGGCCGCGCCAGCCGCTGCTGCCCGCCACGCGTCGCGCCCCGACAGGGCAATCGCGCCCGCGAATGGGCGCGCGACGCATGGCGGCGCCTTACTCCGCCCGCGCGTCGAGGACTGCCCGAACCTTCTGCCCGCGCCTGCCCGGCCTGCCGCCCCTTGCTCTGGGCCGGGCTTGCGGTCGCTGCGCCTCCACGCCTGCCACGTGGCGTACGGATCCAACGGAGAGCCGCCACGTGGCACCCCCCGTCCCAGTCCACCGGTTCACCAAGCTCCCCAAATCCACAGGAAACTTCGGGTTGGCCGTTTTCGCGCGTCGTCCTGACTCAAAAAAATACATGTAATAAATAGCCAATTTTCATCGTTTTTCTGCACTGAATCCAATACGAAGTCTGTTTTGCAGAATCCATTTCAAATTTTCGACGAAACTCCATATTAGCATCTTAATCCATTTCTCGCACTGATCATTTCTTGGTCCGATTTTGCGGGCAATCAACCTACCACGAAGAAATAGGCCTCCACAAGCTGTCGATCACACTGTAATGACCACAAAGATCCGGGTCCTCACATTGAGTATATGTCACTCCTGGGTGGATGATGCCAAGGTGTTTTAAACTCATCTAGAACCAACTGAAAAGAAAATGCTAAAGAGCAAAAGAAGCTAAAGGCTTAATGGATGAAAGAAAGTGTAATGCTTAAGAAAGGTAAAAAGGGAAGCAAAGTCTATTGGGCCCGAGCACTACGGGACGGTGTTTGCAACCTGTTCTTATTTGATTGGGGTTGTAGGCATCCGTCTTTTGAACCTCGAGCCCGGTAAACGTAAGCTTTAAAGAAAAGTCTAAAGGGCTAATGGGTGGTGGTTGCATGGTTGATGGGTCACCCTCCCAAGTGAATTAAAAATTAATGGCAGTTCCACTGGGAGGGTTGGAGCATATTTTACTCCCGGGGGAAGTGTGTGAGTATGACTCACCTTCCAAATGAAAGGCAAGTAAAGAGCTAAAAGCTAAATGAATGAAAAGAAAATGGATAATCTACTTTCGGGGCAAAACGTAGATCTTGTGTGGAGATATATGGCAAGGACCATCTCCCGGCCGGGCCCGTATACCATTCCTTGTTGGGCGGGGTAGCACTTGCGGGTGTTATCGACAACCTTGACAATCTTGTCTTATGGTAGCATGACTACCGGGCTTGTCACGCCCCGGTTGTAAACCAGAACCGGGCCCGTCTACAGATCCGCCGTGCATGCGGTATTTCCCACATACACGAACGTCCGGTAACCTGCTCAGATAACGAAATACTAATAGAAAGACATAATAATCAAGCTACCTAAACTACTGTATCCTCAGACAGAAGCGGGAAGTAAAAGAGTACAACAGTGGAATAAAATACAGATGTCTCTCCCAGCTCACACTAAATAGACAAACACTGGCAAAAGCCAGACCCCCAAAAGAAATAAACAAAAGCTGTCTGAGAAGACCGGTACCCAAAAGCTCCAGCTACAACCCTCGGGAGGCTCTCTATCTAGTCCGCGATGCGCTGCCCCGATCAGTTGCTGACGGCCCAGCAACTCCCACTGAGGACTCTGCAAAACAAGGGGAAAAAAAAGAACAAGAAAGCACATAGGGGTAAGTACTACAATAACAGTAGCTCCCCTAGTGGGTAAAGCCTCAGCTCAGATATGCCCACCAGGTGATCAGAGGGCAAAAAGGGAAAGGAAAGAAAGGGGGTGTAGATAAGAGGGAGCAAACTGATTAAAAGGCTAATCTCCTGCTAATATGCCTCTACCGATAACTCAACACGGATGGAAAAGGAATGCTGCATAAAAGAATGTCTGTCCAAAGGACCCAACTGACCGCCCAGTGACCTGCAACTGGTGCTGCTGCTGTCTGCCGCACGGGTATGCCAGCCTACGCATAACACCGAACACAAGGAGTCCCCCAGGACTCAAGTCTGTCTGCCGCGCACTCCGGAGTCCGCACTCGTGGGGAGCGACCCACACGAGAAAGTAGTAACCACAAGTAACCGATATAGCAGGACTGGATCGAGACTCAATGAAGTGGAAAAACCCTCCACTAAAGAAAGCCCGATCCCCAAAACACCCAATCTGATGCAATAGTATAAGCCGGTCGACCACCCAAGATCCGTGGTCGCCGCCACACCCTGACATAAACCCCAACTGTCCCAAATCCCAATACCGACTACCACCTGTCACAACACCTGAACTAGAAACCACAAACGTCGACCGAGCTAAGCCGCAAGTGGTCAATACAGGAGGAGAAAAGAGTAATGCATGGTTTCTCCTAAGTCAAGTCCCAAAAATAGTATATCATAAATGATGACATAATCATGTGACCAATTTAATCAGGCATTGTCTCAATATTTTTTGTCCATTTCCGAGAATAGCATTTAGAGTGACATAAGCCTAGGGGGACAGTCCCATATAATAATCATCAGTTTTGCAGTCCTCAATTATTATCACTTGTCTCTAAGCATAAAGCTCCAGAAAATAAGCGATAAAAAAGTAATCAGTCTAAGCATAATTTTTCATGGATTAGATACCCAATAATTTGCTCCCTAAAGCATGCGAGTCTACCATTAAACGCATTTAGCAACATCAAAACAGGGGTACTCTGATATCTCCTAGTGGGCATAACAAAGGGAGGAGTACAACAACCCCCCCCTGGTGCAAACTGTCCAAGTCCGTACACTAGAAAATACCAAAACTCCAATCCTTGCTCCCACATTTTAGCACACCCCGAAATATTCCTGGTACAATACAAAGCTCACTAATTACACTTAGGCTCCCCCATTATTGCTCTCATAATACCATCTACAACCTCGGATTCAAAACTGTTAAATTTATCACCTGCAGGAAAGTGCCAGAAAATTCCAAGAAAATACCACCAGCGATCCTCGCGTCGATAGCTTCGCACGGTACCTTGCACGCCCAAATCCGAGTTCGGTAAGTCAAGATAAAAATTCGGCAAGGGGGTACACTCATACAAAAATCTGTGCTAAAAACTGTGCACTGTCACTGAGAAAGCAGTATTTTCACCTCGAAATAAACCTCAGGAAATCCAAGACAAAATACGACCGTGTTCCTTGCGATCCGTAGATGAAAAAGTTGTATAAGCTCGTTCCGCTGATGCTCGTGCGCGAAGATATGGTCAAAATCCCCGCTGCTGTCAAGGAGTCCACATAGAAAAAGGGGTCACTGTTTGCCTCGGGGACTCCGCTGCCAAAACCTCGAACGAAAAGCGCGACCAAACGAAAGATGATTCCTACCTCTTAGTGAGTCTCCCGGTGCAAGAATCACAGCAAAATGATCTCGGGGTAGCCCAGGGGAGCTAAAACAACTGTCGCTGCGCCGACAGAAGAACCCAGGAATGCAACGTCGCGCCGCAGCCGTATAGTCCGGGGAACCTCGTGATTCGAGCCTCCAAAAATCCTAGAACTTGGCAGGAATATCAGCACTTAGAGGTGAAAACTTTGCTTGAGGGGCTCGGGCAGAGATAGAGAGGTGTTTGAGAGAAAAAGGGCAAAGGAAGGGGGCTCGGGTTGCCTTTAAATAGGCTGAGGAAAACAATGTGGGATATTCCCAATGAGTCCGGGTTTTCGGGGCGCCCTAAATTTTCGCGGCGCGCACATGCGGCCGGCCCACCACTTTCGGCGCCAGCACAGGGCGGCCCGGTCCACCACCACACAGTCCAGTCCACTACTCCCCCGGGCCCCCACTGCACCCGGTGCACCTGCTCCCGCGCGAATGGCACGCGACACGTGGCCCCCGTCAACCCGTGCACCACGCACGTCGCGCCGTGGACCGCTCACGTCCGCGGCTCCCCGGCCGTAAACGGCCACCTGCCCCCCTCCGTACGGCCACCTCCCGCCCGTCACCCACCCCACTCCACCGGTTATGGTGGACCGGAGCACACAGCACCGAACCAATCACCTCACGCCACTTGTCCACCCGTGTCCCGCCGTGCACCGACCAAATTCCGTGGACCGCTCTGCAGCACCGGCCACCGGAAATCGCCACGTGGCCCGCCCCCGGCGCACGACCCTCCGCGGTGTTACCGCATGCGCCTGGCACCGCCTCCCGTGCGCCTGCCCGCGCCCTGCCCGCCCACCCGCCCTGTGCCGCCGCCTGCCGCCTGCCCGAGGACTGTCGCCGCCGCCCGCCGGCGCTGCCCGCCGCCGCCGGCTATCGCCGGAAAACACTGTTTTCCGGCGTGAACAGTAACCGCAGCCCAAAAAACATCAAGTAAAAAGCCCATCTTGACCGTCGTTTCCCCGCGCGCTGATTCCAAAAACGGTGTCCATTTGCCAAAATCCGCCTCTAAAATTTGCGGAGGCTCCCGCAGACACCAAAACTGCCAAAAAACTTCCGTGAGCCCGCTTTGGGCATCCGTACTCAGAATTAGGCAAACAAAAAGCCATTCTCAAGCGTTATTTCCCGCCTGAAATCCAACTCCACCCTCTATTTGGCCAAATCCTTTCCTAAATTCGGCAAAAGCAACCGACAGGTCAATACAGCCAACCAAAGCTCCACAGGGTCCATCTGTGGCATCCCTTTGATGCACCATGGGCCAGATACACCATCACAGGTGTGTTGCATACCCCGTGGACTCATGGGAAAAAGCTGCAAGGGGGTTCAGGGGTCCTACATCCTCCCCCACTAAAAAAAAGTTTCGTCCCTTGAAACAAAGAAACACCAGAACCAGCGTACCCTCAACCAAAGTCTCGAATAAGAAAGGGTAGGCATCCCTCATCACTGTCTCCAGCTCCACAGTAGCCTCTCGCCCCTCATGATTGCTCCACAGGATCTTCACATATGGAATAGCCCGGTTGCGCGCAATTCCCTCACCTCACGAGCAAGAATCCGCAACGGGCGCTCCTCGTAACCAAGTCCTCGCCGATCTCCAACGACGTGAAGTCCAATCACGTGTGACGGGTCAAAAACATCCTCCTCCAGCCTGAGACATGGAAGACATCGAACTCCGGCCAGGCGCGGGGGTAAGGCACTCTGTATGCCACAGGACCAACTCTGTCAAGTACCTCAAAGGGTCCAATAAAGCGGGACTGAGCTTTCCCCGTACTCCAAATCATCCCGGACCCCTTTCGAGGGCGAGACCTTCAAGAAGACATGATCACAATCTGAACTCCAGGTCTCGCCGTCCAGTATCTCCGCGGAGCTCTTACTGACGACTCTGAGCTGTTTCAAGATTTCGGCGAATGACCTTGACCTTTTTCCTCAGCCTCCAAAAGCAAATCCGGCGGCCTAAAGTCCCCTTCTCCTTCATCACCCACGTCACTCCAAAATAAAGGAGACCGACACTTGCGTCCATACAACTCCTCAAACGGAGCCATCTGGATGCTCGCCTGATATCTGTTGTTGTACGCGAACTCAACCAACGACATGTCCGGTACCACTCTCCCCCAAAATCCATAACGCACGCTCTCAACATATCCTCGATGGTCTGTATGGTCGCGTTTCTGACGTCCATCGGTCTGTGGGTTGAAATCAGTGCTAAACCTGCTGATGTCCCAATCAGATGCAAACTCCCCCAAAGCGTGATACGAATCTTCGGGTCTCGATCTGACACAATCTAAGCAGGTATCGCCTTGAACCTCACTATCTCATCCAGATATAACTGTGCAAACGCTCCAGTGACCAGGTCATCTGAACCGTTAAGAAGTGCGCCGACTTGTATGACGTCTGTCAACAATAACCCAGCACCGCTCAGCCCCGCTCTGCTGCGCCTCGGCATCTGGATCCACTAGCGAAATCCATAGTGAGGCGTGCCCCATTTCCACTCGGGAATTGGAAGACTCTGCAACTTACCAGCAGGAACCGATGCTCTGCTTTCACTTGCTGGCAAGTTAAACTCTCCTACGAATCTCCCAATGTCCCGCTTCATACCGGGCCACCAAACTGTGCCTTGAGGTCCTTAGAACATCTTAGTACCTCCAGGATGGATGGTATAAGGTGTAAAAATGGGCCCCCTCAAAATCTGATCTCTAATCTCCTGATCCATAAGGCCACACACTCGGTCCCTGTACCGCATTACTCCCGAGCTATCCACAGAAAAATCCCCTGTCTGTCCGCCTGAAGCTGCGTCCTGTATCCTCATCAAGTGGGGGTCCTCACTCTGAGTGTCCCTGATCCTCTCCAACAGAGTGGGCTGCAAGACCATAGACATGAGTCTATCAGAGACCCCAGGGGATACTACCTGTCCAACTGTAACCTCCTCCTCATCTGCTCGACCAACGGCGCTGCTGCGAGACTCAATATCTCAGACTCGTCCTCCTACTCAAAGCATCTGCCACTCACATGGACTTGCCGGGATTGTAAAGGATACTCATATCGTCATCCGTTAACCAATCCAACCAACCCACTCGGCGTTGCCAGCTCAAATTCAGCTCCTTTGGTGTAACAGATACTTCAAGCTCTTGTGATCAGTAATATCCGCCATGCTCTCCAACAAACATAAGCCGCCACCACCTCTTCACAGCAAACACAACCGCAGCCCAACTCCGGATCATGATTAGGGTAATTTTTCTCATAGTCCTTCAATTGCCGGCGAAGCATAGGCAATTACCCCTACCATGCTGCATCAACACACACCCCAGACCACTATGTGAGGCATCACTGTAGATCACAAATCCTTCCCCCATAACTGGAGGGCAAGGATTGGAGCGTCATCACCTCTGCTTCAGCTCCTCAAAACAGCTCTGGCAATCTCGCTCCAAACAAACTTAACCCTTTTCTGGTCAGACGAGTGAGGGAGAGGAAAGCTTCGCAAAGCCTTCCACAAAGCGCCGATAGTAGCCCGCCAATCTAAGAAAACTCCGCACCTCGGTGATGGTCGTCGGCCTCGGCCAATCTCTAATAGCATCCACCTTGGCCGGATCCACCGCCACTCCAGCAGCTGAAACCACATGACCCAGAAAGGCAACCTCCCCGGAGCCAAAACTCGCACTTTTTGAACTTAGCATACAGCTTTTTCTCTCGCAGAAAGCTGTAGCACGGTTCTCAAGTGCTCCTCGGCTCCAGATCACTCCGGGAGTAGATCAGAATATCATCGATGAACACCACCACAAACCGATCCAAAAACGGCTGAAAATTCTGTCATCAAGTCCATGAATGCGGCAGGGGCATTAGTCAACCCAAAAGGCATCACAGTAAACTCATAATGCCCGTACCGCGATCTGAAAGCCGTCTTGGAGATGTCCTCGGCCCTCACCCTAAGCTGGTGGTAACCGGACTGCAGATCAATCTTCGAGAACACAGATGCTCCCTGTAACTGATCAAACAATCATCTATCCGGGGGAGGGGATACTTGTTCCGGATGGTCACTTTGTTCAATTCCCTATAATCCACGCACAACCGCAGTGATCCATCCTTCTTCTTAACAAACAACACAGGCGCTCCCCACGGAGAAACACTGGGTCTAATGAAGCCCCTATCCAAAGATCCTGAAGCTGGGCTTTCAACTCCCTCAACTCAGCTGGCGCCATCCTATAGGGTGCCTTTGAGATTGGTGCAGTCCCAGGGACTACATCAATCACAAACTCAATCTCCCTCTCCGGCGGCATCGTCGTCAACTCAGGTGGAAACACATCTGGGAATTCTCGGACGATAGGGATATCCTCGAGTCCCAGTGCCGCCGTAGGCACCTCCACCACGGTGGCCAAAAAGGCAGTGCAACCTCTACTCATCATCCTCCTAGCCCTCGCCGAGGAAATGGTCACTGCGAATAGCGTGCTCTGGCAGCCTCTGAAGATGAACTCCTCCTGTCCTGGCTCGCGAAGAGTCACCGTCCTCTCTCTGCAGTCGATAGTGGCGGAGTACCCGTGATAGCCAATCCATCCCCAACACCAAGTCAAAATCATGGAGTTGCTGCAAGACAAGCAAGTCTGCAGGCAAAATCCAAGGCCCCAACTGCACCGGGCATGCCAAACAACGCTCCTCGACATGCAAAACGTGATCAGGAACCCGCACCTCTAATGCACATGACAATGACTCTACCTCTAGACCATGCAGGGATGCAATGCTCGACTAATGAAAGAATGAGATGCTCCAGTGTCGAACAAAGAGCGAGCCCGAATACCAAAGAGTAGAGTAATACCTGCCACCACCTGGTCTGCCGCTGCGGAATCTGCTAATTGGGCGGTATACACCCGCCCGCTCGGTGCTGGAGGTCGAGAATCTGTAGGATGGGAGGTGGACGGCCTGCTCGCTGGAGCATAAGGCCGCTGAGCTGATGGCCGCTGCTGCTGAGGGGGATATGGAGCCGACGCCGAAGAAGGTGCCGAAGAAGTAGCAAGGGGGCAAGTAGCTCGCACATGCCCCGGCTGTCCACACGGAAGCATCGACCCCATCTCTGATCACAAGTGATGGCGGCATGCTGACCGCCGCAGAAGATACATCGGTCAGAAGATCGGGGCTGTCTCGGCTGCTGCTGCTGTCTCGAGGACTGCTGCTGAGATCTCTGCTGCCTCTGCTGCGATCTCGCTGCTGCTGCTGATGCTGATGCTGCTGCGGTCTCTGGGGTCCACCAGGACCTCTCCTATCAGATCGCCCACGGCCGTAAGACTGGGACTGCGGCGGCCGTGGCGGTCTCCAAGAACTGGCCTGTCCCCCGTCCTCTGGGGCTGGTCGCTTCCTGTCGGAACTCTGCGCGACCCCCGGCCCTCCGTCTGGCCACCTCCTGATCGCCTCTCTCCACCCACTGTACGTGCTCTGCGGCTGCCTCTAGGGTCTGAAATCTCTGTGCATGCACAAGTGTGAAAATCTCGGGGCGAAGGCCTGCCTCAAACATCTCTACCTGGTGTGGACCGTCACGAGCGACAAAGGGCACACAGTTCAGCAACTCCATGAACTCCTGGAAATAGACATGGGCCGATCGATTGCCCTGCTGCAGATTCTTCAAATCGTCCTCCAACTTCTTCTTCACACTGGTAGAAAAATAGGTGTCCAACACCATCCGTTTGAACTCCTCCCAAGGCAACTGTCGAGTGATCCGGAACTCCAGTGGCTCAACTCGCTGCCACCAAAAATCAGCATCTTCGTCCAAACAGTGCACCGCCATGTGCACTCGGTACCTCGGGTCGATGAAGAAGTCCCGAAAAAGCTTCTCCATCGCAGAAAGCCATCTCCCAACAGCCCGGGGCTGAGCATCCCTCCCCGAGAATCTAGGTGGTCCCCGCTTAACAAACGCAGCGAGTTTGTCAGCAAAATCCCGCTCCTCCACCGCAGTCAAAGGCTGAATAGCTCCAGGAGCCCCGCTACTCGAAGATGGTACCGACGGCACAAAAGGGGCAACAAGAGGCACAGGGACCTCAGGAACAGCTGGGGGTGGTGCCTCCCTCTGAGCAAGCAGCTGCTCAAACCTCTGCTCCTGGCGGCGGTGACCCTCCGCCAACTGGGCCACCAAGGCCCTCAACTCAGTAAGCTCGGGGGGTGTAGGCTGCTCTGGCTCAACAGGGGGTGAAGGGGCACCCCTAGTGGGAATCCGACGTCGAGGAGGCATCCTGCCACAAGAAACCAAGCATCAGTAACGAAACCCCACACGACCCAATCTGGCGAAAGTCAAAGACATCCCCCTATTTCTGTAACCTTATGTTGTCTGCAGCCAACATAATGGTTCAACAGAAATAGACTATGTCGATCCCTCTTCACTCACAGGAAGAGTTAACTATAAAAATCACCGACTTTCGCAAAATGTCACGCCACTCACGCCCTATCATCCTAGGGTCTGTCCAAAAGCCTAGGGTTTCCTAAGTCCCAACTGACCTATCCCTAAGCTCTGATACCAACTTAATCTGTCACGCCCCGGGTGTAAACCAGAACCCGGGCCCGTCTACAGATCCGCCGTGCATGCGGTATTTCCCACATACACGAAGCGTCGATAACCTGCTCAGATAAGAAATAATAATAAAAGAGCATAATAATCAGAGCTAAACTAAAACTACTGTATCTCAGACAGAAGCTGGAAGTAAAAGAGTACAACAGTGGAATAAATACAGATGTCTCTCCTAGCTCACCACTAAATACAAACAGCTGGCAAAAGCCAGACCCAAAAAGAAATAAACAAAAGCTGTCTGAGAAGACCAGGTACCCAAAAGCTCCAGCTACAACCCTCGGGAGGCTCTCTATCTAGTCCGCGATGCGCTTGCCCCGATCAGTTGCTGACGGCCCAGCAACTCCCACTGAGGACTCTGCAAAACAAGGGGAAAGAAAAAGAACAAGAAAAACAATGGGGGTAAGTACTACAATAAACAGTAGCCTCCCCTAGTGGGTAAAGCCTCAGCTCAGATATGCCCACCAGGTGATCAGAGGCAAAAAGGGAAAGGAAAAGAAAGGGGGTGTAGATAGAGGGAGCAACTGATAAAATGCTATCCCTAATATGCCTCTACACGATAACTCAACACGGATGGGAAAAGGAATGCATCAGTATAAAGAAGTCTGTCCAAAGGACCCAATCTGACCGCCAGTGGACACTGGCACTGCCTGCTCTGCCGCGACGGGTATGCCAGCCTACGCATAACACCGAAGCACAAGGAGTCCCCAGGACTCAAGTCTGTCTGCCGCGCACTCCGGAGTCGCACTCGTGGGGAGCGACCCACACGAGGAAAGTAAGTAACCACAAGTAACCTGATATAGCAGGACTGGATCGAGACTCAATGAAGTGGGAAAAACCCTCCACTAAAGAAAGCCCGATCCCCAAAACACCCAATCTGATGCAATAGTATAAGCCGGTCGACCACCCAAGATCCGTGGTCGCCGCAACACCCTGACATAAACCCAACCTGTCCCAAATCCCAATATCCGACTACACTGTCCAACACACGCTCGAACCTGAGCGACTAAGCCGCAAGTGTCAATACAAGGAGGAGAAAAGAGTAAATGCATGGTTTCTCCTAAGTCAAGTCCCAAAAATAGTATAGCAGTAAATGATGACATAATCATGTGACCAATTTAATCATGCATTGTCTCAATATTTTTGTCCAGTTTCCGAGAATAGCAGTTTAGAGTGACATAAGCTAGGGTGACAGTCCCATAAGAATAATCATCAGTTTTGCAGTCCTCAATTATTATCACTTGTCTCTAAGCATACAGTCTAGAAATTAAGCGATTAAAACAAGTAATCAGTCTAACAATAATTTTTCATGGATTAGATAACCAATAATTTGCTCCCTAAAGCATGCGAGTCTACCAATTAACGCATTTAGCAACATCAAAACAGGGGTACTCTTATATTCCTAGTGGGCATAACAAAGGAGAGGAGTACAACAACCACCCACCTGGTGCAAACTGTCCAAGTCCGTACAGCTAGAAAATACCAAAACTCCAAATCCTTGCTCCCACAATTTTAGCACACCCGAAATATTCCTGGTACAATACAAAGCTCACTAATTACACTTAGGCTCCCAATTATTGCTCTCATAACCATCTACAACCTCGGATTCAAAACTGTTAAATTATCACCTGCAGAAAGTGCCCAGAAAATTCCAAGAAAAATACCACAGCGATCCTCGCGTCGATAGCTTCGCAACGGTACCTTGCACGCCCAAATCCGAGTTCGGTAAGTCAAGATAAAAATTCGGCAAGGGGGTACACTCATACAAAAATCTGTGCTAAAAACTGTGCACTGTTCACTGAGAAAGCAGTAATTTTCACCTCGAAATAAACCTCAGGAAAATCCAAGAAAAATACGAGCGTGTTTCTTGCGATCCGTAGATGAAAAAGTTGTATAAGCTCGTTTCCGTCTGATGCTCGTGCGCGAAGATATGGTCAAAATACCCCGCTGCTGTCAAGGAAGTCCACACAGAAAAAGGGATCACTGTTTGCCTCGGGATCCGTGCCAAAACCTCGAAACAAGAAAGCGCGACCAAAACGAAAGATGAAGTCCTACCTCTTAGGAGTCTGCCGGCGCAAGAATCACAGCAAAATGATCTCGGGGTAGCCCAGGGGAGCTAAAACACTGTCGCTGCGCCGAAGAAGAACCCAGGAATGCAACGTCGCACCGCGCCGTAAAATGGGGAACCTCGGGATTCGAGCCTCCAAAAATCCTAGAACTTGGCAGGAAGATCAAGCACTTAGAGGTGAAAAACTTTGCTTGAGGGGGCTCAGGCAGAGAGAGAGAGGGTTGAGAGAAAAAGGCAAAGGAAGGGGGCTCGGGTTGCCTTTAAATAGGCTGAGGAAAACAATTGGGATAATTCCCAATGAGTCCGGGTTTTCGGGCGCCCGGAAATTTCCGGGCGCGCACAGTGCGGCCCGGCCCACCACTTTCGGGCACGCATAGTGCGGCCCGGTCCACCACACAGTCCAGTCCACTACTCCCCCGGGCCCCCACTGCACCCGGTGCACCTGCGCCCGCGAATGGCAACGCGACACGTGGCCCGGCAACCCGTGCACCACGCACGTCGCGCCGTGGACCGCGCACGTCGCGGCTGACCCGGGCCGTACGGCCACCTGCCCCGCCGTACGGCCACCTGCCCCGGTCACCCACTCCACCGGTTGCGTGGACCGGGAGCACAACACCGAACCAATCACCTCACGCCACGTGTCCACCCGGTCCACCGTGCACCCGGACCAAATTCCGTGGACCGCGTCTGCAGCACCGGCCAACCGGAAAGCGCCACGTGGCCCGCCCCCGGCGCACGACCTCCGCGGTGGACCGCGCGCCTGCCCGCGCTCCCGGGCGCCTGCCCGCGCCCTGCCCGCGCCCTGTGCCGCCGCCTGCCGCCTGCCCGAGGCTGCGCCGCCGCCCGCCGGCGCTGCCCGCCGCCGCCGGCGATCGCCGGAAACACTGTTCCGGCGTGAACAGTAACCGCAGCCCAAAAACATCAAGTAAAAAGCCCATCTTGACCGTTTTCGCGCGCTGATTCCAAAAACGGTGTCCATTTTGCCAAAATCCGCCTCTAAAATTTGCCGGAGGCTCCCGCAGACACCAAAAACTGCCAAAACTTCCGGGAGCCCGCTTTTGGGCATCCGGACTCAGAATTAGGCAAACAAAAAGCCATTCTCAAGCATTTTTCCGCGCTGAATCCAACTCCACCCTCTATTTGGCCAAATTCCTTTCCTAAAATTCGGCAAAAGCAGCCGAAGGCCAATACAGCCAACCAAAGCTCACAGGGTCCATCTGTGGCATCCCTTTGATGCACCATGGGCCAGATACACCATCAACAGGTGTTTGCACAGTGGACTCATGGGAAAAAGCTGCAAGGGGGTTCAGGGGTCCTACAGGGCTGGGGCCCTTTGGGAAAGAATTTTTGAGGGTTCAACAACTTGAACTAAAGCATAAGAATGTGCAAGAGTAAAGAGAATATAGAGTGACCTATGTGGTCGGGTTAGCATAACCCTTTTGTAGCGGCATAGTGGCCGGGTATTTGGATAGTAGCCCAGAGTGGCAGGATTGATAGTATTGAGAAAAAGAACATACATAGATAGTGTAGTGGTATTCATATATGTATATGAAAATATTTGTTAGCATATGCAGTTATTTTTAGCATATGTATTATCTTGCTATCCTGCTTCCATTGGACCAAATGGTGTAGAACATTCCTTCTCGGTGGTTGAACCCACTGGGAACTTTAAGTAGTTCTCACACCCTTGGGTGACTATTTTTCCAGGTTCAGGTGCAGTCAGCGAGGCATGCGACAGGGGCAAGAGCCCAGCAACATAGAGACCTAGAGGGTCTAGCAGATGTATCCCTTTTATATTTTGAGTGAACTATGTATTGTGAGGAAAAAGAATGTAAATTATAATATAATGTTTAGTTTCAAGTTATGAGATGAAAATGTAATAAATTTTATATTATAGTTCACTCATATATGCTTTCATTTATAGTTTAAACTGATTGTTTAATGAATGAGAGTTTTAATTAGTAGTGGTTTTTAATACTCTGATATTGAGCTTCCGCATATACTTGATGTATTGTTTTTGGATGTTACCGTTCCTTTCAGGTAGTGAGAGGTCATGCCCGATAGGCGGGTCTGTTGGAGTGCCCGAACTGACCAAATTGGCGGTCTCGGGGCGTGACAAATGCAACGATCTTACTTATAAAATATACTTCGGAAGAGATGGAAAAGGCCCTTCTTCAGGAAGCCACCCAAACACCCCCGGTCTCAGGAACAGGCCAAGAGTGCCTCCACTGGCAGTCAATAATAGGGTTCACGACCCTGCATCTTTTGTGGTGGACCACATCAGGCAATCACCTGGGATCGTCATCACGGTCGTTGCTTCAGGTACGGGCAGTCGGGGCATATCCAGTCCAGCTGTCCTTAGGGATCTGCACCGATGTAGTCCACTACCTCAGCACTAGCTGCTCCACCTCAGTGACAAGGCCCTACACTGAGCACCGCTACTTCTGGGCATCCCCCTCTCCCTCGCCAGTTTGAGGGAATCCTTGGGTGTCATGCTAGCCGCTTTTTCTTTCCGAGGTGATTGAACTGATTTTGAATGGCCTAGAATAAATGTATGGATTATAACTTAGTTATCTTCGTGATTGGTTTTTCGATCGCAATTTTCAAAATGAGTTTCTACAAATAGAGAATGGAGGGGTTTTGTATTTTGATTGCAGAGATAAGGCGGTTATGTTTGTTGTATGTGGAGAAATGGCGGGATGTTGAGTTGGCAGAGTTTGGTGGTTCATGCCATCACCTTGTTATACTTTAGTATGTGTCATGATTAACTGTGTGTATTATCTTGTAATTATGTTGAATTGAAATGTGGACAAATGTATGTTGTATATTTGTTATAGCTGTGCGTGTATAGGGGAGACTCTGTCCGTTTGGACAGAGGAACCCTATGTGCATGGCGGATCTGTGCACGTCCTGGGTTGTTGTTTTCATGGCTTCCAAAACTCGAGTGGTACCTGTTTGTGTAAACTTTAAATGTCACGCCCCGAGGCCCTCGCTAGAATCTTTTATTCTTTTTTTTTAAATCAGAGTTTTGTGGAAAGACATTTTTTTTTCTCAGCTTAACCTCGAAACGTACAATCCTGCCACAGACAAAGAGTTTTTCTTATATTTGCACAACATACAAATCTAACGATAAAAATCACAATAAACATTCACATCACATAATTTATTTTAAGAAAATCCTTTTCAAAATTGTTCCCTACACGAAAATATTTTGATTTAAAATAGACTAAAGTACTTTTCAAAATTCGAGCAAGTATGTATATAGCTGTTGAGACCAGATTTTTCTGCCATAGGAAGGAGTGACATGTGGCGTCAACCATCGGTTGGAAGACATCAGTCGACGTCGGTTAGAGTCGACAAAGAGGGACTAGCGTCTTGTTTGAGGCTAGCCCCGAGTACGGGTGTGACACCTCCGGAATTTGGATTAGTCCTATATATAAATGATATAATAGGACTAAATCTCTTAACCCGGCTATAGCATTTTGGGTGGTAGCAAGACCCAAGAGGTTAAGAGAGTTAAGCGTGCTAGAACTAGAGTAGTTCTAGGATGGGTGACCCCCTGGGAAGTTCGGCGTCACAATTGGTATCAGAGCCATTCACCAGCCGGAAATGTGAGATGTGCCTCGGCTGAGTCAGGGTTATATAGCGGGTAGAGCGAGGCTCCCCAGCTAATGATTGTTGTGGGTGGAGTGCAGCTCCCCACAAGGTCGGCTAAGGCTAGCGAGACAAGTCTCACATCGCCTGGTGCTTGTGAGTGTGTTGAGCCTGACGTGGACGTCAGGGCTTAAAGGGGGGAGGAATGTGACACACTCGGAATTTGGATTAGTCCTATATATAAATGATATAATAGGACTAAATCTCTTAACCCGGCTATAACATTTTGGGTGGTAGTAAGACCCAAGAGGTTAAGAGAGTTAAGCGTGCTAGAGCTAGAGTAGTTGTAGGATGGGTGACCCCCTGGGATGTTGGGGCATCACAACTGGGGCGTGCAGCATGCGATTTACTATCGGGTGGAGGCGTCGACCGATAGGAGAAGCAGCCGACGCAAAGGTTATCACATCGTTCAGGATCAACTGCGGTTGAAGGAAGATATCTGACCGCCCTGATCAGACTACGAAGTAGGCGGAGTTGGAATCAACCATCGGTTGATCAAGTCGAAGAAGGAAAGACCCACGTCTTGTTTCAGACCGGTCTTAGTTGCGCAATAGTACAGTACGAGGCGCACGCTACCGGAGGAAGACACCAGCCGACGGAAGGGCGGGGGTCTGCGTCCCGATCCGGACCGATCTCACTCACGAGAAGATACAAGACGCGACAAATGCTATCAGCTGAAGGCAACAATTGATAGGGGAATCAACTGTGGGTTATGTTATAAATGGATCTGAATAGGGGAAAAAACACCTAGAGGGGGGTGAATAGGTGTAAACAATAAACACTCAAAAATCTTTGCGTAACAAAAACCCAATGCGGAAAAGTAAATAACACGCAGAGATTTTACGTGGAAAACTCCAAAACCAGGAGTAAAAAACCACGGGACCGATCACACGGTGAAATCAACTAAGATTAAACACGTACAAGGTGATATATCGTACTCACACACGACTCAACCTTTTTCCATACACTCCGAGTTGATCTTCTCCGCTTGCTCCGCAACGCGCCTCGAATCCACGATTTGCGTCCAACGCCGAATCCACGGCATCCAACGTCGAGTCCATGACGTCTGACCGAATCCACGGTCTCCACCAAGTAGTACGTCTCTATCACACGAACGTACCTCGCTCCGAATCCACGAGAGCGGTAGCACCTTGAATCCACAAGGCCACGCGAATCCACGCGCTGATTTTTGGAAAAATCGTTGTTTTGTTGGTGGTGAAAATCTGCCGAATACTTAGATCAAAGATAGATCGGAAATACCATCTAAGTATTCATTAATTTGATTCAACTCAAAATCTGAGTTTGAAATCCTAGAATCAAATTAATCAATATAGATGAAGAAACATAGAATAGATCTAGTTTTTCCTTTCTTCTCTATATGTGGATTTTTATAAGTTTTCTCCGTTAATTTTTCTCGGTCATTTACGGAATAAAAAACTTATTGTGGATTAACCCTAAAAGATGAAATTAGGGTTTACTTATAGGTTAGAAACCATTGGAAGAGGATAAGAATAAAAAACTGACTGTAACAGATTTTTTCCCGTACGACGGTCTAGACTGGATTTAGCTTGATCCGGACTATCGTTATTTTTCAGAGAATTCCTGAAAATTCGTGTTCGGGGTCCGGACTGAAACAACCACGGTCCGGACTGTTCATGCGATTTCTGCAGAATCCACGTTCGGGGTCCGGACTGAACCAAGTGTGTTCCGGACTGAAATTCCGCATGAACTTACCTACGTTCGGGGTCCGGACTGAAGTATCCTGATCCGGATCCTGAACATGTAACAGTCCAGTTTCTTGATTTTTATGCAATTAAAAACCCATCCAAGTGTTTCTACATTATAAGAAGTATTCGGATCACCAAACTTATTTAGTTAAACGTACCTGATCCTTTTGAATTCTTCTTTCTTGAGATTGAGGTATATGATCCAAACATCTTCATCTTCAATCTTCAAGACTTAACCACTTCACGAAATACGCCAATACAAATTCCTTAACAATCTCCCCCTTTGGCGGTTTCGTGACAAAACAAAAATCCACTTAAAGAAAATTCAAAAAGATATTTTTGTTGTTATCACCATGCAACAAAAATTTACAAATAAGATCTAAATACATGAGATAAACTCATAAAACAGACTCTAGACTTAGACGTTTAAACTTTCTGCAAAAGAAATAATTATTGACAAAAGAAATCGTTAGATACCTCAAGAATTTAACATTCAAAAACCAAACAGAGAGATAGAGTTTATACTCACCATGACATTTACAAAATCCGATATGTATTAAAATACCAATCAGAGATAGACATATCTTCTAAGCATTAAATTCCAAATGTCATAAGTATGTTAGTCAACAAACAACTTGTTAGTAATAATACATGCCTAAATAGTTAGTCGAATAGTTAGTCGAGGCATGCATTCATTCACAATACAAACCAAAGTTGTTGTCATACTTACCTTCCAAGTTTTAAGTGTTCCAAACTTCTCACAAACCATTGTTCATATCTCTCTCCCCCTTTTTGTCATTGAAGTTAGCCAAAATTTACAAAAATAAAAGGGAGTTAACAAGTTCAAAAATAGTAAGAACTAAAACTTAAAAACCTGCAAAACAAAGATAATTAGAACAACAGAAAAATCAGTCTGAATCCTCAAAGCTGCTGCAACCAAGTTTTTGAAACATCTTTTTAAACTAACTTGGCTAGAGATTTCTGCTTCTTCTTTAAATCTCCTATGTCGGCGGTCATCTTGACGAATTCGGAAGACATTCGTTCTTATTCCGATGAAAGCCGTTGTTGTTCTTTATAAATTGAAGTCACAGAAGCTTCATCATGTGACACAGGTACTTGCTTTGAGGGTGTTGCTGAAGTAGCGACTGAGGGTTTCTTGCTACGTGGAGGAGTCGGGGTGTCATTTGGCAGTTTTGGCAAAGACTTTACAACAGTCGAATCATTAATCATTCCTAAACTGTGTTGATAACTTGAAGAACTAGTATCAACCTTGAATTTCCTTAAGATTCTCATTATGATTAATGGGAATGGAAGTCTTTCCGTTGGATGAGGATGTTCAACGTACCATGCCATCCTATTCCAAATGATATATGGGATATTGATGTTCAAACCCGCTGCCTCTGACGAATGTCCTAACAGATATAAGAAAAGAATGCGATCCCATCGTAGGACTTTCGTCTGCATGTTCGGAAGAATATTGTAGCATATGATGAAATTGAGAAACCGGTACTCAGGTCGAAGCTCTTTAGAATAAACAGAATTTCCAGTTGACTGAGTCTCCGCCATGCATATTCCATTAACCACTGTTCGCCACAACGAGTTTGTCGAACTATTTCCTTTCAAGTAATTAGTCCCCGTCATGCTGGATTTCATTCCTAAGACTTCTCCAATTAGTTGTAGTTTAGAGAGAGAAACTCTAGAAACTTAGAAACAAAAGCTTGAGGTAAAAAGAAATCAAATACCCTTTCGTTTCATATAAACCCTAGCCGCGGTCCGGATTGGCTCAAGAATCCAGTCCGGAACGGCTACCCGCAGATAATATCTACGTTCGGGATCCGAAACAAATTTTCCAGTCCGGATCGGCTTCAACTTTTTCTTCAGAAAAAATCACAAAAATTCCAGAAATTCCAGAAAAAGTATGTAAGCACTTTTGTATATCAACTTTAAACAAAAATCATCGTTTCATATCAAAAGAAATAGATTATGCTAAATCTATCAATAATATCCAAGTAATGAAACGAAAATTTATAAAAATTAAATCCTTTAAAGTTGAACAAGTTCAAATCATCAATCACGATCTAATGAGTAATGCGTTTATCAAACCATTAATTTTGCAAAGAAAATAAAGCACATAGATCGATAGATGTTTGAAATCCCAAATAAGTTAGATAATGTATCTAGTCAATTTATTGTAGGGAGTGGCTCTTTGAGCATCTTTTAATAAAAATATCCACCTTATACCAACCTTGGAATTCGACAGAGTCAAGTATTCCAAAAAGCATTTTATCTAATCAACAAGAAAAACCATGCTTGGTCTACATGTGGTAGCTGCACACAGTACTCGGACGACCAAGGTGGTAGCTCTTTCCTCCATGTGGTGGTAGTTTTCACACTCCTCATTGGGATGTAACTCTTTCCACATCTTTTGAGCATAAATATTTTAATAAACTCCCCCTCAATTGGCTATCAATTATTTAAGATATGAAGTATTCAACCAAAAATTGATCTCGTATTCATACTTAACTCAATTTTCAAATATGATAAAAACTATACCAAGAGATCATTTGAGAGAGAAATTGACTTTGATCAATTAAAGATGAACTAATTGATATAAATGATCATTGCATCAAGTGAATTATCAAGATATCTAAATCATAATAAATTTCATAAGTCATGAAAAATGCAATTAAAGTCAATAACATATGCTCAGTTAATGTTCTATGTACAAGCATAGATAAACAACAGAAACACAAAACAAAACCTAACCTAAGTAATGGTTTCAAAAAGTGTTATTTCAAAGAAAGCATTCCAATTGCTTTACGCAAATGAATAAAACGTTTTTGATCCAAATGTTTTGTTAAAATATCGGCTAATTGATCTTCAGTTGAAATATAAGAAATTTGAAGAATACTTGATTCAACTAGCTCTCATAGAAAATGATATCTAAGTTCAATGTGTTTCGTTCTTGAGTGCAACACAGGGTTTTTAGAAATATTTATAGCACTAGTGTTGTCACAAAGAATAGTTACCGAGGACACAAGATTTCGGAAGTCGCTCAACACGCTTTTCATCCAAATCAATTGGGTTGAACAACTACCCGCTGAAATATATTCCGCTTCGGCAGTCGAGAGTGCAATGCAGTTTTGCATTTTACTATGCCATGCAACAAGACAATGGCCAAGGTAAAAACATGAACCACTTGTACTTTTCCGATCATCCACTAATCCTACCCAATCGGCATCTGAGTATCCCATTATGTCGAGAGTTGTGCCCATAGGATACCAAATTCCAAAATTTAGTGTTCCTTTGACGTACCGAATGATCCTTTTCACCGCTTTCAGGTGAACCTCCTTTGGTGCTGATTGATATCTCGCGCAAATCCCAACACTAAAGGATATGTCCGGGCGACTAGCCGTGAGATAGAGTAGACTTCCAATCATGCTGCGATAAAACTTCTCGTCTACACTTTCACTAAGAGATTCACTTCCTAATCCCTTGTTGCTAGTTCCCATTGGAGTCGGAAAGTCCTTAGAATTTTCTAATCCGAACTTCTTGACTAACTCCTTTGCATACTTGGATTGGCACAGATGAATGCCTTCTTCACGTTATGAAGAACAATGCAAAACCAGTGAAAAGATTGAGTTTTGATCAAAGAGACTTACTTGAATCCGAAGAACTCGAGTTAGAAAGGCTCCAAATTGGTTGTTTTCTAGAGAGAGAAACTCTGGAGACTTGGAAACACAAGCTTGTGATAAAAAGAAATCAAAACCCTTTCGTTTCTTATAAAACCTAGCCGCGGTCCGGATCGGCTCAAGAATGCAGTCCGGATCGGCTACCCGCAGACAATTACTGCGTTCGGGATCCGGAACAGGAATTCCAGTCCGGATCGGCTCCAACTTTTTCTTCAGAAAAATTTAGAAAAATTCCAGAAATTCTAGAAAAAGTATGTAAGCACTTTTGTATGTCAACTTTAAACAAAAGTCATCGTTTCATATCAAAAGAAATAGATTATGTTAAATCTATCAAAAATATCCAAGTAATGAAACGAAAATTTATAAAAATTAAATCCTTTAAAGTTGAACAAGTTCAAAAACATTAATCACGATCTTATGAGTAATGCGTTTATCAAATCATCAATTTGGTAAAGAAAACGAAACACAAAGATCGATAGATGTTTGAAATCCCAAATAGGTTAGATAATATATCTAGTCAATTTATTGTAAGGAGTGGCTCTTTAAGCATCTTTCAATAAAAATCCCACCTTATACCAACCTTGGAATTCGACAGAGTCAAGTATTCCAAAAAGCATTTTATCTAATCATCAAGAAAAACCATGCTTGGTATACATGTGGTAGCTGCACACAATACTCGAACGACCGAGCTGGTAGCTCTTTCCTCCATGTGGTGGTAGTTTTCACACTCCTCATTGGGATGTAACTCTTTCCACATCTTTTAAGCATAAATATTTTAACAAACTCCCCCTCAATTGCCTATCAATTATTTAAGATATAAAGTATTCAACCAACAATTGATCTCGTGTTCATACTTAACACAATTTTCAAATATGATAAAAACTATACCAAGAGATCATTTGAGAGAGAAATTGACTTTGATCAATTAAAAATAAACTAATTGATATAAAAGATCATTGCATCAAATGAATTATCATGATATCCAAACCATAATAAATTTCTAAAAAATATGAAATGATGCAAGTAAAGTCAATAACATATGCTCAATTAATATTCTATGTACAAGCATAGATAAAGAACACAAACACACAACAAAACCTAACCTAAGCAATGGTTTCAAAAAGTGCTATTTCAAAGAAAGCATTCCAATTGCTTTACGCAAATGAATAAACCGTTTTTGATCCAAAGGTTTTGTTAAAATGTCAGCTAATTGATCTTCAGTTGAAATATAAGAAATTTGAAGAATACTTGATTCAACTAGCTCTCTTAGAAAATGATATCTAAGTTCAATGTGTTTTGTTCTAGAGTGCAACACAGGGTTTTTAGAAATATTTATAGCACTAGTGTTGTCACAGAGAATAGTTACCGAAGACGCAGGAATTCGGAAGTCGCTCAACATGTTTTTCATCCAAATGAGTTGGGTTGAACAACTACCCGCTGAAATATATTCCGCTTCGGCAGTCGAGAGTGCAATGCAGTTTTGCTTTTTACTATGCCATGCGACAAGACAATGGCGAAGATAAAAACATGCACCACTCGTACTCTTCCGATCATCCACTGATCCTGCCCAATCGGCATATGAATATCCTATTATATCGAGAGTTGTGCCTATAGGATACCAAATTCCGAAATTCAAAGTTCCTTTGACGTACCGGATGATCCTTTTCACCGCTTTCAGGTGAACCTCCTTTGGTGCTGACTGATATCTCGCGCAGATCCCAACACTAAAGGGTGTGTCCGGGCGACTAGCCGTGAGGTAGAGTAGACTTCCAATCATGCTGCGATAATGCTTCTCGTCTACACTTTCACTAAGAGATTCACTTCCTAATCCCTTGTTGCTAGTTCCCATTGGAGTCGGAAAGTCCTTAGAATTTTCTAATCCGAACTTCTTGACTAACTCCTTTGCATACTTGGATTGGCACAGATGAATGCCTTCTTCATTTTGTTTGACTTGCAATCCAAGAAAATATGTTAGCTCGCCCATCATGGACATCTCAAATTCGCTTTCCATGGTTTCTGCGAATTTTGAAGCATCGTAATTCCTTGTTGCTCCAAATACAATGTCATTGACATAGATTTATGCCACAATAAAGTTTTCCTGAAAATGCTTCACAAAGAGCGTCTTATCTGCTCCCCCTCGAGTGTAGCCCTTTTCCAAAAGGTGCTTTGTCAACCTTTCGTACCATGCTCGCGGTGCTTGTTTTAGACTGTAAAGAGCCTTTTTCAATCGAAAAACATGGTTAGGTAGTTTATGGTCAATGAAACCTTTCGGTTGAGCCACATAAACTTCCTCATTTAGAAAACCATTTAAAATGGCGCTCTTAATATCCATTTGAAAAAGTTTAATTTTAAAATGACAAGCAATGGCGAAAAGGATGCGAATTGACTCGAGACGAGCTACCGAGGCGAACGTCTCATCAAAGTCTATACCTTCAATTTGTGAATAGCCCTGAGCAACTAGGCGTGCTTTGTTCCTAATAATGGTACCATCCTCGTTTTTCTTGTTCTTGAAAATCCACTTAGTACCAATTACGTTGTGTTGCTTTGGAGGCTTCGTTAGTTCCCAGACTTCCTTTCTTTCGAATTGATGGAGCTCTTCTTGCATTGCTTCAATCCAATAATCATCCTTAAAAGCTTCATCAACGTTCTTTGGTTCCAACATGGAGACGTAACATGCGACTCCACAAACCAATTGTCTCCGAGTCCTGACTCCTTCTTGTGGGTCTCCAATAATATTAGACTCTGGATGATCCTTGGAGATACGTAGCGTTTGAGGTAACGGAGTGCTCAGAGATATGTGTGATGATTCCTGCATATCAGATATACTAGGAGAACCATGAGATGCATCAACATTATCGGAAGAATTATCATGAGAAGATGCATTTACAGGAGTATCATCATCAAGAGACATATCAGGGGTAGATTTATCAGATGCAAAATGAAAAGCTTCATCTACTTTAACATTAAAAGATTCTACCATCGTTTTAGATTCGAGGTTAAAAACCCGATATGCTCTACTGTTTAAAACCCGATATGCTCTACTGTTTGTAGAATAACCCATGAAAATTCCTTCGTCACTTCGAGAGTCAAATTTTCCAAGATTTTCGCGATCACGTAAAATGTAACAGCGACTCCCAGAGATTCAAAAATATTTGATATTCGGTTTTCTACAAAACCATAGCTCATATGGTGTATTTAAAGTACCCGGGCGCAAATAAACACGATTAATTACGTAGACCGCGGTGTTAACTGCTTCAGCCCAAAAATATAACGGTAGTTTCCGGCTGTGAAGCATAACCCGCGCCATCTCTTGTACTACCCTATTTTTGCGCTCGACTACACCATTCTGTTGAGGTGTATAGGGTGCAGAGAATTCATGTTTTATGCCATTGGAAGTGCAAAAATCAATGAATTTAGAATTTATAAATTCTCCACCTCTATCACTTCGAACACGAACAATCTTTTCATTTCTCTCAATCATAACACGATGACATATCTCATGAAAAGAATCGAAAGTATCCGCTTTCTCTTTTAAAAATGTTACCCATGAATATCTAGAGAAATTATCAACCAAAAGAAAAATGTACCATTTACCTCCCAAACTTGGTTGACGAGTCGGCCCCATTAAGTCCATGTGCAGTAATTCTAATGGCCGTTTGGTTCCCATGTGGCTCAAGTTCTTGTGTGCGGCCCTTGATTGTTTTCCCTTTTGACAACCTCCACACACAATGTTTTCTTTAAAAGATAATTTAGGAACTCACTTAACCACGTCTTTATTAGAAATCCTTGCTAGTTCCTTAAAATTAATGTGACCTAGTCTTTAATGCCAAAGTGTTTCGTTATCTAGTGACACTAGGTTACAATGTTCAGAAATTTTGTTAGGAACTACATAGCAATTATTTTCAGACCTAACCCCTTTCAAAAAGAATATATGGTCCTTATCAGTTACAATGCATTCTGCAGAAGAAAACTTAACTGAAAAACCATTATCACATAATTGACTAATGCTAATGAGGTTAGTCTTAAGGCCTTCAACAAATAAAACATTGTTCAAAACCGGGCCTTCTGGAATAGTGATTGTCCCTTTTCCAATAATCTTTGAAGAACGACCGTCTCCGAAAACTATAAGTCCTCCGGAGGTTTTCTCTAAAGTTTGAAAATAATTTTTGTCACCGGTCATGTGATGGGAACATCCACTATCCAGATACCAAGACGAGTTGTCATAAGCATGTAATGAAGTATGAACAACAAGACAAGGGAAGATTTTACCTTTGCGCACCCAAACCTTTTTGGAATGCGTCGGCAATGATTGTGAAGTTATTCTCCTTGGTGAATGCGTCTTGTTTGATTGATTGCTTTTCATTGATGATGTCGTCTTGAGGGGTGAACTACCAATGTTCTTTTCTTTTGAAAGATTATTCTTTGATTTCCGTGGAAAGAACTCGTTGGTAGTTGTTGCAAGAGGTGCTTGATTTGCACGTTTTGCTCCAATCTTGCAATCTCTTCTTACGTGCCCTGCAAAACCACAACGAAAACATACCTTTGTACTTGTTGAACCCGAAGTAGGTGAGGTAGGCTTGTTGTCATTGTATGCAGTGAATTCCGTCGGAGGAGGAGACGCCGACTGGGGCACAAAAATTGTCTCACTCGAACTAGGACTGTCTCCAGTTCGATTGTATCCAAGGCCCAAACGATTCGTTTGACCAAGACCAAGCATCTTATCCAACTTTCTCCTTCCCGAAGAAAATCACTTCAAATCATCCTTAAGTTGGAAAATGGTCTTCGTCATCTCCATCTTTTCTTGTCGAGCCTCGGAGTAGAGCTTCAAGAAGTAGTTAGCTTTATCCACCAATTTGATGTGTTCCTTCTCGAAATGCTCATTTTTCTCTTGAAGGGAAACATTTACTTTGATCAAGTTATCCCTTTCCACTTCAAGAGCGTTTGAGAGAGAAGTTGCCCTTTGTGCTTCTTCTTCGAGATCCTGCAATCTTCTTCTCAAACTCTTGTTTTGCTTTGCCAATTTCTTTGAATCCTTTAGTAGTTTATGGTAGGCAAAAGCAAAGTCTTCACCTTCGGAATTACTCGACTCATCGTCCGTTGCAATCTTTTCAACTTGGGAGGAGTTGGACAATGAATCGGATTTACTTGCCATAAAGCACACGTAAGGTGAAGTTGTGGACGTGTGGAATGCCGTTGCGTTGTTTTCATCATCACTGGAAGATGACTCATTGGAAGTTGAGGTGTCACCCCAAGTGACGGCTTGCATCGCCTTCTTCTTTAACGGATTCTTATTGGGACACTCCGTTGAGATGTGACCGTAGCCTCGGCACTTGAAGCATTGGATTTGTCCCTCCGAGTTTTTCTTGTCCTTTGAAAAACTCTCTAGCTTTCTTGACTTAAAGCTTGAAGTTCCTTTGCCTTTCTTCGACTTTACGAAGGATGAGGTTTTACTTGAATTACCCCTTCGAAAGTTTCGGCGAAATTTCCTCGAGAAGAGAGCAAGTTGCTTCTCGAAATCCTCCATTGATATATTCTCATCATCGTCTGAGTAGGATGAATCTGCGTCTTCTTCTTTTGTTGATTTCAATGCAAAACCTGAAGTGTGAGGTCCCGGAATCTCCCGCGTAGGGTTTGCCGGTTGTTTGGCAGCTTTTAGGGGCCGTGGGGAGTGTTTGTGCGCTTGTCGGGCCCGAGAAATGGATTTGTGGTGCAATTTGGGATTTAGCTTGCATCACTGGAGGCCGGCGTGGTGCGTCGTGATGGCTGCGCGCAATTTGGAGACAAGTGGTGGACTTCGGGCTTAAAAGGAGACCCCGCGGGAAATTGGAGGACCCTTCGGGTGTTTGGAAGTGGTTTCGCGCGATTCAGATGTCAAAATTGGACTCCGTGCGAAGTTTGGATAAGAGTTTACCTCTCCGGTCGCCTTCGGGAATTTTTAGAGTTGGAATTTGGCAAATCGGACTTTAAAAATGGACCCGGCGCGAAAATCGGATCGAGTGGGCTATCCGGGGGCACTCCGCAATTTTCGGATGAGAATTTGGAGAAATGGACATCGCTTTTGGATTCAACGCGCGAAATCGCTAAGAATGAACTATTTATTTGTTGGTTTTGGCGTCCGGTAGGCGTGCGCGTTTTTCAAGGCGATGCGGCACGCAAACCGAGGCGTTGGTGCGACGCGAATTTCGGGGTGGCGTGGCACGTTTCTCGAGGGCGTACGGCGGTTGGCGCGGCAGGCAGGCGCGCTTGGGAAGCGCGCCTGCGACGTGGGGCGCACGCGGGGGGGCCGCCACATGGCGGGCCCCCACTGGCGCCCGCTCGGGCGTGCGTGACACCGCGCCCGTGTGGCGCCCCCGTGTCCCGCTCTTGCGCGGGCACGGTGTCACGCGCCCGTGTGGCGCGCGGGCTGCGCGCCCGCGTGGCGCGCAGGGGCGCGGCCACGTGGCGCCGGCGCGGTCGCCTGCCCCTGGTGCACCGCTTTTGTGCCGTGGACCGTCAGGTGGAGGGCCCCCATTGGGCGTGCACCGTGGACCCGGTCCACCCTGACCCTTCTCCCCTCTCTTTTCTTCTCTTCTTCTTCCTTTTCCTCCCCGCGCACTTTTTCTCCTCCATTTTTCTTTCTCTCTTCTTCAACCGAGCGAGAGAGGAAGTGAGGAGGGGACTTTGGTGAGGTGCGGCGGTGCGTCGTGGACCTCGTTTTGCATGCGAGGTCGTCTGGCGGAGCGTTTCGGCGACGGCGGCGCAATCGGGTAGGTCCCGTGTGTTGATTTTACTGTATTTTTGTATAGTTTTTGGGGCGTTCTTTTGGACTGTAATTGACCCTCTTGCTCTTTTCTGTGTTGGGCACCGTGCACCGTTTTGCGTGCTGACTCCGTTTTGCGTGCGAATTCTGGCACCGTGCACCGTTTTGCGTGCGGACTCCGGCACCGTGCACCGTTTTGCGTGCGGACTCCATTTTGCGTGCGGATTCTGGTACCGTGCACCGTTTTGCGTGCGGACTCCGGCACCGTGCATCATTTTGCGTGCGGACTCCGTTTTGCGTGCGAATTCTGGCACCGTGCACCGTTTTGCGTGCGGATTCCGGCACTGTGCACCGTTTTGCATGCGGACTCCGTTTTGCGTGCAGATTTTGGCACCGTGCTCCGTTTTGCGTGCGGACTCCGGCAGCGGACATCGTTTGCGTGCGGATCGCGTGGAGGCCAATTGCAAGTGTCTACGAGCAATTGGTGGCACATTGAGGTGGGTGGCCTTATCTCCAAGTTTTATGGACTGTACAGTATTTCTACTGATGTAGGACTATGCATGATAGCTTATTTTCTTTTGTAGCATCCTAGATTGTAGGAATTGTTATTCCTTTTATAATATGTTAATATAGTTATCTTGGAACTTGACCTAGCACCCCCGTCATATGTTGCATGTGTAACCAGACCAGTAGAAAACCCTCACTTGGGCTAGGGTTATTTATGCTTAGACATCCACACTGTTCTTTCATTCCTGGACATAGTGTTATCCTCGCCCGGGTAGTGGGTCGAGAGGTCGGGACTTTCTTTTAGTGTGGGATGCTTTTGCACTCTTGCTTGGGAGCAGAGTGGAGTCTGGTAGTTGTAGTGGGTTGCTTACCTGTGCCGGGAGCCGTTTGGGTAAACGGTAGTCCCGGGAGGTCTTGTTTCCCTGTTGTGCCGTCGTGGAGGGAGCCGTTGCGCAGACGGCAGTCCCGGGCCGTCGAGTATCTTCCGGTCAGTGATGTTGGGAACCGTTGGGGTTAACGGTGGTCCCAGGTCGTTGAGTGTTGTCCGACCAGTATTGTTAGCTTGAGTTGTGGGTCGTTCCTACTCCAGCCAGTGTGCCTTGTGCTGCAAGCTGTTGGAGAGGCTTGTGTCTCGTGTTTTGTGTGAGCTGATTAGCTGAGTCGTAGAGAGTGCTCCGACTATTGTGCGAGATATTTGGGGATCTTGAGTCCTATCGTTCTGGGAGTGAGCGTGGTTTTTGACTATAGCCTGCTTATGCCAATTTGTGATACTCTATGCCGCGCCGTTTTCCTCGGTTGGAGTCGCGTCCCTGAGATGCCGCTGTGGATACGATGGTTGGCCTGTTGAGGCAGTTTTCCGCAGTGGATGCAACGATGGGCCTGTTGAGGCAGTTTTGCACGAGAGATGAGTTAGTCGGGCAGGACGCCCCACGTAAATCCCATCCTCATGTGGATGTGTGGTAGTGGGCAGGTGCGTTCCTAGTCGACAGGCGCAGGCTTGACTGGACCCTATGAGGCAGTCAGTTCGATTGGGTCTATTGAGCACCTTGGGTGCGAGTGGTCTTTTTTACTTTCATCTGTTCCACTTTTTGAGTATCTAGATAGAGGCATGGTAGCTGTAGAGTAGCTCCAGCTTTCCTTGTACAGATTTCATTGCACTGTCATCTTTTACCTCTAGTAGACTTAGTGGGCAGACCGTTGGGCTTGTTGACGGCACCCACTGAGAACTACTGTGGGAAGTAGTTCTCACACCCGTCGTGGTGTCTTTTCCCCAGGAACTTCTTCTCCTGTTCCTGATGCTCCAGTTGCTGATCCTTCTGACCGAGGCGAGGGAGTCGCGAGCTAGTTCACTACCCGTCGTTGGAGTGTAGCGGTACCCCTTCAGAGGAGAGCTTCAGTAGATTAGTTTACTTCTTTTTCCTCTGTTGAGAGACCTTTGTTGTGAGGTATAGAGCTGTACTTTATTTTACAGTTTGAGAGACTGATGTAGTGAGGATATTTGTATTGAGAGCTTGTACACCGATGTATTTTATTGGAGATATCTCCCTTTTGAGTTTTGTATCAGAGGACTTTGTATACGATCGTATTTGGGAGATGGATATTGTATTATTTTGAGTTGTACAGTGTTTGGTTATCAGTTCTTAGTAGTTTACTTTCAGCTCTGATATCTGTATACTATAGTTGATTCTTTCTGCAGGTTAGACGCTTCGTCTGTACGGCAGTTTCCGTACAGATGGCGGATCTGTTAGCGAACCCGGGTCGCAGTTTCGACCCCGGGGCGAGCTGCCAGATGGATGCATTGCCCCTGGCCGAGTTACCTGGTGGGCACTTTTCCCTGGCCGAGTTACCAGGAGGATACTTCCCACTGGCCGAGCTACCAGATGGATGCATTGCCCCTGGCCGAGCTACCAGGTGGGCACTTTTCCCTGGCCGAGTTACCAGGAGGATACTTCCCACTGGCCGAGCTACCAGATGGATGCATTGCCCATGGTCGAGCTACCAGGTGGGCACTTTTCCCTGGCCGAGTTACCAGGAGGATACTTCCCACTGGCAGAGCTACCAGATGGATGCATTGCCCCTGGCCGAGCTACCAGGTGGGCACTTTTCCCTGGCCGAGTTACCAGGAGGATACTTTCCACTGGCCGAGCTACCAGATGGATGCATTGCCCCTGGTCGAGCTACCGGGTGGGCACTTTTCCGTGGCCGAGTTACCAGGAGGATACTTCCCACTGGCCGAGCTACCAGATGGATGCATTGCCCCTGGCCGAGCTACCAGGTGGGCACTTTTCCCTGGCCGAGTTACCAGGAGGATACTTTCCACTGGCCGAGCTACCTGATGGATGCATTGCTCCTGGCCGAGCTACCAGGTGGGCACTTTTCCCTGGCCGAGTTACCAGGAGGATACTTCCCACTGGCCGAGCTACCAGATGGATGCATTGCCCCTGGCCGAGCTACCATGTGGGCACTTTTCCCTGGCCGAGTTACCAGGAGGATACTTCCCACTGGCCGAGCTTCCAGATGGATGCATTGCCCCTGGCCGAGCTACCAGGTGGGCACTTTTCCCTGGCCGAGTTACCAGGAGGATACTTCCCACTGGCCGAGCTACCAGATGGATGCATTGCCGCTGGCCGAGCTACCAGGTGGGCACTTTTCCCTGGCCGAGTTACCAGGAGGATACTTCCCACTGGCCGAGCTGCCAGATGGGTACATACCCCTGGCCGAGTTACCAGGTGGGTACATGCCCTGGCCGAGTTACTAGGTGGTTGCTTTAGTGAGATTGAGATGGTCTGACAGGACGCCGAGATTTGGTGGCGTCGAGTTCGTCCTGTGGGACTACCTGGAGCGTAGTTGTTGACTTGGAACCAGTTTCGTGCTTTGCTGCTCAGGGCCTACTTTCCTGACAGTGTAAGCAGAAACTGGAAGGGGGATCTTAGACTCCTGCAGCAGGGGAGTCGACCTCTTTTGGAGTATGTTCGCGAGTTTTGCGATTGTTGAGCCGTTTACCCCTTGTCGCCTAGATGAGGCCCCGGAGGTTGAGCTAGTTGAGAAAGGACTGCATCGGAATATCTATCACTTGGGGTATTCTCGGCGGGTGCCGACGTTAGATGCAGCGATTGAGGATGCTTAGCGGGTTGACCGAGGATCAGTGATCATGTCAGAGATAGACGGAGCGCCAGGGACCAGCTCCGGGGAGAGGCTTCCAGTGCCGCCTGAGTTTGGACAGTCGAGTAGATCGAGACCCCGGGGCCGCCACGATTCCAGTCTGAGGGTCGTGAGTCTCAGAGGAGACAGAGATCAGAAGGTTCTCCACAGCCGATGTATCAGCAGCATCGGGATGACTGTGTCATTTGTGATGGGCTGCATTCTGCGCCGCAGTGTGACCACGGGCAGGGCACAGATCATGGTCTTGTCCTAAAGTGGGGTCATCAGTCGCATTGGCAGCTTCGGCTCCTCCTCCTCCGCTCTTCCAGACAGGCGGAGCTTCGACAGGTTATGGCCAGATAGTTAGGGCCACTTCTTCGCGGCAGTCCGACGGATGACCACCCCGAGCGAGAGCGTCTATGTCGCACAGGATGAGGATTCGGGGGCAGCTAGCCACGTGGTGGCAGGTATTAATCTTATCTCCCCTTCACACACTTGAGAGTTATTTGTTACCGGAGCATCGCATTCATTTCTTCTGTAGGGCATTTGCATTGTTGTATGGGCTAGAGATAGGACCCTTAGCTTGTGCTCGTGAGGTTCAGATACCTGATCACGTGTTGCATATAGATGGGTGTTATTGGTCCTGCCCAGTGCAGTTGGGGTCCTGGTTTTTGGCCTGTTGATCTTTTGGCCCTTCCTCAGCTCCAGGATTTCGAAGTAGTGTTGGGTATATTACTGTGAGGATCTAAGGCCTTGATGCTTGAGTGATACCACACCGTTGATACACGGTGGTGATGCCACACCGTTGATACACGGTGATGATGCCACATCGTTGATACACGGTGGTGATGCCACGCCGTTGGTGCACGGCAGTGATGCCACGCCGTTGATACACGGCAGTGATGCCACACCGTTGATACACGGTGATGATGCCACACCGTTGATACACGGTGGTGATGCCACACCGTTGATACACGGTGGTGATGCCACGCCGTTGGTGCACGGCAGTGATGCCACGCCGTTGGTGCACGGCAGTGATGCCACGTTGTAGGTACACAACGGTGAGAGTTTTGTGGATGTTTTGGACTTTGACCACGAGTTTGGGCATCAGCTTTATGATCGCCTTGTGAGCCAGTTTCCAGTCCCGTTCACCGACGGTTTGGTTCCCGTCAGGGTGTTCTTTTTTAGTTGAGGGATCGACTTCGACCCGTGGGTTCGTTGGGGTTATGATAGCATATTGAGCGACCAACTGTGGCACGAGATTGTGTCTCTTGTGGATCCCTTTTGAGGGTAGCCTGCAGTTGTGTTGTCCACTCGAGTGGTTTCGGATCGGGAGGTAACCGAGTGAAGACCCCAGCTTATTGGATTCCCTTCCTTATTGGATTAATATGCGGGTATGTTCGGGTCGTCTTATTGAGGTTGGCACCATGTTGTGGTTTGGTGCGTGTTACACTTGTGGTTATTTCAGTTTCCCACAGCCTTTTAGTGGAGCCCTTTAGTTTTTCACGTCTCAGCTCAGTAGTGATGTGATTTTTTTCCTCGCCGTGATTGACTTGCCTCTTGAGATATGTGATTGTTGGAGTACGAGGGACGCCCGTAGCACTTTCTGGCTCGAGAGATGAGAGAATTGCACATCGGGTCATACCGTACTTGTTGTTATTGTTGCGAAGTAATCACGAGGAGCGAGTGGGGTTTAGGGAGCTGGAGGCGTATTGTTAGATACCTAGCCGTGGTATTCTTGACTCCTGGTGGGCTTGATCTAGTTTCGAGGACGAAACTTTCTTTTAGTGGGGGAGGGTGTGAGGTCCCGGAATCTCCCGCGTAGGGTTTGCCGGTTGTTTGGCAGCTTTTAGGGGCCGTGGGGAGTGTTTGTGCGCTTGTCGGGCCCGAGAAATGGATTTGTGGTGCAATTTGGGATTTAGCTTGCATCACTGGAGGCCTGCGTGGTGCGTCGTGATGGCTGCGCGCAATTTGGACACAAGTGGTGGACTTCGGGCTTAAAAGGAGACCCCACGGGAAATTGGAGGACCCGTCGGGTGTTTGGAAGTGGTTTCGCGCGATTCAGATGTCAAAATTGGACTCCGTGCGAAGTTTGGATAAGAGTTTACCTCTCCGGTCGCCTTCGGGAATTTTTAGAGTTGGAATTTGGCAAATCGGACTTTAAAAATGGACCCGGCGCGAAAATCGGATCGAGTGGGCTATCTGGGGGCACTCCGCAATTTTCGGATGAGAATTTGGAGAAATCGACATCGCTTTTGGATTCAGCGCGCGAAATCGCTAAGAATGGACTATTTATTTGTTGGTTTTGGCGTCCGGTAGGCGTGCGCGTTTTTCGAGGCGACGCGGCACGCAAACCGAGGCATTAGTGCGACGCGAATTTCGGGGTGGCATGGCACGTTTCCCGAGGGCGTACGGCGGTTGGCGCGGCAGGCAGGCGCGCTTGGGAAGCGCGCCTGCGACGTGGGGCGCACGCGGGGGGGGCGCCACGTGGCGGGCCCCCACTGGCGCCCGCTCGGGAGCGCGTGACACCGCGCCCGTGTGGCGCCCTGGTGTCCCGCGCTTGCGCGGGCACGGTGTCACGCGCCCGTGTGGCGCGCGGGCTGCGCGCCCGCGTGGCGCGCAGGGGCGCGGCCACGTGGCGCCGGCTCGGTCGCCTGCCCCTGGTGCACCGCTTTTGTGCTGTGGATCGTCGGGTGGAGGGCCCCCATTGGGCGTGCACCGTCGACCCGGTCCACCCTGACCCTTCTCCCCTCTCTTTTCTTCTCTTCTTCTTCCTTTTCCTCCCCGCGCACTTTTTCTCCTCCATTTTTCTTTCTCTCTTCTTCAACCGAGCGAGAGAGAAAGTGAGGAGGGGACTTTGGTGAGGTGCGGCGGTGCGTCGTGGACCTCGTTTTGCATGCGAGGTCGTCCGGCGGAGCGTTTCGGCGACGGCGGCGCAATCGGGTAGGTCCCGTGTGTTGATTTTACTGTATTTTTGTACAGTTTTTGGGGCGTTCTTTTGGACTGTAATTGACCCTCTTGCTCCTTTCTGTGTTGGGCACCGTGCACCGTTTTGCGTGCGGACTCCGTTTTGCGTGCGGATTCTGGCACCGTGCACCGTTTCACGTGCGGACTCCGGCACCGTGCACCGTTTTGCGTGCGGACTCCGTTTTGCGTGCGGATTCTGGCACCATGCACCGTTTTGCGTGCGGACTCCGGCACCGTGCACCGTTTTGCGTGCGGACTCTGTTTTGCGTGCGGATTCTGGCACCGTGCATCGTTTTGCATGCGGATTCCGGCACTGTGCACCGTTTTGTGTGCGGACTCCATTTTGCGTGCAGATTTCGGCACCGTGCTCCGTTTTGCGTGCGGACTCCGGCAGCGGACATCGTTTGCGTGCGGATCGCGTGGAGGCCAATTGCAAGTGTCTACGAGCAATTGGTGGCACATTGAGGTGGGTTGCCTTATCTCCAAGTTTTATGGACTGTACAGTATTTCTACTGATGTAGGACTATGCATGATAGCTTATTTTCTTTTGTAGCATCCTAGATTGTAGGAATTGTTATTCCTTTTATAATCTGTTAATATAGTTATCTTGGAACTTGACCTAGCACCCCCGTCATATGTTGCATGTGTAACCAGACCAGTAGAAAACCCTCACTTGGGCTAGGGTTATTTATGCTTAGACATCCACACTGTTCTTTCATTCCTGGACATAGTGTTATCCTCGCCCGGGTAGCGGGTCGAGAGGTCGGGACTTTCTTTTAGTGTGGGATGCTTTTGCACTCTTGCTTGGGAGCAGAGTGGAGTCTGGTAGTTGTAGTGGGTTGCTTACCTGTGCCGGGAGCCGTTTGGGTAAACGGTAGTCCCGGGAGGTCTTGTTTCCCTGTTGTGCCGTCGTGGAGGGAGCCGTTGCGCAGACGGCAGTCCCGGGCCGTCGAGTATCTTCCGGTCAGTGATGTTGGGAACCGTTGGGGTTAACGGTGGTCCCAGGTCGTTGAGTGTTGTCCGACCAGTATTGTTAGCTTGAGTTGTGGGTCGTTCCTGGCTGTGGAGTACCTCCAGCCAGTGTGCCTTGTGCTGCAAGCTGTTGGAGAGGCTTGTGTCTCGTGTTTTGTGTGAGCTGATCAGCTGAGTCGTAGAGAGTGCTCCGACTGTTGTGCGAGATATTTGGGGATCTTGAGTCCTACCGTTCTGGGAGTGAGCGTGGTTTTTGACTATAGCCTGCTTATGCCAATTTGTGATACTCTATGCCGCGCCGTTTTCCTCGGTTGGAGTCGCGTCCCTGAGATGCCGCTGTGGATACGATGGTTGGCCTGTTGAGGCAGTTTTCCGCAGTGGATGCAACGATGGGCCTGTTGAGGCAGTTTTGCACGAGGGGTGAGTTAGTCGGGCAGGACGCCCCACGTAAATCCCGTCCTCATGTGGATGTGTGGTAGTGGGCAGGTGCATTCCTAGTCGACAGGCGCAGGCTTGACTGGACCCTATGAGGCAGTCAGTTCGATTGGGTCTATTGAGCACCTTGGGTGCGAGTGGTCTTTTTTACTTTCATCTGTTCCACTTTTTGAGTATCTAGATAGAGGCATGGTAGCTGTAGAGTAGCTCCAGCTTTTCTTGTACAGATTTCATTGCACTGTCATCTTTTACCTCTAGTAGACTTAGTGGGCAGACCGTTGGGCTTGTTGACGGCACCCACTGAGAACTACTGTGGGAAGTAGTTCTCACACCCGTCGTGGTGTCTTTTCCCCAGGAACTTCTTCTCCTGTTCCTGTTGCTCCAGTTGCTGATCCTTCTGACCGAGGCGAGGGAGTCGCGAGCTAGTTCACTACCCGTCGTTGGAGTGTAGCGGTACCCCTTCAGAGGAGAGCTTCAGTAGATTAGTTTACTTCTTTTTCCTCTGTTGAGAGACCTTTGTTGTGAGGTATAGAGTTGTACTTTATTTTACAGTTTGAGAGACTGATGTAGTGAGGATATTTGTATTGAGAGCTTGTACACCGATGTATTTTATTGGAGATATCTCCCTTTTGAGTTTTGTATCAGAGGACTTTGTATACGATCGTATTTGGGAGATGGATATTGTATTATTTTCAGTTGTACAGTGTTTGGTTATCAGTTCTTAGTAGTTTACTTTCAGCTCTGATATCTGTATACTGTAGTTGATTCTTTCTGCAGGTTAGACGCTTCGTCTGTACGGCAGTTTCCGTACAGATGACGGATCTATTAGCGAACCCGGGTCGCAGTTTCGACCCCGGGGCGTGACATGAAGACTTAGAAGAGGAAGGCTTTCCAGAAGAATTGTTAGTAGGAAAAGTCATTTCATAAGTTTGAAGTGCACCAACTAATTCTTCTACACGGATTTCGTCCGGGTGTTTAACTGTTTCAATGGCCGTAACCTCGGAACGAAATCTTTCAGGAAGAGTCCTTAAAATCTTTCTTACAACTTTAGATTCTGGAATTTTCTCTCCCAAGTTAGCACATGTATTAACGATATCTTGCAATCGTGTATAATAATCTGTGAACGATTCATTTTCTGCCATAAAAATTGAGTCAAATTTGCTCGTAAGCATTTGTAGTTTTTGAATCTTCACAAGGCTTGTTCCCTCATGTGTAACTTGTAGAACATCCCAGATTTCTTTCGCAGTCTCACATGCCGAGACGCGAGCGAATTCAGTTTGCGACAAAGCATTAAATAAGACGTTAATTCCCTTGTCGTTGTAAGAAAATGAATCAATTTCTTCCTTGGTCCATTTCGACCTAGGTTTGATGGTGCGAACATCAGCAATAAATTCAGTAGGATTTGGCCATCCAAGCTCGATTGATTGCCACACCCGTTCATCGATGGAAATTAAAAACGCTCTCATGCGTACTTTCCAATAAGCGTAGTTTGTTCCACCGAAAACCGTGGTCTGTTGATGTTTCCACCTTCAACCATTGTTTACAACCCTTTTCCCGCTCTGATACCACTTGTGGGTTATGTTATAAATGGATCTGAATAGGGGAAAAAACATCTAGAGGGGGGTGAATAGGTGTAAACAATAAACACTCAAAAATCTTTGCGTAACAAAAACCCAATGCGGAAAAGTAAATAACTCGCAGAGATTTTACGTGGAAAACTCCAAAACCAGGAGTAAAAAATCACGGGACCGATCACACGGTGAAATCAACTAAGATTAAACACGTACAAAGGTGATATACCGTACTCACGAACAACTCAACCTTTTTCCATACGCTCCGAGTTGATCTTCTCCGCTCGCTCCGCAACGCGCCTCGAATCCACGATTTGTGTCCAACGCCGAATCCACGGCGTCCAACGTCGAGTCCACGACGTCTGACCGAATCCACGGTCTCCACCAAGTAGTACATCTCGATCACACGAACGTACCTCGCTCCGAATCCACGAGAGCGGTAGCACCTTGAATCCACAAGGCCACGCGAATCCACGCGCCGATTTTTGGGAAAATCGTTGTTTTGTTGGTGGTGAAAATCCGCTGAATACTTAGATCAAAGATAGATCGGAAATACCATCTAAGTATTCATTAATTTGATTCTACTCAAAATCTGAGTTTGAAATCCTAGAATCAAATTAATCAATATAGATGAAGAAACATAGAATAATCTAGTTTTTCCTTTCTTCTCTATATGTAGATTTTTATAAGTTTTCTCTGTTAATTTTTCTCGGTCATTTACGGAATAAAAAACTTATTGTGGATTAACCCTAAAAGATGAAATTAGGGTTTACTTATAGGTTAGAAACCATTGGAAGAGAATAAGAATCAAAAACTGACTGTAACAGATTTTTTCCCGTACGACGGTCCGGATTGGATTTAGCTTGATCCGGACTGTCGTTATTTTTCAGAGAATTCCTGAAAAATCGTGTTCGGGGTCCGGACTGAAACAACCACGGTCCGGACTGTTCATGCGATTTCTGCAGAATCCACGTTCGGGGTCCGGACTGAACAAAGGGTGTTCCGGACTGAAATTCCGCATGAACTTACCTACGTTTGGGGTCCGGACTAAAGTATCCTGATCCGGATCCTGAACATGTAACAGTCCAGTTTCTTGATTTTTATGCAATTAAAAACCCATCCAAGTGTTTCTACATTATAAGAAGTATTCGGATCACCAAACTTATTTAGTAAAACGTACCTGATCCTTTTGAATTCTTCTTTCTTGAGATTGAGGTATATGATCCAAACATCTTCATCTTCAATCTTCAAGACTTAACCACTTCACGAAATACGCCAATACAAATTCCTTAACATCAACCAACAAGAGAAGCGGTCAGTAGAAAGATTATCGTCTCATCCAGGACCGTCTTTTAGCCAAAGATAGATATCAGACCGCCTCGGTCAATCGACAGAAGAGGCGAAGTTAATGTCAATCCTCAACTGCTCGAAGCTGCAGAAGGAAAGATCCTAAAAGGAATAAAGGCGAAATTCAGGCGCGAATCCCGCGACGAGCTCCAAAACGGCAAACGGCGTCCAGCAATGGAAAGCGCCGAGGATCATGTTCCGGTGCGCTAATTGGGAAATGAATCTGGACGGAAAGACAACTAATATCCATTGGAGGGGAGTCGACTCAAAAGGAATTAGTTGAGGAATTTACGATGATTCCCCTTAGATTGCGCCGATTTCAAAAATCGGCGATTGCATACCTTGGTTCGGAACTGTATAAATAAGCGAACCAACGAAGGAAAAGGGGTCTGGCAACCTCGTAAGCCCGGTACCACCCCAGCTTCTTCATTTATCTAGGAGTAGGTTAACTTAACTTTTCATACCTGCATTTATCGCTTTCTTTACTTCTTTCCTAGGAGTAGGCTTAATTGTAATCCTTCTATCCCTACCTTCTTCCTTGTATCCCTTTTTCTTGTTCCTCAAAGTTGTAATCGGCTCATCGTCGTATCATTGTATCCCCTCTCCAATCAATATAAAGTGTAAACCGGCTCATCAGCCGTGTCTTTATTTGTATTTCTTATGCTTTAAAGTTATAATTGAGTCCTCAGCCGTGTCATTTCATCTTTTTCGGTTTGGCTATTCTAAGTCGAGACCGGCGATCCCTCTATACCTCCGTAAACCCGATTCGACTATCTCAGGCCGAACGGTTGAGAGAAGTTACCAGAGGAGAACACGGCCGAGCAGATCCCTCCTCGGCCCGATCGCTTGATCCATTGACACGCGGCGCACTCGACAACTCTGAGGGTCACCCCCAAGGGCTGATCGCGTGCAAGCCACATTTTGGCCCCAACAACTTTCTTGGCATGCCCGGTGGGATACTCAGGTAAATTTTACCTATTTCCTACCGTTATCATGTCAAAATTTTTGGAGCCATACGAGGAGTCGGCACTACCGGAGCCATCTCGATCGGAACTATACGGGCAGCTAGCCCAAATGGTGATCTCTCGAAAGGAGAGCCCGAGCATGGGACGCCAACGCAGTGGTCTCGGATGAGAATTTCGCTCGATTCGAGCAATTTTTAGCCCGAAGCAAACCATGCCATGAAGGTCTGCAAGGACCTCCATCTACCTCGTCATCGCCGACATCGGCGCAAGTAGTCTTGACGGCACCGATAGTGACGGTGGCTGTAGGGCCCCTAAACTCCTTACAGCTTTTTCCCATGAATCCACTGTGCAAACACCTGTTGATGGTGTATCTGGCCCATGGTGCATCAAAGGGATGCCACAGATGGACCCTGTGAGCTTTGGTTGGCTGTTTTGGCCTTCGGCTGCTTTTGCCGAATTTTAGAAAAAGGAATTTGGCCAAACAGAGGGTGGATTTGGATTCAGCACGGAAAAACGCTTGTGAATGGCTTTTTGTTTGCTTAATTCTGAGTCCGGATGCCCAAAAGCGGGCTCCCGAAAGTTTTGGCAGTTTTTGGTGTTTGCGGGAGCCTCCGGCAAATTATAGGAGTGGAATTTGGCAAAATGGACACCGTTTTTGGAATCAGCGCGCGAAAACGGTTAAGATGGGCTATTTACTTGTTAGTTTTGAGATTGCGGTTACTGTTCACGCCGGAACAGTGTCTCCGGCGATCGCCGACGGCGCGGCCTCGGGCAGGCGGCAGGCGGTGGCACAAGGCGCGGGCAGGGCGCGGGCAGGCGCCCGGGCGCGCGGGCAGGCGCGCGGTCCACGGCACCGACGTGCGCCAGTGCGGGATGCCACGTGGCATTGTTCCGTTGGTTGGTCCACGGCGCGAGGTCCACGGACTGTGGGCATGGGTGCACGGTAGACCGGGTGGACACGTGGCGTGAGGTGATTGGTCCGGTGTTGTGCTCCCGGTCCACGCGATTGGTGGAGTCGGTGACCGGGGCAGGTGGTCGTACGGCAGGGCAGGTGGCCGTACGGCCCGGGTCAGCCGCGACGTGCGCGGTGCACGGGGCGACGTGCGCGGTGCACGGGTTGCCGGGGCCACGTGGCGCGACGCCACTGGCTGGCGCAGGTGCGCCGGGTGCAGCGGGGCCCAAGGTCTTGGTGCGGTGGGCTACGTGGCCGGCCCACGGCGTTTCGGGCTTGAACAGTAATGGGCCGGGCCCATTACTGTAGCCGCCCGAAAAATTGCGGCGCCCAGAAGTGGGGACACATAGGGTATTTCTTCAAATGTTTTTCCTCAGCCTATTTAAAGGCAACCCGAGCCCCTTTCTTTGCCTTTTTTCTCTCAACCCTCTCACCTTCTGCCCGAGCCCCGTTAAGCAAAGTTGTTCACCTCTTCACCCTTGATCATCCTGCCAAGTTTCAAGATTTTTGGAGGCTCGAATCCCGAGGTTCCCCATTTTACGGCGCAGCGCGACGTTGCATTCCTGGGTTCTTCTTCGGTGCAGCGACAGTGTTTTAGCTCCCCTGGGCTACCCCGAGATCCTTTTTCTGTGATTCTTGCGCCGACAGACTCCTAAGAGGTAGGGCTTCATCTTCCGTATTGATCGCGCTTTCCCGTTTCGAGTTTTGGCACGGATCCCGAGGCAACACTGTGACCTATTTTCTGTTTGGCTTTGTGGGACAGCATCGAGGTGTTTTGGCCATATCTTTGCGCACGAGCGTCAGACGGAAACGAGCTTATACAACTTTTTCATCTACAGATCGCAAGGAACGCGCTCGTATTTTTCTTGGATTTTTCTGAGATTTCATCAGAGGTGAAAATCACTGTTTCTCTGTGTACAGTGCTACAGTCTTTTTGTGCTGAAATCTTGTGAGTGTACCACCCTGTCGAATTTATATCTTGGCTTACCGAACTCAGATTTGGGCATGCAAGCTACCGTTGCGAAGCTATCGACGCGAGGATCGCGGTGATATTTTTTTGGGAATTTTCTGGGCTCTTGCTGCAGGTGAAAATTAAGCATTTCTGGGACTGTTGTTGTATGTGTGTGTGAGAGCAGATTTTGGAATGTATGTGTAATAGTGGACATTGTATTGTGCCAGGAGAGTTACGGGGGTGCTGAACTTATTGGAGCAAGGGATTAGAGTTATCTGGTGTTTTCAGCTGTTGGGCTTTGGACAGTCAGCTTTTCAGGTGGGTGTTTTGTTCCGAGAACCGGTGGACGGTTCTCTAACTCTATATGTTAGAATTACATGCAGGTGTAGGGTACAATACCTGGGATTGATTGGTAAGCTTAACAATGTTGATTTATGGGAATTGCAAGTTAATTATTCATATTATGACAATGGTATAAATCAGACATTTATGTTGATGATTAGTGGAAGCTTACCTAAGGCAAGGTTACCCTATATGATTAATTATCATGTCATGTTAGCACATAACCCTTTTATGAGGCTGGTTTATACAATGGGATAGGATTATGTAGTTATGTGCAGGTTCTACTCCAAGGAGTGATTATGGATCGAAAACCATGGACAGGTATGGTCATTGCTAATTCTGGCATGAGGTTTATTTTCTTTATCCTTCTTGAGGACAAATGCATGCTTGTATGGACATATGTGTATGGACATATAGTTAGGCCATCTTTTACTGATACACTATCTTTTGGGATTTGACTTAGGAGAAACCATGATTGCTTTCTTTCTCGTTTTTATTTAGACTTTTGAGTCATGTTGCTCGGGTTCGAGCAGAGGTTTGGGATAGTGTAGCTCGGACCTTCGGGTCAGAGACAGGGTGTGCTTGATGTTGGGTTGTGGGTTATTGCGGCAACCGCGGACAGTAGGCGGTTGACCGGATCTTGATTATTTTTACCCAATTGTGGGTTGTGGGTTATTGCGGTGACCGCGGACTTTGGGCGGTTGACCGGATGTTGACTATTGCATCAGATTGGGTATCAGATTTGTTCTAGTGGATGGTGTTTTCCACTTTTTGAGTACTATTGCATCAGATCGGGGTTTTGTTAGTGGACGGAGTTTCCCACTTTGATCATAGTCTTGATCCAGTCCTGCTATTATGAGACAGTGGTTACAGAGACACTCGATACAGTGATGCTTGATACAGTGATACTTTACTCGTGTGGGTCGCTCCCCTCGAGTGCCACTCCGGAGTAGGCTTTCCACGGTGTGAGCGCCGGGCACCAGGCGGGGTTCTTGAGTTCGACAGCAGAGCAGGCAGTACCAGTGATTACTGGTCTATCGATTGGGTTTAGTCAGGCAGATACTTTTTGTTACACTCGTGCCTGGGGGACCGAGTGGAGTCTAGTAGCTGTGTTTAGACCAGTGCTAGTATTGTTGGGAACCGTTCGGGGTTTGACGGTGGTCCCGTGGTCGTTGTGAGTTCTTTGACCATTGTGTGAGAGGTTGAGCATCTTGAGTCTATCCGTTCTGAGAGAGAGAGCATGGATTATGACTATAGCCTGCATGAGCCACTACTCAATAGCGAGTTAGTCCGTTTGGACGCCCTACGTAATTCCTGCCCGTCAGCGGGAGGTGGTTGTAGGTGGGCGCAGGTTTGACTGGACCTGATGTGGCAGTCAGCTCGATTGGGTCGATTGAGCACCTCGTGTGCGAGTGTTGCATACATTTATCAGAGTTTCCCCATTTGAGCATTCAGATAGAGGCATGGTAGCTGTAGAGTGTCTTCTGCTTCTTCTTTAAGTTTTACTGCATTAGTTATCTTTTGCCTCCAGTGGTCTTGGTGGGCAGATCGCCGGGCCTAGTGGCGATACCCACTGAGAACTCCCTTTTTGCGTAGTTCTCACGCCCGTCGGGGGTTTTTCCCCCTTTTTGTCCTTTCTCCCCTTTGTTTTGCAGATTCTTGGCGGGTGTTGTCGTTCTATGGTTGCTGTGCGTGGTGAGGGAGTAGCGAGCTAGATCCAGACCCATCTTTGGAGAGTAGCGGTACCCCCTTTGGAGGTGATCTTCAGTATAGTCGGTAGATTGGTATTTATTTCCTCTTTTGAGAGACTGATGTAGTGAGGATATGATGTATTGAGAGCTTGTACACTGATATTTTATTTAAGATATCTCCCTATTGAGCTATGGGTTTTGTACTCGAGGTTATTATATGATCATCATTTTTGGGAGATGGACCTTGTTGTTTTATTTTCAGTTGTACAGTGGTTGATTTTATTTCTATAGCAGTTTTATCTTTTAGCTCTGATATCTGTTAGCTGTAGCTCTTTTTGCAGGTAGGACGCTTCGCCTATGCGGGTTTGGCATAGGTGGCGGATCTGTTGGCGAGCCCGGGTCGCAGTTTCGACCCCGGGGCGTGACAGATTAGGTGGTATCAGAGCCTAGGTTGTAGGTCATGGTGGACTTAGAAACCCTAGGCTGGTGGTTGGACCCTAGGATGACTTCGTGAGAGTCGTGATTTGTAGCGAGAGTCCTGATTGAGTTTTACACCTCTCCCGAGGGACGGGATGTGATTGGCATGTTTATTCTCCTAAGTAGTTATGTTGGCTGCAGACAACATAACGCTATGGAATGGGTGACATGCTCTAGACTTTCGCTGGATTGGGTCGAGCGATGTTGTGTGCTGATTTGTGGTTTCGTCGTGGCGAGCGGTGTCTCCCCGACGCTGGGTTTGGGACCCTTGTGCATCCTGTCATGGCAGTTGAGCTTGAGCGGTTGGTTTTGGGCCGGATACCCGGATTGAGGTCAGAGAACTCCGGACCCAGATGACAGGATTGTCAGAGGCATATCAGCGGCAGAGTGAGCAGCTAGTTTGGTGACGCAGTTGTCAGAGCAGTGGGCAGCCCGACAGTACTTTTCTTCTGAGACCACCAGGATGTAGTATCCTCAGCGGCAGGGATTTCTGTAGTGCCAATAGAGCGAGTGGCCCCCTCCGTGCCAATGTTTAGTGCCAAGGCACTGAGGTAGGGTGGATGGTTGACAGCAGAGGAGCTGTGGGGCATGTTTGATTAAGTGAGCCAGATTTGGCAGATGAACCACCCCGGCTCGTAAGATTGAGCTTGGAGCCTTTGGAGGCAGAGTCGTGGTTGGGGGTGATGGAGTGATCAATTGGGAGCCTCCCTGTGCTAGAGAGTTTATGCAGTCGTTGAACTGGTGCTCCAGGTTTCGAGGGACGAGGCACATAGGATAAGTGAGATTGGGAGTGGATTGCGCCAGGATACTCTTTAGTTTCTTTTCGGTCCCTCATGTTCGGGTTTTGGACTGCGGATGCCTCGTCGGAGTAGGCATTGTGTTTGGAGCTGGACACTACAGTTCCTTGGATGGGGATCTGCCGCTAGAGGCGAGTTCTGGAGGGAGGCGCTTGGCGCTAGGTGATGGAGGACAGATCGGCAGGCAGAGGCATTTTCGTTTTGCTTTCCTGGGTGGTGGATATCCTTGTGGATGGTTAATGTAAAGCTTACCCAAGGGAATTCTACCCTTTGTGATTTATAACTTGCATATTTTGATTGTATCATATGGGATTGCGGGGTGAGCTTAGAAAGGATAAGTGTATAGGGAATTGCATGGATTAATGGTGTTTTGTCTGATGACAGTTGCAATGATGGGTTTCTGAGATGTTGGGGATCGGGTGGACCCCGATGGTAGTATCAGTGTCTATATCAGAGTAGCGCAACGGTAGCGTGGTTTTGTTGTCTGCAGAGGATCGTATCTGTTGCCTCAGCGTGAGCAGAGACAGAGGTCGTGCTCCCTTGCGATTGATTGGATATTTTCTGGTGGACTAAGCGACAACCGCTTGCATCGTGTGGTTGAGTTTGTGCCGCCTGGTTGGAGGGCGCCACGGCAGTGGATCGGGTTGTTGCAGGTGTGATTTCATCACAGTAGTCGGAGTTAGTGCACTTTGCATTCCGGCATGGACTAAAGGCAGAGTTGTTACCACGTGCACTAGAGGTGCAGGATACCATCGGTGTTGTGCATGTGAAGGAGGCTTGTGGTTTATGTCTAGTGTCATTGAGACCATGAGTTATACCGGCAAACCTTTTGATATGGGTGGCAGTTCGATGTTTTGACCCAGTGCTTGGGATTGGTTGGCACAGCACCACTGGATGGCTAAGTGCGGAGAGAGTGATGACCGTGAGGCAGTCTAAAGGAGGCTTGTTATAGGGAAACTGTTCGAGCACACGGATTTTAGCGACTGTGTGAGAGGAGCTTATGGTGGCGCCGGGACCAAAGGATATTTCTATTGCTGCGAAATCCCGGGTGTGAGTCCACTCGAGTTGATGATTATGCCGCCTGTTAGGGAGTTTGAGGTTGCGGTTGACGTGGTTCTGGAAACCGCGCCAACCTCAATAGCACCACTTGGATTATCTGTAAGAGCTGGGAGAGTTGATCGCACCGGTGCGGGGATCTGTTGGATCGAGGGTCTGTTTGACCTAGTGCCACGTCGTTGATACACGACGGTGAGAGCCCTTTGGGATTGGAGCCCAGGCAGGTCCAGATATTATTTAGAATCTTTTGATGGAGCTTTGTACAGGCAGTTATTGTATGATGCCTGCACCAATATGGAATTTCAACTGAGGGCTTTGTCTAGATGGTGTTCAGGACACGGTAGGGGCATTACGAGTACAGCAAAGCCAATGGATGGACTAATGCCCTATTGCCTCTAGATCGAGGAATTCTGTGTTTCAGTTGGCCTTGAACGGTTTGATAGCGGCATCCTCCAGGAATATTTTGGTTTTACCCCCCTCCCTGATTGATTTAGAGCTTGTGCAGCATTTGTAGATGGTGTGACAAGGTCTGTGGGGAAGAAGCTTTTTTTGCCAAGTCGTTGTGGTGTAAGTTTAGCTTCGAGAGCATATCTTCCTGGATTACTTATTCTAGCCGTAGGGGCGGCGGTGGAAATTCGGCCAAAATGGATGCTATTTTAGACTGGCCGAGATCGACGGTCATTGTTGGGGTGAGGAGTTTTTGGACCGGATAGTGCCAGCAGAGCTTGATGACCGGGTGATGAGATTGGTACCAGCGCCAATTCTAACCTAGTCAGTGGTGGGAGTTGGATTTGCGAGTTTTTGTGATACCTCCCTTAGGGGCTGAAGAGCTACCATAGGATTTTTGTTGAGCATCCAATATCACCTTGACGGAGCTACTGTGGTGGCGGATACCTGGAGCGGAAGAGCTTTTGGGAGTCGAGTTTGGCGGTTCCTTAGCTGGCGCTGTGTGGGGCCATTCTGGTGTACAGAGTTTGAGTTTGTGTCCCAGAGGGTCCCTTTTGATGAGAGGCTGCGGCTGAGCAATCCACTTAGGTGGTTGAGTTTTGAGGGCGACCGAGTGTGAACCCCTGCTTGTTTGGGCCCCTTTTTTTTGTGCAGGTGTTTGTGTGGATGTGATTCGGGTCGCTTTGGTTGAGCTGGCTCTTGGGAGTGATTTTAGAGCGTGTTACTCAGGCTGTTCGTTCCTTTCCCCCAGTCTTTTGTTGGAGTTTAGAGGTTTTTCTGCGTCTCAGCTCAAGAGTGTTATGTTTTGGACCCCTCGCCCGTGATTGACTCGTTCCTTTTGGGGTCTGTGAGAGTTTGGAGTACGAGGGACGCCCGTTGCGAATTCCGACTCGTGAGGTGAGGGAGTTGCGCAATCGGGCTATGCCGTACTGGTTGTTGCTGTTGTTGTTGCTGAGGAGTAATCACGGGGAGTGATAGGCTACTTGGGAGCTGGAGACAGAGATGAGGGATGCCTACCCTTTCTTATTCGAGACTTCTATTTGAGGTACGTCTGTTCTGTTTTCTTTGTTTCGGGGACGAAACTTTTTTTAGTGGGGGAGGATGTAGGGCCCCTAAACTCCTTACAGCTTTTTCCCATGAATCCACTGTGCAAACACCTGTTGATGGTGTATCTGGCCCATGGTGCATCAAAGGGATGCCACAGATGGACCCTGTGAGCTTTGGTTGGCTGTTTTGGCCTTCGGCTGCTTTTGCCGAATTTTAGAAAAAGGAATTTGGCCAAACAGAGGGTGGATTTGGATTCAGCGCGGAAAAACGCTTGTGAATGGCTTTTTGTTTGCTTAATTCTGAGTCCGGATGCCCAAAAGCGGGCTCCCGGAAGTTTTGGCAGTTTTTGGTGTTTGCGGGAGCCTCCGGCAAATTATAGGAGTGGAATTTGGCAAAATGGACACCATTTTTGGAATCAGCGCGCGAAAACGGTTAAGATGGGATATTTACTTGTTAGTTTTGAGATTACGGTTACTGTTCACGCCGGAATAGTGTCTCCGGCGATCGCCGGCGGCGGCCGGCGGCGGCGGGCAGCGCCGGCGGGCGGCGGCGCGGCCTCGGGCAGGCGGCAGGCGGCGGCACAAGGCGCGGGCAGGGCGCGGGCAGGCGCGCGGTCCACGGCACCGACGTGCGCCAGTGCGGGATGCCACGTGGCATTGTTTCGTTGGTTGGTCCACGGCGCGAGGTCCACGGACTGTGGGCATGGGTGCACGGTAGACCGGGTGGACACGTGGCGTGAGGTGATTGGTGCGGTGTTGTCCTCCCGGTCCACGCGATTGGTGGATTCGGTGACCGGGGCAGGTGGCCGTACGGCAGGGCAGGTGGCCGTACGGCCCGGGTCAGCCGCGACGTGCGCGGTGCACGGGGCGACGTGCGCGGTGCACGGGTTGCCGGGGCCACGTGGCGCGACGCCACTGGCTGGCGCAGGTGCGCCGGGTGCAGCGGGGCCCAAGGTCTCGGTGCGGTGGGCTACGTGGCCGGCCCACGGCGTTTCGGGCTTGAACAGTAATGGGCCGGGCCCATTACTGTAGCCGCCCGAAAAATTGCGGCGCCCAGAAGTGGGGACACATAGGGTATTTCTTCAAATGTTTTTCCTCAGCCTATTTAAAGGCAACCCGAGCCCCTTTCTTTGCCTTTTTTCTCTCAACCCTCTCACCTTCTGCCCGAGCCCCCTTAAGCAAAGTTGTTCACATCTTCACCCTTGATCTTCCTGCCAAGTTTCAAGATTTTTGGAGGCTCGAATCCCGAGGTTCCCCATTTTACGGCGCGGCGCGACGTTGCATTCCTGGGTTCTTCTTCGGCGGAGCGACAGTGTTTTAGCTCCCCTGGGCTACCCCGAGATCCTTTTTCTGTGATTCTTGCGCCGACAGACTCCTAAGAGGTAGGGCTTCATCTTCCGTATTGATCGCGCTTTCCCGTTTCTAGTTTTGGCACGGATCCCAAGGAAACACTGTGACCCATTTTCTGTTTGGCTTTGTGGGACAGCATCGAGGTGTTTTGGCCATATCTTTGCGCACGAGCGTCAGACGGAAACAAGCTTGTACAACTTTTTCATCTACAGATCGCAAGGAATGTGCTCGTATTTTTCTTGGATTTTTCTGAGATTTCATCAGAGGTGAAAATCACTGTTTCTCTGTGTACAGTGCTACAGTCTTTTTGTGCTGAAATCTTGTGAGTGTACCACCCTGTCGAATTTATATCTTGGCTTACCGAACTCAGATTTGGGCGTGTAAGCTACCGTTGCGAAGCTATCGACGCGAGGATCGCGGTGATATTTTTCTGGGAATTTTCTGGGCTCTTGCTGCAGGTGAAAATTAAGCATTTCTGGGACTGTTGTTGTATGTGTGTGTGAGAGCAGATTTTGGAATGTATGTGTAATAGTGGACTTTGTATTGTGCCAGGAGAGTTACGGGTGTGCTGAACTTATTGGAGCAAGGGATTAGAGTTATCTGGTGTTTTCAGCTGTTGGGCTTTGGACAGTCAGCTTTTCAGGTGGGTGTTTTGTTCCGAGAACCAGTGGACGGTTCTCTAACTCTATATGTTAGAATTGCATGCAGGTGTAGGGTACAATACCTGGGATTGATTGGTAAGCTTAACAATGTTGATTTATGGGAATTGCAAGTTAATTATTCATATTATGACAATGGTATAAATCAGACATTTATGTTGATGATTAGTGGAAGCTTACCTAAGGCAAGGTTACCCTATATGATTAATTATCATGTCATGTTAGCACATAACCCTTTTATGAGGCTGGTTTATACAATGGGATAGGATTATGTAGTTATGTGCAGGTTCTACTCCAAGGAGTGATTATGGATCGAAAACCATGGACAGGTATGGTCATTGCTAATTCTGGCATGAGGTTTATTTTCTTTATCCTTCTTGAGGACAAATGCATGCTTGTATGGACATATGTGTATGGACATATAGTTAGGCCATCTTTTACTAATACACTATCTTTTGGGATTTGACTTAGGAGAAACCATGATTGCTTTCTTTCTCCTTTTTATTTAGACTTTTGAGTCATGTTGCTCGGGTTCGAGCAGAGGTTTGGGATAGTGTAGCTGGGACCTTCGGGTCAGAGACAGGGTGTGCTTGATGTTGGGTTGTGGGTTATTGCGGCAACCGCGGACAGTAGGCGGTTGACCGGATCTTGATTATTTTTACCCAATTGTGGGTTGTGGGTTATTGCGGTGACCGCGGACTTTGGACGGTTGACCGGATGTTGACTATTGCATCAGATTGGGTATCAGATTTGTTCTAGTGGATGGTGTTTTCCACTTTTTGAGTACTATTGCATCAGATCGGGGTTTTGTTAGTGGACGGAGTTTCCCACTTTGATCATAGTCTTGATCCAGTCCTGCTATTATGAGACAGTGGTTACAGAGATACTCGATACAGTGATGCTTGATACAGTGATACTTTACTCGTGTGGGTCGCTCCCCTCGAGTGCCACTCCGGAGTAGGCTTTCCACGGTGTGAGCGCCGGGCACCAGGCGGGGTTCTTGAGTTCGACAGCAGAGCAGGCAGTACCAGTGATTACTGGTCTATCGATTGGGTTTAGTCAGGCAGATACTTTTTGTTACACTCGTGCTTGGGGGACCGAGTGGAGTCTAGTAGCTGTGTTTAGACCAGTGCTAGTATTGTTGGGAACCGTTCGGGGTTTGACGGTGGTCCCGTGGTCGTTGTGAGTTCTTTGACCATTGTGTGAGAGGTTGAGCATCTTGAGTCTATCCGTTCTGAGAGAGAGAGCATGGATTATGACTATAGCCTGCATGAGCCACTACTCAATAGCGAGTTAGTCCGTTTGGACGCCCTACGTAATTCCTGCCCTTCAGCGGGAGGTGGTTGTAGGTGGGCGCAGGTTTGACTGGACCTGATGTGGCAGTCAGCTCAATTGGGTCGATTGAGCACCTCGTGTGCGAGTGTTGCATACATTTATCAGAGTTTCCCCATTTGAGCATTCAGATAGAGGCATGGTAGCTGTAGAGTGTCTTCTGCTTCTTCTTTAAGTTTTACTGCATTAGTTATCTTTTGCCTCCAGTGGTCTTGGTGGGCAGATCGCCGGGCCTAGTGGCGATACCCACTGAGAACTCCCTTTTTGTGTAGTTCTCACGCCCGTCGGGGGTTTTTCCCCCTTTTTGTCCTTTCTCCCCTTTGTTTTGCAGAGTCTTGGCGGGTGTTGCCGTTCTGTGGTTGCTGTGCGTGGTGAGGGAGTAGCGAGCTAGATCCAGACCCACCTTTGGAGAGTAGCGGTACCCCCTTTGGAGGTGATCTTCAATATAGTCGGTAGATTGGTATTTATTTCCTCTTTTGAGAGACTGATGTAGTGAGGATATGATGTATTGAGAGCTTGTACACTGATGTTTTATTTGAGATATCTCCCTATTGAGCTATGGGTTTTGTACTCGAGGTTATTATATGATCATCATTTTTGGGAGATGGACCTTGTTGTTTTATCTTCAGTTGTACAGTGGTTGATTTTATTTCTATAGCAGTTTTATCTTTTAGCTCTGATATCTGTTAGCTGTAGCTCTTTTTGCAGGTAGGACGCTTCGCCTATGCGGGTTTGGCATAGGTGGCGGATCTGTTGGCGAGCCCGGGTCGCAGTTTCGACCCCGGGGCGTGACAGTGGCGCGGAAGGACGCGGCCCCAACGACGGCGCAGCCGGCGATTCCGGTGCCCCAGGCCTGTAGTATCCACGGTTTTTCCCTCAGTATCACTTTTGGTGTGCGTAGTATTTTTCTCATTTTCTTGGGGTGTCTATATTCTTGGATTTTGTTTTTATATTATAGGACTCGATAAACGGAGAACGACGGTGCGAACGGCTCAAAAATTCGGTAACCGGAGCTTTCGGTGCGATTTTTCTAAGTAATGGGTGTAAAAGAGTTTCTAAATACCTATTATTGGCTTTTGGTGCTTTAATATCCGTACCAATGTATGATGAGATCTCCGATAGATTTGGTATGCAAATTGAGAAAAAAACGGTTAAATCAAAAGATAAATTTTTTACAAAAGATCGAATTGGTTGTAAAAAGATAAGATTTGTTATAAAAAGATAAGAGCGGTTATTATTGTTTCAAAATCTCTTATAAATAGTGGAAACCGGGGAATGGTTTTACTTTACACGGTAAAGAGAGTGAAACAAGAAAACCCTCGTTTTTTCGATTTTTGTTAGCAAAAGAGAACTTTGCTTTCTTCCTCGAGGGGTGAGTCGAAGTTCGGATTCGAAATTGTTTCATCCTCATTGGAGGTCGGAGGAAGGAGCGCCATCATCGCGGGAGACCGGAGAACGAAGATCGGAGCCGAGCATCGTACCGTCGTCCCCGTCGGCAAAGAAGTTAGTTCTTGGCTTTTCGCTATTATCCTTGTTTTTCATGAGATTTTTCGTACTTTCGTTTGGGGTTTCTTGGGATTTTCGTCGGAGTATGGGATTTTAGCAAAGACGCCGCCGTCAACGTTTGTTTAGACGGGAGGCCGCCACCGCCGTCGGATTTGACGGGAGGCCGCCGCCGCCGTCGGATGTAACGGGAGACCGCCGCCGTCGTGGGGTTAAATGGGAGGCCGCCGCCGTCGTTACCATGTTCGCGAGGCCACTGCCGTCGTTGCTGCTGTTGCGGGGTCACCACCGAAGTCGAGGAGGGCAAAGAGGAAAAAAAAAAAAAAAAAATCGTTATTGTGCAGCCCGGCCCGGCCCGGCCAAGCGGTCCACGCGCCCGGCGTGCGCCCGGTTCACGCGGCCGGTGCCTCACGGGTGAACCCGGTGCATCCAAGCCCTGCACGGCCCGGCCCAGCGAGCGCAGTCCACGCGCTCGGCGTGCACCCGGCGCTTGCAGCCGCCTCTTCTAGGTGTGAGCCCTGCTCGCGCCAACTCCCTACACCGACCCGGCCAGCGCCCAGCTCTCCACACGCGGCCCAGCACGGCCCAGCGGAGCGCGGTCCACGCGCTGGCGTGCGGCCGGCACATCAGCCCACTGTCCCGTGGCATGGACCTGGGTCCGTGCACCCGAGCCCAGCCCAAGAGCCCAGCAGCCTTCTCCAATTGGGTTTCGGTCCGTTTCACTTCGTTTTCGGGTTTTTGGGGCTATTTGGCCTTTGCAGTTGTTGGGTTTGGTTGGGTTTTCGCCGTCAGAAGCCTGGGTTGACATACGATTTACGGAATTATTGTCCGATTGTGTTTTTAATATTGGTTTTAATGTAGCTTTCATCCGGTCAAGGTTGAGAAGATTTTGAGGGATTTTTGGAACATCATTTTCTTCGCCAATCGAGGTGAGTAACTAAACCAAGGTTGAGGGTGTGGTTGAACGTTGGTGTTCAACCCTCCTTTCCCTTTTGTTGTTGTTTTCGGTATTCCTATTTTAAGATGACAAGAAGGACATCGTCACGGTTATTGCAACGAAATGATACATACGTGAGGGACAAGGACGGATACTTAACTTATCGGTTTATTTCACAAGTATGTGATCGTGAGGTGAATCGTGACTTATTCAACGAGTATGGGATCGTGAGAGGTACCGCATCTTATTCCACAAGTATATGATTGTGAAAGGCATCGCAAAGTTGTACGCAACTAAAGGAACGAGAGCTCATGGCGCAGTCACGTGCACCAGCGGTTTGGCCACCGCAAGGGTGTACTTTTTTGGGGAAGTGGTCTAAGGACCCTTGATCTCTACGTGGTGACTTCGTAGAGGCCCTCTGTGGCAAAGCGGCGAAGGTTAAAGGGGCACCAAAGAATTGAGCAGGTTTGATGTTTCCTTAGGTCCACGGATTAAGGAGGTGGTAGAGAATGGTTCAGATATTCCGGATTACGGTTTGATGTCCTGTTTACTTTATTATACCTATCACGGCATATGATATTTGTTATATCGGTTTTCCTTCCTATATTTTTTGTCACTGACTCCCACCAGTTAGATATTGGTGCATGATACTTGGACATATTGTGATGTGGATGTGTTGTGACATGGATGTAGGAACATATGAACGCCGTGAATGCCTTGGGATAATAGACTTTTAGAACTTCATTTTATCTTGCGATGGTTGTATGTGGAATGTGGAGATCTTTTTATAAGATAAAACGTTTGCAAAAATTGTTTTCAAACTGAGTGTCGGGTAGGCACTGTTTTAAACCTTGTGGTTTTATTCTTTCAACTTGGAGTACGCCAAGTGGGCGATCTTCTCTCGCACGATGTAAAGGTTTAGTTAATCCCTTATCCACTTTGTGTGTATGTTAAACTGGTGATGGTTGGTGAGTGTTCGTTGTGCAACGCCGTGCATATACAGGAGAGACTCTGTTGGTTTGTTTAGAGTGATTTTGTGTATGTGGCGAGTCTGGACACGTGCCGAGGTGAAGGCTTTTGAAAAAAAAAATTTGGATCGTTTTCCGCTTTTAAACCATTCCCGGGGCGTGACAGATTAAGATGGTATCAGAGCATAAAGGCATCAACCACGCAGTTTGCATATCTTTAAGTTCTACGTGTGTCCAAACATCCTTGGTATTTGATTTCATGCTATCAACTAATGTAATCATCAAGGTCCCCGGTCACGCGAGAGCGTGGGTCTTAGGTTTCGTCTTGTTGGTTTGTATGATGTTTTTGATAATGTTTGTTTCGTCGATTTTTGTTTGTTTTGGTGATTGCTCACCCCGTTATACGTGTATACAGAGTATGGCTCGCACTCGATCGTCGGGTGATGGCGGAGGAGAGGAGGGGGCGAGGCTGACTGCCGCCGAGGCTTCTATAGCCGTAGAGAATCGGTTGCTTCGGCAACAGGTTCAGGATTTGCTGGGGCAATTGACGGTGCTCACCGACGTTGTTCAGCAGATAGCCCGCCAGACAGCAACTTTCGTTACTGCTACCCAGACTCCTGCTCCTGGGCCGGTTCCGCCTGAGGCGCACGCGCTGGCAGCAGGCGGTAATGACGGTCTTCCTACTGATACTACTACGGCGAGGGCATCAACGATTCCGGTGACGGCACCACCAGATGTTCCTTCACCGGCAACTCAGGTGTCGATACTGGGAGCTACGGTCGGGGATCCAGCGAAAGTCTAGAGCATGTCACCCGTTCCACAGCATTATGTTGTCTGCAGCCAACATAATCGCTTAGGAGAATAAACATGCCAATCACTCTTCCCGTCCCTTGGGAGAGGTATAAAACTCAATCAGGACTCTCGCTAAAAATCACGACTCTCACGAAGTCATCCAAGGGTCAAACCATAAGCCTAGGGTTTCTAAGTCCACCATGACCTACAACCTAGGCTCTGATACCACCTAATCTGTAACGCCCCGGGGTCGAAACTGCGACCCGGGCTCGCCAACAGATCCGCCACCTATGCCAAACCCCGCATAGGCGAAGCGTCCTACCTGCAAGATAAGTACTACAGCTAACAGATATCAGAGCTAAAAATGAAAATATGCTGTATAACTAAAATCAATCACTGTACAACTGGAAATAATACAACAATGTCCAACTCCCAAAATGATAATCATACAATATCCTCATATACAAAATCAGAGACTCAACAGGGAGGTATCTCCAATAAATACATCAGTGTACAGTCTCTCGATACAAAACATATCCTCACTACTTCAGTCTCTCAAAAGAGAAAATAAAAAAGACTAGTCTATGGAAGATCTCCTCAGAAGGGGTACCGCTACTCTCCAACGACGGGAAGGGACCTAGCTCGCAACTCCCTCGCCTCGATCAACAACCGCAGAATCGGCAACACCCGCTAAGACTCTGCAAAACAAAGGAGAGGAAGGAAAAGGGGGGGGGACCCCAATGGGCGTGAGAACTACACCAAAAAGGGAGTTCTCATTGGGTACCACCGCCAGCCTGACGGTCTGCCCACTAAGTCCTCTAGAGGCAATAAAATAACTAATGCAGTAAGAACTGAACAAGAAGGCAGGAGACTCTCAATAGCTACCATGCCTCTATCTAAAGGCTCAAAAGGGGAAAACTTTGATAGAGATATGCAATCACTCGCACACGAGGTGCTCAATCGACCCAATCGAGCTGACTGCCACATCGGGTCTAGTCAAACCTGCGCCCACCTACAACCACCTCCCGCTAACGGGCAGGAATTACGTAGGGCGTCCAAACGGACTAACTCGCTGTCGAGTAGTGGCTCATGCAGGCTATAGTCAAATCCACGCCCTCTCACAGAACGGATAGACTCAAGATGCTCAACTTCTCACACAACGATCAAGGTGCTCACAACAACACAGGACCACCGTCAAACCAAACGGCTCCCAACAACACTAGCACTGGTCTAAACACAACTGCCAGCCTCCACTCGTCCCCCAGGCACGAGTGCAAAAGTAAAAGTATCCGTCTGAATAGACCCAATCGATGGACCAGTAAAACTGGCACTGCCTGCTCAATATGGCTCAAGTAACTACTCGTAAATCGGTGCTCACTGACCGATATAAAAGATCTGGCTCTCACTGGCCAATAAACAATATCTGGCACTCACTGGCCATTGTCTCAGTCGCCTACTCCGGAGTGGCACTCGTGGGGAGCGACCCACACGAGTAAAGTATCAATGTAACAAGTCTCACTGTAACAAGTATCGCGAGATAGCAGGACTGGATCACGACTCTGATCAAAGTGGGAAAACTCATCCACTAAAGGGAAACCCGATCCTCAAACTGATACAACAATAAACGATAAGTGGAAACTCCATCCACTCGAGGAAAGTCTAATACCCATTCTGATACATAAATAAATATCCGGTCAACCGCCCAATATCCGCGGTTGCCGCAATACCCTGCCAGCCGCAATCCAGCACAACTCGTCCCTGACACCAATGTCCCTGCTACACTACCCCAGACCCCTGCTCACACCCGAGCAACACAGACCGCCTGACTAACAAGAAGGAGAAAGGAAAAGAACATAGTTTCTCCTAAGTCAAGTTCCAATATGTAGCGCAGCAGTAAAAGATGGCCTAACTACGTGTCCATACAAGCATGCTTTTATCCTCAGGAACGAAGAAAGAGAGTGAAACATAAAGTAGCATAGCATGCTAAAACATTTCTACTATGATACACCACTATCAAATAAGTAGGCCAATACCTGAACATGCATGATCTCTATATCGTCTAGTGTGGGAATAAATAAAACCGTCTGTCAGAAGAGAAGACTCAAATTCACCAAACGTGAACCATGATCAGGTATACATCAATTCCCAAAATCTAGGCCATTCCCTGCTTACCTCTCATTCATATCAGTTGAACATCAGTTCTGCATGCTATCAGTCAAAGGGGTGACATTCCCACTGGTGTACTTACATTAACCATAACAACCCTATCATTTTCTTATACAGATACCAATATTATGTTTACCCACCTGAAGAGCTTAATCCAAGGCAAACCTGAGGTCGGTGAAGAGCGTGGCCATTTGCCAACAACTGCAGAACCCGCATCCACGGTACACGTCGCGCCAGCCTCGGCTCCTAACAGCTGAAATACCCAGAAACCATCATCTCCAGTTCCAACAGGTTCAAAGACCCAAGCAAACCTTCCTGGGTACAACAATAAGGTCCAAAGTTACACTTAATTCCACAATTTACCCAAATAAATCACAACCCGAAATCAGCCTAAAAGATGTCAATTATTCACCTACGAAAAGGCCTCCTAAAATTCCAATAAAAATACTAATGAAATCTTCGCATCGAGACCTTCGAAGCGGGTACCTGCACGTCCAAATCCGAGCCCCGTAGGCCGAGTTACAAATTCCACAGTACAGGTGCGCAAAATCCCACAACCATACAACTGTAACACTCTATAATGTAAAAGGAGTAGCTCTGTGGACCTCTCAGATCGAACTGCGACGATAACGGGCCTCCGATGAAAGATCGTCCCTCTGTGCTCCGATGCCGAAGTCGTCGACGCCGCGGCTTCCAAAAAATCCGGGCCTCTGCCAGAAGATGCGCAACACGAAGATCTCCAACCTTGCTGAAGGGTCCAAGGGCAGGGGAGTTTGGCAACAACCTCAAACTCGGGGTGGAAGAGGGCTTTAAATAGGCCCAGCCCGAAAAATCCAACCTTGGACTTTTTGGCCCCAAAACCGGGCGCCCGGAACATTCGGGCCGCTACAGTGTTGGGCCCGGCCCAACACTGTGCGCGCCCGGAAGCTCCAGACGCCGCCACGTGTCCGCCCGACACTCCCCGCGCCCAGCGCACGCGCGCCTGCGAATCGCGGAGCGCCGCGTGGCCGACACGCAGGCGTGGGGCGGCTGCACCCGGCCAATCGTGGGGCGCCACGTGGCGCCCCCACTTCGCCCGCGACCGCGCCCACGCCGCGCCCACGTGCGCGACCGCGCCGCCTGCGGCCCCGTGCCGGGCATGCACCCCGAGGCACACACCGCCCGTCGCGTGGACCGCGCGCTCGTGCACCAGCCAATAACATCACGCCACGTGTCCCGCTCCGGTCCACCGTGCACCCGCTACACCCCCGTGGACCCCGCCTGCTGCGCTCGCCCCTCACGAGGTGCCATGTGCCCCTGCCCCACGGTGCACGCCAGCCCTGTGGACCGCGCACCTGCCCGCGCGCCCGCGCGCCTGCCCGCGCACCTGCCCGCGCCCGCGCGCTTTCCCGCGGCCGCTCCGCCGCCTGCCCGAGCCCGCCCTGCCGCGCTCCGCCGCTGCCTGCCGCCGCCGCAGCCGTCCGCCGCTACCGGAACAGTACCAGCCGTCCGCCGCCGCCGCAGCCGTCCTCCGGGCTCCGAAAAATACAAGTAAATAGCCCGTTTCGATCATTTTCACGCGCTGAATCCAAATCCGCTGTCCGTTTGGCCCAATTCAAATTCCAAAATTTGTCGAATGCTTGTCGAATGCATCCAAATGAGTGTTCTTAACCCAAATTTCGCGCTGAGTCCAATTCTGATGCTCGATTCACGCGAAACCACTTCTAAACAATCGACAGGGTCCTCCGATTACCCTCGTGATCCATTTTACACCCGAAGTCCATCACTTGTGTCCAAATTGGTGCAGAAACACCGCCGACACGCCACATAGGCCTCCAGAAGCTGCTGATCGCACTTTAGAAGCCCTGCAGAGATCCGGGTCACCACATCCTCCCCAACTAAAAGAAAGTTTCGTCCACGAAACTAAAGAAACTTACACGGAGTCTCGGATACCGAGGATAGGTACTCATCACCGCCGTCTCCAGCTCCCAAGTCACCAGTCACTCAACGTGATTACTCCTCAACAACAACAACAACCGGTACGGCATGGCCCAATTGCGTAGTTCTCTCATCTCACGAGCCAGAATTCGCAACGGGCGTCCCTCGTACCACAAATACTCGCAGATCTCAAAGGAAACGAGTCCATCACGGGCGAGGAATCCACAAGCCTAACGCTCCTGAGCTGAGACGTGGAAGGACCAACAAGAACTCCAACAAAAATGCTGGGGGAAGGAAGGAAATAATCACTAGTGCATCATGCACAAAACCATATCCGGTGTCCACTCAACCCAGGCAACCCGAAGCATACCCAAACATTCCTCCAATAAGCTGGGGTCTTCACTCGGTCACTTCCCGATCCAAACCACCCGAGTGGACTACTCAACCGCAGGCTACGCTCAAAAGGGATCCTCAAGAGACACAAACTCATGCCACAGCTGGTCACTCAACATGCTATCAAAACCCCCAATTACCCACGGGTCGAAGTCAATCTCTCAACAAGTAAAGAACACCCTGATGGTGGCCAAACTGTCGGTGAACGGGACTGAGAGCTGGCTCGTAAGGCGATCATAATACTGATGCCCAAACTCACGGTCGAAAGTCCGATCCATCGACGACGATCCGAGTAAATCCCACTCAAGATACTAAAAGCTGTAATCTCCACTGGTGCCGTAAGGTAGAAACTATAAACCGAAGCTAAACTCTTACTCTATCATACAGCATAGAACATGAATGCTGAGTAGCCAGAACTGATAGCCAAACAGGCATGGCCTTCGCCCAGGTATAACAATCAAAGTGGGAAATAATAGGCGTACAGAAAGGCTCATCTGCGGGATCCAAGCTGTCTACAAAACAGCGGTTCGTCCTACCACAATACTCATAGGGTTGGACTGAAGAAACGCGGACCGAAGATAAATCCACGGTACTCCACAGCCACAATGGGAGGCATCACTAAAACTCGCAAATCCCTCTCCCAACACTGCCTAGTCCAAGAAGCTCCTCACCTCGACAATAATTGTCGACCTCGGCCAATTCCCAATTAGTATCCATATTGGCCGAGTTTCCACCGTCGCCCCCACGGCTCGAGCAAAGTGACCCAAGAAGGTAAGCTTCTGAAGCTACAACTTGTACCTCAATAACTTGGCATACATCTTCATCCACACGGGTAATGTAGCACATCCATGAGTGCTCCTCTTACTCCAAGTCGCTCTGGGAGTAAATCAAAATATCCCTGGAGGATCTTGTTACCAATCCAATCAAGTACGGCTAGAGCACAATTCCTCAAATCATAAGAGTGGCAGGGCATTAATCAATCCACTTGGCCTCACTGAGAGCTTATGATGCCCTGCCGTGTCCTGAACGCCATCTAGGCAAAGTCCTCGGCTGTCTGATCCCAGGTAGGTACTCGCACCTTACAATAGCTGCCGGAGTATGACTCCATCAAAAGGTCCTAGATAATACCTGGACCTACCCGTGCTCCAACCACAACGAATCCTCATCGTCGTGTATCAACGACGTGGCATCACCACCGTACATCAACGGCGTGGCACTGGGTCAAACAGGACCCTCGATCCATCAGATCCCGCAACTGCGCCATCAGCTCTACAGGCAATATCCAATGAGGTGCTGTCGCGGGTGGCGCGGTTCCCCGAACCACGCCAAACGCAATCTCTATCTCCCTAACCGGCGGCATCTAAAACAGCTCAGGTGAAATCATACCCGGGATGTCGTGGGCAACAGAGATATCCTTGAATCCCGGTGCCGCCGAAAGCACCTCTCACACTGTCGCTATATCCTGTGTGCTCTAATAATCTCAACAAGCAAGCCTCCACTTGTCTGCCATGCCAAAGATCAAAGTCCTCTCTCGCCGCAGTCAAACATTTCGTGGCACTGTGCCAATCAATCTCAAGCACATGGTCCAAATACCGAACTGCCACAATTACCAATAAGTCTGCCGATATAACTCGCGGCCTCAACTGCATGGGACATGATCCACAAGCCTCCTCCACATGCACAATGCTAACAACAACCTGTACCTCGAGTGCACGTGGTAACAAATCTGCCACTAGTCCATGCAGGAATGCAACATGCTCTACTCCGACTGCTGTGCTAAAATCACACCTGCGACAACTCGATTCACTACCGTGGCGCCCTCCCACCGGGCGGCACCGATTCATCCGCTCAATGCACGTGGTCGTCGCTCAATCTGCCTGAAAATCAAGACTATCCACCTGGGGAGCACGACCTCTGTCTCTGCTCGCGCTGGGGCGATGAATGCGGCACTCCGCAGATCACCAATCCATGCTACCGCTGCGTCGCTCTGATATGGATGCTGATGCTGCCATCGGGGTCCACCCGATCTTTGGCATCTCGGGAACCCGTTATCCTGGAAAAAGAAGTCAGAAATGCCTCTGCCGGCCGATCTGTCCTCCATAACCCGGCGCCTAGCACTAATATCCAGAACTCGCCTCTGGCGGCAGATCCCTATCCAAAGGAACTGCAGCGCCACGCTCCATACACAACGCCTACTCCAACGAGGCGTCACAACCTGTAACTGAGGAACTGAGTAAACTGAAAAGTATCCTGGCGCAATCCACTCTCAGCCACACATATCCTATGCGCCTCGTCCCTCGAAATCTGGAGCGCGCAGTTCAACAACTTCAAAAACTGTCTAGCACAGTGAGGCTCTCAATTGATCACTCCATCACCACCAACCACGACTCTGCCTCCAAAGCCTCCAACTCAATCTTACGAGTCGGGGTGGTTCATCTGCCAAATCTGGCTCAACAGATCGATCATGTCCCCTCAGCTCACCAGCTGTCAACTATCCACCCTGCCTCGGTGCCTCACCACTAAACATTGGCACGGAGGGGGCTACTCACTCCATCGGTGCCACAGCAATCCCCGCCCCTGAGGATACTGCGACCGGGTGGTCTCAGAGGGAAGCACTGTCGAGCTGCCCGCTGCTCCAACAACTGTGTCACTAAAACCAGCTGCTCGCTCACTCTGCCGCTGATAAGCCTCTGACAATCCTATCATCTGGGTCCGGAGCTCTCTGACCTCAAACCGGGTATCCGGCACAAAACCAACCGCTCAAGCTCAACTGCTATGACTGGATGCACACGGGTCAAAACCCAGCGTCGGGGAGACACAGCTCGCCACGACGAAACCACAAAACAGCACACAACAACGCTCGACCCAATCCAGCGAAAGTCTAGAGCATGTTACCCGTTCCACAGCATTATGTTGTCTGCAGCCAACATAATCGCTTAGGAGAATAAACATGCCAATCACTCTTCCCGTCCCTTGGGAGAGGTATAAAACTCAATCAGGACTCTCGCTAAAAATCACGACTCTCATGAAGTCATTCAAGGGTCAAACCATAAGCCTAGGGTTTCTAAGTCCACCATGACCTACAACCTAGGCTCTGATACCACCTAATCTGTCACGCCCCGGGGTCGAAACTGCGACCCGGGCTCGCCAACAGATCCGCCACCTATGCCAAACCCCGCATAGGCGAAGCGTCCTACCTGCAAGATAAGTACTACAGCTAACAGATATCAGAGCTAAAAATGAAAATCTGCTGTATAACTAAAATCAATCACTGTACAACTGGAAATAATACATCAATGTCCAACTCCCAAAATGATAATCATACAATATCCTCATATACAAAATCATAGACTCAACAGGGAGGTATCTCCAATAAATACATCAGTGTACAGTCTCTTGATACAAAACATATCCTCACAACATCAGTCTCTCCAAAGATAAAATAAAAAAGACCAGTCTACGGAAGATCTCCTCAGAAGGGGTACCGCTACTCTCCAACGACGGGTAGGGACCTAGCTCGCGACTCCCTCGCCTCGATCAACAACCGCAGAATCGGCAACACCCGCTAAGACTGTGCAAAACAAAGGAGAGGAAGGAAAAGGGGGGGGGGAACCCCAATGGGCGTGAGAACTACACCAAAAAGGGAGTTCTCAGTGGGTACCACCGCCAGCCCGACGGTCTGCCCACTAAGTCCTCTAGAGGCAATAAAATAACTAATGCAGTAAGAACTGAACAAGAAGGCATGAGACTCTCAACAGCTACCATGCCTCTATCTAAAGGCTCAAAAGGGGAAAACTCTGATAGAGATATGCAATCACTCGCACACGAGGTGCTCAATCGACCCAATCGAGCTGACTGCCACATCGGGTCCAGTCAAACCTGCGCCCACCTACAACCACCTCCCGCTAACGGGCAGGAATTACGTAGGGCGTCCAAACGGACCAACTCGCTATCGAGTAGTGGCTCATGCAGGCTATAGTCAAATCCACGCCCTCTCACAGAACGGATAGACTCAAGAAGCTCAACCACTCACACAACGATCAAGGTGCTCACAACAACACAGGACCACCGTCAAACCAAACGGCTCCCAACAACACTAGCACTGGTCTAAACACAACTGCCAGCCTCCCCTCGTCCCCCAGGCACGAGTGCAAAAGTAAAAGTATCCGTCTGAATAGACCCAATCGATGGACCAGTAAAACTGGCACTGCCTGCTCAATCTGTCTCAAGTAACTACTCGTAAATCGGTGCTCACTGACCGATATAAAAGATCTGGCTCTCACTGGCCAATAAACAATATCTAGCACTCACTGGCCAATGTCTCAGTCGCCTACTCCGGAGTGGCACTCGTGGGGAGCGACCCACACGAGTAAAGTATCACTGTAACAAGTCTCACTATAACAAGTATCGCGAGATAGCAGGACTGGATCACGACTCTGATCAAAGTGGGAAAACTCATCCACTAAAGGGAAACCCGATCCTCAAACTGATACAAAGATAAACGATAAGTGGAAACTCCATCCACTCGAGGAAAGTCTAATACCCAATCTGATACATAAATAAATATCCGGTCAACCGCCTAATATCCGCGGTTGCCGCAATACCCTGTCAGCCGCAATCCAGCACAACCCGTCCCTGACACCAATGTCCCTGCTACACTACCCCAGACCTCTGCTCACACCTGAGCAACACAGACCGCCTGACTAACAAGAAGGAGAAAGGAAAAGAACATAGTTTCTCCTAAGTCAAGTTCCAATATATAGTGCAGCAGTAAAAGATGGCCTAACTACGTGTCCATACAAGCATGCTTTTATCCTCAGGAACGAAGAAAGAGAGTGAAACATAAAGTAGCATAGCTTGCTAAAACATTTCTACTATGATACACCAATATCAAATAAGTAGGCCAATACCTGAACATGCATGATCTCTATATCGTCTTGTGTGGGAATAAATAAAACCGTCTGTCAGAAGACAAGACTCAAATTCACCAAACGTGAACCATGATCAGGTATACATCAATTCCCAAAATCTAGGCCATTCCCTGCTTACCTCTCATTCATATCAGTTGAATATCAGTTCTGCATGCTATCAGTCAAAGGGGTGACATTCCCACAGGTGTACTTACATTAACCATAACAACCCTATCATTTTCTTATACAGATACCAATATTATGTTTACCCACCTGAAGAGCTTAATGCAAGGCAAACCTTAGGTCGGTGAAGAGCGTGGCCATTTGCCAACAACTGCAGAACCCGCATCCACGGTACACGTCGCGCCAGCCTCGGCTCCTAACAGCTGAAATACCGGGAAACCATCATCTCCAGTTCCAACAGGTTCAAAGGCCCAAGCAAACCTTCCTGGGTACAACAATAAGGTCCAAAGTTACACTTAATTCCACAATTTACCCAAATAAATCACAACCCGAAATCAGCCTCAAAGATGTCAATTATTCACCTGCGAAAAGGGCTCCGAAAATTCCAATAAAAATACTAATGAAATCTTCGCGTCGAGGCCTTAGAAACGGGTACCTGCACGTCCAAATCCGAGCCCCGTAGGCCGAGTTACAAATTCCACAGTACAGGTGCGCAAAATCCCACAACCATACAACTGTAACACTCTGTACAGTAAAAGGGGAAACAGTATACCTTCGGGAAACCCTCAGAAAAATCCCCAAAAAATACGATGATAATCCTCGCGACGAGTAGATGCAAAAAGTGTATAGGCTCGTCTCCATCCGACACTCGAATGCGGAGATAAAATTCCGGCAAGGGGCTGCTATCCAAAAACTCCACCAGCAAAACAGCGGCTTAGAAATGTCTTGAAAACCATGCCATAACCTCTGAATCCAGCAAGATAATTAATACGGAAAACAAAGCCGTACCTCTCGTGAATCGAACGCCGCGAAAATCGTCCAAAAATACTGAAGGAGTAGCTCTGTGGACCTCTCAGATCGAACTGCGATGATAACGGGCCTCCGATGAAAGATCGTCCCTCTGTGCTCCGATGCCGAAGTCGTCGACGCCGCGGCTTCCAAAAAATCTGGGCCTCTCCCAGAAGATGCGCAACACGAAGATCTCCAACCTTGCTGAAGGATCCAAGGGCAGGGGAGTTTGGCAACAGCCTCAAACTCGGGGTGGAAGAGGGCTTTAAATAGGCCCAGCCCGAAAAATCCAACCTTGGACTTTTTGGCCCCAAAACCGGGCGCCCGGAACATTCGGGCCGCTACAGTGTTGGGCCCGGCCCAACACTGTGCGCGCCCGGAAGCTCCAGACGCCGCCACGTGTCCGCCCGACACTCCCCGCGCCCGGCGCACGCGCGCCCGCGAATCGCGGAGCGCCGCGTGGCCGACACGCAGGCGTGGGGCGGCTGCACCCGGCCAATTGTGGGGCGCCACGTGGCGCCCCCACGTCGCCCCCGACTGCGCCCACGCCGCGCCCACGTGCGCGACCGCGCCGCCTGCGGCCCCGTGCCGGGCACGCACCCCGAGGCACACACCGCCCATCGCGTGGACCGCGCGCTCGTGCACCAGCCAATACCATCACGCCACGTGTCCCGCTCCGGTCCACCGTGCACCCGCTATACCCCCGTGGGCCCCGCCTGCTGCTCCCGCCACTCACGAGGTGCCACGTGCCCATGCCCCACGGTGCACGCCGGCCCCGTGGACCGCGCACCTGCCCGCGCGCCTGCCTGCGCGCCGGCCCGCGCCCGCGCGCCTGCCCGCGGTCGCTCCGCCGCCTGCCCGAGCCCGCGCTGCCGCGCTCCGCCGCTGCCCGTCGCCGCCGCAGCCGTCCGCCGCCGCCGGAACAGTACCAGCTACCTCGAAATCCGTGCCGAGTCCTCCGGGCTCCTAGAAATACAAGTAAATAGCCCGTTTTGATCGTTTTCGCGCGCTGAATCCAAATCCGCTGTCCGTTTGGCCCAATTCAAATTCCAAAATTTATCGAATGCATCCAAATGAGTGTTCTTAACCCAAATTTCGTGCTGAGTCCAATTCTGATGCCCGATTCGCGCGAAACCACTTCTAAACAATCGACGGGGTCCTCCGATTACCCACGTGATCCATTTTACACCTGAAGTCCATCACTTGTGTCCAAATTGGTGCAGAAACACCGCCGACACGCCACATAGGCCTCCAGAAGCTGCTGATCGCACTGTAGAAGCCCTGCAGAGATCCGGGTCACCACATCCTCCCCCACTAAAAGAAAGTTTCATCCACGAAACTAAAGCAACTTACACGGAGTCTCGGATACCAAGGATAGGTACTCATCACCGCCGTCTCCAGCTCCCAAGTCACCAGTCACTCCCCGTGATTACTCCTCAACAACAACAACAACTGGTACGGCATGGCCCAATTGCGTAATTCTCTCATCTCACGAGCCAGAATTCGCAACGGGCGTCCCTCGTACCACAAATACTCGCAGATCTCAAAGGAAACGAGTCCATCACGGGCGAGGAATCCACAAGCCTAACGCTCCTGAGCTGAGACGTGGAAGGACCAACAAGAACTCCAACAAAAATGCTGGGGGAAGGAAGGAAATAATCACTAGTGCATCATGCACAAAACCATATCCGGTGTCCACTCAACCCAGGCAACCCGAAGCATACCCAAACATTCCTCCAATAAGCTGGGGTCTTCACTCGGTCACTTCCCGATCCAAACCACCCGAGTGGACTACTCAACCGCAGGCTACCCTCAAAAGGGATCCTCAAGAGACACAAACTCATGCCACAGCTGGTCACTCAACATGATATCAAAACCCCCAATTACCCACGGGTCGAAGTCGATCTCTCAACAAGTAAAGAACACCCTGACGGTGGCCAAACTGTCGGTGAACGGGACTGAGAGCTGGCTCGAAAGGCGATCATAATACTGATGCCCAAACTCACGGTCGAAAGTCCGATCCATCGACGACGATCCGAGTAAATCCCACTCAAGATACTAAAAGCTGTAGTCTCCACTGGTGCCGTAAGGTAGAAACTATAAACCGAAGCTAAACTCTTATTCTATCATACAGCATAGAACATGAATGCTGAGTAGCCAGAACTGATAGCCAAACAGGCATGGCCTACGCCGAGGTATAACAATCAAAGTGGGAAATAATAGGCGTACAGAAAGGCTCATCTGCGGGATCCAAGCTGTCTACAAAACAACGGTTCGTCCTGCCACAATACTCATAGGGTTGGACTGAAGAAACGCGGACCGAAGATAAACCCACGGTACTCCACAGCCACAATGGGAGGCATCACTAAAACTCGCAAATCCCTCTCCCAACACTGCCCAGTCCAAGAAGCTCCTCACCTCGACAATAATTGTCGACCTTGGCCAATTCCCAATTAGTATCCATATTGGCCGAGTTTCCACCGTCGCCCCCACGGCTCGAGCAAAGTGACCCAAGAAGGTAAGCTTCTGATGCTACAACTTGTACCTCAAAAACTTGGCATACAGCTTCATTGTAGAGATTCGGCTTTTACGACTGATTGTGACTCACATGTTACTTATTTATGACCTTAAGTGAATAAAATTATTTAACATTTGAAACTCGGTCGGTGTGTCGTGTGGGTATTTTTCCGTCGAAGGGCCCGGAAAACGAAGACCGATGGCGCGATCGGATCGGGAATCCGATGTACGGATCTCCCGGAATGGGGTTTTTACGATTGTGATGACTTATGTCGTGCATCGAAATCCTCGTAAAATATCTGGCAAGTTTGTTAGGGGAATCTGGATATTCCTGTGATTAATTAATTAAGGAAATTAATTAATCGGTTACGTACAATTAAATATGGGGTTTTTATCTCCTATGATTAATTAAAATGGGGAAATTAATTAATCGGCGACTAGGATTTAAAAGGGGATAAATTAATACGTACAAAGAAAAAAAAAAGAGAAACCCTAGCCAAAAAGAAAGAACGCGAAAGAGAAAGAAAAGAAAAAGACGAAACCCTAGCCGAAGGAAAGAAAGGAGAAAATGGAGGAAACGAAGGAGTCCGATCACCCCAAACAACGAACCGGAGACAAGAGCGCAATCCTCGTTGTGGTTTTTCGGGGTCTTCTTTTAAGTTCTTGTTTAGGGTTTCGCTCGTCATCATCGTATCCGTCACCGCCGCCGTCGTTGCGCAAGTTAGGGCACGGCACGGGCGGCGGAGACGCGCGATGCCGCTAGGGCATCGCGCGGGCGGCAACAACGGGAGCCGCGCGGGCTCCGCGCGGACCGCACCCGCGCGGGCACCGCGCGGGCACCGCGCGGATCACACCCGCGCGGGCACCATGCGGGCACCGCGCGTGCACCGCACCCGCTTGGGCGCCGCGCGGGCACCACACCCACGCGGGCACCATGCGGGCACCGCACCAGCATGGGCACCATGCGGGCACCGCGCAGGCACCGCACCCGCATGGGCGCCGCGCGGGCACCACACCCGCGCGGGCACCATGCGGGCACCGCGCGGGCACCGCACCCGCGTGGGCACCGCGAAGGGCACCGCACCCGCGCGGGCACCACGCGGGCACCACGCGGGCACCGCGCGGATCACACCCGCGCGGGCGCCGCCCGCGGAGGATCGCCGCATGGTTTTGGTGGGCTTCGCGGGGGGAAATTTGTCGACCGACGGGTTTGACGGTTTCTTTAGGTTTCCGTCGGACGGGTAATGTCGGGCTTTTGTTTTGTAGAGTTAATGCGTGGTTCTGATTTTGGTTACCCTTATGGACCCTTCTTAGGTCCAGATACGCAACGGGAGTGTGCGAAAGATCCGGGTGCTCCGATCCGCTCTCAACCAGGTGGGTACCCTTGCTATAAGTGCAACGAGTGCAGTAAGTGCACCATATCATCGTAAAAGGCTCGTTAAATTGTCTAATAAAGTAGATGGACTTTTATACCTTCGCATGAATATTTATTATTAATAACTGTGGCGGCTGCGGTCGCGGGGCTTAATACTTTTTATTAATAATTGTGGCGGCTGCGGTCGCGGGGCTTATCACACGCCGACACCGGCAATTTCGGTTTTGGATGTTGCACGTAGACAGGCGGATTGGCCTCCGCATGGGTGTACTTTTCCGGAGAAGTGGTCCGAATGACCCGTGTGCCTCACGTGTATGGGGTGAGGACCTCTTCACGCCTGCTAAGGGCGCCGCACTAGCACCGTGAAGGGGTTAAAAACATTGAAGGGGTATTGTGACTGTGCACGAAGGGAGACTTCCGTCTCTCCGACAGGTACTCTGGGGTTGGGGCCCAGCTTATTTTTGTAATAGGGTTTTTAGCGAAAGGTTCCGATATAAACGGTTTGTTTTTAATTCAACGTTAATTGTTAAGACATCTACTTTGTTTGTCACTGACTTTACCCACTCCGTGACAGGTTTGACTAGGGACATTAGTCGGGACGGTGATGAGACTGCGTCGAGAGGATCGTAGTCGTAGGAGGCTTTCCACTCCTGGTTCCTTGGAATTATCTCAACTCTTTCTTAACTATTCTTAGCTTAATTTGCATCTGTGGATCATATTAGTTATTGTTAGCACTGTGGATTGGATGCACTATTACGGTTCAGACATACTTTCGTGATCTTGGGCACGGCATGTTTTTATCATCATAAAAGTGATTGTGAAAACGTTTTCAAAAGCAGAGTGCCGTGTGGGCACAGATTTTGTAAACCTCTGGATTTATCCTTTCTAAACGATGTCGTCGCTCTCTTGTTTGAATGTGTAACTGTTTTAAAAATTGGGTGTCGGGTGGACACCGTTTGCAAAACCGTAGGTAATTATTTCTTCCGCACTATGTATGATGACGACTGTATGGTTGATGGTTGATATTGTAAATGGGACGCCGTGCATATACAAAGGAGACTCTGTCCGATTGCAGAGTGAATTTGTATATGTGGCGGTCTGTCATGCACCGGGGGCGAGGTTGATCTTCACGTGTGAAGAAAAAGAAAAAAAAATATAATACACGTTTTTCCGCTTATACTAAAACCTCCCGGGGTGTGACAGATTATATGGTATCAGAGAAAAACAACCATAACCACAGTAGTCGGGGATCCACATCCACAGTGTATGATGCCACAAGCAAATTTGGACACGAGATAACCAAGGTATAGGTGCGGTAGTACGTGAGAGTACGGGGAAACGGGGTTTAATATAAGTGCGTTGTAAGTCAAGGTGCTAGGGTATTAATATTAGGGTTAATGCGGCTTCTTTGTTTACAGCGGACAGCGACTAGGATTCGGCCACCGAGCGCTAACTCTTTAAATGGACAGGATGGATCCCGCAGCCGCGGCCAATCACTTGCTCCGAAACCAGCTACGTGACGTGGCTGGGCAAATGTTAACTCTCACTGAGCGCCTATGCCTACTGACTCGAGACTTCGAGGGTATCGACCGCACTCAGCAAGACGCCAGGGACGACGCCTATCGGGGAATGCCGCCGCCAGGTTACCCCACGTTCCAAGAGGCGGTCGGCCTGGCCATGCAGGCTGAGCGGGATCTCGCCGAGGCACGAGCTCGGCAGGGTCACCCCGGTTACCGTTGGGGACAAAGATTTCACCGCCCCGGTCCGACGGGGGGCCCCTCCCAAGACAAACGGGCGCCCAAACGCCCAAGGACAGAATGGAAGGCGGGGCAAACAACAAAGAGGGGACCCGAACCACAGTGGAAGCCGTGTGTCATATGCGACGGTGCACACCAACTTATGAGCTCTGATACCACTCTAATCTGTCACGCCCCGGGTCGAAACTGCGACCCGGGCTCGCCAACAGATCTGCCGCCCATACGGGAAGCCCCGTATAGACGTAGCGTCAAACCTGCAAAAGATCATCTATACTATACAGATATCAGAGCTGAAAGGTAAATGCAGAGTAAAATAAACATAAATACAACTCTCACAAATATACATCTCCAGTCCTCACCACAAATACATAAGTCTCTCAAAATAAGAAGAGTACAACTCAATCCTCACTACAGGGTCACTCAACATGAACACTCAAAAGGTAAGGAGGTACATCTACTCTCAGGACGACAACTGGTAGGGATCTATCTCGCGACTCCCTTACCTCGATCAGCCGGATCAGCAACTGGTGCAGCAGGAACTGGAGTAGAAGTCCCTGGGGAAAAGACACCACGACGGGTGTGAGAACTACTTCCCACAGTAGTTCTCAGTGGGTGCCGCCAACAAGCCTGACGGTCTGCCCACTAAGTCTACTAGAGGCAAAAAGTAACATATGCAGTGCTGAAGGAAAAGTAGGTGAAGTAAACTCTAAAGCTACTATGCCTCTATCTAGATGCTCAAAAGTGGAACAGAAAGAACATGATGCTACAACTAGCCCTCGACTCAAATCACCCAATCTAAACTGACTGCCTCATCGGGTCCAGTCAAACCTGCGCCTACCTACTGCCGTTACATCCCGGAGGACCGGACTTATGTAGGGCGTCCGTGACTGCCACTAACTGGCCCAGCCAGAGGGACGGTGTCCGTGACTGGCACTAACTGGCCCAGCCAGAGGGACAAATGCGTCGACAAGTCGCGATAGAAGTAACAGGCCCAACTCCGGAGTGGCTCTCGAGGGGCGCGACCCCAACGAGTAAAGTATCCGCGCATCTCTGTCGAGCTCAAATGTGGCTCATGCAGGCTATAATCCAAATCCTCGATCAACAAGATCGGCAGTAACCAACAACACACTGTCTCACTCACAGGCTGGAAAACTACAAAGCCGAGACCCACTGTCACTCAGATGGCTCCCAAGATCCCAGATCTACAACCACTGTCACTCTCCCAAAGATGTTGGGTTATATGTAATAAGGATCTAAATAGAGGAAAAAACACCTAGAGGGGGGTGAATAGGTGTAAACATATAAACACTCAAAAATCGTTGCGATAAAAACCCAATGCGGAAATAAAAATAATACGCAAGATTTTTACGTGGAAAACTCCATCACCGGAGTAAAAAACCACGGGACCGATAACACGGCAGAAATCCACTAGAATTAAAACACGTACAAGGTGATTTACCGTACACACTTACGACTCAACCTTTTCCATACGCTCCTAGAGGATCTTCTCCGCTCGCTCCACGACGCTTCTCGAATCCACGATCTGCGCCCAACGCCGAATCCATGGCGTCCAACGTCGAATCCACGACGTCCGACCGAATCCACGGTCTTCACCCAATAGCACCCTTCGAATCCACGAACGTGCCTCGCTCCGAATCCACGAGAGCGGTTGAACCTTGAATCCACAAGGACACGCGAATCCACGCGCCGATTTTTGGGGTAAATCATTGTTTTTGGTGGTGATGATCCGCCGAATACTTAGATCAAAGATAGATCGGAAATACCATCTAAGTATTCATTAGTTTGATTCAACTCAAGATGTGAGTATGAAAACCTAGAATCAAACTAATCAATATAGATGAAGAAACATAGAGTATTCTCTAATGATTTCCTTTCTTCTCTATATGTGGATCTAGAGCCGTATAAGATGATATATGAAAATGACGGCTATGTGGATTATTTTTGGATTCACCCTAGAAAAAGAGTCATAGGGTCTATTTATAGGTTAGAAACCCTAGGAAGGAGATAAGAATCAAAAACCTAACATTTCTGGAAATTTGACGGACGGCGATCCGGATCGGATTTGGGCGATCCGGATTGCAGTAGCAATAAAGACGGTTTCCAGAAAATCACACGTTCGGGATCCGGATCGGATTGTCTGATCCGGATCGTTCATACAATTCAAAAAACTCAACGTTCGGGATCCGGATCGTGAGATGTTGCGATCCGGATTGAAGTATTGTATGAAACAACAACCTTCGGGATCCGGATCGCTGGCTCTGATCCGGATCCTGAACTTGTTCGAACACCAGTTTTTGATGTTTATTCAAAGAAAGATTCTTCCAAGTGTTTCTACACTACAAGAAGTATTCGGATCACACAAAATCTTTAGTTAAACATACCTGATCCTTTTGAATTCTTCTTTCTTGAGATTGAGTTAAATGATCCAACTTCCTTCACCTTCAATCTTCAAGACTTGAGACTTTCACGAAACTATGCCAACTTAAATTCCGTAACAATCTCCCCCTTTGGCGGTTTCGTGACAAAACACAGATCCACTAAAGAAAATTCAAAAAGATATTTTTGTTGCTATCACCATACAACAAAAATTTACAATGGAGATCCGAAAATTTAAAAACATGAGATAAACTCCTAAAACAGACTCTAGACTTAGACATCTGTACTCTCTGCACAAGGAAATCATTCTTGACAAAAAGAGATCGTTAGATACCTCAAGAATATTTAGCATACAAAACCTAGTACAGAGATAGAGTTTATCTGATCATCATGACATTTGAGAATTCAGATATGTAAGAGAATCATAGTCAAAAGCCAACATATCTTCTATGCAATCAAAAACCAAATGTCATAAAATGTTAGTCCAACATCAACTTGTTAGTCCTATTACATGCCCAAATAGTTAGTCGAATAGTTAGTCGAGGCATGCATTCAAAACAAATGAAAACCAAAAGTTGTTCGATGTTCACACATTCACATCATCATTGTTCAAGTTCATTGTTCAAGTTCCCTTGATGTTCACTTACCTTGATGTTCACATCACATCATTGTTCAAGTTCATTGTCATTGTTCAAGTTCCCTCTAAACTCTCTCCCCCTTTTTGTCACAAACAAAGCCAAAATCACAAAAACTTTAAGGAGAGTTAAATAGAACAAAATAAAGAAACTCCTGAGAACTAAATAAGAACAAAAACTTAAAAACCTGCAAAAGAAAGATTAGAGAAAAGAAGAAAAACTTTATGCAGAGTCGTCGGAGCTGATGAAGTCTTGTGGAGGAGGCTGCCTAGCAACTGGTTCCTCAATGGTAATTCCCTGAGCACTGCCTCTTTTTCTTGCACCGGTTTTTCTTTTTGTTCCAATTGGACTTGGTTCCATAGGGGCTTTTCCTTTTTCAGCTGCAGTAGGTTTTGAAGCTTCAGCAGTTGCTTTCCGTTTGGAGACAATGGGAGCAGCTTGCTCGATTTCGATGTTATCCCAGTCGATCGATTCTGTCTCTGATTCAGTGTCGGAATCAACCTTAGTCTTCTTTGCTTTCTTAGCCTTCTTAGGCTTGGCAGTATCCTTGACATGTACCATGGCAGCAAGTAGGAAAATAATCCAAGTGATCACCATTTTGATTGCTAGTGAAAAATGTATCCTGTGAAGACCAACTCAAGAACACATGAAAAATTGTTAATTTTCAAAAATTTGAAAAATTGTACCCAAACAATCATAATCATGTAGAGAGACTAAGAATCAAATTAGTTTTGCAAAAGGACTTTTAAAAATAAATCAATTGCATGATTTTCGAAAATCCTTATTATATGCCCTAAAACCGAAATTTTAGAAATCGAAGCCTAAAAATCCGTTAATTAGGAGAATACCTAGCATATAATCAAAACTAATCTACCCAGAGTTCTTATTTCAAAAGAAATTTGATCAAAAACCATCCACAAACAAAGTTGATCCAAGAAATTCATCACGTTTGAGGAGGAAAATAGAAAAACGGTGAAAAACCGAGATTTTGATCAATAAAACTTACTTGGAGTTGAAGAACTTGAGTTTGAAAGCTTCCAGGAAGGATGAAATCTAGAGAGAGAGGCTCTGGAAACTTTGGAACAAAAGATTGGAGTAAAAGAAATCAAAACCCTTTTGTTCTTTATAAAACCCTAGCCGCGATCCGGATCAGTTCATGATTGCGATCCGGATCGGCTGCCCGCAGTGAGAAACTGCGTTCGGGATCCGGATCGGCAGGTCCAATCCGGATCGTCAGCCCGCAGAAGAATACCTGAGTTCGGGATCCGGATCATCTTGCCCGATCCGGATCGGCTCCAACCTTTTCTTTAGAAAATTTTAGAGAAATTCAAGAAAAACCAGAAAAAGATTGTAAGCACAAATGTGTATCAACCTTAAACAAAAATCATCGTTTCATACAACAAGAATTAGATTATGCCAAATCTATCAATAATATCCAAAAATGAAACGAGAATTTACAAGAATTAAATCCCTTAAAGTTGAACACCTTCAATTACATCTAACTTGATCTTATGAGTAATGCTTTTATCAAATCATCAATTCAGTAAAGAAAATGAAATACAAAGATCAATAGATGTTTGAAATCCCAAATATAGTAGATAATGTATCTAGACAATCTGTTGAAGAGAGTGGCTCTTTGAGCATCTTTCTTTAAAAACCCACCTTATACCAACCTTGAAATTTGACGGAGTCAAGTATTTCAACATGCATTTTACTTAATCAAAATTTGAACAACCATGCTTGGTATACATGTGGTAGCTGCACACAATACTCGGACGACCGAGGTGGTAGCTCTTTCCTCCATGTGGTGGTAGTTTTCACACTCCTCATTGGGATGTAACTCTTTCCACATCTTTTGAGCATTTTACTTTTTCTATGACTCCCCCTCAATTGGCTATCAATTATTTAAGATATAAAGTATTCAACCAAATATTGATCTCGATTTCATACTCGACTAAGCAGTCAAATAAGATAATGACTATACCAAGAGATCATTGAGAGAGAGAAATTGACTTTGATCACTTAGAAGATGATTTAATTAACATAAATGATCATTGCAACAGTGAATTATTATGATGGCAAAAGCATAATAAATTTCTAAATGTGCGAAAAGATGCAATTAAAGTCAATTATGATCTATGCTCAATTAATGTCCTATGTACAAACATAGATAATGATCAAAACAAAAACAAATACAAAACCTATCCTAAGCAAAGGTTTCAAAAAGAAGTTTATTTCAAGGAAAGCATTCCAATTGCTTTTCGTAAATGAATAAAACGTTTTTGATCCAAAGGTTTTGTTAAAAAGTCAGCCAATTGATCCTCAGTTGAAATATATGAAAGTTGAAGAGTATTTGATTCAACTAGCTCTATAAGAAAATGATATCTAAGTTCAATATGTTTTGTTCTAGAGTGCAACACAGGGTTTTTAGAAATGTTAATTGTGTCACGCCCCGGGGTCGAAACTGCGACCCGGGCTCGCCAACAGATCCGCCACCTATGCAAAATCTGTATTAAAACTGTACACTGTTCACTGAGAAAACAGTAATTTTCACCTCTGATGAAATCTCAGAAAAATCCAAGAAAAATACGAGCGCGTTTCTTGCGATCTGTAGATGAAAAAGTTGTATAAGCTCGTTTCCGGCTGACGCTTGTGCGCAAAGATATGGCCAAAACACCTCGATGCTGTCCCACAAAGCCAAACAGAAAAAGGGTCACAGTGTTGCCTCGGGATCCGTGCCAAAAACTCGCAACGGGAAAGCGTGATCAATACGAAAGATGAAGCCCTACCTCTTAGGAGTCTGTCGGCGCAAGAATCACAGAAAAAGGAGCTCGGGGTAGCCCAGGGGAGCCAAAACACTGTCGCTGCGCCGAAGAAGAACACAGGAATGCAACGTCGCGCCGCGCCGTAAAATGGGGAACCTCGGGATTCGAGCCTCCTAAAATCCTAGAACTTGGCAGGAAGATCAAGAATTCAGAGTTGAACAAGTCTTCTTCAAGGTGCCCGGGCAGATGGTGCGTGGGCTGAGAGAAAAGAGCCAAAGAAGAGGGCTCGGGCTGCCTATTTATAGGCTGAGGAAACAATTGGAAAAATTCCCATTGTGTCCCAACTTTCGGGCGCCCGGTCCGGTCCGCCCGAATTCGGGCGCGCACAGTGCGGCCCGGCCCGCCAAGTTTCGGGCGCGCACAGTGCGGCCCGGTCCACCACACAGCCCAGCCCACTACTCCCCCGGGCCCCACTGCACCCGGTGCACCTGCGCCCGCCAATGGCGACGCGACACGTGGCCCGGCAACCCGTGCACCACGCACGTCGCGCCGTGGACCGCGCACGTCGCGGCTGACCCGGGCCGTACGGCCACCTGCCCCGCCGTACGGCCACCTGCCCCGGTCACCCACTCCACCGGTTGCGTGGACCGGGAGCACAACACCGAACCAATCTCCTCACGCCACGTGTCCACCCGGTCTACCGTGCACCCGGGCCCAATTTCAGTGGACCGCGCCCGCTGAACCGGCCAACCGGAGAGCGCCACGTGGCCCGCCCCCGGTGCACGACCTCCGCGGTGGACCGCGCGCCTGCCCGCGCGCTCAGCCGCCTGCCCGCGCCCTCAGCCGCCTGCCCGCGGCCGCCAAAAGCCTGCCCGAGGCTGCGCCGCCGCCCGCCGATGCTGTCCGCCGTCGCCGGCCGCCGCCGGCGATCGCCGGAAATACTGTTCCGGCATGAACAGTACCCGCAAGCTCAAAAACAGTAAGTAAATAGCCCATCTTGACCGTTTTCGCGCGCTGATTCCAAATCCGGCGTCCATTTTGCCAAATTCCAATCCTATAATTTGCCGGAGGCTCCCGGAAAGGTATTTTTAATCCGAATTCCGCGCCGAGCCTAAATTTGATATCCACTCCTCGCGTAAACTGTTCTAAACATCCGATGGGGTCCCCCGATTACCTACGAGATCCATTTTAAGCCCCGAGTCCATCTCTTGTGTCCAAACTGGCGCGCGAACACCGCCGACATGCCACGTAGGCTTCCAGAAGCTGCTGGTCACACTGTAGACGCCCTGCAAAGATCCGGGTCACCACATCCCCCCCACACTAAAAGAAAGTTTCGTCCTCGAAACTAAGGCAACTCCCAAGGAGTCCCAGAAACCAGGGGTCAATACTCAACACCGCCGTCTCCAGCTCCCAAGTCACCAATCACTCCCCGTGATTACTCCTCAGCAACAACAACAGCAACAACCAGTACGGCATAGCCCGATTGCGCAATTCCCTCACCTCACGAGTCGGAATTCGCAACGGCGTCCCTCGTACTCCAAACTCTCACAGACCCCAAAAGGAACGAGTCAAACACGGGCGAGGGGTCCAAAACATGACACTCCAGAGCTGAGACGCAGAAAACCTCAAAAAACTCCCACAAAAGGCGGGGGGAAAAGGAACAAACAGCCTGAGTAACACGCTCTAAAATCACTCCCAAGAGCCAGCTCAACCAAAGCGACCCGAATCACATCCACACAAACACCTGCACAGAAAAGGGGCCCAAACAAGCAGGGGTTCACACTCGGTCGCCCTCAACACTTAACCACCTAAGTGGATTGCTCAGCCGCAGCCTCTCATCAAAAGGGATCCTCAGGGACTCAACTCAAACCCTGCACACAAGGATGGCCCCACACAGTGCCAGCTATGGAACCGTCAAACTCGACTCCCAAATAGCTCTTCTGCTCCAGGCATCCGCCACCACAGTGGCTCTGTCGGGGTGATACTGGATGCTCACAAAATCCAATGGTGGCTCTACAGCCACTACGGGAGGTATCACTATAACTCACAAATCCATCTCCCACCACCGACTAGGTTAGAATCGGCGCTGGTACCAATCTCATCACCCGGTCATCAAGCTCTGCTGGCACTATCCGGTCCAAAAACTCCTCACCCCAACAATGACCGTCGATCTCGGCCAGTCTTAAATAGCATCCACTTTGGCCGAATTTCCACCGCCGCCCCTTCGGCTAGAAAAAGTAATCCAGGAAGATATGCTCTCGAAGCTAAAACTTGCACCACAACGACTTGGCAAAAAGCTTCTTCCCCACAGACCTTGTCACACCATATACAAATGCTGCACAAACTCTAAACACTCAGGGAGGGGGGTAAAACCAAAATATTCCTGGAGAATGCCGCTATCAAACCGTTCAAGCCCAACTGAAACACAGAATTCCTCAATCTAGAGGCAACAGGGCATTAGTCCATCCATTGGCTTCACTGTACTCGTAATGCCCCTACCGTCCTGAACACCATCTAGACAAAGCCCTCAGTTGAAATTCCAAATTGGCGCAGGCATCAAACAATAACTGCCGAAATATAGCTCCTTCAAAAGGTTCTAAATAATACCTGGACCTGCCTGGGCTCCAATCCCAAAGGGCTCTCACCGTCGTGTATCAACGACGTGGCACTAGGTCAAACAGACCCTCGATCCAACAGATCCCTGCACCGGTGCGATCAACTCTCCCAGCTCTTACAGATAATCCAAGTGGTGCTATTGAGGTTGGCGCGGTTTCCAGAACCACGTCAACCGCAATCAAAATCTCCCTAACAGGCGGCATAATCATCAACTCGAGTGGACTCACACCCGGGATTTCGCCAGCACTAGAAATATCCTTTGGTCCCGGCGCCACCATAAGCTCCTCTCACACAGTCGCTAAACCCTGTGTGCTCGAACAATCTCCCATAACAAGCCTCCTTTGTCTGCCTCGCAAAAGTCACAATCAGCACCCTCTCTGCCCTTAACCATCCAGTGGTGCCGTGCTAACCAATCCCAAGCACTGGGTCAAAACATCGAACTGCCACCCATAGCAAGAGGTTTGCTGGTATAACTCATGGTCTCAACGACACCGAACAAAACCCACAGCCTCCTTCACATGCATAACACCGATTGTATTCTGTACCTCTAGTGCACGTGGTAATAACTCTGCCTTTAGTCCATACCGGAAAGCAAAGTGCACTAACTCCGACTGCTGTGATGAAATCACACATGCAACAACCCGATCCACTGCCGTGGCGCCCTCCAACCAGGCGGCACAAACTCATCCACACGATGCAAGCGGTTGTCGCTTAGTCCATCAGAAAATATCCAATCAATCACAAGGGAGCACGACCTCTGTCTCTGCTCACGCTGAGGCAACAGATACGATCCTCCGCAGACAACAAAACCACGCTACCGTTGCGCTACTCTGATAGACACTGATACTGCCATCGGGGTCCGCCCGATCCCCAACATCTCAGAAGTTCATCATTGCAACCGTCATAAGACAAAACACCATTAATCCATGCAATCCCTATACACTTATCCTTTCTAAGCTCACCCCTCAATCCCATATGATACAATCAAAATATGCAAGTTATAAATCACAAAGGGTAGAATTCCCTTGGGTAAGCTTTGCATTAACCATCCACAAGGATATCCACCACCCAGGAAAGCAAAACGAAAATGCCTCTGCCTGCCGATCTGTCCTCCATCACCTAGCTCCAAGCGCCTCCCTCCAGAACTCGCCTCTAGCGGCAGATCCCCATCCAAGGAACTGCAGTGTCCAGCTCCAAACACAATGCCTACTCCGACGAGGCGTCCACAGTCCAAACCCAAACATGAGGGACCGAAAAGAAACTAAAGAGTATCCTGGTGCAATCCACTCCCAATCTCACTTATCCTATGTGCCTCATCCCTCGAAACCTGGAGCACCAGTTCAACAACTGCATAAACTCTCTAGCACAGGGAGGCTCCCAATTGATCACTCTATCACCCCCAACCACGACTCTGCCTCCAAAGGCTCCAAGCTCAATCTTACGAGTCGGGGTGGTTCATCTGCCAAATCTGGCTCACTAAATCAAACATGCCCCACAGCTCCTCTGCTGTCAACCATCCACCCTACCTCAGTGCCTTGGCACTAAACATTGGCACGGAGGGGGCCACTCGCTCTATTGGCACTACAAAAATCCCTGCCGCAGAGGGTACTACATCCTAGTGGTCTCAGAAGGAAAGTACAGCGGGCTGCCCACTGCTCTGACAACTGCGTCACCAAACTAGCTGCTCACTCTGCCGCTGATATGCCTTTGACAATCCTGTCATCTGGGTCCGGAGTTCTCTGACCTCAATCCGGGTATCCGGCCCAAAACCAACCGCTCAAGCTCAACTGGCCATGACAGGATGCACAAAGGTCCCAAACCCAGCGTCGGGGAGACACCGCTCGCCACGACGAAACCACAAATCAGCACACAACAACGCTCGACCCAATCCAGCGAAAGTCTAGAGCATGTCACCCATTTTCATAGCGTTATGTTGTCTGCAGCCAACATAACTACTTAGGAGAATAAACATGCCAATCACTCATCCCGTCCCTCGGGAGAGGTGCAAAACTCAATCAGGACTCTCGCTACAAATCACGACTCTCACGAAGTCATCCTAGGGTCCAACCACAAGCCTAGGGTTTCTAAGCTCCACCATGACCTACAACCTAGGCTCTGATACCACCTAATCTGTCACGCCCCGGGGTCGAAAACTGCGACCCGGGCTCGCCAACAGATCCGCCACCTATGCCAAACCCGCATAGGCGAAGCGTCCTACCTGCAAAAAGAACTACAGCTAACAAATATCAGAGCTAAAGATAAAACTGCTGTAGAATAAAATCAACCACTGTACAACTGAAGATAAAACAACAAGGTCCATCTCCCAAAATGATAATCATACATTAACCTCGAGTACAAAACTCATAGCTCAACAGGGAGATATCTCAAATAAAACATCAATGTACAAGCTCTCAATACATCATATCCTCACTACATCAGTCTCTCAAAAGAGGAAATAAATACCAATCTACCAACTATACTGAAGATCTCCTCCAAATGGGGTACCGCTACTCTCCAAAGATGGGTCTGGATCTAGCTCGCTACTCCCTCACCACGCACAGCAACCACAGAACGGCAACACCCGCCAAGACTCTGCAAAACAAAGAGGAGAAAGGACAAAAGGGGGAAAACCCCCAACGGGCGTGAGAACTACGCAATAAGGGAGTTCTCAGTGGGTATCGCCACAAGGCCCGACGATCTGCCCACCAAGACTACTAGAGGCAAAAGATAACCGATGCAGTAAAACTGAAAGAAGAAGCTGGAAACACTCTACAGCTACCATGCCTCTATCCAAATGCTCAAATGGGGAAACTCTGATGAAGATATGCAAACATCGCACACGAGGTGCTCAATTGACCCAATCGAGCTGACTGCCACATCGGGTCCAGTCAACCTGCGCCCACCTACAACCACCTCCCGCTGACGACGGGCAGGAATTACGTAGGGCGTCCAAACGGACTAACTCGCTATTGAGTAGTGGCTCATGCAGGCTATAGTCATAATCCATGCTCTCTCTCTCAGAAACGGATAGACTCAAGATGCTCAACCTCTCACACAATGGTCAAAGAACTCACAACGACCACGGGACCACCGTCAAACCCCGAACGGTTCCCAACAATACTAGCACTGGTCTAAACAAAGCTACTAGACCACTCGGTCCCCCAGGCACGAGTGTAACAAAAAGTATCTGCCTGAATAAACCCAATCGATAGACCAGTAATCACTGGTACTGCCTGCTCTGCTGTCGAACTCAAGAACCCTGCCTGGTGCCCGGCGCTCACACCGTGGAAAGCCTACTCCGGAGTGGCACTCGAGGGGAGCGACCCACACGAGTAAAGTATCACTGTATCAAGCATCACTGTATCGAGTATCTCTGTAACCACTGTCTCATAATAGCAGGACTGGATCAAGACTATGATCAAAGTGGGAAACTCCGTCCACTATCAACAAACCCCGATCTGATGCAATAGTACTCAAAAGTGGGAAACACCATCCACTAGAACAATCTGATACCCAATCTGATGCAATAGTCAACATCCGGTCAACCGCCCAAAGTCCGCGGTCACCGCAATAACCCACAACCCACAATTGGGTAAATTAATCAAGATCCGGTCAACCGCCTACTGTCCGCGGTTGCCGCAATAACCACAATCCACAATTGGGTAAATTAATCAAGATCCGGTCAACCGCCTACTGTCCGCGGTTGCCGCAATAACCCACAATCCAACATCAAGCACACCCTGTCTCTGACCCTAAGGTCCCAGCTACACTATCCCAAACCTCTGCTCGAACCGAGCAACATGACTCAAAAGTCTAAATAAAAAGGAGAAAGAAAGCAATCATGGTTTCTCCTAAGTCAAATTCCAATATGTAGTGCAGCAGTAAAAGATGGCCTAACTATATGTCCATACACATATGTCCATACAAGCATGCATTTGTCCTCAAGAAGAATAAAGAAAATAAACCTCATGCCAAAATTATCAATGACCATACCTGTCCATAATTCTCAATCCATAATGGCTCCTCAGAGTAGAACCTGCACATAACTACATAATCCTATCCCAATGCATAAACCATCCTCATAAAAGGTTATGTGCTAATATGGCATGATAATTAATCATATAGGGTATCCTTGCCTTAGATAAGCTTTCACTAATCATCAACATGACTATTTGATTAATACCATTGTCATACTGTGAATAATTCACTTGCAATTTCCATAAAATCCTCATTGTTAAACTTACCGATCAATCCCAGCTATTGTACCATTCACCTGCATGCAATGCTAACATATGAAAATTTAGAGAACCGTCCACCGGTTCCGGGAATAAGGCACCCACCTGAAAAGCTGACTGTCCAAAGCCCAACAGCTGAAAACACCAAATAACTCTAATCCCTTGCTCCAATAAGTTCAGCACACCCGTAACATCCTGGCACAATACAAAGTCCACTAATTACACTAGGCTCCCAAATATAGCACTTAAAACCACATACAACCTCGAATTATGAACTGTTAAATTATCACCTGCAGATAGTGCCCAGAAAATTCCAATAAAATATCACAGCAATCCTGCGTCGATAGCTTCGAAACGGTACCTTGCACGCCCAAATCGGAGTTCGGTAAGTCAAGATAAAAATTCGGCAAGGGGGTACACTCATACAAAAATCTGTATTAAAACTGTACACTGTTCACTGAGAAAACAGTAATTTTCACCTCTGATGAAATCTCAGAAAAATCCAAGAAAAATACGAGCGCGTTCCTTGCGATCTGTAGATGAAAAAGTTGTATAAGCTCGTTTCCCTGACGCTGCGTGCGCAAAGATATGGCCAAAACACCTCGATGCTGTCCCACAAAGCCAAACAGAAAAAGGGTCACAGTGTTGCCTCGGGATCCGTGCCAAAAACTCGCAACGGGAAAGCGCGATCAATACGAAAGATGAAGCCCTACCTCTTAGGAGTCTGTCGGCGCAAGAATCACAGAAAAAGGAGCTCGGGGTAGCCCAGGGGAGCCAAAACACTGTCGCTGCGCCGAAGAAGAACACAGGAAAGCAACATCGCGCCGCGCCGTAAAATGGGGAACCTCGGGATTCGTGCCTCCTAAAATCCTAGAACTTGGCAGGAAGATCAAGAATTAAGAGTTGAACAAGTCTCTTCAAGGTGCTCGGGCAGATGGTGCGTGGGCTGAGAGAAAAGAGCCAAAGAAGAGGGCTCGGGCTGCCTATTTATAGGCTGAGGAACAATTGGAAAAATTCCCATTGTCCCAACTTTCGGGCGCCCGGTCGGTCCGCCGAATTCGGGCGCGCACAGTGCGGCCCGGCCCGCAAAGTTCGGGCGCGCACAGTGCGGCCCGGTCCACCACACAGCCAGCCACTACTCCCCGGGCCCCACTGCACCCGGTGCACCTGCGCCCGCCAAATGGCGACGCGACACGTGGCCCGGCAACCCGTGCACCACGCACGTCGCGCCGTGGACCGCGCACGTCGCGGCTGACCCGGGCGTACGGCCACCTGCCCCGCCGTACGGCCCACTGCCCCGGTCACCACTCCACCGGTTGCGTGGACCGGGAGCACAACACCGAACCAATCACCTCACGCCACGTGTCCACCCGTCTACCGTGCACCCGGGCCCAATTTCAGTGGACCGCGCCCGCTGAACCGGCCAACCGGAGAGCGCCACGTGGCCCGCCCCCGGTGCACGACCTCCGCGGTGGACCGCGCGCCTGCCCGCGCGCTCAGCCGCCTGCCGCGCCCTCGCCGCCTGCCCGCGGCCGCCAAACGCCTGCCCGAGGCTGCGCCGCCGCCCGCGCGCGCTGCCGCCGCCGCCGGCCGCCGGCGATCGCCGGAAATACTGTTCCGGCATGAACAGTACCCGCAAGCTCAAAAACAGTAAGTAAATAGCCCATCTTGACCGTTTTCGCGCGCTGATTCCAAAATCCGGCGTCCATTTTGCCAAATTCCAATCCTATATTTGCCGGAGGCTCCCGGAAAGGTATTTTAATCCGAATTCCGCGCCGAGCCTAAATTTGATATCCACTCTCGCGTAAACTGTTCTAAACATCCGATGGGGTCCCCGATTACCTACGAGATCCATTTTAAGCCCCGAGTCCATCTCTTGTGTCCAAACTGGCGCGCGAACACCGCCGACATGCCACGTAGGCTTCCAGAAGCTGCTGGTCACATGTAGAAGCCCTGCAAAGATCCGGGTCACCACAAATTTGCACTTGTGTTGTCACAAAGAATTGTTACCGAAGATGCTGAATTGCGGAAGTCGCTCAATACGCTTTTCATCCAATGAGTTGAGTTGAGCAACTTCCAGCTGAAATGTATTCCGCTTCGGCAGTCGAGAGTGCTATGCACTTCTGCTTTTTACTGTGCCATGCAACAATGGCAATGGCCAAGATAGAAGCATGCAACCACTCGTGCTTTTCCGATCATCCACTGATCTACCCAATCGGCATCTGAGTATCCAACAATATCCAGACTTGTTCCATAGGATACCAAATTCCGAAATTAATTGATCCTTTGATGTACAGGATGATCCGTTTCACCGCTTTCAGGTGAACCTCCTTGGTGCTGATTGATATCTCGCGCAAATCCCAACACTAAAGGATATATCCGGGCGACTAGCCGTGAGGTAAAGTAGACTTCCAATCATACTTCTATACAGTTTCTCGTCTACATTCTCACTATGTGATTCACTTCCAAGTCCCTTGTGGCTAGTTCCCATTGGAGTTGGAAAATCTTTACAATTTTCTAGATCAAACTTTTTGACCAACTCCATTGCATACTTGGATGACTCAAGTGAATACCTTCATCATTTGTTTAATTTGCAATCCAAGGAAAATAAGTCAATTCGCCCTATCATGGACATCTCAAATTCGCTTTCCATGGTCTCCGCGAATTAGAAGCATCATTATCTCTTGTTGCGCCAAATACAATGTCATCGACATAGATTTGTGCTACAATTGAAATTGCTTTGATAATGCTTCACAAGAGAGTCCTATCAGCTCCCCCCTCGAGTATAGCCCTTCTCCAAAAGGTGCTTTGTTAACCTTTCGTACCATGCTCGCGGTGCTTGTTTCAGACCGTAAAGAGCCTTTTTCAAACGAAAAACATGGTTAGGTTGTTTATGATCTACAAAACCTTTCGGTTGAGCCACATAAACTTCCTCATTTAAAAAACCATTTAGAAATGCGCTCTAACGTCCATTTGAAATAATTTGATTTTAAATGACAAGCAATAGCAAATAGTATACGAATGGACTCGAGTCTAGCTACAGGGGCGAATGTTTCGTCAAAGTCTATACCTTCTACTTGAGAATACCTTGAGCAACTAATCGTGCCTTGTTCCTGATGATAGTACCATCCTCATTCTTCTTGTTCTTGAAGATCATTTGGTACCTATCACATTTATGTTGCTTTGGAGGCTTCGTTAATTCCCAGACTTTGTTTCGCTCAAATTGATGGAGCTCTTCCTGCATTGCTTTAATCCAGTAGTCATCCTGAAGAGCTTCATCTATGTTCTTTGGTTCGATTAAGATACGTAGCAAGCGAATCCACAAACCAACTGCCTTCCGAGTTCTAACTCCTTCTTGTGGATCTCCAATGATGATTCGATTCCGGATGATCCTTGGAGATTCGTAACGTTTGTTGAAACGGAAGTACTCGGAGATACATGAGATGATTCCTGCACATCAGATAAACTAGAAGAGCCATTAGATGCATCATTAATATTGGAAGTATTATCATGAGAAGATGCACTAAAGGGAGAATCATCATCTAGAGAGATATCGAGGGTAGATTTTTCAGATCCAAAGTGAAAAGCTTCATCTACTTTAACATTTATAGATTCTACGATCGTCTTAGATTCCAATGTTAAATACTCGATAGCTCTGCTATTCGTAGAATAACCCAAAAGATCCCTTCATCACTTCGAGAGTCGAACTTTCCAAGATTTTTCACGGTCACGTAAAATGTAACATCGACTCCCGAAGATACGAAAGTATTTGATATCCGGTTTTCTACTAAACCACAGCTCATATGGTGTATTTAAAGTTCCTGGGCGCAAGTAAACTCTATTAATGACATAGACAGCGGTGTTCACGGCTTCAGCCCAAAAATGTAGCGGTAAATTCCGGCTATGAAGCATCACACGCGCCATCTCTTGTACAACCTGTTTTTGCGCTCAACAACACCATTCTGCTGAGGTGTATAGGGTGCCGAGAATTCATGTTTAATGCCATTTGAAGTGCAAAAATCAATGAATTTTGAATTATGAATTCTCCGCCCTCTATCACTTCTAACACGAATGATCTTTTCATTCTTTTCAATCATAATACGATGGCAAATCTCATGAAAAGAGTCAAACGTATCAGCTTTCTCTTTTAAAAATGCTACCCAAGAAAACCTAGAGAAATCATCAACCAATAAGAAAATGTACATTTACCTCCCAAGGATGGTTGACGGGTCGGCCCCATTAAATCCATGTGCAAAAGTTCCAAGGGCCGTTTTGTACCAACGTGGTTCAAGTTCTTGTGTGCAGTCCTAGACTGTTTACCCTTTTGGCAACCACCACACACAACGTTTTGTTTAAATAAAAGTTTTGGAACCCCCCTTGACCACGTCCTTGTTTGAAATTCTAGTAAGTTCCTTAAAATTTAAGTGACCTAGCCTTTCATGCCAAAGAGTTTCATTATTCAAAGCGGGCCTAAGTTACAATTTTTCAGAAAATTTATTAGGAACAACATAACAATTGTTTTCAGATCTAACCCCTTTTAAAAAGAAGACATGGTCCTTATCAGTTACAACGCATTCAACAGATTGAAAAGTTAACTGAAAAACCATTGTCGCAAAGTTGACTTATGCTTATGAGGTTAGTCTTAAGGCCATCAACAAATAAGACGTTTTTCAAAATCGGGCCATCTGGAATAGCTACCGTCCCTTTTCCAACAATTTGGAAGATCGACCGTCTCCGAAAACAACGTGTCCTCCGGAGATTTTCTCAAGATTTTGAAAACTATTTTTGTCACCGGTCATATGACGGGAACACCCGCTATCCAGATACCAAGACGAACTATCATATGCATGCAAGGAAACATTGGAAACAAGACAAGGGAAAATTTCACCTTTGCGCACCCAAACCTTTTTGGAGTGCGTCGGTAATGGTCGTGAAGTTATATGCCTCGGTGAAAGCGTCTTGTTATAGCGATTGTTGCTCCTTGATGAATCGTCCTTGCGCGATGAACTACCAAGTCTCTTTTCATTTGAAAAGTTTTGCTTTGATTTCCGGGGAGGAGCCTTTTTGGTAGTTGTTTGCAAGAGGTGTTTGAGATGAGCGTTCGACTCCCGTCTTGCAATATCTTCTTATGTGCCCTGAAACACCACAACGAAAACATACCTTAGATCTTGACGATCCCAAAGAGGATGAAGTAGGTTTGTTGTCGTTGTTTGTCTGAATTCCGGTGTCGGAGGAGGAGATACCGACTGAGGCACAAAAACTGTCCCACTCGAACTTGGACTGTTTCCAGTTTGAGTGTATCCGAGGCCGAACCGATTTGACTTGACCAAGACCAAGAAGTCTATCCAACTTACTCCTTCCTGAAGAGAATCGCTGTAAGTCATTCTTGAGTTGGAAAATGGTCTTTGTCATTTCCAGGTTATCCTGTCGAGCCTCGTTGTAGAGCTTTGAGAAGTGATTCGGCGTTATCCACCAGATTTGTATGTTCCTTCTCAAGTTGCTCATTGGACTCTTGAAGGAAACATTTGCTTTTATCAGGTTTTCCCTTTCCACTTCAAGAGCGTTTGAGAGAGAAGTCGCTCTTTTTGCTTCTTCTTCGAGATCATGCACTCTCCCTCTCAAACTCTGTTTTGCTTAGCCACTTTCTTTGAATCCCTCAAAAGTCTGTGGTAGGCTAGAGCAAAATCTTCACCTTCCGAATCATCGATTCATTGTCCGTTGCATTCTTTTCAACAGTGGAGTTGGACAACGACTCGGATGTACTTGCCATAAAGCACATGAAGGGTGAAGATACGGACGCGTGGAATGCGGTGGAGCTCTTTTCTTCATCACTCGAAGACGACTCATTTGACGTTGAGTTGTCATCCCAAGTGACGACTTGCATCGCCTTCTTCTTTGCCGGATACTTGTGGGACACTCCGTTGCAATGTGGCCGTAGCCTCGACATTTGAAGCATTGTAGTTGTCCTTCTGAACTTTTCTTATCCTTTGAGAAGTTCTCTTGCTTTCTTGACTTGTAACTTGAAGTACCCTTGCCTTTGTTCGACTTTCCGAAGGATGGAGATTTGCTTGAATTACCCCTTCGAAAGTTGCGGCGAAACTTCCTTGTCAAGAGAGCGAGCTGCTTCTCAAATTCCTCCATAGAAAGGTTCTCGTCATCGTCTGAGGAGGATGTATCCGCGTCTTCTTCCTTAGTTGTTTTCAACGCATAACCTGAAGACTTAGAAGTGGATGCCTTTCCAGAAGAATTGTTAGTAGTAAATGTCATTTCATAAGTTTGTAATGAACCAACTAATTCTTCTACACGTATTTCGTCCGGTGTGTTTAATAGTTTCAATGGCAGTAACCTTTGGGCGAAATCGTTCAGGAAGAGTTCTTAAGATCTTTCTTACAATCTTAAATTCTGGAATCTTCTCTCCCAGGTTAGCACATGAGTTTACGATATCTTGCAATCGTGTATAGTAGTCCGTGAAAGATCATTTTCTGCCATCAAGATAGAGTCAAACTTGCTCGTAAGCATTTGCAGTTTCTGAATCTTCACGAGGTTAGTTCCCTCATGTGTAACCTGAAGAACATCCCAGATTTCTTTCGCAGTCTCACATGCCGAGACGCGAGAGAATTCAGTTTGAGATAAGGCATTAAAAATAGCATTAATTCCCTTGCCATTGTAAGAAGATGAATCTAACTCTTCCTTGGTCCATTTCGACCTAGGTTTTAAGGTGTGAACATCACCAATAAATTCAGTGGATTAGACCATCCTAATTCAATTGATTGCCACACCCGTTCGTCGATGGAAATTAAAAAGGCTTTCATCCGTACTTTCCAGTACGCATAATTTGTTCCATCGAAAGAAGGGGGTCGGTTGATGTTTCCACCTTCAACCATTGTTTACAAACCTATTCCCGCTCTGATACCACTTGTTGGGTATATGTAATAAGGATCTAAATAGGGGAAAAAACACCTAGAGGGGGGTGAATAGGTGTAAACGTATAAACACTCAAAAATCGTTGCGATAAAAACCCAATGCGGAAATAAAAAAATACGCAAGATTTTTACGTGGAAAAACTCCATCACCGGAGTAAAAAACCACGGGACCGATAACACGGCAGAAATCCACTAGAATTAAAACACGTACAAGGTGATTTACCGTACACTTAGACTCAACCTTTTCCATACGCTCCTAGAGGATCTTCTCCGCTCGCTCCACGACGCTTCTCGAATCCACGATCTGCGCCCAACGCCGAATCCACGGCGTCCAACGTCGAATCCACGACGTCGACCGAATCCACGGTCTTCACCCAATAGCACCCTTCGAATCCACGAACGTGCCTCGCTCCGAATCCACGAGAGCGGTTGAACCTTGAATCCACAAGGACACGCGAATCCACGCGCGATTTTTGGGGTAAATCGTTGTTTTTGGTGGTGATGATCCGCCGAATACTTAGATCAAGATAGATCGGAAATACCATCTAAGTATTCATTAGTTTGATTCAACTCAAGATGTGAGTATGAAAACCTAGAATCAAACTAATCAATATAGATGAAGAAACATAGAGTTCTCTAATGATTCCTTTCTTCTCTATATGTGGATCTAGAGCCGTATAAGATGATATATGAAAATGACGGCTATGTGGTTATTTGGATTCACCCTAGAAAAGAGTCATAGGGTCTATTATAGGTTAGAAACCCTAGGAAGGAGATAAGAATCAAAAACCTAACATTTCTGGAAATTTGACGGACGGCGATCCGGATCGGATTTGGGCGATCCGGATTGCAGTAGAAAAAGACGTTTCCAGAAAATCCCACACGTTCGGGATCCGGATCGGATTGTCTGATCCGGATCGTTCATACAATTCAGAAAACTCAACGTTCGGGATCCGGATCGTGAGATGCTGCGATCCGGATTGAAGTTTGTATGAAACAACAACCTCGGGATCCGGATCGTGCTGGCTCTGATCCGGATCCGAACTTGTCCGAACACCAGTTTTGATTGTTTATTCAATGAAAGATTCTTCAAGTGTTTCTACACTACAAGAAGTATTCGGATCACAAAAATCTTTAGTTAAAACATACCTGATCCTTTTGAATCTTCTTTCTTGAGATTGAGTTAAATGATCCAACTTCCTTCACCTTCAATCTTCAAGACTTGAGACTTTCACGAACACTATGCCAACTTAAATTCCGTAACAACAGAAACCTGCTTACAGACTGCTATCAATCCCTCGGTCCCCAGACACGAGTGTAAAAGCATCCCAAAACAAACCCCGAACCCACTCTCGGCCCACTACACGGGCGAGGCGGGAAAAGCTAAGTACAGAATGATATAAAGAATAGAGATGTGGGAACGGTCTGAGCAATAAAAACCTAGCCCAAGTTAAAGTTTTCTACAGTATGGTGACACATGCTGTAAATGGCGGGGGTGTAGGTCAAGTTCCAACGCTATCATAACAACAGCTTGCAGGGAAGAAATAA